>OX494438.1:150758-831058 GCA_950381575.1 Plusia festucae | reverse complement strand
ACTACCGTGAGCGAGGTTTCAGATTGGAATCCAGGGTCAGGCAGTTTGGAATCCAGGGTCAGGCAGTTTGGACGGGCTTACATCAACACGACTGTCCGATGGTCATAATTATATGATCTTTGTTGGTCATAACAATCCTGATAACCATTCTTACCAAAATACATATACGTACTGAATTATTCAGTAAAATTGGTATCTACAGCTGTAACCGGTGAAAAAAGAAGTTTACTTCAAACAGCTTGGGAAATGGTAGAATGTAATTTTGACGTGTACATTTTGACCAAAGCTGAATTTACGAAAATCAGAGATCTCGTGAATTTCCGTAAACAGTGTCTAGATAAATACATCCATAGTGTATAAATAATAATAATGACCAGAACAAAAGCTGGAACGGGCGCTATATCCTGTATATTTGTTTATGCCAGCTTAGCAGTTTGCCATCAGATCTCATCACACACAGGCATTTATCAGTAGTCGATGCGAGATTCAAATGCCGTCCATTCTGTTTAATAAAGACAAAAAGATGAATAAAGTAACCTTACCTACCTGTACCCGCGACGTTGTTTGCGTTGATCAGTCGCAATAGGTACGCTTGTGAAAAATATTTTTGACTGACTGAATCACTGAATGCGCTTTAGATGTCTCAAGTCGACTGTTACAGGTATTTGAAAATTTGGTTTCTCACAAGTAACTCGCAAAAATTGCGGGATTGAGATGGTGGACTTATCTTCTAACTGACTATGAACTTCACCTGTTTAAAAGTAACCTGTGATTGTAAAAACTTTATACATTTTTGTTTGTCTCGATCAGGCATCAAACATTACATGAGCAGCAAGCTATCTTGAGCGTTTTAAAGAATTGGAACTGTTTTTATAATATTTCTTATAATAACCACCTGTGCAAAAAACTACAAACTAAAAAATTATATAAAACCACAAAAAGGGTTAGCTCGATACATTTAAAATTCTGTAAGAAAGTCAGTGCTAGAAATAATATAATATAAAACAAAATATGTAGTAACATCAGGATTTGAACATGCAGCAAGATATTTCACATTTCCTATCGTACAACCACCGAGCTGTTTAATATTTACTGTAAGCTTCGAAAATAGTTATTCATACTTCAATAAACTGATCGCTATGGCAACGTTATTTTCGCCATGGTTACTTTGTTGTTTATATGTCAAAGATTACATGTACAGATGAATTGAGATTGAGTAAATTTAAGGTTTGATCCCTATTTAATATGGACGACCATATTGATGAGAGCTCATCCTAAATTGGACTATGTGCCGCCGATATCGCTTTCTATTGATTCAAATGTACATAACTTTTTTGTTTAAAAACCGATTTCGATGAAACAACTACTAAATGTTATGGGAAAGTTGAAGCAATACGTCAATCAAAACGGCATTTAAATCAATTCAGTCGCTTCTGAGATCATCGCGTACAAACGCACAGACAAACAGACAAACAGACAAAAATTTTAAAAACTATATTTTCGGCTTCGGTAGCATGAATAGAACATGTGTATGTAGTTTTTTTTCTAAAATATTCAATGTACAGACACTGGTCGTTTACGATTTTATTATATGTATAGATGTATAGACTAGCTGTACCCGCGACGTTGTTCGCGTTGATCAGTCGTAATAGGTATAAGTGTGTAATAATATTTTGACTGAAATCACTGGATGCGCTTTAGATGGCTCAAGTCGACAGATATTTTCTTTTCGTTTGTTACGCGATACCTCGGAAATTTTATAATTGATAAATTTCAATAAAATTTTTGTACCGTTTGGGTTAACATAAGACGTGGTCCCATACACTATAATTATATCATCAACATTGATTTTCACAATCTTAGAACAAAGTTGCTTATTGTTCGTAGGCAGAAGATAAATATTTACACTTATGTTTATTCTATGACTGAAATTTAAAAGTTATTGAAACTTTATGTAGGCTTTGTACGAAGGATGTAGTTTGATGAATTTTTGTTCTTTAGATAAATGTTCTTCTGTAGACTACTATACACAAATAAGATTGCGGGACCTAGAGTCAGAAATATTTGTAGTTACATGTTTGTATTAGCTCGCGATTTTTGAAAAACTTATGGATGCAGCTGAAAATGAAATAGATTTCAATTTATATGTTAAAGGAATACAGAAATGTTATCGCCTTATCGCGTTTGGTATCTCCGTTAGGTATTTAGAGTTCCCTTCAAATGGCCTTAACAAAATACATCTGGAAATAGCAGCTTCCTTTGAACGTTTAAAGGATTGTTTCGACGATATTTATTTTGAGTTTGATATTTAGCCAAGTGTCATTATAGCTGTGACCAAAAATAGCTCATAAGAATGGAGGTTTTTCGATGTCCACTGTCCAAAATATTACTATGGTGTCCAAAAACGACCAAAAGAGAAGGGCATTCCCTTCCTGGCTCTTTTCTTTTTGTGTTATACCAGATAGTCCTGTTTACCCTTGCCGATAACTTTGCATTACGGTACTGGAATAGAGCAAAAGGGAGGATCACTGTAGGCGGCCGGGAGATAGAAAGCGGCAACAAAACGCTAAATTCGTATAAACAATTTCTAGCTAAATATGTAATTTTCATGTCTCCATGTTTCGGTGGCCTAGCGGTTCAATGACCAGATTCACATGCACGTGGTTGCAGATTTGAACCCAGGCAAGTACCAATGTGACTTTTTCAAAGTAATATGTACTTTCTTCATCATTCTACACATGACAATCGGTCAAGGAAAACATCGTGAGGAAACCTGGATTCCAACCATTTTTAAACCATTACCAATTGAAATCGCCAACCCGCAATGAGCAAGCGAGATCAATGCTCATTAAATTCCTTCTCTTTATGGGAAGAGGCCTGTGCCCAGCAGTGGGACGTTTATAGGCCTGTATTTTATGCAATTTTCATGACAGGTTGCCTCGTAAGTCTAGTGTTCATAATCGCGACTACCGTGAGCGAGGTTTCAGATTGGAATTCAGGGTCAGGCAGTTTGGCCGGGTTTACATCCACACGACTGTCCGATGGTCAAAATCTTTGTTGGTCATAATAATCCTGATAACCATTCTTACCAAAATATATCTACCTACTGAATTATTCAGGGTATCTACAACTGTAACCGGTGAAAAATGACATAGCTTGGGAAATGGTAGATTGTAATTTTGACGTGCACATTTTGACCAAAGCTGAATTTACGAAAATCAGAGATCTCGTGGATTTCCGTAAATAGTGTCTAGATAAATACATCCATAGTGTATAAAATAATAACAATGACCAGATCAAAAGCTGGAACAGGCGCTATATCCTGTATATTTATTTATGCCAGCTTAGCAGTTTGCCATCAGATCTCGTCACACACAGGCATTAATCAGTAGTCGATGCGATATTCAAATACCGTCCGTTCAGTTTAATATAGACAAAAAGATGAATAAAGTAACCTTGAGGACCTAGCTGTACCCGCGACTTTGTTCGCGCTGATCAGTCGTAATAGGTATGCATGTGAAAAATATTTTTGACTGACTGAATCACTGAATGCGATTTAGATGGCTCAAGTCGACTGTTACAGGTATTTGACAATTTGGTTTCTTTTATGTAAGTCGCAGAAATTGCGGAATTGTGATGGTGGACTTATCTTCTAACTGACAATGACATTCGCCTGTCTAAGAGTAAAGTGTGATTGTAAAAACTTTATGCATTTTTGTTTGTCTCGATCAGGCATCAAAAACTACATGAGCAGCAAGCTATCTTGAGCGTATTAAAGAATTGTTGTAATAACCACCTGTGTAAAAAATTACTTACTACTAAAAAATAATACAAAACACAAAAAGGGTTAGCCCGATACATTTAAACTTCTGTAAGAAAATCGGTGCTAGAAATAAAAAATCAAAATATGTAGTAACATCAGGATTTGAACATACGGCAAGATATTACACATTTCCTATCGTATAACCACCGAGCTGTCTAACACTACTGTAAGCATCGTAAATAGTTATTCATACTTCAATAAACTGATCGCTATGGCAACGTTATTTTTGCCATGGTTACTTTGTTGTTTATATGTCAAATATTACGTGTACAGATGAATTGAGATTGTTAATTTAAGGTTTGATCCCTATTTAATACGGACGACCATATTGATGAGAGCTCTTCCTAAATTGGACTTTGTATCGCCGATATCGCTTTCTATTGATTCAAATGTACATAACTTTTTTGTTTATGCACCGATTTCGATGAAATAACTACTAAATGTTATGGGAAGGTTGGAGCAATACGTCAGTCAAAACGGCATTCACATCAATTCAGTCGCTTCTGAGATCATCGCGTACAAACGCACAGACAAACAGACAAACAGACAAAAATTTTAAAAACTGTATTTTCGGCTTCGGGAACAGGAATAGAACGTGTGTATGTAGTTTTTTTTTCAAAATATTCAATGTACAGACACTGGTCGTTTACGATTTTATTATATGTATAGATAAGGAAAACTAACAAATATACAACAACAAAATGTGAAAAATAATAAGAATAGTAAACATAAAGCCAGTTACAGGTTTCCACGGATAGCTAAAGCAAAATAAATAAAAACTTTATTAAAATAAAGCGTTGAATTGTTGTACTGTTACAACGAAAGAAAAACAAAAAAGGCATTTCACAAAAAAACACGAGAGATTAGCTTTATTTTTTACATTAAAAAAAAAAACAAAATGTTATTTTCTCTGGCTATTTATTATGCTGCCTTACCGATGGTCAAAGGCCTCGAAATAATAAAAAGATTGAAGTACATTTAATTATTTTCGTTCAAGTTTTCTATCGCTTATATTTTCTGCCTTGTCCCATATCTTAAGGTGTGCGCACACTTGCGGGTCGACGGTAAGATTAGCCGTAGTTACGAGACGACTTTATTAACCCCGCCACTTACAGGCGATCCGGGGTGAATGGCGCGACTCCATTACATTCAATTGTCCAACTGATTGATTTTCTCTTAATGTTTCTTATAATAGTTTGTACTAAGTGAAATGATTTGGTCTTTATGATTAGGAGATTAAGAATACATGGATCATTTAAGAAAACGGATAGATAAGTCTTTTCTTACGTCATCAAAATTCGGTCATTATTTCAGTTTAGTAAGTAAGGCTGCACTAAGGTTGATTTTTGTGTTTTTAATGTTAAGAATATCGAGCATAAAGGTACAAGTTGGTAGCGGGCGACATGAGGCAGCAGCAGACGACGTGTCGCAGCGACACTACTGGTTTCTATGTATTTCTATGAAATTACCTCCGTAGTTAGCGACATGAAGCTAGCGAGGTAATTTCAATCTTATAGTATGAAAGAGAAAACTTATGTTCTGAAATAATATTCTACTAACTACTAACAAATAATAAGAATATAACCGAATATTGTATCTTGCATCGTGATGTGTTAAAAGTTAAAATTATATGAAACACATTCTCCTATCGTGTCGCCCGTCACCCGAGACCCTTGAAGCCGGGACTGGATCAGCAAACGGCGCAAGTTAAGACGCCATTAAAGATGTCGGACTCGGACAATTAACTTCACCTCAGAGGTGACTTCTGAATCTGCCGCACTTGCCATTCTACAGCTCCATAACTGCTCTGAACTTAATGATGGACCAGCTGGTTTTATTACAATTGGAAGTTATAATTAACAGTTGTCGTTAAAATATTCTCGAAGTTTATTAGATCCTGTAACTAGAATGTACAACTGAACTGAAAATTACAAGTACTAAAATATTTAAAGAAATTACAAGCTTAAAAAGAATACTGAAATACTCCCTACCACGTCGTTTGCATGAATGTCTCAAATATTGATAAAAACATGTAGGTACAGTATTTCTATCAAGAAAAGAAAATGTTTGGGGAAAACCTCAAAAATCTGTATTTGAATTTATTACTATCAGAATAAAAATAAATTTTACTCTTGGAAAAGAATTATCATAGAACATTAGCTTACTTCGCAAGCGTAACACAACCCAAAATTATGCTATGAATTAAAAATATTTCTTCCATCCTACCTCTTGGAAGGACAACAACATATGAACCCATTACCTAATATCTTCCTCGTCCACCTGCTCTCGACCAATAACTTAAATGCCACGTAGGACCCTATAAAAGATCCTCCATTGTTGTTCAAGAAAACTGCCATGTTTTTTCCTCGGAGCGACCGCGGCATTGTGCGCAGGTATTCAGAAAATTAACTCGGTCTAGACGGAGGACACTGCACAAGCAACACAGAAGATCAATTATTGAAAATTTATTTAAAACGCAAGGCTAAATCAATTGAAGCTAAATCTGGTGAAGAAGTTATAGCCTGCACTCAAGCTAACTTCGATCCTAAGGTTCGATCGATGAGGGTATCCTCATCATCTGCCTATCCTTTTCCCAAGCTATGTTGGGGTCGGGTTCTAGTCTTACCGGATTTAGCTCTATAGCTTAGATTCGGATCTAGCTTAGAATGCCGTATTTTACATGGAGTGCTCCATGTAAAATACGGCCTTCAGATGTCGTTTGGATGACTTTTTGTCGCGTTTGAGCGACTGCTATTCTGATTGAAAAACAAAACAAATGCGACTTTTGGCAAATGAAAGTTTTTAAATTTAATTTAAATCACGCGTGTTAATATTTTAGTAACCGATAATTTATATGTGACTAGCTGTACCCGCGACGTTGTTCGCGTTGATTAGTCGTAATAGGTATAAGTGTGTAAAAATATTTTGACTGAAATCACTGGGTGCGCTTTAGATGGCTCAAGTCGACTGATATTTTCTTTTCGTTTGTTACGCGATACCTCGGAAATTTTATAATTGATCAATTTCAATATTTTTTTGTATCGATTGGGTTAACATAACACGTGTCGTGGTCCCATACACCATAATTATATCATCAAAATTGATTCTCAAAACGAAAGATGTAGTTTGATGGATTTTTGTTCGTTAGATAAATGTTCTTCTGTAGACTACTATACACAAATAAGATTGCGGGACCTAGAGTCAGAAATATTTGTAGTTAGGTACATGTTTGTATTAGCTCTCGATTTTTTTTGTGAATTTAACTGAATTTACTAATTTTGTAGTTATATAGTTACACACACACCGCTCGTAACTCCTTTACAGTTAGGTATTTTTGGTAAGATGTAAATTTTTCACTGTCATATGACAGAGTAATTCGATCAACCGTTGAGAAAAAGGTGCTTTTTCTGCCTATTGACATGTTAATAAGTTAAGATTTCACGGTTTTCCCTTTCATATAATTAACCGTGTTTGTTGAAAAGATTCGATCTTCATAATTGTCCCTGTTGATGATCCTATAACAGTACAGGGTGTAATTTAACGCATTTTAGAATGTTCGATTCCTGGGTGTGCAAAACAGATTTCTAAAAACTTATGGATGCAGCTGAAAATGAAATAGATTTCAATTTATATGTTAAAAGAATAAAGAAATGTTATCGACTAATCGCGTTTGCTATCTTTATTAGGTATTTAGAGTTCCCTTCAAATGGCCTTAAAAAATACACCTGTGTAAAAGCAGCTTCCTTTGAACGTTTAAAGGATTGTTTCGACGATATTTATTTTGAGTTTGATATTAAGCCGAGTGTCAATATAGCTGTGAGCAAAAATAGCTTATTAGAATGGAGGATTTTCGATGTGTACTGTCCTAAATATTAGTATGGTGTCCACAAACGACCAAAAGAGAAGGGCATTCATTTCCTGGCTCTTTTCTTTTTGTGTTATACCAGACAGTCCTGTTTACCCTTGCTGATAATTTTGCATTACGGTACTGGAATAGAGCAAAAGGGAGGATCACTGCAGGCGGCTGGGAGGTAGAAAGCGGCACCAAAACGCTAAATGCGTATAATCAATTTCCAGCTAAATATGTAATTTTCATGTCTCCATGTCGTGGTGGCCTAACGGTTCAATGTCCGGATTCGCATGCACGTGGTTGCAGGTTTGAACCCAGGCAAGTAACAATGTGACTTTATCAAAGTAATATGTACTTTCTTCATCATTCTAAGACATACCTACATGACAATCGGTGAAGAAAAACATCGTGAGGAAAACTGGATTCCAAAACATTTGAATCTGAAATCGCCAACCCGCAATGAGCAAGCCAGATCAATGCTCATTAAATTCCTTCTCTTTATGGGAAGAGGCCTGTGCCCAGCAGTGGGACGTTTATAGGCCGGTATTTTATGCAATTTTCATGACAGTTGCCTTGTAATTCTAGTGTTCATAATTGCCACTACCGTGAGCGAGGTTTCAGATTGGAATCCAGGGTCAGGCAGTTTGGAATCCAGGGTCAGGCAGTTTGGACGGGCTTACATCAACACGACTGTCCGATGGTCATAATTATATGATCTTTGTTGGTCATAACAATCCTGATAACCATTCTTACCAAAATACATATACGTACTGAATTATTCAGTAAAATTGGTATCTACAGCTGTAACCGGTGAAAAAAGAAGTTTACTTCAAACAGCTTGGGAAATGGTAGAATGTAATTTTGACGTGTACATTTTGACCAAAGCTGAATTTACGAAAATCAGAGATCTCGTGAATTTCCGTAAACAGTGTCTAGATAAATACATCCATAGTGTATAAATAATAATAATGACCAGAACAAAAGCTGGAACGGGCGCTATATCCTGTATATTTGTTTATGCCAGCTTAGCAGTTTGCCATCAGATCTCATCACACACAGGCATTTATCAGTAGTCGATGCGAGATTCAAATGCCGTCCATTCTGTTTAATAAAGACAAAAAGATGAATAAAGTAACCTTACCTACCTGTACCCGCGACGTTGTTTGCGTTGATCAGTCGCAATAGGTACGCTTGTGAAAAATATTTTTGACTGACTGAATCACTGAATGCGCTTTAGATGTCTCAAGTCGACTGTTACAGGTATTTGAAAATTTGGTTTCTCACAAGTAACTCGCAAAAATTGCGGGATTGAGATGGTGGACTTATCTTCTAACTGACTATGAACTTCACCTGTTTAAAAGTAACCTGTGATTGTAAAAACTTTATACATTTTTGTTTGTCTCGATCAGGCATCAAACATTACATGAGCAGCAAGCTATCTTGAGCGTTTTAAAGAATTGGAACTGTTTTTATAATATTTCTTATAATAACCACCTGTGCAAAAAACTACAAACTAAAAAATTATATAAAACCACAAAAAGGGTTAGCTCGATACATTTAAAATTCTGTAAGAAAGTCAGTGCTAGAAATAATATAATATAAAACAAAATATGTAGTAACATCAGGATTTGAACATGCAGCAAGATATTTCACATTTCCTATCGTACAACCACCGAGCTGTTTAATATTTACTGTAAGCTTCGAAAATAGTTATTCATACTTCAATAAACTGATCGCTATGGCAACGTTATTTTCGCCATGGTTACTTTGTTGTTTATATGTCAAAGATTACATGTACAGATGAATTGAGATTGAGTAAATTTAAGGTTTGATCCCTATTTAATATGGACGACCATATTGATGAGAGCTCATCCTAAATTGGACTATGTGCCGCCGATATCGCTTTCTATTGATTCAAATGTACATAACTTTTTTGTTTAAAAACCGATTTCGATGAAACAACTACTAAATGTTATGGGAAAGTTGAAGCAATACGTCAATCAAAACGGCATTTAAATCAATTCAGTCGCTTCTGAGATCATCGCGTACAAACGCACAGACAAACAGACAAACAGACAAAAATTTTAAAAACTATATTTTCGGCTTCGGTAGCATGAATAGAACATGTGTATGTAGTTTTTTTTCTAAAATATTCAATGTACAGACACTGGTCGTTTACGATTTTATTATATGTATAGATATTATACACTCTTTGCCTTTAAAAACTCAATGCATGTTGTTATTGCATGTTTACTATCTTTCGAGCGTCGCACGAAGTGTGAGTTCTTTCTCTTATTTTTATCATGGCGTAGCGGTAAAGGAGATGGCTTTATAAGATCAGTTCGGTTTGGATGATTTGTTGGCTAGTGATGGGTAAATGTTTTAATAAGGATGGTTACTTCCCCTAAGGGGACCTTTGTGAAGATTTTATGGAATTATTTTATGTAAGTTTTGAATTGAATAGTATTTTTTAAATCAGCCTTTGTTCCGGTAAATAGTTACATATAGAACACTCATGAAAGACCGTATGTATATTTTAATAAAAAAAACTGTTCAGTGCAGCAGGTAACAGTATAATCATATTTTCTATTAACACATAATCGTAAGAAATCAACAACAATACCATACATCGTAGACTCATAAATTCGGCCTACGTAGAATTTTTGTTTTTTTTTTCAATAAATTCAGGTTCAGCGCTCTGAAAAACGTGTGTTGATGAAATTCAGCGTCACCGGCGACCGCTGCAATATGCGCGCTCTTGATTTGTTGAACCGGTGCATACCAGAGATTATACAGCCTTTACAGATATGACACTTTTAACGTCTATTTTCAAATTATTCTTACTGAAGTACCAAAGGCTTATTACCGTTTCCGAAGACAGGAAGAAAGATTTTATAAATTGTGGCATTGGTGGTTGACTTTATGTGAGTTACTTTATGTAAATAAACTCACATAATAATATATAAATAAACATTTTTGAACAAGAAATCATGCTATGCAAATTAGTCTAAAGCTTTAAATAATACCTGTTCAATAACATATTTCAACAATTAGAGTAATCGAGTTGAAAAATAAACACTTATCAAGCATCATCATCATCATAAATCAATCGGAATGCGAACTAATTTTTTTAGTAAATCATTAGAGGGAAAGAGATAGAGCTATATAGCGTGTATGAGTGTCTCTCTGTCTAACAATATTAATAATTGATATACATACTTATAGCACCTGCACCCGGATGCTTATTTGTTTTTTAGCCTGAGGCAGGTTAGGTCTAGGTCATCCCAAATGTTAGATTGAACGTTTGTTATACTCAAAGATGTACGTACCGATGTCGTGGGAAATACCATTTTAATATTACCTTGCAGTTTTTGTTAGTATACAGGATTACTTTAAGAGGGATTGAAATTGAATTTTTAATTGAAAATCATCTTTTCATACAAACATAGGTCACGTGACCTGTCACTTTCTATGAAAAATACATTTTCCATTTTAAGATATTGACCTATGTTCCGTGCAAAAAGTGGTTCAGTTTTATGCACCTGATTACCTCGTTTAATATACGCACTCCTTTTTAATTAATTCTGTATATTAACGTTGATTTGCTTAATCACTGTTTTTAATTAGCTAAAGTATAACGCGACTATTAAATCAAAGTTTGTACACATTTTTGGTAGGTTTGTAGTCTTTTAGAATAGGTTCTATTTCATAATCTGTGCTCGTGAAGAACTGGATAATAAATCAGATGCGCGCGCGTGTCGACTGTCATTCGCACTACTCTATGAGTTAGTGACCGATAGTGGCGGTGAGGTGTGCCACTCACGGCACTAACAGTGGCCCTTGATAACTGCAACTGCTGTAATTGCATTAAATAGTGGCAAAAGGGCAAATAGGCATTCATATTAAGCGTCATTTAGATAGGTAATTAAATTTAAGTTGTGAAGGTGTAGAGTACAATAGGATACAAAACAATATCAACTTACCAAAAGTTTTTCTTGGCAATGTAAAAAACGTTGTGAAATAAAGTGTACCTACTTACAGGTAGGACGCAGATTCCTGGCATTTGTCCAAGAGAGCTGAGTGTAGATTCGGCCTTATTATGTCGTTTTGTTGGAATAAACTTATATTGTACCCTGGCTCTTCTTGCTGTTGGTTTAATACGTAACATGATGAACTCTTTCTTGTCAAGTTGTCACTGAAACATTGTATGTAAAAATGTGTGTGTTTATTCTAACTTGTGGAGCGACAGTAGCCTAATGACTAGGGCATCGGACTTGCAATCATGTGGTGGCCGGTGCGAATCCCACCAATTGCACTACAAAGTGGGCCCATTCGCAAGACAAGCATTTAGCCTAACATGATGAGTTAGCAAAAATGATGTAATACGAACCACATTTCTATTAAGCTTTTTATGTAGACATAAAAGTAATTGATCATCAACACATTGCTATCTGCCCTTGCTAGTAATATGTGTGTTCTGAAAAATGTATGAGTACGTATTAGTGTATATTTGTTACTTCTTCACGCTCAAACGGCTGGACTAATTTTTATAAAACGCTACTACTAGTAACATATGGAGGTAGTTGACACCCTGGATTAACACATTTATTAAATTTAAATACTTTTTGAAAAAAGTGTACCATCGATTCGAAAAGAAGAAGAAGAACAAATTTATGTCATCTGATAAACCGCAGGTGGGCAGATGGTAAACCATAATGAGGTAATTTTGTATGAGATGTAAAAACTAAAGTTATTGTGCACGCCATTATAGGTGCACGTCAATATTAAATTAGTGCGTTACCATCAAGCACATCACTACATAAAAAATTAGTACGTTCTAAAACGTCACATCACTACGAACGGAGCGCGCCTGCGACTGTAGCGCCCGCGCCGCCATTCGTCTTCAAGCAACAAGCAAGTGAGCGACTCAATTTATTAAATTATATTAATTACAAGAAGAGGAAAATTCCACGTCCTCTTCATATGGCGACCGTGTAAAAAATATAATCGAACCAATTGTTAATTTAGTGTTGGTCAGTCGGGCTCCTGATTGCTGTCGTCGTTCGAATATCCACGATGTCGATCGGCGTGGAAAAGAAAAATGGCGGTGGCGGCGTCGGCGTCTCAACAAAAAATGAAAGGACGTAAGCCCGTTCCAAAAAAAATATCCTAATATATTCCCTTTTACCAACCCCTTAAACCTATTTCCCTGTTATGTTTCTACTTCTGTTTGTGTAAATGCCGAACTGCTTCGAAACTGTGGGATAGGGCCTATCTAGCTGCGTGTTTCAAGGGATAGCCTACACGCATGCCACGCTTTGTTTTAATTGCACGTGGGCAAAATTTTATACAGTTTAATGCTGCGTGTTTCAAGGGATAGCCTACACGCATGCCACGCTTTGTTTTAAATGCACGTGGTGGCACTATTTTATACAGTTTAATGTGCTGTATATATATTTTTTTGCCTCGAGTTCTTTCCTAGGTAATAGGGTGATAAAATTTATTTATTATTAGGTTTGAACAGTTATTTGCCGAACATTTCAGTCAAATCGCGCGGAATCAAGACGATCGTTGCTGTGTCGAGCTCCGCGACGCGGCCGGCAGCGGCGCCCGGCGTGCGCTGCCTGTGCTGTTGGCGAGCCCGGCGGCAGGTGCGAGGTTTGAGCTGGTTGACTGCTGGATTATATCGGTTAGAGTGAACATCTATTTAATTTTGAAGTGCTCGTTGTTAACTTAATTTTCGTGTCGGTTATTGTGTTGTAGTTTAAATTTTAAAACAAGATGTCGGACTGCGAATCAGATAACGAAAGTTCAAATTTAAATTTAAAGCAATTAATGCGAAAACGTTCTGGCCTACGTAGTCGTATAACGTTTTTTAAAAACTATGTAACGAAGTTTCAGTTGGATAAGTTAAATGATCTAACTAGTTTGGAAATAAGAGAATTATCGTTAAAATTATCTCAATTACAAGAATTACTGCCTAAATTTGATAAGGTTCAGACAGAAATCGAAGATCTTTCTCGAAATGTAGAGGAACAGTATTCTGAACGAGATGTTACGGAAAGTGAATTTAACTATTTAATCGCGTTGTCACAGGAAATTATAGATTCATTCTCATCTAGAAAGAAAAAATCGTGTGACAATGATTCCGATAAGTCTAGTAGTTGTGGAGTAAATGCTTCCATAAAATTACCTACTATAAAATTACCGACTTTTGATGGGAACGTTGTAAAATGGTTGGAGTTTAGAGACACGTTCCAATCTCTTATAGATGAAAATGAATCTATACCGATAATTAATAAATATCATTATTTGAGGAATTCTTTGGCAGGTAGTGCTAGGATCGCTATTAGTTCTATAAATTTCGCGGCCAAAGATTACAAAACCGCATGGAAGGCTTTATGTAAAAGATATAATAATCCCAATATTCTTGCAAATTATCATTTAAATGCTTTGGTTAACATTGCTCCTATTCAGAAAGAATCTTTTAGGTCGTTAAGAGATGTATGCGACATAATATTCAAAAACTTAAATGCGCTAAATAGTTTAGATATTTGCACGGATAATTGGGATCCATTGGTTATACATTTGGTGGCCGCAAAGTTGGATTCCAGGACTAGCAGTAAATGGGAAGAGCATAAAGGTACCTTGTCAAGTCGTCCCTCGCTTGAGAACTTTCAGGAATTTTTAATGCAAAGGGCTAATGTGTTAGAAACAGCTAACCGAACTCATAATAATAATGATTGTAAAAACTTCCACAAGGATAATAATTACAAAGAATATAAGTCTGTTAAGTCGTTTGCTACGGTCATGGATGACTCTCAAGATAGGATGTGTGTTGTGTGTAAGAAAGTTCATTATGTACACCAGTGTTTTAAGTTCAAAGGAATGAAATTAAATGATAGGCTTTCTGTAGTGACTAAACACAAATTGTGCATTAACTGTCTTCGCAGTGATCACACACATACAGATTGTACGTTAAAGGGTATGTGCCGAAAGTGTAAAGGTAAACACAATAGCTTATTACATAAAAATAGTACGGTTGTAAATGTAGCCACGGAAAATACTGAGTCTTCACCAATTGATGTTCCTGTAAGTTTATCTGCAGTCTCACCGGGACAAGTTTTATTGTGTACTGCACAGGTAGAAGTTATCAATACCAAAACAAATAGTACTTACCTGGCTCGGGCACTGCTGGATACTGGAAGCCAGACTTCATTTATTACTAGCACTCTGAAAGAAAGACTAGGGCTGTCTGCTGAAAATTTAAATCCCTTTAATGTAATGGGCATAAATAATGTAGAATGTAAGATATCAGAACGCTGCAAGTTACAATTAAAATCAAGAATTGGCATGTTTAATGTGTGTGTCCATTGTTTTATTCTCCCTAAAATAACTAACAATTTACCTAACAGTCTAGTAAATGTAGAAAAGTTAGGCTTACCAGATAATATTATATTAGCGGATCCATTATTTTACCAGCCTTCGGAAATTGATATTTTGCTAGGTGCGGATCATTTCTTTAACATTATCTTACCAAATAAAATAAGTTTAGGTGTCAACAGGCCTATCTTGCAGGAAAGCAAGCTAGGTTGGATAGTGGCTGGCCCAACGGGGGAAGTGCACAAGAATAAGAAAATACACTGCAACTTTGTACAAAATTGTCCAAATTCTCTTCAAGATTTAAATAACTCTGTGAAAAAATTCTGGGAAGTTGAAGAAATACCTTCAGATTCAAATGCTTATTCTATTGATGAACAGTTTTGTGAGTCACATTTTATTAAAAATACCCATAGATTACCTGATGGTAGATTTTCAGTCATGATGCCATTGAAGGAGGTCCCTGAGCAAATTCTTGGAAATTCATATCCTTTAGCATTTAAACGTTTTTTAAATTTAGAATGCAAACTAAATAAAAATTATAATTTAAAAGAACAGTATACCAATTTTATTAAAGAATATGCAAAGTTAGGGCATTTAGTTGAGATCAAAAGGCCATTGTTTGGATGTTATTTACCACATCATTGTGTCATACGCGATCAACATGAAACCACTAAACTTAGAGTGGTTTTCGATGCTTCTGCAAAAACAAGATCAGGCAAATCGCTCAATGACATCCAGGCTGTAGGTCCCGTTGTGCAAAATGATTTGTTTTCTATACTTATTCAATTTAGAATACATAAATGTGTATTAACAGCTGATGTTGAAAAAATGTATCGACAAATCGAACTTAATGAGTCGCAGCGACACTTACAGCTGATATTGTGGAGAGACCAAACATCTGAGCCTATTAAAGTTTTGCAGCTCAATACATTAACGTACGGCATGGCTTCTGCTCCATTTCTAAGTACCAGGTGTCTGTTTGAGATAGGAAGTAAATGTGAAGATAAGGTTATTGCTAAGGTAATCCAAAATAATTTTTATATGGATGATTTGATAACTGGTGCCTCTTCTGCAGACGAATTAAAGCACATATATTTAAATGTATCACAGGCATTGAATGCGGCTTGTTTTCCATTGAGAAAGTTTAAAACAAATTGTCCTCAGATTCTTGGCGATCATTCAGATTCTTTTAATTGTCTTGATTTCCATAATGAAGCCACTGTATTAGGTTTAAAATGGTCACCTTTGTCAGATAACTTACATTTTCCTAGTGGCATAGAAATTCCAAATAAGGTTAGCAAAAGAATTATTATTTCAACAACATGTAAGCTATTTGATCCATTGGGTTTAGTGAGTTGTTGCATCATAAAGGCAAAAATATTATTGCAAAATTTATGGGTCCTCAAGTTAGATTGGGATGATCCAGTGCCAGAAGAATTTGTAAAAAAATGGTTTAGTTTTATAAAAAAAATACATTTGCTGTCTGATATTGTATTGCCTCGTAATGTTTTGGATAATGATTTAGATGGACAATCTGTTGACCTGCATTGCTTTGTAGATGCATCGCAGCAAGCTTATGGTGCATGTGTATATATGTGCTCTAAGAATAATGGAAATGGTCTTATTACTGTAAGGTTACTATGTGCTAAAACTAGAGTAGCGCCAATAAAAACACTTACCATTCCACGTTTAGAGCTATCTGCGGCTTTAATAGGAGCGGAATTATGTCATAAGGTATTACAATCTGTCCCATGCAAGGTTAATAAAAAATATTTGTGGACAGACTCTACAGTTGTACTGGGATGGCTTAAAACACAAAATAAGGTCTTGCAAACCTTTGTACGAAACCGTGTAAACAAAATTAATCAGCTTACCCAAGACTTTGAATGGCGACATGTTCCGACTAATTTTAATCCTGCAGACTTGGCATCCAGGGGGATTGATCCACAGCATCTGCAGGGATCATCATTGTGGTGGGAAGGACCTTCATTTCTTAAGGAAGGGCACTCTGAATGGCCTACGCAGCCACAGCTTAGTTTTAATAACCTACCAGAAATGAAGGTACTACTCTCCGTTGATGAAACATTGGACCAGACTGATTCATTTATTCAATTCGATAGACACTCTTGTTATTTAAAATTAAAAAGATCGTTGGCATATGTTTTGCGCTTTGTGCATAATTGTAAGAAAAATACGGTCAAAGTGATAGGGCCTTTGCAAGTTGAGGAACTGGATCGGTCATTAATATTATTATTAAAATTTAGTCAGTCAATGTCATTTCCAAAGGATATCAAAATAATAAAGAATGGTAAGGTATTACACCACAAAAGTAAATTATTGCCTCTAAATCCATTTTGTGATACTGATGGTTTAATTAGGGTAGGCGGTAGAATAAATAAATCTGACTGTCAATATGATAAGAAACATCCCGTTTTATTAGATGCAAAACATCATTTTACTAAATTAATTATGAGATATGAACACTCTCGATTATGTCATGCAGGCCCCCAATTACTTTTGTCCTCTATCCGCGAGAGGTTCTGGCCACTAGGCGGAAGGAACTTAGCTCGCACTATCGCTAGGACTTGTGTTATTTGTACTCGAATGCGAGGTCAACCGATACAACCTTTAATGGGAGAATTGCCTAGTGTGAGAGTTACTCCAGACTTCCCTTTTAATACCTGTGGGATCGACTTTGCGGGACCATTTATGATCTCTTCAAAGAAAGGTAGAGGTAACCGCGTCACTAAAGCCTATCTATGCGTCTTTGTATGTTTAGTTACTAAAGCGCTACATCTTGAGGTCGTCAGTGACCTAACAACGGAAGCGTTTATATCTTGTTTGCGTAGATTTGTTTCACGTCGCGGCAAGCCTTATGCTATCTATTCGGATAATGGAAAAAACTTTGTTGGAGCCAATAATGAGTTGGGAAGAGTTATTAAATCCAGCCGTCAATCAGTTGCAGACTTTGCTGCAACGGAAGAAATTAAATTTGTGTTTTGTCCAGCTTATTCACCGCACTTTGGGGGTATGTGGGAAGCTGGCGTAAAATCGGCTAAATATCACTTGAAGCGCGCAGCTGGTGGTGCCTCCCTTACATTTGAGGAGTTAGCGACGCTTTTTGCACAAATAGAGGCTATCCTTAATTCCCGTCCCATTTCCCCCCTTTCTTCCGATCCAACCGACACAAATCCATTAACCCCTGGGCATTTTCTTATCGGCCGCCCGCTGATCTCTGTGCCATCACTGCCAATGAATAATATCAGGCCCAATAGATACCAACGCATAGAACAGATTCGGCAACAATTTTGGGAACGTTGGCGCCGGGAGTTTATGGCAGAGCTGCAGAACAGAACTAAATGGAGAAGAAATCAACCATCTCTTAAAGTCGGCGACATGGTCGTGCTACGAGAAGATAACCTGATGCCGCTGGACTGGCGAATGGGGCGTGTCACGCGATTATACCCAGGCAGAGATGGAATAGTGCGGGTGGCCGACGTCTACACCAACAAGGGCGAAATAAAACGAGCCGTCCACAAAATGTGCCTATTGCCTATGGCACCATAACATTGTTGAAATATATTCAACGCCGTGGAGTATGTGCACGCCATTATAGGTGCACGTCAATATTAAATTAGTGCGTTACCATCAAGCACATCACTACATAAAAAATTAGTACGTTATAAAACGTCACATCACTACGAACGGAGCGCGCCTGCGACTGTAGCGCCCGCGCCGCCATTCGTCTTCAAGCAACAAGCAAGTGAGCGACTCAATTTATTAAATTATATTAATTACAAGAAGAGGAAAATTCCACGTCCTCTTCAGTTATAAAGATTCACCCTATAGTACATATTTCCAATAGTAAACGAAACTAACATACGGACAGATGCGTTATAATATGGTATAGTGACAACCTTTAACTTGTATCTCATTTCTATTAGAACGAGGCGAGTTTTGAGTCATTCCTGTTCCTGTACAAGTTTGTTTAAAACGGTTATATTGCCTTGTTGGTATCAGTTTATTGTTTTATGATGTTTTTGTACTGTAAAAATGTATTTTATGCATGATTGTTGCTGTTGAATTACTTAACTTCATATAACCGTCCTTTCTATAGAGAAATGATGGTCTGTCATTATAATACATGGTGATCTTGAAATAGGGATGAGACATATAAACAAACACTTGAAGCTTTTAGAATTATTAAATTGAATACCTTTATGTAATACTAGCCGCGGTTCCACCCGTGTAAGTGGTGTCCGTTTCCGTAAACATAATTTTTATAGTCAATTTTCCATTGTTTTTAATATTTATTCTGCTATTCGAGACTTCATTCACCAAATCAAAGATCATTAAATTCGATACACACGTTTTCGAGAATGTTATAACATACATTTAATAAATATTTATCAAACCTATAGCGTTTATCATCAAGTATTCACCGTCTACTAAGTTTTAAAGAATAAAAGGGATTCAAACAAAGTGAAGTCAAAGTGTCGCTGAAAACACTTATTTCGTTGGAAAACATAAATCCGTTCAGGCGTCGGTCAAGGAGCTGACCGGAAGTCGGCGAGGCGACAGGTGGAGGAAATGGCGCACGTTTCCGGTGGCGGGAGAATGCGCACGAGTGCAGCGTTTATGTTGAGGTGCTGAATTGAGAGCTGATCGAGAACTGTGTTGCCATGGAGATATAAGATAGTAGATATTATGGAAAAAAACCTACACCTAAGTTGGTTGTCCGTGTAATTCACATTTCAGAAATAATTATAGGCTGGCTATGCCTAGATTGTTAAGCTAACAGGTAAGTGATCCCGTGGCTCCAGCAAAGGCAAGTATGGGACCAGGATGTTTTTAACAACCAACGCTCTCAGCGTGGGTTGAGGTCATGAGCGTTACACGCCAACATAAAAAATGCTATTGCTGGATTAACACAATCAAAAACCCGAGGAAACTAAGTTTTTCCTTCTACTGTGATAGCGAACTACTTTTTTGTTTCAAAATAAAGTTTCCTTAGCGGTTTTTAGTTAATTTGAATGTCCATTTCGATACGGCTTCCTCATCTGAAACTGTATTTGTTATTAACGATGTCTTCAAATGAGCTTAACGGTTAAAACCTTTACAAAAGGACCTTAGACTCTTATGCGTAGCGATCGAGATCTATTTATCCTCTCCCTCAAATGAATTTATTATCTTAAACGGTACAGGAGGGAATGTCTCGACTTTTCGTGTTAGCCGCCCTCCGCGTGGGCGCGCGACTAATCGCTCGGAACCGACCGCTCAGGTGTGAAAAGACTTCGCTTAATATTACAATTTAAAGCAAAATATGGAAAACAAAGGTTTAGAGGTCACTGTAGATACTTTGATAACACTTTTTGTTTATAAATTAAAAGGAAGCACATTATAATAATAATAATGACAACTGATAAACATACTTATATATTTCTAAATACATACATATTATAGATAAATAACACCCAGACACAGAACAAATGATCGTGCTCATCACACAAACATTTATCCTGGGTGGGAATCGAACCCACGACCTGCGGCCTAGCAGTCAGGGTCACTAACCACTAGACCAACAGGTTTCAGTTCTTACAGTTCCTCATTTTATTATGTTGATTATTGTAGATGGGTACAATATTATAAATAATTGATTGTTTGCTGTAATCTATATAACAATATTTTTATCACGATAGACATCATATCATTGTGAAGAGGAAACATTAATATTTTGTATGTTTCTAACGACAAATCTCAAAAACTATTGGACCGATTTCAAAAATTCTTTCCATTTGAGTTTTTTTAGCAATATTCCTGAGTAACTTATGCTATATTTTTACTAGAGCAAAATAAGGACTGCAGGCGGATTCGAGTAACATCAGAAAATTGATTTATTCTTTATGCTGAATGTGTAGCCATCCGATTCACTGTCCCTGCAAAAAAAGAAAGAATTATAATCCTGCTTTCGAAAAAGGATTTAGAACTAAATATCGAAGACTAGCCAGTCTTCATACCACAGCTTCTTTCCTTGTACTTCAGAGTTTATAAAAATATGATTCAGAATACACGACACTTTTATGGCGTCGTCAGTAATTCCGTTTGCTGTATACAGGTAACTTCAATTTCGTTGTTTAGTTGTTTCTACAATAATTTATGAGGACAATATCTCTGAAATTTTCGAAAAAACGTTTTTGTATCTAAATTGAAAACACGTGTGCAGCAATAAATAAGGCGCGCGACACACGGCCGTCTAGACGCTTAATCTAAAGTACCTGACTCATGCTAGGTCCAGTTTCACCCTTGTATGACTTTAAGATGTTACACAGATGTATGAAGCGTGTGCATGTTATGAATATTTTAATTGTCAAGTTACGGGTCAAACAACTCCTCCTTCAGGCCAAAGTCGATAAGAAGAATTAAAAACAGAGAGTCTTCTCATCCGTCGAATAAAGAAAACTGCCGAGATGTTTGTTCAAAGAGTATATTATTAGTTCTCTTAAAAAAAGGGACAAATAATAGTCTTAGACAGCTCACAGTCTAAGGCTTTATTTACCCCTCTATAAATATATATAATATCTCTACAAATACCTAACTACAAAGACCTTTGTCCGGCAACGGCATAATAATGGCTGACCGTTTTTATCTATTATCCTAAACTAAAAAAAAATGTATTGCCGCATCCATTTCATTGCATCTCGGTGACAGTAGACAATATGTAATGGGAGGGCGGGCTATCAGCATTCACCCATTCACCTCGCTCACCTTCGGGGGAATCAATGTATTGCTCACTTACACACATGTGCTCTCTGCTTCCGATACTCTTTTGTTTCTTAGTTCCCAAGAATTTATTGTTACACACTTTGGCGAGAATTCGTTCTTTCGGAGTTTATGTACAGATATTTTTGCATTTAGTTATGTGGTGGAATTCAGAATAAAGACTAAAATTGAACATTATATTGAGAATACCTGCTTGGGAAAAAAAACTACGGTGTAACAGATAACTAGCAATAATTACTTAAACTCATACAATTAAATACTACAGTTTTCTATTATATTTGAAAATAGTTACTGTTCTTATTAATGGTCTAGTGCATATAGTTTATACTATTTAGTCAAATGATAAGTATCAAATTACCAATTTAAATGAAAACTTTTTATTTTGCTTACCACAGCTCATTACCTTTATATAACATAATTACACAAGATTTTCTACAATTCAATTGAACAGTATCACGAAAGAACAGCGACCCTTAATCCCCGCCTAAGTTCATTTAATATTGAAAGAAAAAGGTGCTTGAAAACTTTTCAGTTTGAGATTTTTTCATAAGTTTGTAAGGCGTGCAATTAATTTTTAAATACTTTAGGGCGGGTCATTATACTTTATGATTTGGGAATCAAATTGAGACAGGTTGTGGCATTAATTTTTGGCACAATCGATTTTCTGATATATTATCATTTTTTTTCTAAAATTATGTAATTGACTATTGGTTTGTGGAGAAATTGATTCAACTCCCAATATGTGCTTAATGTTTGTAATAGTAAATCTCTTCCAAACAACTTGACGTAGATGCACCTCACGAAATATTTTTAAAGATTTTATAAACACACCATCCATTACGCTTTTTAATAGCTACATTAAAATAATCTCTGGCGATACGAATCAGTGCACATTAACTTGTGAATATTTCACACACAGCCCACCTACTTGCAGTCATTACTGTTCGCAATAACTACGCCTAAAAATATGCGCGCACCTATTACAATGGCAGTTATCGTCGCTGTTGCTCGCGGCGAAACGCGTGAGTGTTGCACACTTGCAACTTTTTGATCGTTGAATAACTGAATTGTTTTAGATTTTAGCGTCTCAAGTTATTAAGTTAGTAAGTAAATTTAAATTATATTTCTTTTAAAGTTTATCATTGCTGTTTAATAATAAAAATATCTGCTCTGTTCTGCTGGATTTAATTTATAGGTCGTAGACGATTGTCAAACTGTCCATTTTGAATTAACGACAATGTTTTTATCTATTTTTAGACAAACCGTGTAAACGGTTTTGTGGGGCATAGATTAAAGATGTAGATTATAAGAAAACTTGTTTGTAATAATAATAAATAAAATAAATAAAAATAATAAATGATAATGAAAAAAATCAGAAACATGAAATAAATAAAAGAAACCAATAGTTAAAAAGTGTTGTTTCAGGTAGTAACTTTTATTATTTCAATTACTAACAATTTCCCATTTGAAATTTTGCGACAAAAAGTCGCGCGTGTGCGTACACCCGCGTGCGAGCTCAGATTGTATTATTTATTGTGCAGGTAGTTTGGCCGCGCGCCAGTAGATAGGGCGCGCAAGATTTTTAAACCTCCCGCCATGTTGTATTTTAGGACGCTATAATTTTTAAAACATGAATCACAAAAAAGGTGGAAAATTTTCATGTACATTCCGCTGCGCTGCCACCGTGAAAGAAATAATGCGTAGTTTTGGTATTTTGTACGATGGAACTTGTTTGTTTTTGTTGGCAATTTTTGTACATAAATAATTATTGTAGCTATGTTTTTTTGGCGCCATGATACCTGAAGCTTGTTTGTAGTAAACAAAAATATTTAAGGTGAAAGTTTATTAAAGTGTTGCGTTATATTATATTCATAATATAACGCAACTTGTACTACTCAACAATGTGGGAGGTTGAAGAACACAGAAGAATATATTTGTCCGCGAGTGACGTGTGAAAGGTCCCGTATGAGAATAAAGCACATGGAGTAAACATATCACACATTTAGTTCAATGTTTAGTGTCGGTTTAAAAAACTTGTATATTAAATACAAATATAGTGAAGGATTTTTTTTTCTTGAATTTAAATACATATTTGTATTTAATTTACAAGTAATTGTTACGCATGAATGCGGTTTAAATCAATATGAATAATAGTTTTTAAAACGCTGAATTTTTCATGTATGCATGCAAGCAAAGTCTTTAGCTGTTTTGAAAGCAAAAACAAGCAAATTTTTTTCGCACTTAGATACTTCATAAAACTCTAGTCTAGTGTTTACAGCTTAGTAGTGCTAACTCGAGTACCTGAGGTGTTTACAGTTAGCAAGCACCTGAACGTTAAAGTTAACCGGCGCCGTTACCGCGCTCGTTTACTGCTATTGTAGCGGGACCGCGGTGTGCGCGATGTTACCATTCAGCTGTATTGTTGAGCTCGTGTTGTGGGTTTAAAGGATTTCGTTATGGTTATCATATTTGTTAACAGTTGAATTGAATGGTGCATTTAAGTGTTTTTATACAGGTAACTAAAACGCCCCACTTTTAGCTATAGTAAAAGATTTTTATCACTTTCGTATTATGAATGTCTCTTTCTAGATGAGTGAAAGTAAGTATAAATATCTGTATTAGCACTTATTCTTAGTTTTATCTAATTTCTTTATCTTAATCTATGACATTGCTGAGTATATTTTAGCGCATACGAAAAAACATTTTCAACAAAACCCACAATTTTATGCAATAACTTAGTACCTTAGCTTACAGGTCTGTTGGGCAGGCTATTTACCTTTAAAATTATGCCACGTCACATTACAGCATAAAGCCATCCTGCCAGACAAGCCTACAAGGGCCAATAAAGACACGGGAGGGCGCGTTAAGCCAGTCATCTTGTTTTTGTAAACAACCCCGACCTGCTACGCCGTAGTCAGGGGTGCGCTACAAAGCTACGACGTAGCTATTCACCGGCCAAGTTGCAAAGTTCGTGGTATAATTATAGTGTAGCCTTATTTTGTAATTCGAGGTATCAGATTGAAAGAATATGAGGGGAGATTAGCCCTGTACGTGAGCTCGAGGAAAGGAATGAGGGACATAGTTATTGGAGGTATTATTGAAGTGCGAATAAACAGAGTTTTAATTTGTTTGCGTCAGGGCATAGTAGTTTAGAATTACACATATTCGTATAAGAGATTTTCATGAGAGGGAAGTTATAAAATTGCTTTATTATTTTTTCTGGTATAGAAAGGAAAGCACACATTTGCAAAGTACATAGGTACATATATAAGCTAATACTAAAAAAACACTGTTATACAAACTGCATTTGTTTTAAAAACAAGATTTCGCTGCGAGATAATTCTGAATATTTTCACATAATCAGAAGGTTTCATTTACATCGACATTTGAATAACTGAATAACAAAAACACATTTAGTTTTTACACATAAATATGGTAGGCTGTCAAACTGTAAAAAAATACAATAATTAGAAAAATATGTAAAGCTCATCGGTGTACAAGACAATAAAGCTCGCCGGCCACTGGTAGCGTTATTTTTCCGTCGTTAATTATTTCCAGTTAACAAGGTGTTGTCTCTTCGTTTATTTATTGCTTTGTGAGCGGTGAGCGTGGAATAAGGGCCATGCTACACTAACAGATACGCGATGCTAAGTAATTGTAAAAATATATTGTTTATTTAATTTTGTTTTAAACAAAAGTTCTTTTCCATATTTACGAGTAAATTACTAGTTACAGCAAAATTGTTGAGTAGGTTATTAAATATTCACTTAAAAAAGCAGATACAGGCGAGCCAGCTGAATATCATTGTAAGTTCTCTGGACAGGATATCTAGGGAACTTCGATGTATCTACACCTAACTAGTGAAACCTTAGAAAGTTTTCTCTATTTCCTATGAAAATCATACCATTTGCTTCCATAGCGTGTACATAGCAAAGTTTGACTACTGCACAAGACTTCAGCAATGTTTCAGCGAGGCTCGTTAGTCAGGCACCTCGCGAAGAATTAACTGCTGTATTTTGACACTTATTACGAACGCTACACACGGCTGCTTTTATTTTATTTGCCTAGATTTATGCTAAGTGCTCCACTGGCTGACTTCTTGACTAGTTGGAATGAATGATTGTACCTTTTTATTAAGCAGACCTAAAGTATAACAATATGAATTAGAATTCCTTTATTTATTTTTTTGCGAAAATCTGAAGACTATGCTTGCGGAGGTTCAATGCTGGATATAGGCTGTGCGCATCCTATTTGACGACCTCCGTGGTTGAGTGGCGTTACACACCGGTTTTCAAGGTGTCGCTAGCTCTGAGGTCCCGGGTTCGATCCCCGGACGGGTCAATGTAGATACATTTTTCTATATGGTCTAGGTGTTTGTGGTACCTTCTTTGTCTCTAATTCCATAACACCAGTGCTTTAGCTACTTACATAGGATTCGGCGCAATGTATGTGATGTTGACCACATTTAATTATTATTATTAGCAAGATCTCTCGAAACTCTCTTCCAAAGATTTACCAAATCCTGTACTTCATACCTACTTTAATTTTGCTTGCAGTTTGAAACATGTTTATTCCTTATAATATCTCATCGCCTTTCTTTTTATTATTTACATTACTCTATACATGTTAATACCAGCTGACCAATAGCTCGATATATCAAGCAGTAAACTTCACACATCACTCGCACGCAATAGTGGTATCCCATAAATTCATAACTTTTATGGCGACCCTCCATCACTTGTGACTTAGGTGTGCATATGGTGTAGGGGACAGGTATCTACCGATATTATGTTGACGGTACTTTTATTGTTATTTTTTTTTATTGTTTAACGTATAAGTCACGTGATTTTGGTTTGTATTTGAAGTGTTTTGTATTGGCAGGAATAAGCGAGGAAACCGGGATCGCTGGTAATAATGGAGGGAGGATTTTGCCCAGCAGTGGGACAGTACAAGCTAGTTTTAATATTTTTTTGGTATAATTTCTAAAATATGTGACAACGCTTAGAGGTTATTGATTTATCACACAACATGTGCACATGTGCAGCGATAATAATTGTAATTAATTAAATACAAATAGCTCGTCTGGGGCGTGTAACCAGTAGTCGGGTTTGAGTCCTAACGGAGGTGAAAGATTTTCTTTTCAATTTGTATTTAACAATTTTGAGGTTTTTGTGGTACCCCATTAAGCTACTCACTTAATGCAAATAGTAAATATTATACAACCTGTCACTTGAAAAATTGGGTAGAACACACTGCATTCGAAGTAACTATTATCATTTTTTCAGAATTCATCTGAAACGTTCAGAAATATTCTAGCAACTACAAGACAAAATAATCGCAAAAAACAAACTAAAACAAGCAACACCATACATTTAATCTATTTAAAAGTATATTTAGCTAACGTGAATACAAACAATATTTATCACCGTAAAACTTAATCCTATCCGCCGTCCACGGTAGTTTTTACCTCGCTTGTAAAGTTCAGAATCTAATAAGCTTCGCACGACACACGTGGGGTTCAACAAAAAGTGCCGCGACACGCGAGTATAAGTGACACCGACGGGGAAAGTTTGTATAAGCTAGGTAACAAGGTAAAACTGATTTATCAACAGACTGTAAAAATGGACGGTTCTTTTAGTTGATTTTAATTCTAATTTGGGATAATAAATGCAAAGCTTTATACGAAGTTATAAAATTATACGAATTATTAAAGAACAACAAGTTCTCGGTAGCCTAATGGCTAGGGTATCAGATTTGAGATCATGTGCTTGCGGGTTCGAATCCCACCCATTACACTACTGACGTGAACCCACTCGTAACACAAGCATCTTAGCTTAGCACGAGGGGTTAACCATTGCTAGTAATCTTTAAAAAAAAAGGTAAAAAAAGAAAGAAAATTATTTAAATTTTGTTGTTGTTACATTTTTAATTTTGATTAATGGTTGCCATGACGACCAAATTTCGTTGTTTTAGTACGATTTACTATCCTCCAGATCCTCCTCCATAGAGGTTATTTAACAATTAAATAAACAAGGTTGTCAAAACTCCTTGCAATGATATTAAAACTGTTTTCTTCTTTAAATATCAGGCTCGCAGCAAAGACATTGTAATGTATTCTACTAACTAGACTGTGCACTATGGCGCAAAAACCGGTCCGAGCGAGAGAGCAACCGATGGGAGTGTGTCTCTTTCTAATGGGGTGACCATGACCAAACAGAACCCAGGACAAATTGCTTGTAAAAACAATTGAGTAAGTATCCTGATATATTGATGCTACCTAACTACGCTACCTATTTTAATTAAAGTTAAAAAAAATAAACCTATACATAGTGTGTATATTTATTGGAATCTACATCAATTACCCTACACGTGGGTTAAGGGTCGAAAGTACTTTTTTCCTCTCTGTATAAGTAACAGGTAGTATCATCTGACCTGCCGTTAATTTGACAACAGCCTAACAAACCTGTCGCTCCATAAAGTACAAAAAAGCTAGGTATTTTTGTCAAATGTGAAATATAATATACAATGTGCATGGGGACATTTATGATGAAATTAGTGTTAGTTCAAATGAACGTGATGCAATATTTCGGACAGAAAAAGACTAAAAATTTAATAAAATTTTCAAAATTCAAAAATTGAAAATTGAAAATTGTTTATTTGTAAACATAGGTAAGTACATGGGATGTTGATGATTAGTTTAGCGTGTTTTGCATTAGAGCGTACAAATTCAAATTTACATACATATAATTATGAGAAATACAAATCATTGGTTTTTTCGAATTCATTAACAATAATTTTATTGATTTGTTTTTATACATTGCTGAACAATACAGTTTTACGCAATTTTTGTCGTAATGTAGCTTTATCACCTACGTGCTTCAGGGTTAAGGACTTTCCGTAGCTCCTAAGTCTTAAATTTAAGTATTTTTGCCAATACATTTAATCAATTCAATTCGTGAGATTCGTCAGAGCTTGGATGGGCAGCATAATGTGCCTAATTTTTGGGGAGAATTGATGTAACGTCATATTAAGCATCTTTTTCATGTTCAAACTCTGTAAATCACGAGAAATTAGCAAAATTGTCTTTCTATATATTTTACTATATCGAACACAAATGTCGAAGCATATTTTAGCCCTCCTCTGTCTACAAAGGCTGTGAAAGAAGAGAAAATTCACAAACATCAATGAAGTAGTCATGATTTTTATGTGTGCGATGCGTTATGACCAAGGCTCGGCAATGTTAACATGTTAGTTTGTCTAATATTTTCATTACGAAGTAGCCAAGATATGCAATAAAATAAAAAAGAACACGATATATCCACACACGCACTCAGATGATTTATTCTAACGTTAGGTTTTTTTTTTTTTTTTTTTAATATATAAAAATCTAAGTTCCGGGTTTCGCCCCTTTTGTAAATTCTAACAGTACATCCCCCACTGATAAGAAAGTCGGTACGTATCTATCTACCTGACTATAATAATAATAATATTTATTGAATTAAAGGCCAACACGGACCAATTATAAATATAAACTAATACAAATACAATTTCAATACAAAATACAATAAAATACAATACAATACAATTACAGCTCAATAGAATTAAAACAATATTTCCACATTAGCCCGTACATGTACCATGTCACAGTGATACATGTACTGGCAGTCGAAACGCTGGGCGAAGGCGCTCAGGATACTGTTGACTATGAGATAGTAAAAAAATCTTTGATCGGAAAAATTCATGGTTACCCTAAGCCCTAAAGGATATGATTGTTGTTTTTTTTCTTACCCGTGGAAAGAAAAGTGGCTACTACTACGGCTTTATTAATGATAAGACTCATTTTAGTACCCTGTCACACAATAAGAATTCACCATTTTTCATGAAAAACAAACGGTTTTAAGACACAATCGCAAATCGAAGCACGGCGATCAACCAACCAAGTGAGCAAACCGCCCAGGCCCAAACATTTAAATATTACTCATACTCAGTAATAATGAATTATTTTTAAAATAAAACGAATTGATTTATTAATGATAGGAACTGTAAAATATTTAAATACATTTCAAAGTATATTAATCATTCGTTTTAGTAAATCATAAAAAAGAAAAAAAAATCTACCATTTCTACCAAACCCAATGATTAGTTGAGCTGGCAAGACGTCAGACAAGGACACACTCCCAGCGGGTGCCCTCTCGCCAGGACCGTTTTTGACTAGCTACCGCTTACAAAGAAATAGCTATCTTATGTGTACGGTATAAAGCTCATTTTAGATAAACAATTTTTTTTTCGTGCACTGTCTAGTTAGTAGAGTACAATGTCTTTGGCTCGCAGACTTTTATGTTTTTTTTTCGTTTGTCTATTTGGTAGGTCTGAGAGTAGGTCGTAGGTTATATTATGATAAACAGGATGGATTTTTTATTGCCACCAGAAAGAAAGAGAGAAAGTACTCTCAATACTGAAGAATAGCAAATTAGACTCAAAGAAAACATTCTTTTATTTTTTTAAAGAAATAAATCTGCATTAAATTGATGTTTGAAAATTCGCTTTGCGGACCGGGAATCGAATGGGCTAAAATGCGAAAAACTAGCACCGTGTACTTTTTTGCATCAATCGATATTATATATTTTATAATTCCAGTGTCATGATGTTTGTCGGGGATGAACTCCGAAACTACTGAACCGATTTTAATCAAATTTGCACACCGTGTGCAGTTTGATCCAACTTGAAATATAGGATAGCTTACATCACAAATATAAAAAAAAAATTTAGACCGCGGGCGGAGCAGCGGGAAACAGCTAGTAATATACAGCATGTAACAAAACCCCTGTCAGATAAAATAAAGGCGTATTCGTGGTAGTTCATGAACCGTCTCGCATAGGCGGCTTCTTTGACACCAAACTGTAGTTAGTAAGTACGTGACCTTTGAGGAGCGGTCAGTTGTTCAGCTGTTGTCTTGGATCAGTTTTTATTTGTATTTAAATATTTTGACTGGGGAAAAATTTTATTCTCCAATCCATTAAATGACTATGTCTATGTGTTCGCAGTACGACACCGAATAATACTCTCAGGGATCGGACAGGGTTTTTGTTACACGCTGTATAATAATAAAAGTAGCAATACTTAGTACAATAGTAAGTATAATTAAAGATATAGTAAGTACCTATCTGAGTTGGTACCTACCAAATTTGAATGAAAATGGATTCTATCCATTCATTTCCTTCAAACTTAAATGTTATAATTACGTCATATTTCCTGAAAAAATCGTCAAATAAAACAAGTCAAAAGCATCGTCAGTTGTTATAAATATTTAAGGCACTAACTGACAAAATATCAAGATATGATAATCAAAAATATAATAATCATAATCTATATATTAATACGTGATGCCAAAACTTTGGACCCCTTTTTACGAAAATTGCGCGGACGCAGGAGCATAAAATTTGGCACACTTATAGTTTATGTGTAGGAGAAGTGCAGAACGCTAATATTTTTCAATAATAATGCTTATAAAGTACATTAAATCAATAAATAAAACATTACCCACACTACCATGCATTTCACACACACATGTTTGTTTTGTTTTTCATTGACTGCTTACTGACATTGACATAAATAAGTGGTTTAAGTTTTTATATATCCGAATATAACGGCCAAGGACATTTAGCAAACGATAAAAGAGGTTTTACAAAAAACATTGTTTGCAGAGAAGTTTGCAATATGCGATAAAATATGCTCTAAATGGATAGTATTTTCCTCTTATAGCATGTTTTCTTTTAATAAACATTTTTTAAATAGATATTCTTTATTTTACTTCCTTTTAATTTCATATAATTTGTTCAAAAAATAAATTGGCAAATAACAGTCTTGGTCAAATGTGTGGTTATAGTAGTTTAGTTTTCGGCAGTAGAACCTTAATAATGTTTGAATATTATATTTTAATAATGTATATTAAGTCACTCACAATTTAAATTTATATTATAAGGTCGAATTTCGACCATTGGGCGACCACTAGTTACCATAATAATATAAATATTACCAGACAATGATAATTGTAAAATTATAGAAAATAATACTAATAACAAAACAATCCATTGTTTTTAGATTAATACCAAACACGCAATTGTGTACGTGAACTTATGACCTTCAGGTTGAATAGTGTTGTTATAAATTTAAGAACTATTAAAGCGATGTTATACTTTACTTCAAAATTATACAAAGAGCCCGCGCCAATAAAAAATTTCACCTGAAGAGTTAATCCTAATAACTCAATTGGTATTTATTTTTCAAAAAGAAAAATGCATGATCTACTATTTATTATGAGTTCAGGGTACAGAGGGGCTCGTGGCTAAGTGTAAGCCGTACGGTTTAATCGATAATAAAGGTCAAGCTGCGCTCACCGCGGTTAGTCCGTGGATGGGTGACCATATGTAAACATACCGAGACTGTCATACGGTGATCTTTGATGATCTTCTGTGTCTGGGTGTAATTTATGTATAATATTATGTATGCATGTATTTAAAAATAAATAAGAATGTTTATCAGTTGTCTAGTTACCATTGTACAGGCACTGCCAAGTTTGGGATCAGATGGCCGTGTGTGAGTTGTCTCAAGATATTATTATTATATTATTCTTTTATAAAGATCATATTGTTTCATGCACAACTGCCAGTCATATGCACGGGTGTATTAGCGTCGTTAAACGTCAAACGGTGACAATGGCGGCTGGCGTGTTCTTTTGATCAGCTGTGAGCGTGACTCACACAAAGAGCGCTATCCTTTGTACTTATTTACGAATGATGAGAGAGTAAGATGCAAGGGATTGGTGTTTGAGGAGAGTTTCACTTTTAATAATGCAGTGAAAAATATTATTTGTACGGCGTTCGTAAAATAAGCATGCAAACGTTTACTTTTTAACTTAACTCTATGCTAACTTAATGCTTATTGTCGATAGTGGTTGTCAACTTATTATAATTGCATAAATACAAATTGATAAGCTCAAGTTTATTCCAGATGGCATCGAGCTGATTTACAAAATTGTAGTAACTATTATTCGACACCAAAAAATATGGCAAACGTGTCAGCGCATTACGAGGGATTAGTCCGTTATTATTGCGATCGCTTGATATTAAGATGCACTGGTTTTGATTTCTGGTGAATAAAAAAATGGAAAAAAGTATTTTGTTATTATTCACAATTTTTAAGCTATAATTTAGTAAATTGATTCTATTCCAGATGTCATCTTTAACCCTCTTGGATTCATACCCATCGGTAACATCCAGTACTATAAATATTATCATATAAACAAAGCCTCAAAATTTCAATACCTACTTAGTAATGAAAACTCACAAAGTTACATGCTTTTTCTGTCTCCTTGTTATTCGCAAAAAAAAACACACACACATACCCGGCAAAATGTTACTGGGTTTAAAATAAATAATAATAAATAAATAAATGTCTTGGGACAATCTCACACACGGTCATCTGATCCCATTAGGCAGAGCCTGTACTATGGTAACCAGACAACTGATAAACATACTTATAATAATATATTTCTAAATACATACATATAATAGATAAATAACACCCAGACACAGAACAGATGATCGTGCTCATCACACAAAGATTTGTCCTGGGTGGGAATCGAACCCACGACCTCCGGCTTAGCAGTCAGGGTCACTAACCACTAGACTAACAGGCCCGAGAAAATGATCGCAATTGATTCTGTTACCGTCCGAACAAACTGTATTCGGGTTTTGTATAAAAAAAAATAAGGTTGTTTAGTAGAGTAGAGCATTCACAAGCATAACGAATGACATGACATTCAATAGCTTCTTAACACTAAGGTCCTGACCTTCCATGACCTATCTCCTATTAACAGCTCATATTATTAGTGTATAAAGGTCAGGTATAGACAAATATGTGTCGGCGCAACTATCACGGCTGGTATTCAGACTCCTCGTCAAATAAAATTATGACGTCGTGAGAGACTGCGGGTCGTGGGACATAACCCAGCCCACTGGACTATAATGCACCTAGGGCTGATAATTTGTGACGATTGTTAAGGATTAGAATATTTTTATCACATCACGTGATATCATATCACTTCACGCAACCTACAATCAGGTAACTTTACATTCACATCACGTGACTTTATATCGCGTGGCATCTGATAACTTCACGTGACTTCACCAAAAATGAAGTCCTCATTTGAGGTGAAGTCTCGTGAGGTGATCACTCATGCGAAGGCGAAGGAATGGGCTCTACAGTAACATAATCCTTAGCCGAGCCTTTTCCCAAGCTATGTTGGGGTCGGCTTCCAGTCTTACCGGATTTAGCTGAATACCGTATTTTACATGGAGCGACTGCCTATCTGACCTCCACAACCTATTGCTAGGTAATACAGAAAGTCATGACATTAACGACTGTCAAAGATAACTGTTTGACACTCGGGACTAACAGCATAACGTGCTTTCCGAAGAACGGAGCTTGGTATGCTTACAAATGGTCACCCATCCATGGACCAACCGCGGCGAGCGCGGCTTAACCTTTAGTAACGGTCAAAATGTACAGCTTACACTTAGCCACGAGCTCCGCCTACCAACACTCTACACTAACAGAAGTAATAAAAAACAACTTTACTATGATACATGTATCTTTTGTTTTTGTTGAACACATTTCTATAAAAATCTAGGCCTCTGGCAGCCCTACTGAGGCAACTCATCTTCTTATAAAGGGCAAACGTTGGATGTATTACGGAATTTAATTCCAGTACTTCCGAAGATCGCGATCCTTGGAATAATGTATTAGAGTATTTCCATTGACGCCATATTGTTGCATTCCTTTATAATGTGAGGGTTACGGACATATCAATGAAATAGTTTATGTTTATTACTTTAGGAATAAATATAATCATTCTGTCAAATGCATACATTCTAGGCGGAGATACAGCATTTAATAAAGTTAGCAAGATTAATTAAGTTAATAAATATTACCGTTCGCTAGCTTATAAAAAAATCTTCTTTTCGTATCAGAAAGGACCGTTGGAGGGTTCAACCCTCCTGGAAAAAGCATTGTCCAGGTAGCCTCTGCATTACCGAGTGCTAGCTGTTACCAGGGTGCTCCAGGCGGTTAAAAGTTTGTCAAGATAAGTTAAAAGATATGATGACTACTGAGGTTGATTTTAATAGTACACATAACGAAAAACAGAAACCAAAACTATTTTTTATGAAAATAATAAATGTTTAAAATTAAACTGTAACTTCCGCTTAATTAGCACGGACTGAGTTTTGTCATTCATAACTAGGATAACGTTACTCCCATATAAGAAAATATAAATCAATCAAACATAACTTATCAATCATGAGTGACAGGTGTTAATGCAACCAGCGAACAAACAACAGCCCACATAATTAAAACCAAACACTCAGTTGATGACACTCATATTATTTCGTAAATTTCGCTCGAAGCGTTCTTTAATGCCAACAGAACACGTCAAAATAATGGCGAAAGGGAATAATCTTTAAAAGTATTTATGCAATAAACATAGTGACACAACGCCCACTATTGTTTGGGCATTTCACAAGAGAATGCGATCAGCTCAATAAATCAACATCCCACATTTGCAGAACATCCATTTCATAAGAAAACGCGCGTAAACTGAGCTGCTTCTTTAGAGATCCGTATGTAAAATTATTTTACTGAAATCTTTAGATACTAAAGATTTTAGGCTGATCCATTTTGATAGCTAAATGTATTTCTTGTAAAATACTTACAATAAACCAAACGTTTTATGTTTCGTTACTTGATTTCGAGACGAAATAATTTCTACCTTTTCGTCTCGAATCAAAACTCTACTGGCCATAGTACTCGACCACTCCAGTAGAGTTAAAAAAATAAAAACACTTCATAAATAAGTATCCCACGTATGTATGTGTTTGCTTGATGATACGTGTACACAATAACCGTAACTCATAATTAAATCATTACAATTAGCAAAGTTTAGATATCAAATCACGTGATCGTTATTCGACTCTCAATATTAAACAATGCCGGGTGTCCGAATCGCACTTGACCATGTTTTATTTAAATAAACTGCCTAATTGGTGAAAGTTAGACATCGGTGTTATTGACTTTTTCTATTAGACAATACTCAGTAATAGGCCGAGAGTTGGTTCTTAAATAACTATTATGCCATCTTATTTGCCTGCACATGAATTATTTGCAACCCTATTTAATCTAATGTTTGAGGTTTTAGATTTTTTGTATTATTAAAGTTTCCCACAAAGGCTGCTGGGTACTAATTATTCCAACTTATATAAATAGGGCAGGCTTTGTTGAAGTCAGAATATGCAACGATACCTTTCACTACATCGCAGACTTCGGACAGTATGACAGATTGTAAATGAGTCGCTAATTTCACAAGCTCGGTAATAATTATCGGTAATAAACCTCATACTAATTATAAAGGCCATAATTATAATGTAAGTCACACACGTGGGTGGTGTGGTAACATCCATAGGCCACGAGATGCGCGCGCGTTTGTTAATACTTATACGTCAGTAGACTAACGGGCAATGTACCCGCGGCCGTGTCAAAGAGCGCGGGTACATTGTCTCACGGATTTCACGCTAAATATTAATTTTAATTTTAGTTAAATATTTTTAGCCACTAAGTCAGTTTACTTTATTTTGCAAATAAATATTTGATGTTTTTTTTAAATTACAACTTGTCCTTAGGATATAAATAAAAAGTATTTTAAGAGAAAAAAATATTGATTTAAACTCTATTTCTATTCAACTTTTAATCAATACCTAATATACAATTATATGCACAGCTTCACACAAAACAATAGAAGCTGGTACCTACTACAAAAGGCTTGTGTAGAAGATATTTTATACTTCCATTTTCGTTTGCGGGTCGATAAAAAACAAAGTAAATTTTACTTTTTATTGTAAATCTTAGCTGATATTATTTTTTGTTCATTCACTGATTGTCGTGCCGTAACCAACAATGCACACATAACATCATCACGCGGGCAGTGAATGGATGCGAACAAAACGCGCATCTAAGCGAGTTATACTTTTATTTTTATCTATAATTATGCAAAGTCGCGCGACATTAGGCGCGTGTCAAGGTGAGCGTGGATGCCGCGGCGGGTCGTGAAATCGCGGCATTCCGGTGTGGCCTAGCCTTTATACCGTTTTGTAAGAAATTTTCGATACTATTTCTCTATTGAGAGGTTATTCGTAGTGCATGTTTAGGCCATACAAAATAAACATGAAATTAAAAAAAAAATGTTAACCATCGATGAAAAAGATCGTTTTAGGATGTTAAATCAATTTGTGTGGTATTAATAATAAAATTCTATCCAAAGGTAAAAGATATAACTTACATAAGTGTCAGTGGGCGATTGGTTCACAGTCTGAGAATGTCATTATTGAAGAATTTTAATTGTATGAAATTACATTGATAGTTGTGTCAATCTGTCTGGCTTTTGTAGGTCTCAAGGAAAATACGTGTAATAAGTATAAAGATCAATACGATCGCCTAACTACTGATTTTTGGATTAGCCATTGGTGACATATTTTTTAATGTGTAGTTGTAATGTTTTATTGTACCTAGCTAGTTTGGCTTCCTTACATTTTTCCTATAATTTTAATATAACAGAATCATGTTAAACCTATGCATTACTTTATTAATTCCATAATCACGTGGTCTTCACCCATAAATTCTTCTAAAATCCCATAATTTGACGATTATTAAATATTTGGTTAATATTACCATAAAATTTTTGCTTGACAGTAATAACTGTCAAATAAATTGTAGATTAAACGAAGACCAATAAAATTGAAGGAATATATAAGAAGTTTCACATTGACGCACATTATGTAGGTTGTAGGTACTTCCTGATTAGTACGTCACTTGGTTTGAATATGTTAATTAGTAGATGTCCTCTCCAACAGCCTAAATTCTAGAAGTTGTCTCTGATTCCATAATACAAGTGCTTTAGCTACTTATTTTGGATTGGGAGCAATATGTGTGAATTTATGCACATTTATTAGTATTCAAGTTTTACTAATAGGTCTAGTTTAAACTTTCCTTATATGAAAATATTAAAAAAAACATTTAAAATAAAACATAATTTTAAATTTTGCGAGGTCAATTCTTGCCCTTTCTATTTAAATCTATGACAACAATGTACAGCGAAGAAGTTCGATTCCAGTCGTGGGCATTAACTAACAATTTTATTTAAATAAAATAAATAAGCATTATCTGTAGCGGTTACTGCCCCGGATTGAACCAAGGACCTTGCCTAACCAGGTCAGTTGTACCATCAGATCAATAATATCTAAATATGGAAATGCAAAATATGTCTAGATTAACCTTTGAGGCTTCTAAATTATTTATATTGAAATGATGTCCTTAGAGAAATACATAAAATATTAGACGTACGTAAATTGCGAAATATTGAATAGAAAATACTAAAAATATTGAATGTATTTTGTGTGAAGGTAACGTTTGATGGATGAGGCAACACAGTTTGTGTTTTTAAATGTTACCCCACTTTAATTTCTTCAGTATCGTGATGGTGTTTACCTACATGTATCTTACGAATAATCAATTAAAATATTTCTGCAGATCATTGAACAATCTGGAAAAAAACCAGACACTAACGTTTGTTTGAGTTAATCTTTGTAAGTACTATCAGAAGGACAATTTGAGGAAAAGTCGTTGGTATCGCTGTGATCGGTATTACCTACAAATAAACGATGACTTAGATACTGTCACTTAATTACAATTTCTTTTGAAATAACAGAGTAAATAACAGTAAATGTTTTTAACAAATCAGCAAAACTAATATATAAATTCTAGTGTCGCGGTGTTTGTTACCAAATTCCTCCGAAACGGCTGAACCGATTTGTACGAAATTATGTATGCATAACGGGTAGGTCTGAGAATCGGCGAACATCTCCAGAATTTTAAATATGGCAGAAAAACGTTTGTCGAATCACGTAGTTTATCTATAAATATGTACCTATGTATTTAGAAATATATATGTATGTTGTCTGTTTGCCATAATACAGGCTCTACCAAGTTTTGGATCAGATGGCCGCTTGTGAGATGTCCTAAGATATTTATTTATTCAATTATCAACAATCGAAATAAAATAGGCAGCGTTTTATGTTGGACACAATTAAGGGTAAAACCTTGGTTTTATTAATAAGTACGTAAAATCACAAAATAGTTTTTAAAACCTATCTTTCAAAACTTAGATCAATAAGGTTAAGTGAGGAATGTCGACGATGCAATATCACATCCGCTGCTACAACGTAACGTATCGTCTAGCATTGTAATGAGTCAGGCATCAACAGAACACGATCTCATCTGTAAGGTGAGGGGAAATACCGACGCGAGGCCTAATATCACAGCTAGACCAGAAGGTAATTGATATTATCAAAGGTGATTGGAATAAATCATGGGTTCAACTTGGTTTTATAGCGCTTTGTGAACTTGAAGAATTAAAATTGCCTAGTTTCTAATAAAATTTTAGCTAAAAGGTGGCTTTGGCACAGGAACCGTAAATAATAAAATAAAATAAAAAAAATTGAAAATAAATATATTTTTTAGTTATCGCAGGCCCACCTAAGCTTCTCGTTTCAAATTTTACATTACACTGTTGACTGATCCTGGGTTGTTACAAAGAAGTACACACATTTTCGAGTACAGTCATAATATCTTCTATTTATACCTAAAGAAACTATTGTTTCAAAAGTAGGTAAAATACAGTCTATACGGATGGATACCAGAATATGTATACCTACTAGAAGGTATCTATAATGAAGCGAAAGAGTTTTCGTTTTTTTTTAAATGCGCTATTCTCTGGAAGTACCAATCGAATTGAAAAAAATCTTTGTGTACATGATAGCCTAATCCATGAAAAATAGGCTATAATGTAACACATGTCATGTAAGTATAGGCTTCTTTTATTTTAGGAATCAAAAAAGGTTGCGCGAAAACCATGAAAACCCCATGAAACAGGACACAAGTCACACACAGAGGACACAGTCACGGGGCCAGCCAGTACAAATATACGGCGGGTATTTCCCCCACAGTACTCGACACACCTTATCGAGCCAATCAGGCTGTCATCACTCTTGTAGTAAAGTGTAGTATTAAATCCATGTGGAACACGTGTCACTACTAGCTTAGTTAGTTTGCGACACGTGCTGACGAAACGGCTGGCATTTAGGATGCGCAGTCAAGTACAAATGTCAAGCTTTCACGCGCGATCCTAAGCGCAAGTCTATATTGTATGTTATAGATATTATACACAGATATAGGTACAGAAATTGTTTAACGTATAGCTCTATTGTTCTTACAGTGAAGGAATGTGAGAGCGGTCCCGCACTAATAGATGCCCGCACTAGAAGGTGCAAGATGTAGTACAGTTATATTGTGCATTAAAGAAAGAAAGAAAACATATTTATTCTTTCCAGAAAGAAGAACATAAAACAGTTATTTAAAAATATTTAATAAAACAAAATGAATCAGAACCGGCTCTCAACTAATTACTAAAAATGAGTTCAAAAAATTAATGCTTTAACAAAATATTATATTACAAAAAAGGATTTGGCTATTCATTGGAGTTAATTGGCTAAATATCTAAAAAAAATAAGGTATATAGGTTCTACCTAGCCTTTATATATGCTATGTTGAAGCTTGCAGCCTCACCGGATTCGGCTGAATACCGCATTTTAGGTGGAGCGAAGCTGATCTCCACAACCCGTGGTCGTACATCCATAAATAAAAACGTTCTTGTTTTGTTTCATAAATCTCTACATTTCTCTAGTCTTTATGACATATGTGTTGGGTTCAAATTCCTGGATTAGAAGCCACGCTGAATGTCAGTATTTTACACAGAGTGACTTGGCTATCTTGATGTATGCGTTAGCTAATACCTCAATGATTTATAATAAAAATGAAAGTCATGGCGTATCTTTTGCGCACTGTGTGCACATGCTGGCGAACTTGTTCTATAGAGGCTAATAACCTGTCTTGCTCGTGTTATATAATGTTATTACTTGCATTGTTCTGAAAATACTGTTTAAGACAGGTTTGACGCAGTGCAACTGTTTGTTGTTTGTTTGTTGTTGAACCTGTAAACTTCATTTAGAGTTAAAATCACAATTATTGGAATATGTTACCAAGAATGTCTAGATGAAATTGCGTATCTTATATTTTTACTTTCGTGCCTTTGACGTAGGTTTTATTTCAGTAATATGTAATACATGTTTGAATTTCATGTAATTCGACTCTCAGTTTTAGCAAATAAATATTTCGTTCTCCCATCAATTTTGTGTTTTACTGTGGAGTGATATTCAAAGATCTCAAAGATTTTTTGTAATCTTCCACTTGACCTTCGATACAATTGTATTTAATTGACCGAGTTGCGGTTTCTTAATTGCTGGTCAAACGTTATTTACGACATAGCAAAGTAAGCCAAAAATAAAACGATTATTTTATTTTTCTTTAAATTATAGTTTTGTTCCTTGAATTTTGTTTTTTATAGGTGCGACACCTTTATTATGATATTTTTATAACCTTTATTTTAAAGCGGCGAATGCCTTATGGCTAGGGTTTCGGACTTGCGGTTGTGTGGTTGCCAGTTCGAATTTCATTGCACTATCAACGTGAACCCACTCGTAACAAAAGCATTTTACCTTAGCACGAGGGGTTGAAAAGAATACTAGTAATGTGCGACCCATATTGTTAGAATGCAATAGATAAATAAAATTTAAATAACAAGAACTGATTTTTATCAAACTGTTATAAGCAATTCATGAAAAGAAAATAAGTAGAAAATATAGCTTAATCATGTAACCATACCATATGAGTCGCTAGGGTGTTCCCCTAGGCGGCCGACACCTTCACTTCCTCTCTGCCCAATCTCTGCGAGACAAAAATAATAAAAGATCCTAACTACATTAATTTCACAAAGTTTATTTAATTTTAACCAAATCCGAATCCAATTAAACACTCAAAGATACACAGGCCCTTACATAGATATTAATATTGAAATACCTAGATAAGTAATATATGAAATGATTTCTATTCGTGCGATATTGCACAGCTAATATACCAAACATAATAACGTACAGTATAATTAATATACCTTCACGTATGCGCGACCTAAGAAGATTTAATATTAATTTTGTAATATTATAAATCAGATATGTACAGCAAAATTAATAGTGTTTGTCTGCACTGCACTTTATGCCACCATCATGTATGTAATAAATTAATAATAACACATCATTCAGTATTTATTTAAAGTCTATTTGTGCTTTTAGGATCATAACCTATGAACGTTCATATGCGACAAACAAGAGTAACTTGTGTAGTAGCTTGTGTAGTTTAACAAACATTTTTACTAGCGGGTAAAGCCCCAGGTTTAACATTGTATGTATGGTGAGCAAGTTAAAATAAATTATAGTAATAGCTAATACTTAAATATTTCACAGGATACAATATTAGCTCCAAGACTATTAGTTAACATTACTTGTTACTTAAATCAATGTGGACAACATCACATACATTGCTCCGAATCCAAAGTAAGTAGTTAAAGCACTTGTGTTATGGAATCAGAGAATATGGAATCAGATCAAACCACAAACACCCAGACACGAGACAATGTAGAAAAGTATTTTTCTAAATTGACCCGTCCGGGGATCGAACCTGGGATCTCGGAGCTGACGACACCTTGAAAACCGGTGTGTACGCCACTCGACCACGGAGGTCGTCATAATAACTAAAGAATTAAATTTAGATCATTTAGTGAGTTTTTTTAATAATCACATTATTATCTACAATTCTGGCCGGTACGGAGTTGTTGTCTGGTAGGCTCCACAAGCAAAATAGAGAGAATATATTTGATAAAAGAATGTCAAGAATAACATTATTTATATACAGATATTTCATCCTTCACTTTCATCATTAAATTTGAATAAATAACTACAATCTCTACGATAAGCTTCGAAAACTTTACATTTAAATAATAATTTAAATAATGAATGACATAGGTACGTATACAAATTGACGTTGCATCCATAATTATCATTCGATTAGATTTCCTTGACGAAGTTACATGCAGTATGCCAACTTTGTACAGTTCTTGAAAAGCACACGACTTTTGAAGAGTCGCATTGAATTATTGCCGCGTGTGTTTTTATATTTAGGTGTTAGATTTGAAGCCTGTTTTAATAATAAAATGCTTATCTTTGTTACTTTTCATAGATTAACTTAGGTATATTTTATGAGATCTACCGTAGTTGGTCTGAGCACAGGCTTTGACTACTTCACACCGGACTTAGTAGTAACATACTTTATGACTGGCCTGTTGGTCTAGTAGAACCTAACTGCTAAGCTGGAAGTGGGTTCGATTCCCACCCAGAACAAATCTTTGTGTGATGAGCACGATCATTAAAATTTGTTCTGTGTCTGAATGTTATTAATCTATAATATGTAGATATTTATTAAGAAATATATAAGTATGTTTATCAGTTGTCTGGTTGCCATAGTCCAGGCTCTGCCTATTTATTTATTTATTTAGGGAAAACAAACAATTGTACAATGTGTAAAACAGTACATACAGAAAATATAAAAAATTGGCAAATGTACAATCCACGACGTTTCCACAGATTACTTAGGTTAGAGTACGGTGTGGACACAATATTTTAAGCTTTAACAATATAAATAAGGAGATAAGAGATAACAAAACAACAACAGGAAGAAGCACGAAGCAAACTATTGTAAGTTACTTAACTTAAATAAAAGTATGAAATATATACAATTACAAGAGGTAACACAAACATTACTAGTCAAACAAATGCAGACTTTCCACTAAACGTTTCTTAAATGTATGGCGATCTAAAGCGAAAATGTCTATGTTAACAAAATGTTCATTATAGATCTTGACCATTCTATGGAGAGGCGCCCGTTCACCCGCGTTAGTACGACAAAGTTTCGTGGCAAAAAGCGGGTAGACGCGCGCCTCTCGCCGTAGAACAGTTCGGGGCACAACATAACATAAATTATTGATTATTTCTGAGCAATCAATTCTATTATGCAACAGATCATGAAGCATCATGGTTTGAAGCAGGAGGCGCCTACGTTCCGATGTAAGAAGGTTAAACCTATCCAAGGACTCGATGTATGAGCCACGTTTCATATGGCACCTGAACTGCATTGATCTTAAAAACTTGCGCTGTACTTTTTCTAAGGCGAGAATGTATTTGTCATAGTAAGGGTCCCATATCATACAGGCATACTAGTATGCCTAGTTTGGGATCAGATGGCCGTTTGTGAGCTGTCCCAAGATATTATTACGTTACGTACTCTTTTCGCAACAACTTTATTCGTAACCTCTTAAAACGGTAATTTAAGGTACAAACTGTTTTATTGTATAAAGTCAAACAAACGAAGCACCAATCCAACCTTGTTGTACTTCTGTTAAATTTCTTTATAGTGACAGTAATTTTGATAGCATCTGAAATAATCTGCTGATCATATTCTCATTACCAATGTTATTGCTATTGCTTTATCTTGCCATTAATACAAGCATTATGTCACACACATTACCGTTAGCGATTATTGGAGGCGCCTCGTACAATCAACCACACAACACTTGACATTGATATCATCTTTATTTCAAGGCAGTTAGGATGATTTTATCTGTGCGTTGTTTCCACTGCCATGTGGTTTACTGTACATTGTATAGGCAGTTGATGGCAATTTTAATTGTTTTTTAATGATGTCCTAAGGTGTATCTGATGGAAGGATGTACATTAGTCACATAAGTAAGTAATTATGATGTGCAAAAGTATGCACATTAACATTCATTTTACTTATTTTGCGATGTTTATGAGTATGCAAGGAAATATAGCTTTGGTTACTTTTCAAGGTAAGCAGACTTGTAATTAATTTGACTAAATGTAATAAAAAAAAATATATGCAGAAAAATAAAATTGATGAAGCCCATATGTAAAAATAAGATATAGGATTTGATGTCACAATTCTTGGTATGTTTGTTATTTGTAATACCTAAAATTAATTCTAGACTTTTTTTTTCTGCACACAAGGTCGTTGTTTAGCAACCGCTTGAATTGTGCGTAACTAAACAATTAGCAAAAGCGATAAAAAAAATCTGACACGATGATAATTGTTATAGTTTTTAGTTTTATTTTTATGCAACCGTTTTATGAAAAACTACACAAATATTTGTAAATAGTTGTGTATTTGTAAATATTTACTTATCTATAATAATTATGTTTATATTTAGAAATATATCAGTATCTTTATCAGTTGTCTGGTTGCCATAGTACAGGCTCTGCCTAGTTTGGGATCAGATGGCCGTGTGTGAAGATGTCCCAAGATATAATTATTATTATTAGATATTATATTAAATGCAAGAATTGGAACTAAATATACATAACTAAATGTACATAACAAAAAGCTCGATCTAAATTTCGCACTTTTATATACGTTTTCGTTACACAAAGCGCCGTTGTTTTTTTTATTATAAGTAGTCAAAGTAAATCTACATAACTATAAGTGGAACAACAAAATGGAGGAACAACCAACACATTGTTTGCATTTTATTGGTTCCGATAAATCAATATTAAACTCTAGTTTGACGTTTATTAGTTAGTCACGATACGACCGCACCAAGTTTGAAGAAGTGCCAGAAAAACATAATATCGAACTACGAGTATATTATTATACGGACCTTGAATCAGTTTTTTATTTAACGAAGAACCTTACATGATAATATTCCACGTATTTCGATAATAATTGGGTTTAAGTTATTTACCTTTTATAGGTACTAAAGTGAGGGTTGTCAGTTCCTTAAACTTTACCAAACTTGTCTATCATCGGAAATATGATTGGTGATCGCGACCACAAGATTGTGCCTCCTGGCTTAAAAGAAGATATTCTGGTTTTACTCAGAACAAAAATACCTAGTAACTAAGCAATTTGAGTAATTAATAATAAGGAATTGAGTTCGAGATGACTTCCAATAAGAACTTAACGATCTGACTGATGTCTGTTCTATGGCTGAATGTAACCCTGTCTACAAATAATATACAAAGACTAACTACTACTAACTGAACCGGCAAACGTTGTTCTACCATCATAAAAAATCTGGAGGGCCACCCCAATCAGGGTTTGAAAAATAGATGTTGGCCGATATGCACACAAAATTTCATACAAATCGGTCCAACCGTTTCGGAGAATTTTGGGCGCAAACATCGTGACTCGAGAATTTTATACAGGATTATTTTAAAAGGAGTGCGTGCACCTGATTACCTCTTTGAATATACGCACTCCTTTTAAAATAAGTATGTTAGATTGATGTACATACTAGGTACGAGTATATTAGATGGAGATATGTTTATACTCTACTTCTAGAAGATGAGGGAATATATTTCGAAAGTTTTCTGAGAATAGTTAGATGTGCAAATGGGATAATAGGAGAACATCGGATCAAGAATGTGAAATATTTCCAAGTAAAAGTGTGCTAAAGTTGCATCAATGTCTGCAAATATCACGTTGCAAATACCAATACTAATTGATTAAGAGCTTGTATAATTTATGATTTTTGCTATTAATACATTGAAAATGATCCCCAATATGTATTTATGTTAATTATTAGTTGTAGTTACTGTTTCCTGAGGTTTACGCGAAGATAAAGAAATAAAACTACTTTTAAACGGATTCTATCGCGGTTTATTTCGAATTTAGTTCCCAACGTTTCCACGCCTTTGCAGGTGTCATGGTCACAGGCAGGCTGAGGAGATATTTGTCTTGACATCAGATGTTGTACGTTGTACCTTTATTTATTTTTATTAATTATATGTGATCCGTGTAGTTCGGAATATGAGCAATATGAGCTCACTGTGTTTTGGACTGCAAGATACAGTGAAAAGGCGTCGAAACGTCGGGAACAAAAATTTTATTTCAATTATTACATGGCAGTTGGTAGCTTGACAATTTTGATTATGATTTTAAATTACCATTTAGGGAATGACATGCAATATTAGTTTATGAATATTTTTTATTGAAACTATCTCAATAAGCCGTAAGTATTTGTGAGCGGCTTACCATTAATCCTTATAAAATAGAAAAAATTACTCCGCACATATTTCGCATTACGAAATACAATTTTGCGTAAGATAAGTTTGCACATTCGCGTATAACTCATTCATATTTAGAAACGTCATTATCTCACCTTCGTCGCATTCGAAACGATTTTCAATTTGGATGATGATGCGTTTAATGTTGAATACATGGAGTATAGATTAATGAGATCGTTACCTCAAAGTCAATGTCGTAACGAATGCAGAACTGTTTGAATGCTTTAGGGTCTTGGATTGTTTTTGCCTAGATGATATTTGAGTAGTATAAGATGACTGGGTGATATTTATGTCTCTTAAAGAATTTCGTTAAGGTGTGTATAAGATTGTAGCATGAATTAAAGGTTAAAAGGATGAGTAGGTGTTATAGACATGACGGTTTGAAAGTAGCTTCGTAAACAAGAATTTAAAAGTTAGGAAGAAACTATTATAACTACCTCTAATTTAAATGAATAATTGTATTGTAATAAATACTGTACGTAATAATATGTATATAATATAAATAAATAATATAATGTGGTCTTTAAATTTATTTACACAAACAACACTGAAAGCGGCGGTAGCCTAATGGCTAGGGCGTCGGACTTGCGATCATGTGGTTTCGGGTTCGAATCCCACCCATTACACTACCGACGTGAACCCACTCGTAACACAAGCATCTTAGCTTAGCACGAGAGGTTAACGAGATTACTAGTAATGTGCGACCCACATTGCTAGTAAGATTAAAAAAAAAGAAAAATAAAAATGTCGTGAACATTTAGATAAACAGTTCTTCTGACATCAATATTCTAATGATAAAAAAATAATATAATAAAGTCTATTTTTATATAACTCTGTAAGACAGCCGGTCGTTGAATCGCGACGGTACAGCTTAAGTCACAGCGATGCAACCAGTTGCTCTTCGCCAGATGTGTGATGATGCCACTTATTGGATAATATATTGATGGATCCAACAGGTTTGACAGATAATTTTGAAAGGTTTGTTTATCAGAATATTTAAGTTTTTGTCCGATAGTTGTAGGCCTTGTTATTTATGCATGGATTAAATAAGGTTGTTTTTTTGTGAGAAATATGAGATCTAATTGATTAAGTTTATTGCGGGTCGTAAAATTCATCAAGTTAATTAAAATAAGTTTTGATGTTTCTAACTAAGATAACGATGCTCTTAAAACTATTGCTATAAAAACACAATATTTGAATCGATGAATATTCCAAATAATACATTACTTCCTTTTTTAGTATTGGTATATATTAAACGGATCATAATTTTCATATTATTCTAAATAATTTTGGAATGCATACAGGAAGTTCTTAGCATAAAACTCCATTAATAAATATATGCATTGATTTATTTGTTATTCAATTTGCATACATGTCTAAGAGCTAGCACAAGACAAAGATGGTTGGAGCTGCACCGTAAAGCGCTCAGCTCTTAAAAGAATTGAATAATTTCAACCCATTTAAATATCTACGATAGAGAGAAGAAAACAAATGAATGTGAATTACTAAAAACAAAAGTATTTCAATAAAAAAAATATTTTTGACACTAAAACACACACTGCATCAAAGACAAAAACGCCTAAGGTCTTAGGTCCTAAGGTCCTGGCTCCACACATCTAACAGAACGAATACCACCTGTAACATACCGTTCACCTGTTGAAAGCAAGGAGTTGTACCTTGCGGCACCCGGCGTGAAGGAACGAGAAACTTTGCAACACCTTGCTTTAATAGGGTTAACCCCAGGTCAACCGCTAAGGTTGGTATTTAAAAAGTTTAAGTGTTAGTTGAGGATAGATGTGTGTGTTATTGCTTATGAATGCGTTTTGCTGATATACGACTATGTTTGATCTTATGTGTGAGTCGTTTCCTGTGATTTCCTGTGATGAACAGAAACCCTAAAAATCTCTATTTTGGAAATTAATTTATTGTCACGGACAGATTAACAGCAGCAGAAAAATCAGTCAAGTAGTTGTAACATGAGCTTCTTAAATCACTTCATTAACCTCCTAGGTTAAGTATAACTTGACAGAAACTGATCAATTCAAAGATAAAATGTGAATAAAAACTAGTTCAATAAATTAATAATTCCAAAGACGGGAAGATCAAAAGAACCGGTACCAATTAGATTGAATATAAACGTGTTAAAACAACATTCTGGGTCTAATTAACATCACAAGGTTGTAACAAAGCCTAATAATCAGTTGCTTGTGGTGTATGAAGCTTAAAAAAGGTATGAACTAGGAAGAGAGGAGCCAAGAAGATTTTTGATAAAGAAATAAAAACGACGACAGAATAAAAAATAAAAACGACTCCCGCACAACCCAGTAAAACCTTTTTTTACGGTGGGTTTTACTTACATATCACATGCACAAGGAACACCTAGACAAGACTTGAAGTAACAAGCATTTGTGAAGCATACAAATGCATTATATGTTTTCTACTGTGCTTACAGAAGTTAAATTAAGCCTTCATTTTTAAGTGTAAAGCTGACCTGTAAACTGTTCTTTCTATTACTTAAGAATGTGTCTTTGTTTTAAATACCAATGTCATCAAATGCGTGGGTGTCAATTTAAATACTTATCCTGGAGTTTTCGATTGACAGTCGGCCTTGGCACTAGTGAACAAGCTTAATTTTAAAATAAAATATTGTTTTTTTATTGGCAATTTGTACTTAAAAGGCTTATCAAGCCATATTAACTAATCAGTTTCCAAAAACTAACAATAGTTTGCCTACGCAGGAAAACCACAAACAGAATTTATAATTGACATTTATTGGGTTATTCCAAAGTGCAGCGTTTTTATAAAGCACTAGCCGTCCACTGCGACTTTGTCCGCGAATTTTAGTTTTATGGGGGTTTCCCTGCTCTGGAACCTCAATCAAGCTACCTTAGTAGTCATCGTAGTTCCAGAGATTAATGCGTTTAAAAAGTAGTCTTTCTTAAAAAAAAACTCTTCGTCTTTATTATATGCCTGTTGATCTAGTGGTTAGTGACTCTGACTGCTAAGCCGGATTCGATTCCCACCCAGGACAAATGTTTGTGTGATGAGCACGATCATTTGTTCTGTGTCTGGGTGTTATTTATCTATAATATGTATGTATTTAGAAATATATAAGTAGATATGTTTATCAGTTGTCTGGTTACCATAGTACACTAGTTTGGGATCAGATGACCGTGTGTGAGATTGTCCCAAGATATATATTTATTTTTATTTATTTATTATATTTGTATGGATTTACTTTTTTTCCCCGACTGTGCCAATAGCGGGTTAAGTTAATCAAATGTATGTTTGTCTGTATTTAAATAAGCTTTCGGATATCATTTGGACTTACATAAAGTTAGTTTTAAGTCATCGAGACTAAACAACAGGTTAAATGGTTTTCCAACGGACCGAGTTTTATGAAATTTATTCGATTTTATATTACACGACTTATCTTGATATTACACATGACTGCATAGTACAGTCATATGTTTGTAATTTTAGATCAGATATAATTAAAGAATTAAGTACTTGAAAATCACTAAACACCATCATCATTGCCAAATCTCCAAGTTATTTACATCATCTTTATTTCCGGTGAACATCAGCAATCAACATATAATTAGAATTATAACATCACGTTCGTCATTCACGCATATTATTATCAGACCAATATAGCGTCATACATAGACCATGATCGTTCTTAATCTAATAAAAATAAGTTTTATAATTGAACCATTTTATTTTGTACAGCCAAGGTGATCGAGCCGTATCAAAAATTTAATGTGAGGTCTTTAAATTTTATTTCTAAGTTGTATAATTTAAATTGATGAGACAATAATAATAAAAGAATTTGCAGATGAATGAAGCAGCCACAGGTAAGGTTGATGCTACAAACTTTATAATTTGTTTTATGACCCTAGAAGTTTACATAATTTTATTACTACTTGAACCCTATGTAGCTCATACAATATCACCATTACTGGAGAAACGATTTTCGCCATGGGAAGGAAAGCTGTAAGATTTTTTTTTCTGACTCTGACCTGTCCTGGTGGCCAAATCCGACACTAACATTATTTTACTGATTTCAATTTGTATAGCTTATATTATATTAAATAATTGGAAATTAGGATTTAATTCTTCCTTGTCGCTTGGGTGAAAGCGTTATTTTTACCTTAAAACCACGAAAATTCTATTCAGTTGAATCACTAAATTTTAGACCACGCCGTCGTCACCGGGTCAGATAAGTTTGTGGCATTATAAACACTGCTGTACTGGACTATGAGTATATAACCATCCTACTAATATTATAAATGTGAAAGTGTGGATGCTTGGATGTTTGTTACTCAAAAACGCAAAAACGGCTGAACGGATTTGGATGAAATGTGGGATGCATGTAGCCTTTGACATGGAAAAGGACATAGGCTACCTTTTATCCCGATTCCTTAAGTAGTTCCCGAGGGAAAATTGTTTACGAGTTAAACCGTGGGCAGACAGCTTATAAATTTGGTATTTTTCTGTATTACAGCGCAAGCTATATATAACACGGGTGAAATTGTATTCCACTTTTCATTACTTTAACGTTTTTAATTTCTTTTTGGAACCAATTCTGAAGTCCACGCAGACGAAGTCGCGGGCAAAAGCTATAAAATTGAAGGTGTTCTATTTCTAGTAAAATAATAGTTTCATTTGTGCTTTGGAAGAATTCAAGTAACTAATCGAAATATCGAATGAAGTTATTACCTGTATCAAAGCTAATATCAGAACATTATTACAAATGATGAATTTATTGCCGTACGGTAAATGTCATTGATTATAAGTTAAACAATTTAACATTATTACATTTGTGCATTCCAAAATAATGATTATGATGATTCTTCAATATTTACTGTAGAACTTGAAATTTTACTTCAAATAAATAATTAATGAATTGGATTAGCGATTGGCGAATGGTTTAAGACTTGGTACACAGACCATAACCTAGGTAACTTCAGTGACTCGTAAGTTCTATGATATGTATTGTTGTTGACCGATATTGAACATATTTGGATTCTCTGCATACAGTATTATCCTAATATATACGTCACCTAAAATATGCTTTTTTAATTACTTGAGATTTTTTGGGATGAATATTACCACCTTTATTCCCCGTATATCGCTTATACTTCGGATAAATTTTGAATGTTTACATACGTGAAACATAAACTGTCAGACGTCACTTTTATTCCAAGAATAAAAGTTATCTGGCTTTGTTCAAATCATCCCTTAGTTTTCTTTAGAAATGACTCCCTCACTAGGAACTGAAGCCTTGTGCTGCGCAGGTTTTACAAACATTTAAATCGCATGCACAAAAAACATCCAGACTAGGAGGATTGTCTCATGCGGAGATCGACCCTGTATTGGATATTATATAACATTATGGTAGGGCAAGGCAGACAATTAACTACTAACAAGTTACTACGTAATCAGCCGACGAATTCACCTAATTTTTTATATAAATTATACCATAACGTTGACATCCTAATGATGGGCAAAGGTCACGAGAGCTGAGGTCATATAATTATTTATTTATGTTAATATTTATTAGACAACTGGTATTATAGCAGTAAATCTTTTAATTCGTCCTTCAAAGTAGCTAGTAAATATTGATGCAGGTATGTCGATTTGCTTTATAGAGGATATAGAGGATGGGGATGACCAAAGAATCGATCGATGGGCAAATTATGGCTAGACAGGATGTAACTTGTGAGTTGATGACAAATAGACAGTTACGAAAGTTTTTGTAGTAAGCCCTTTTCTATTTCGAGGTTGTATTTACTTACCTAAAGAGGTTTTAAGCAAGGTCAAGAGACAAGACCTTGTCGTAAGAACGAATGGATGGGATTGATGGCTTAACTACTTTACTCATATGCATGAATGCACTTGAAAAGAACATGATATTGAAGAGAATAATTAAAAAATAATTTAGGTTTTTGTTATTAACTGCTATAGTGTTTGTAGTAGATAAATAAAACTTCCATGGTTATTAAAGGTAAGTAGAGTTATTTCGTACTAAAGTGCTCTTATATTTTTCCAAGAGACTATTAATAAAATACACCTAAATGTAAACAATGTAATGTCAGTGTCTCATATCATTCCAAACTCCAAAGGCCGTTTTTCGGGAGACATAAAAATATTTTCTTTCATAATTTATTTATCATTGGATTTCAAATCACAGAATGACTAAGAGATTATTCCATGAAACTGTCTGCAACTTTATAACATAACCCTAAAATGATTCAAAGGTTGCATAACTTGTGTAATATTTACACGATCTTGAAATAAAATGGCTTTCTACTTGACGGTGACAAAGCTCGTTAACCTTGTGCGTTTCTTTATAACACGTTGTCTGGGAGTTTGTCATCAAGTGGGTAGGTAACAGTTTTGTAAACTCTGACCCAGTGTTACATGGTATATGTTAGGAAATGACTAGAATTATAAAGCCTATTAAATGCTAATTAAGTTGAATAACTTACTTACGTCAATAAAATATTTAACAATGCTAGATTTTATTTGATGTTTCTAGGTAATGTTTTTTGTAAGAGATTATAACAATTCTAAATAAAGGGCCTCTCTAAACGTAATAAATTAAGAATAAATTTAAAAAAGTACCTAGTTGCGTCGTATTATTTTGACCCCGTGGTTGTTACAAAGTAAAGCTAAAAAAAAAATCTACCATTTACTTCAATTTAAAGCCGACAACTGATGTTTTAATACATAATTTCTAATCAATTATGTATGGAGCCATTAATAACGGTTTAGGAGTAAATCGTTTACTAGACTTACGTAAACTGGTATAGGTATGGAAAAGGTGATGTATCTATCAAATTGTTTGTAAATAAATGTAGGATGCCTCAGAAGCGAGTTCCATAGAATTAAGAATGAGACGCAATAGGTTTTTGATGAGGTACATAGGTAAGTATAACTGTTCCCTGTACACCATGTCTCAAGAATCAGTACATCATACACACAAAGGTTTTTTTTAATCCAACTAGTAGTCCCCGCGTTTAAAATAAAAAAACAAAAAATGCGAAATAAAAACTGTCGATTTATTATATTAGTGAATAAGAGCAATACTTAATTGATTACGTTAAAATAAACTGCCATTATCGAAATTAGGTCAAGAGGTTGTAAATGATAACGATGTGCGCAGGTAAACATGAGATGGAATCAAAAACCAAATGTTTACAATATTACGTAAGCCGCAAGGCTGCCCGACACCCGTATGTTAATCAGTTCACTAAATTAGATCCAATATACAAACAACTTACAGAAGTATTCAATATTATCTACAAGTGTGGCTCGCGGTTTCATATGTACAGCACTCGCCAATCTTAATGGCCGCTCTGAATGTAGCCGTCGGTACGAACTTGCGCATGGTACACTCATACTACCTACTACATACTCTCATACAAATGAGTAGTTTGTATGAGAGTATGTAGTAGTATGAGTGTCTCGTCACTCACACAAACGCGCGTGAAAGACAGCGCGCGCGGGCGTGCTCTGCCTCCCCGCCCCGCGTACGCCTGATTTTCTGATCTGCGCGGCGTTATGCGGCTAGGTTCGGAGCGGCCATAAAATTTGGCGAGAGCTCTACCTGTGTATAAGAAGGTCCCGTTCTTATAAAAAAACTGACCTAGCACAGTATTCTGTCTCATAAACTCACGCACTTTTAATATTATGGAATTAAAAAAAGAATCTGTTTGTGTATTTTTATTTTCTTTTATACTAACCTTGCCCTGTCAATAAATAACACAATAAAAAAAGGATTATCCAATTTTGTGCAGTTGTTCGACAGTTATGATCATACATGTGAGCTATTCATTTTTATTTAAATCTACAGATTAATAGTCTGTAACTTCTCATACTTACTTACATTACTTATTTATTATTTTGCACACATAAACTTATAAAATTAAGTTACTAACGACCTCATTGTATGACCCCATTTAATCACTCGTCAATTCTGTTTCATATATTTATAAAGCCGAAGGAGTCCAAAAGCCGAAACATTAGGTAGGTACCATAATTAAATACCTTATCTCTGTAAATACTAATTAGGTATATGTTTACTCAGGGAAAAAATACTTTCATTTAAAGATTACTTATGTCTGCCCTTTTGTAAGTAATAAGTAATGCGATTCCGTCGCTGTTTTATTGGTGATTATGACTCAATACATCGTTTGTGACCTTCAATAATTTTGTTACATTACGCCGGTATTCCCCTTGGAGGTAGGTAGACACTCTCAAACGTATACTCTTCTTGATTTTTGGCCTTTTGAAATCGATTTAAGATTTTTTTGGGTACAAACATGAGGTAATGTGATACATTATAAGAATTTTTATTTAGGTAAGATCATCAATTCACGATATTTTTTTCTAATGAAGTAATCAAGATTTTATGTTTCGGCTATATCATTGACCGCGGTCAAAATTAGACTGAGGATAACAGTGTCTTAATAGCAGTCACAATGTTATAATAAATGCGTGCATTTGATTTAAATAAATATTTCTAAAATGTTCCACCTTTTAGAGCTTGAAGGTCATTAAAAAGCTTCTTAAACTCCTTAGGATAACATTAATAATATAAGAGATTAGATTATAAATAAAATTTTATAAAATAGTAGGTATATCATTATATTATGTTCAGAATAAGTTTTGCTGAACTCTAAAATACTTTTACATGGAGCCTTCAGATTTTATAATCTAATAATGAACATTCGGATTATCACAGCCCGTCAAAACACCATATAAGTATTAGCCATCGACATTGAATAGAGATCAGGTAAAGTACCAATGTTCACGCGGTCACTCAGTGACAGAAGATGTAACTTAATTTATGTATGAATGAATAAACACATGGCTAAACAATCTATTAGGAAATTAATGGTAAAATTATAGATGTCAGCGCACGGTATGTTTGTTATACCATGGTCATTCAGAAAATAACGAATTTGTGTCGAAACATTACGGAAGCTATAATATTTAAATTAAGAGCCTTTAGGTATTATACAATTTTTAGAACAATGCTCAATTTGCTTTGAATCCGGTAACGGTTACCAATTACTTCGAACTATTATTTTGTGTTTAATATTCAATTTGACTTTGTAAATTGAGTGTATAATTAATATAGCTTTTCGAAAAGCTCAAGATATTAATTTTATAGATCTATTTTTTTTCTATAGAAATATCTGAACATCTAATGTAGTTACAACCTTCGTTAGATTAAAATATGTACTATTAATGGATCCTAAACTTGAACTGTCAGTGAATTATAATCCAGGAAACTGGTACGTATATAAAAACTGTAATAACATGTTACATCTCGTTAGGACCATGTATTTTTATAACCCACAATACGTTAACAATCACTCTTAAAGTTCAATTACTTGCTGAACCATTGTTGAGTTCCTGCTTCTATTATATTTATTTTAATTAATATTTATAATTTGCTTTACGGAAATTTTCAGGTCGCTATTATTGTGGTCATTACGTTTTTTTTCTAAATCCAATTGCTAAAAAATAAGTAGAAGAAGAAAACAGGCGAACAAAATATATGATCATTATGACCAGTGAACAAATTCAATATTTCTTTTAATTTATTGTCAAAAAGCCAGAGGAAGAGACAATGGAGACAATTCCCCATTGGCTCTTCCGGAGACCAGGCGGCGACGCATAATTATGCTATTCCACGATCCCTAGCCAAAGTTTACCTATAAAAAATGTTAAGCATACATCATAAATAACTATAAAAATTGCAAAGACACTCGCCGATATTTGAAACCTTGCTTATAACCGTTCCGCAAAACTCTTAGCTTACACAATTATCTGATTCAATGATAATCCTCCGTAACGAGCCATTAAAAGAATGTATGTTAATGTTTCTGCAATTGTTTTATCGTGCATACTTCGGGAATGCCCCCGTTGTTTCCAATGAAGGTTTTAAAGATGTTATAAGTCAGCGAGGTCGCAAGCCTGTTTTGTGACATTCCTGAAAGGAGGTGCAATCGCTTAAATATTATTTATATGATTACCTTAAAAGTTAAGGTATGCTGTAAAGTATTTTCGTCGTGATTGGCGAGGATAATTATAGTAAGTAATGGTATAATATTCCAGGGTCCATATAAGCATAGCGAGATAAGCTTAAGGTGAATAGAATAGAATAGAATATTTATTAAATGTTGTTACAGGTAATGTTACAAAAACAATAACAGCTGGAAGTGTACATAATAAGCATCTCCGTAACATACCCAAAGGTGTACATTGTTAGTATAGGGGTCTACATTGAATTACCAAATTAATATTACTATAGTAACTAAAATAAACTAAAAAAATTAAATTACTAATAAAACAAGAAAGAAAACAAATGTAGTTAGTAACAAACTAACTACATTTGTTATGTATGAAAACCTTTTGCTTTAGCTTAAGTTCACAAAATTACCCAAAAACATGTATAACTTTTATAGTGAATCTAACGTTAAAAGTTGAATTAAGTGAGCATACTCGTTTGTCACACAAATAAAACTAAAAAAATGCGAACTAATAAGTCACCCATTGCTGATAAAGATCCATCACTTATCTGTCAACATTCTGACATGCAAATAATAAACTCGAAGGCATATAACAATAAACTTACTTTAAAACGTTAACAAGCTTTCATAATTCTTTTTTTATACATTCTTTGACTTGTACAACAACGAAACAGCTGATCGGCTGACCTTGGGCGCGCGTTCAGGTTTAAAGTCAGTACAATATTGTTGAAAGTCGCGATGAATCAGCGACGCACGCAATACTTAACACTTTCTTTGTCGGATAACTGACACCTTGTTCCAGAGATTGACAATATTTTGATTGGCTAGAGTTTGTTTGTTAAGTTTATTGATTAACGATAAAGTGATTTTTGTTAAAAATCGCAGTTTTAGATAGAAGGGTGGTTATGGTAGGCCAAAATATTTATGTTTAATTAAATATTTGTAAGTACGAGTGACAATTCCCATTTGGTATTTTGACAATTGGCATTTTATGATGTTATAACTGTTATGTTCCGAAAGTATTCAATCTCTGACCATACATTATTTAAAACCAATTTCAATATATCAAGTTAATATTAAAAAATATTTATTTTTATGATTTTAATTAGTTTTTGACCTTTTGTTTACCAGGGCCGTTTAAAATCTTAATAGATAATGAATTATGATCGGATCTTCAGCGAGTTAATGAAAATGAATAGTGATAATTAACTCATGAGTTTTTACAAGGTTACTTAGAAATATGATATTATATATCTTGTATAGATCTTTAAAAATTTTAGGGTTATTAATGTGTAAAAGATAGAAACTAAAATAAAAAAAGAAACTCTTACAGACGACTAACTCTGGCCCGCGGTATCACCCGCGTGTGTTCGCGCCGTTCTCGTTAAACACATTTCTCTATTTATTTATATAGATTATAATATAAACAATTATTTCGTAGATTAAAATTAAATATCGAAAAAGATATACCCTTAGTTTCAAGAGAAATTCATCAAAAAATAGTTTAAAAAAATAATTATATCATATTAAAGTATCTTTAATTTTACATAGAACATTATTGCATTCAAACCTTTTTTAAATCAACCTGAAGGTATTATCCGTGTCAAGAGAAACAGTAAGGTGCACTTGACTGGGTATATTACTGAAGCTCGATTGGTTGTCCTATCACAGATGAGTACAGAAGGTAAAATGTGTAAAGATTAGGTATGTTAGAAAATCCATACATCGACATATAAAGATAAATAAAATTTAAGTGCCTGTATGTTATTAAAATAACCGATTTTAACTAACTGCATATGGATGTACACAAGGTACATATTATACCAAAATGTTTTTTTTTTACTATTTTAAGGTATTTTTGTCTGTCTGACTATCTGCTTATCTCTGAAACGGCTAAACCGATTTTGACGGGACATTCACTGGCAGGTAGCTGAAGTAACTAAGGCTACTTTAATTTAAGTTTTTTTTTATTTTAATTAGGGGAATTGGGTCAACTGGCGCGGATAAAGCCGTGGAGCTACACACAGGGTAAAAATACAAAAATATGTAATTTTTACGTAATTACACGGTTTATAAAATCAAGTTTAGAGCCACGAACTTATTTTATCGGGTAGCCGAATTTGGAACAAATATCATATCTAATTTCATTTTGTATAGCTTAAATATAAAAAAATACCAGAAATTAAGATTTAATTTACTCCTAGTACACTTGGGCGAAGGCATTATTATTATCCTAAAAACCATGAACATTTCATGGAGTTGAAACAATAAATTTTACAACAGTGCCGCCGTGACCGAGTCAGATAAGTCTATGGTATTAATGTATTTTTATGTACTTATGCTCTTAATATCTTGAACATAACTCTTAATAAAAAAACGGTATCGTTTTATATATGTATGCCTTCTGAATTTGTAATTTGTGTGCGCCGGCGCATCATAATAACCTCGTGATGTAATGTGATAAGTATTGCTATACTAGGTGTCGCCCGCGGCGCTGCTTGTAATCATGATCGATTGTGGACTAAATCCTGTTCTATTTGACATTCTTTTGTATTGTTTGTCATCTTGTTTGCTTTCTATTAGAATTTATGTGAAAGTTATATGTCTTTAAGATAAGGCTAAATAGTTATATCGATTTTGAGAAAATTCTAAAAGAGTATAATAATATAGGGGAATTTCTCACAGTCATAGTTAATAACTATGGATGGAAACTGTGTATACGGTGGATATTATCGGTGGCTTATTTAACTAAATTATGAACAGTGATAATTTACTTTATGGGTAGAAGTTTTAATATTATTTTATATGTTGAGTCTTAACTTAACTTTATTAAAAATATATTTTACATTGTTTCTGTTTCAAGATCGAGGCCTTGAACGAAGATGATATTTAAAGATAAGACACTGAACCCAGGAAATTATGCCTTTTTCTTTCATTATCTTTTATAATTTATGTCTATAGGTTCACGATCAGATAGGTTCAAGTATTAACATTTTTAAACACAATAAAAAAAAGTAACAACTTTTTTAAATGGGAAATTAAATAGCTTCTTTTTTGTGAGCTTTGAAACTCTCAATCCTTTAGGTTTGCAAACCCTTTTCAAATAAAAGGATCCTAGAAGAGAATAGGTACTTTTCATAAGACAGTACCTATGTCAGTGATTAAAATTCTTTAGCACGATCTAGGATTGCGTTTGTCTATGAGCAATAAAGCTTCTGAATATTGAAGTAAACAAGATAATTAGTTAATTGGTGGGCTGCCCTTTCTAAAAACTGAATTCATCTAAATTCCATGCGGTGAGTGGTACCTACGGCCAAATTCTGCACATTGTTTCCTTGAAATATTGCGAATACAATAGTTAATGAACATGCCAGCCATTATTTAATATCAAAGGACCATTTGAGATAATTGGATGTTCGATACCGTGATAAGAGATTTTTAGATCATTAATCACAGTTATGGTCCTACCTTAGTACATTGCTATTAGTTCCGCCAGGTCCACGGCTAATTCAAAATTAAGTTCGAATGAAGATGACAGAGAAGACAATAGATTCATGCGTTTAAAATAATCAAATTCTTCGGCAGACCACAAAAGAGATGGCGGGACAAATTGGACTTTCCTAGGGAATTGGCAAAATGAAGCGAAGGAAAACAATGGAAAGCACGGAGGGACAGTGCAGCCTACATATAAAACCCGCTACTTTTCTGAAGTTATAGTCAACGTCGTCGATAAGGCAAAACTTTTATATTTTGGTAGCTAGTTTTAACATAATATTCCAGTCGAATATTGAAAGCTTCATCAAAATTATTTGAACAAAGTTAAACGTTTTCGATTGTTAGACAAACATAAAAAAAACCGTTCATCAGTGCATTGCATAACTTAAATAAGACTCAGGTATAAAATCTCTTTTTAGTTATTCAACAACTTGTAATTTAACATTATAACCGTTTCTTCTCCCCGGCTAGAGCACTTAGGAAGCGTTGGGGTGGGCGAATCAGGGTGCTGTCTGTGTTGATGACCTTCAGAAAGTGCTACATGGTAGCCTAATTTGAATAAATGGTTTTGAATTTTTGATTTTTTTGAATTTTTGAACAAATGACCTACTTCTTCTTCTGCCTAGCCTTTTCTTTAGTCAGACACTATTTTTTATTGACTGTTAAGTGAGTGATTTATATTGTGAGTGTGTGTGGAGCTTACTAGAAAGGACTACTGCTACTGAATGACACAAACATTATGTATATGCAAGCTTTCTAAGGTCGCAAAAATATAACTATAAATACGTAGTACATGATACAATTAAATAGGTCACTGATGCGAATTACTTTAATGAATACTATAACTTCTAAATTACATTAACTCAACAATATTCTCAATAAATACATTATTTTAGCCACACAACTTCAAATGAATCTTTGTACCATTTTTCAATTACTTCTAAAGAGAATATTTCAAATATCCTTTTAAATTCAGAAGCGTCAAGTTGTTAATAATCTTATAAAAGTACGAGTATAATTAATTTTCTGGGATTTAAAAAGTGGTTCTATATCTCCCAACTTTGCGGTTTTTATATATATTAGTTATTTATGTTTATGATTTATTATTATCTATATATATAAAATTCTCCTGTCACGCTTTTTTGCAGCTAAATTCCTCCGAAATGGCTTGACCGATTTTCGTGAAATTTTGTGTGTATATCGATTAGGTCTGGGAACCGGACAACATTTTTTTTACACCTCTTAATGATAGGGGTTGCCCGCCCCTAAATTTTATTTTTTATTTTTTAGACAAAATTTTTTGTTTTTATTTTTTTATGATGCTGCATCCAAAAATAATACCACCCTTAATTTTCACTCCTCTACGATCAACCCCTGTTTTTTAATTGCGATTATTAAAATATGTTATTCTATTCCATCCGCAATAGGGTCGCAAGATGGCAATCGAATATAATAATTGTACTACGATATAATATTTATTTCTTTAATTTAAATTAATCTTTAACCCTCGACGTTCGATAACTGATCAACTACCAATCGATCAGTTATCTCCCCCAGGCGTCTACCGTTTTCACCTCTCAACCAGCAAACATCACGGAATACGGATTTGATAGAAGCCGGCCTGATGTCTCTCACTCTGTATACAGTTTTCGCCCATTTTTTAGCCGGCTTCCTTTCTCTCACTCTTTATACAGTTTTAGCAATTTTTTTAGAGTCCCGTACCTCAAAAAAAAAACGGAACCCTTATAGGATCACTTTGTTGTCCGTCCGTCTGTTAACACCCTTTTCCTCAGGAACGCGTAAAGATGTCAAGCTGAAATTTATATCAAATACTCAGGTGTACTGTCCCTTACAGCTGTGAAAACTTCTAAGTCAACGCAATCAATAGATACAGCCGTTTATGCCGCAACTTTCCGCAAATTTTCGACACTCGCAAGGGAATCAACCCCTAAAGGGTACTTCCCGTGAATTTAGAATCATGAAATTTGGTACGAAACAACGTGTTATAGCACAGATAAAGGAAAAATTGCTGCAACGGTAATTTTTAGTTACATAATAAAATTAAAATAATTTAAAACTTAAATTTGTGCGGAACCCTCGGTGCGCGAGTCCGACTCACACTTGGGCGTTTTTTTTTTCGTTTTATTTGTTTCTCGATCGCAGCAGTGACTGATATATGTTCATCATATTATTTTAATTTTTCAGTGCAACTCTCATATTAATTTTATTCTCATATTGAATTGATAATTATTTTTCAGTGCTAAAAGGTCTGAGTATCGGGCAAGATCTATTTTTCAAACCCCTGAGTGTAAGGGGTGGCCCTCTGCAGATTTTTTTAATATGGCAGAACAGCGTTTGCTGGGTCAGCTAGTTATATTATATGTATTATTAGCTATTTAGGTACTACAGTCAAACTTCTGATGAATATAATATTAAAACTAAAACGTTCCTTATTCATGCTTGAATTTTCTTCGTCCACTAAAAAGTTATTTACGAGCTTTGCTATGTTCTAGTCTCGGCATTGATGTTGTAGTAAGTCAACTGTATTATAAAGGTGTCACTTTCCGTGTTATGGCTTTGATTCAGCTTACAGCTTTAAAACTATGATTTAATCCCTTGTATTTTTTCTTAAAATACTTATTTACCCTTCGTGTTTTTAATTGAGGTTTTTTAAACAAATAACCATAATAATATTGAAGTTATGTAGGTCACTATCAATATGAGCCATCTAAACAAGCCGGACATATCGCAAAGAACCTTTATGTTACGAACATTGGTGGCCGAAGACTATTCTAAGTTCAAATGTCAAAGCGCGTCCTTGCCGAGCAACGATGCGCCAGCCAGTATAAATGGCCGGCTCGACAGCACAGAGGCATCAGTCGCTCGATTGCCTTTCAGTCACAACAGTCTCAGGACAACAAAAAAAAACCATCCAAAATGAAATCGGTACGTTTGGATTGATTAACTCAAAGTGATTTTTGTTCTCAGAATATTTTTGATTCATCTGATGATACAGTAACTAGTAACTGTAAATGCTAGTTTAACTACTAGTACTTCATATTCATCAGTGCTTAAATTACTTAAATTCATAAGTTTGTTTTCCAACAGTTCATCGTAGTCGCCCTCTTCATCGCCGCCGCCGTGGCCGCGCCTGCCGGACCCGATTCCGATAAGGATGCCCAGATCCTCCGCTACGATAGCGATAACATCGGAGTCGATGGCTACAGCTATGGGTAAGTGCATTCAATTAAGCCCTAAAAGTGTTAAATAATATTTAATATTATCTTCACTCGATAGTCCTTTCTTTTAACTAAAACAATTGTTGCTTACAGCGTGCAAACATCCAACGGCATCAACCAGCAGGAGGAGGGTCAGCTGACTAACCCCGGCACTGACGATGAAGGCATCGAGGTCCGCGGCCAGTTCTCCTACCCCGGTCCCGACGGCGTTATCTACACCGTCACCTACATCGCCAACAAGAACGGCTTCCAGCCCCAGGGTGCTCATCTTCCCGTCGCTTAAGTTAGCTTCACTAATTTCGATATCTAGTCCAAAAAATACTCATCCCTAAACCCTATCCCTTTCCTTTGTTAATTATCTACTCTAAGCGATCTGTGATATGATCCTGAACGGTTTTGTTAATAAACATATTATGTTATAGTACTGTATGCATTATTTTTATTACCTCATCTTCCTTTATTTTCATAGCTTAACACTTTGTATTAATATTTCAAACTAGCTTTAAAAGAACAAACATTTTTTTTAGAACACAAAATATACAAGTCTACGTATAGAGCACCGGTCTATATTTATCTCTATCTTTAACAAATTCAATCTTGCGATTATACAATAGCTAGGCTTGAAGAATATTAAAATATTTTGCTTTGTAAGCCAGAAACAACCGACCTTCAAGAAATGACCAAGCCCAACTTCGAATATTTACCTCATTCCAATATTATAATACCATCCTTGGAATCCTAAATTTTATTATATTCTTATTAAAGGCAGAAGCAGTAAAAGATGTCTTATAAGGTCTCGTTGGTATTAAACAAATGACCAGCGAGTTAACCTTCCAAGTTAAACAGACTTTAGTTAATGATAACCTATGAGTTTGGCTCATCCGAATGATGAAACATAATGAATAGTGAAAGTATTTCAGATACAAGTTTATTATCGAGTTGGAAGATGTCAGGCTACTCGTATGTGATGAAATATTTAATACTTCTATGGTAAGGCTCGTCCCGTCTTCTATACCTTCTGCTGCAAGCATGGCCATAAATTTGTATTAAATTATGTGTATGGATTTAAATAAAAAATCGATGATTATGAAATACATCTGCCTTTTCAACGTATTGTTTGAATTAACTTATTTATAAAGGAATTAAATTCTATAATTACTGAATGCAGTTATAGTTATTTTTTTTAATGATTGTATTTATTAATCAAGTCTAATTATATAAAAAAACGGGTAAAATTAAATATAAACCCCGTTATTTATATCGGTGCTGTACAAAATAACAAATCTCTATTCAATACAATTTATTCCTGTGTATAACTCATTTACTTGACATCGTTACACAATCAATACTAAGAATGTATTCATCGATGTTCATTGAATTTGTAACTTTTTGCCTAACGCCTGTATTCATTATCTTACTACTGGAATAGAAGTGGATGTCTTATTAAAACCTTATTATGGTATGATGGTCGACTTGCTCCCATATAACGCACTCACAACCATGTTTGGGTAAAATGCGTTTCTAACAAGAATTGGATGCTCATCTGTAGACAAGTAAATTGTTTGAATAATATTTAAGCTGGCTGGGTGGGAATGAATGGCTGGAAGTCGACGGATGTAAAAAGGTATGTGGGGCAAGGCGAGAGATGCTACAGGTTCATACAACATATTTTTCTGAAAATTCTGATGTTTGTGCTAGTTAATAATCATTTTCTGATTATCAAGCTGTAGTATATGTTTAATGTTGTACAATTTATTGTATTGTCAGAATTCTGTTCTCGTATAGTATCATAAACTCAAGTGAATTTTATATTGTAAGTATCTGAGGTCGGTCCTTGACTTATCGACATTTAAAGCGTGTCAAGAAGCTTAAGAAATATTTAAATGTAATTAAAAAAAAAACGTGCTAATATTTTTTTAATGGAACTGCCCATTTCTGAGGCGTTGCGAAGCGTGAGATATAATCAATTTTTTAAACTTATTGTGACAGGTAGGCTGAAACAATATCGATATTATTTATTGAAGTTCTTTAATTGTATGTTACATAACAAATAATTTTGCCGATGACCGCCTCTCTAAAGTAATGGGCGGTAAGTTCGTCTTTGAAGTGCTAGGTCAACGCCCTTTTCATTTAAGCGTTTATTTAGGCGAAAATAATCCTTTTATTTGTTAAGCGGTGAGCATAAATTTTTTAAGAAAACGATTCGAATACTCCGATACTGACGATGATACGATAGAAACCTCGGATCGAAGTACCAAAACTTTATACCCTATAAAACTGCACTCTTCATCCCATGAGCTTGTAAATAATGACAGTATCTAACAAAACTGTTGCGGTCATTCAACTGTGATATTTATAAATGGTATACATAACTACTTGATTGAATTTGAGGAATAACTGCCAACCTTTTGCACATTACCTTCCAATGTTAAATGGTTAGTTACTTGTTTAATGACCTATATTTTTTTGGGAAAAATAAATTAGTCAAAGCAACGTATCAACAAAACCTATATATAATCTTCTTTATACTTCCTTGTCTATTCTGCTTCGAGATGATTCATGACTGCAAATGAATTCTTTGACTGGCCTCTTGGTTTAACAGTAAGTGACCCTGACTGCTAAACCAGGGGTCGTCGAGTTCGATTCTCACTCAAGAAAAATCTTTGTGTGATAAGCATTTTCATTTGTTCTATCTATAATTTATCTATGTTTACTGCCTAGTTTGGGATCAGATAGCCGTGTGTGATGTAAAATAGTTCATTGTTAAGTCTCATTAATATCGATAGCTTTACGGTATAAAGCGGCGATTGAAAGATAAAAGGACTTCTTAAACTAAACTTAAAGAGTATTCGAGGGATAATCAATTATTAACAAACTTGCAGTAAGACAGGGCTTACGATAACTTCGTACTAGTCACAATGACGTCATAAATTCTCCTGGTACATCGCATAAGGTGAGGTGATATGACGGAATGATGTTGTAATAAGCAGAGCCTCAAGCTATTGCATCAGAGTCAGCTCGGAGGAACATTCTGCTGATGACGATGATGGGCTGATTGTTTGAAATAAACTCTCTGATGGCATAGGTACTCCAAAGGCCTATACTAGGAGGTCAGGCTGGAGGTCAAGTTTGCCGTAATTTGAAACGAACCCGTTGGGGTATAAATAAATAAAAAACTTTAATTAATATTTATGCCCCATTATAAAGTTTAAAGTATTGGTCTTCTATTGATTACATTGTATTTAAAAATAATACGTTTAGGTATCACAAATAAGCTTGCCTATCGAAGATATTCTTAAGTATAATTACAACTACGTTTGATCGTTATGGACGCATGACAAAACAAGCAATAATCATGAACTGAATACAATAAAAATCCGATCACATTTTATAAAAATAAAGCGAGTGCCATATTTTATGAATAAAGTGCTAATCACAATCAATAATTCGTCTAACGGCTTTCGCAAATGATTTAACCTTTTACAAAGCGGTGTGTAACCCATTGATCTTCACCTTGTTACTCAACACCTGACCGGCCTGACCGCATGCTAATCTGAAGGCATAAACCCCAGGCTATACGGCGTGCGGATAGCGGTATTAGTATAACAATGTAGGCAGGCCTAATGTCGCTAACTTATCTGTGATTGATGATTGAATTTAAAAGCCCATTCTGGTAACACTTAATCGGATAAGCTTGATATATTTTTAAAAAGTTTACAATCAATGTGGGTTGCACATTACTGGTTTTCGTTAACCCGTCGTAGTAAGCTAAATGCTTGTGTTACGAGTAGGTTCACGTCGATATTGCAATGGATGGGATTCAAACCCGCAATCACATGATCGCAAGTCCGATGCCCTAGCCATTGGTATTGAGGAAGTAAACACATTTATTCAGGTCCATTTGCGTTTTTCTGAACAATTTTGGTCACATTATATACGGTTGTTTGATCCCTAGTTAACTCAACCAACCGTTTTCTTGGCATTTAACTTGACAAGGTTACTAGAACCCCATATTTAAGTATGGTTCAAGAACTCATCAAGTTCTTTTACAGGACATGTCCAAAGTATTGTCCGTGTGCAGTGCTGTCATCCGTATAGCAATGAATGCTACCAAAAGATAGCATGTCGTTGATATTATGCAAATGAAAGAGTGTCGGCGATAGAACGGACCCCTGAGGCACGCCGGCGGTTTCCTACAAAAAGCGTGAAGCTTGTCCGTCGCACAGAACGTAAATGGTGCACTCATGCAGGAGGCTAGCTACCCATTCACATAGACGTGGAGGCTACCGTGGAGGCTACGAAGTTGGAGAGACGAGAACGATGCCAAACACGGACAGCAACCGATTTACCGTGCTTGTCCATAGCCTCACCTCAAAGGCGTGTGACGTAGGTACGCCAGAAGATCACCCGTTGACCGTTTTGGTCCTAAACATATTGCCAAATATTTTGAATAGCAAAAGTCTTCCCACTTTCAAGAAACAATTAGAAGAATATGTAAAGACAAACATTGGAGTCGAATAACAATTATATCGGATATACATGTAGTTGCTAAGTTTAAGTTATTAAATATCCCTGTTTTACTCGTATGCTCGTTCAGACTTATAAATGAAATTGTTTAAATAACCATGTTCAATGTAAGTGAACTGTATTTGTTCTTTTTGAGTAATTAAATGTCTTTAAACCGAAATATATCGATTCGTTTTTAGGGGAAAACTATTATTCGATTAAAGATTTTTAAAGAAAAGTTCCTGTCGTTACTGTCATTTTAAATGATATAGTGCATTGCAAAAGTGATCTCATTTTGTGAACATGTATATTATTTTCCATAAATAGTTATATTAGTATATAATAAGTAAGTTAATAGTTAATCATAATATTATTAGTTGAACATACTAACTAGAATGATAAGTTATTTTTGTAAATTAGCATAGGTTGACTGGCCTGTTGGTCTAGTGGTTAGTGACCCTGACTGCTAAGCCGGAGGTCGTGGGTTCCATTCCCACAAAGGACAAATGTTTGTGTGATGAGCTCGGTCATTGTTCTGTGTCTGAGTGTTATTTATCTATAATATGTATGTATTTAGAAATATATAAGTATTTTTATTAGTTGTCTGGTAACCATAGTACAGGCTCTGCCTAGTTTGGGATCAGATGGCCGTGTGTGGAGTGTCCCAAGATATTATTATTATACCTTTAATGATTGAAAATATATTATGCTGTGGTCAAATATTACTCTGAAAAACTTTATTGTACCATATTTTCATCAAGTAGAAGAATTTATTATTATTATTAATGAGAGACAAGCTTTACTATTGGTTGGTTTCTATCTTTTAAAAATTAAAATATTTTAGTACGAAAGGATTAAATATTAAAGTAAATTTATTCAAGATTAATTATAATAAAATGTTTATAAAAAATATATTACAGTTATTACTATTTTGGCACAAAAAACGTTAACTCTTCGCTTCTAAAATGCCACATAATCCCCTCTCCGCTCTCAGCTCACAATGAGACACAGGTTTCATACCAGGCCACGCTGACGTCAGTAAGTATAATGTAAGCTGAGTTTGTAAACCACATATAAATATTGCTTAGGATATACAAAACTATATACTTATATTTGAAGAAGAATTCTTGGGAATATGTTCTTTCCGTACACGAATCAGCAAACAAAATTAAATTAAATTTAATCTTTTCACAGTAGTAACATTTTAAAAGTAATTTTAATTATTAAGATTATTAAGTAAGTATAAATAGATTACGTAACAGCATGTAAAAATAAGTTAAAGATGTTAACGTGGTCGTAAAACAGCTTAATAGACTGGTTTGACTATAAATTCGATGAAAAGAGCGTAACTCCTATCTTCTATAATATAGCCGTTATATAAAGAAAAGTATTTTATTTCCATAATACTCTCTAGGGTTTATTAAAAATGCCTAAGAGTTTTCTCTACAAAAAATATCTCGTTATTGTTTCCAGCCCTACCTGATAGTGCTTATCTTATTAAAAGATAGCGCGAGTGTAACAGATGGTCAGGTCCGTAATTAACCCATCACGGATCATTAATTAATTATATTTGAGTGAGCTCTGCTAGTGATGCTCAAATTGTTTATGAATGTTAATCGGTGATTTTACTTGGCGTGAGGTCGATGGCATTATGTACTGTTAATATTTTTAAATTGAAGTGGATTGTTTTCTGTTTTTAATTTGGGAAATGATACGCCATTCAATTCATGTAACTGCAAACCAATTATGGTTTATTTATTTTGATTAGCGACTATACCTACTATATTTTTCTTTTTGTCTGCCTGGTTTGCGGCCACTATGTCATCCCGGGACAGGATCACCCAATCAAACCCAGTCCCAAGATATAATAATATCTTGGGACAAGCTCACATACGGCCATCTGATCCCAAAACTAGGCAGAGACTGTACTATGGCAACTAGACAACTGATAAACATACCTATATATTTCTAAATACATAATAAAGATAAATAACTGACTTGCCTGTTGGTCTAGTGGTTAGTGCCCCTGACTGCCAATCCGCAGGCCGTGAGTTCGATTCCAATTCAGGACAAAATATCTTTGTGTGATTTTCACGATTATTTGTTCTGTGTCTGGGCGTAATAGTATTATTTATAAGTATTTATTATAAATATATAAGTATATTTATCAGTTGTCTGCTTGACAAAGTACAGACTCTGCCTTGTTTGGGATCATAATACGGCCGTGTGTGAGTTATCCTAGGATATATTAAATATTGCTTAAAAGAAACTAACCATTCAAAATTTGCTTACGATTAATTTTTTTTTTTCCCTATTTATTTCCCATTAGATGCCGGGAATAACACGTATTTGTGTAGGCATTTAGTTATGTTTAACTGTTAATAAAAACTGTATATAGATCGCTTCATTCGTTTACGATATTTTCAAAGATCAACATTAAAATTGCTGGTAGAGAATTTTATAAAAATAAGCAGTACCTTTGTACTTGTTTGTAAGTCAGTCTCATTATGTTATTCCTACATATTTTGTGTGTGTACATAATAATTGAATAAATTAATAATGTCAGTACTGTCTAAGTATTTATTTCAATAAAACAAAAATAGCGGTACTGTTTCTTGCTTTAACGTATAAATTTATGAAAAAGTTAAAACACTCATTGTTATTATTATAGAAACATTTCACAGAATTCGGTCAGCTCAATTACTGATCTAGAAGATCTATAAGAATTCAGTCTCATTACTTAAGTCTGATGCAATCTTTAAACTTCTTTAAACGAGTCGAATGTAAATTGACTATAAACATCTGTGATACATGCCCATTCGGGGGTTTGTAGAACATTAATCATGATGCGATTGTCTCTCAAGGCCGTGTTTGCAGCTTTTAGATTATTAAGGTATTAATAGATTGCCATTTTAATTCTTATTGTTAAAAAACTTGCTTGATATCTTTTAAATGTTGTCACTGAAACAGGGGGATAAACTGGTATAGAATCAATTTACAAATCCTACTAATATTATAAATGTGAAAGTGTGGATGTTTACTCAATCACGCAAAAACGGCTGAACGGATTTGGATGAAAATTAGCATGCATGTCGCCATTATTGACAAAGAAATTATAAATACATTGACATAGAAAAGAACATAGGCTTAACCATTTATCCCGACTTCTTAAGTAGTTCCCGAGTGAAAATTGAAAATTGTTTACGAGCTAAGCCGTGGGCAGACGGCTTATAAATTTGGACTCTATTACAGCGCAAGCTATAACACCGGTGAATATTTTATTCCATTTGTCATTACTTTCTCATTTTTCATTTCTTTTTTAACCCAATTCTGAAGTCCACGCAGACGAAGCCGCGTGTTTTAATAATTTTTGGTACGAATATTGAGGTGCAATTATGTAATAAACTCATTCTAAGCTGAAATTTCATAAGCGTACCAACTTGTACCAGAAGAACTCTCCACCATTTTGAAATAACCCTTTCAGTAACATTCTGTATTATGTAGTGATGTATTTTTGTAGTTTTTTTGCAACGGATCAAGATTGCTGATTAGTGATATTGGTTATTGGAAATATTTTTTTTGAGAAGAGAGATGAATAAGACTGCACGGATAGCCGAGTGGTATAGGTCACGCTAATTACCACTGTGCGCAAAGTGCTGCGGGTTCAATCCCCGCTGAGACAAGCATTTGTGTGATCCACAAATGCTTGTTCCAAGTCTGGGTGTTCTTTGTGCATGTGATTTGAATGTTTGTGAAACCCCCGCGACACAAGGATTAAACTCATTAATGCGGGCGCCGTTTTAAAAAAAAAAAGAAAAAAAAAATTAAACAACGTCGATCAAGATATTTTAACGTACACAATTGTTTTTCTAACAAAATTAAATGTAGGTACCTACCTCTTTTTAAGTTGTAGGAAGGTTTTGGTACTAACTTTTATTATCGGTACCAGCTGTTTTGTCATTATACTCAATATAAATTAGCAATTCGTAGTTATAATCACAACATTATCAAGAAGTTGGCAAAAATAGATTTATTGGTTTAATACCAATAAATTACCGGGAAGCCGATAACCTGTTTATTATTTAAATATCGGTTTATTATTAAGAGGTATCACGTTTTTTCATCAACCTCTATGTAAACGTAGTGTAGAATTTACTAAAGTATACCTAAAGTGCGCCATATACTAAAGTGATCATGAACAATACGGAAAGTCGCATCTTAGAATCACGATCCAGCCCCCAAGCCAAGTGAACATTTTTACAAGCGTTAACGATCATAGAAATCGCCTAAATGACATTAAATGTATGGAAAGAGATTAGTTTTCGATAAGTCACGTGACTTGGACTCATCACTTCCATACTTTTGATGTAATTTAAGCGAATTTTATCATCGTTAACGCTTGTAAAAATGTCACTAGGCTAGGGGGGCTGGCGTGGAAACAAACAAACACCCTTTGTTGTCATGGTTTCGTAATGCATGAAGTACATATCGATGCCTTAGTTCACAATTGCACTAACTACGAAATTTACATTTTTGAGGAGAGAGCTTTAAAGTTTTTTTAAGTTTAGACGAGAACAGTAGAAAATCCAAGTGAAATAACAAAACAATATGCATCTATTCACAAGACTAGTCCTTTTACTCCATCATATCTCAATATTGTAATATTAGTTTAAACGTTACCTTTTCAAAATGACCAAATAAACATAAAACCCCCATTTAATACATTTGTGCACTAAGATTGACATTAAGTGAAAAACTCAAAAATATTTAACAGTTTTACCAGGCTGGTTCAAGGTCCAAGAAGAAGGATAATGATAGTTATAGATATTGCATTAAATAGATAAATCAATAAACCACTGATCCATATTCATAATATTTATTTTTATTATAAAACACAAAGTATGAGCAGATATTGCAAATGTATATACTTAATACGTTTGTGTTTTGAAATTCCCTGCAGTTGAGAAACTTAAAATCAGTTAAAGTATATCTTGATTGGTTTTACAAAAATAAAGACCATTAGTACAATACCACATTCATGGAACATTAAACGAACTCATTTAATACAATTGTGACCCACGTTTTTGGTAGAAAGAGACGGAATAACGGTATTTCGATGCGCGGAAACGAAAGAGCATGAAATTTAGTGCATTTGGCATTAAAAAAGTAAAAATTTAAAATTTTGTAGTTAGTGCAATTGTGAACTAAGGCATCGATATGACAAGCCTTGTGTATATTTGTTAGGTCAGAGAATAAAGTCGTTAAGTCATGACAATTCTGACAACCAGTCTTAATATGGAATACTATATTACCTAGCAATGGGTTGTGGAGGTCAGATAGGCAATCGCTCTATGTAAAATATAGTATTCAGCTTAATCCGGTAAGACTGGAAGCCGACCCTAACATAGCTTGGGAAAGGCTAGGCAGAAGAAGAAGAGAATAAAGTGGTAGGTTACTTTATGTATCCTAAGGTCCCGCTCCGGTTTTTTTAATATGGCAAAACAACGTTTGTCGAGGCAGCTAGTCATTTTTTTTTTACATTTGTCTTGTATCGACTCTTGTACAGCGAAAACATTTTACCGCAAATAGCTCGAAGATGGCTTATTGTTAGTAAAGCATGTTATATTAGATTTGAACTTTAATGTCTATTACTAATGTTGTTAAATTAAGGATCCTAGTTAAACAATGGAAGCGACCCGATAAGATCAAAGGTGAGGATCAATTCTAAAGATATTTAATCCAAACAAGGGTTAACTGACAGTTAAAATGTATTATTATTTACTAGTTACCCAATTGATTGCGCGGATAGCCGAGTGATTTAAGTCACCACGCCAATTACCATTGTGCGGAAGTGCTGCGGGTTCGATCCCCGCATGGGACAAGCAATTGTGTGATCCAAATGCATGTTCCAAGTCACAGTTCAAAACAAAAAAAATGTGTGTATACACGTAAGAAGTTACACTTCATTATGACATCATTTTTCGAAAAATGATCTACTATTTACAGATATTGGCTAAATAAAGCTAAATTAGATAAAGTTTAAGCAAAAGGCTTTTATTGTAATAGACATGGATGAAAAGAAATGTAGAAAGATGGTGCGTAACAGAAAAACGTAACAATTTAATTTCTCCCATACGTCGATAAAGAAGGTTTCACTTCTATAAAGTAAAATGGGTAAAATAGATAATAGCGGGGTTTTTGCATAATATGACACTTTGTAACAGCGTACCTAAAGTCATTAAGTTTTATAGTTAACGTTTCTAAAGCGCTTAATTTAGGATTACTGGACACAACAAATTATGATATCAATTTTTTTATTTGTAGCAAATTAAGTTCTCATGCGAGACAAATGTCATCTCGTTGATATTCATCATTTCTAGTTGATATTTGCGTAAAGCTTTTGTATTTGTAAGAATAGTATTTTCATTATTATTATATCTGTCCATTGAGAATGTATGTGTAATGTTAAGAAAAAGTTTAATACCTTCTACAAGTAAGTACCGTAGTTTTTATTAAAAAAAAAGAAAGATATAGCTCTATAGCTAAATAAAATAAAAAGAACATATCTATCTTGTATCTATATGATATGTTTCCACACTATTGTATTATTGTATTACGAGTACGACACAATTAATTCTAATGACAAATATGGTTTGATTTTAATACGCTAAATTGTAAGGAAATAGACCAGACGATTTATATGAAGAGATGACCCTGACTGTTTCAAAGCCGACGAGAAGTGAACGTGGCGGTCGATAAAAATAAGGTGTTGGGTAAAAGAAATCTCTTATTTGTTCAATAATACATAATTATATATACTGAGTATATAAAATATTTATTAATATTAGAAATTCTCAGTTCCTCGCGGAGTCAGGAAGTGTGGCGGTGTTTACACCCCCGTGCCTCGGGAAGCACGTAAAGCCGTTGGTCCTGCGCCTGATCCCTCTCAGGTCGTGTCGGTCAACCGTCCCATCGGACTATGCGAGTGAAGGAACAGAGAGTGCACCTGTGTTTGCGCATACGCTTCTGCACTATAATATCTCCTGCGTACACGGCTGATCTCACTTGAGATTTGCCGCTGAGGCCGAAATTCGGTCTGGAGATTATTATATTAATACATATATTATGTTAAAATATGAATAAAATAAATAAATGGAGAAAAATCAGAAACCATTTGAATGTTATATTTCATGTACCGCACATGAGGACACACCTGTCGTAATTTATTTTGATTTTGACGTTAAGTTACATTTTCTCAATGGGATATCATTGCTGAAATCGCAAAAAATGCCATCACTTAAAAAAAATGTTTAAAAATCCTCTTATAAATTTACCATATAAAACATTTCAGTTACCATATCATAATACCAAATTGACTAAAAACTTAACCAAATTAAAATAAAATAGTCGCATTTAACCGTAATTGGTCTCTATAACCGCTCATTCAATAAATTTTAATCGTACATAAAAAAAGGTATTTAATATATTGAAGTATAATCATTAATCAACGTAAGATAAACAATCTCGTATCGTCCACGCCTCGTCTTTTCTAAAAATCTTTTACCAAAAAGTGAATCTCGGAGCCGGTTCACGGGTTGTTAAATAATTTTGTATGAATATCATCATCTTAGCGATCAACATGGAAAGTGAATGCCAAGGTTAGACCCCTCGTATGTCACGGTTTATTGCATACTAGTTTACACCTACGAATTCGGTAACGATAGAATTTTGTGAAATAATTGGACGTTTATTTTAAAAATGTTAATCTGTTACAGGTTTAGAGTTTTACCAGCTTCGCCTTCACCTATACCGTAGTAGCAGTTCATCTATTTGTAATAATCACCAACACATCTAAAATTTAAAAAACAACCATATCAGATCTGAACCTTTAACTTATACGGTCACACGTGTTTAAGACCGGATAGCCAGAAACATCATCATCGTGAGATCGTTAAATAAAGAATATTTGGGAAAGCCAAAGCCTCTGGTCCTAAAAGCGTTACACAAGTGTTATAAAAAAAAAACCTGGAAAAATTATATTCAGCCGTAAAACTATATTCAAACTGAAGACCTAATGCATAGCGCACTATGAGGTTAAACATTTAAATAATCACACTCACAGTCAACTTCTTATTCGCATGCACAAACACATACACACTCACACAATTTCCCATTAACAAACACATACTTACACCTGACATACTCTACACACTCACCCTCTCTCACACTCACTCACTAAACACACACCTTTTTAACTTGTGTATATAGGTATAAATAATTTATTTAGTTTAAGTTGATGTAATTCTGTTGATTGTAAATTAAATTTACATGGGAAGCGACTGAATCCCACAACAAGAGTATCCTAGTGTGAGGTTCAAAGAATCAATAAAATGGCGTAATCTTCATAAATGTAAATAAACTCTTATTTACTATTATTATTACAGAATATCACAAAAAAGTTTAATTGACATGTTTTCATTTATAAGTGAGACGTGAGCTCGAGTTTGAAATAGATTTATGCGCTCTACACATTTACCGCATTTGACTTTCTGATTGTCGAAGAACTTAGAGCGGACCAATTGGTGAGCCGGATATCATAAACGTATGGAACGCAACGACCACATACAAAAATTGAATTGTGGACAATACATTTTTTTTCGAGTATGTCTCATAATGTGTGAATTTCATCAAAATCGATTCAGTAGTTTTGTTGAAAGACGCATGACTTGCTGGCAACTGGGGACACAGCGGGGTGGTGAATCGTGCAACCCTGACAGGGGTTAACTGACTGACATTCGAATCATCAGGACGCTATCATTGACTAGTAACGTCCCACTCGAAAATACGCGTTGTTTACCCGTCAATAATGCCAATTTACATTTGCAGATGAATTTGAGATTTTGGGAACTGTGTTTAATCACAGCCTAATATTGTCTCTGTTTTTTTTTAAATACTCCTCATTTTTTTACAGCATCATATACTTTATAAAGTTTATATTTTATGCTGGATAATTTTACATATTTTTGATAGGCGGCAAATGTTGTCAATTATTCGTTATCAATTAAATATATTCCATACAAACTTTCATAACCTATTTCAACCTTTTATAGCCTTAATAAAAAGTTATTTCTCAGGTTGTAGATTATCCAAATATATAAATCGGTCCAGTAGTTTTGGCATGAAAGGGTAACATACAGACAGAGTTACTTTTGCATTTATATATTCAAAATTAGTAAGGATTCCCTGATATTTAGAAACAGTTCATAAAAATGTCGACTGCCAAAACTTGAAAGAATTATGCAGAAACATTTGCATTCAAATGTATGCAAAGCAGTCGGACCACGAATAAGTATATAAATGTGCGAAAATTTATGATTGAGTACAGTCACCGATACGTCCTCTTCGCAGTTACCACAGACACCCACCTCTCAACTCCAAAATGAAATCCGTAAGTCAAATGCAATAAACATTACATTTTCTGTGAACTGTTTAAGTTTGTCTTTAGTTAAATAATTTCAATTGTTTCATCGACACGCTAAGAAGATGAAGAAGAAGAAGAATTGTTTCACATTTTGTGGGCCTTTCTTCTTACTAGTCTGATTTACTGTATCATGCCAAATATAGTCAAAAAAATAAATTAAATTGATTACATTTTGTATTACGACTTGATCTAAATTCATAGTCAAGAAAATGATTATTTTTCTTCTTTGTCCCAATTGTAATTGCAGCTTTAAGCAACCTATTTCAAACCTATCTCGAATAATAATTGTGATAGCTTAGTTATCCACGGTATAATAGTATGCTGTACAAAAGTTTCAGTCGCAATAAAGTTTAGGTGATAGTCGAAGATCGTAATAAATCATAATTTCAATCGTTTGCTGACAATCAAGAAAAACCTTAATAACTTTTCATATGTTAAGCTTAAGTTGTAGCTTTTGACATAACTGGTACCTACTTGTTTGACATGACAACGTCTGTCAGATCAGCTGGTCTAAAATATGTCGATTCCAAAATCAATTGTTTTAATGCCAATTTCATAATTTCTTATTATGGTTTTGTAACGGTGAAGATCTGTGCAATATTTATTATATTATCATTTAAACGACTGCGACGCGACCGCGGCTCACGCTTGGAATCTCAAGTAGCTGCCAACCTTGACATTTGAGGCTTCTTTTATCGTCTCTAAAAGTTAAAAGCTCTAACAGATCTCCGATAAGTCTCAGTGTTTTAGAATTTAGATATCGATCATTACTCAAAAAAAACAGTTTCCGTGTATGTTTAGATATCTGATTGTTTAATTAAATTACTAATGTTAAATCATTGTTTAATACTATTTTGGTTGACTATACATTTTTTGTATTTATTTAAATGATGATGGTAATAAAGAACCGTTTTCCTCCTTAGTTCATTGTCTTCGCCCTTTTGGTGGCCGCCGCCGTGGCCGCACCCGCCGAATCCGATGCCTCCGCCCGGATCCTCCAATCCGATACCGATAACATCGGAACCGGACCATACAAATACATGTAAGGGCATTAATATTACCTAATAAGCTAATCCTCTTTCCGTTTTTCCTATATTACTAAAATAATTGTTGTTTGCAGATCGGAAACATCGAACGGCATCAAACAGCAGGAGGAGGGTCGGCTGGCGGACGTCGGCACTGAGGATGAAGGCATCGAGGTCCGCGGCCAGTACTCCTACCCCGGTCCCGACGGCGTTGTCTACACCATCACCTACACCGCCGACAAGTACGGCTTCCATCCCAAGGGTGCCCATATCCCCGTTTAAGCCCTCACTAATTACCGCCACATCTAGTCGACCAACAAAGATGTAAAATCTTCTCGTTGGATTGCATAGCGATAGGACAAAGAATAAACTTTCTTGATTTCATGTTTTTGTTATCATTTCGATTTTCAAATCCAATTTTGAAGCTAGTATCCACGTAATGCATTAGAAACCACAACAAACTCCAATTAAATATAAAAAGGTACGGTATCTCAAAAGGGTTTCAGGTATCTTAGTTGAAAGAACAACGCGTGTGTGTGTTACAATCCATTAGCAGACACCATCCTACCTTCAGAGCACTCACCTACATCAAAGTTAATCAAAGCTAGCCCCACAAAGGACCGAAAAAGGAGTTCCATTGTGGTAAATAGTCTTGTTTTAGAGTGTGCTCGAAGTGTGCTCTACTTTGTTTTGTTAAATATTATAAGTAAGAGTCAGGATAATCAGAATAAATACATTGAATATGAACTTTGTTAAATGAATAATAAGTAATCAAGCCAATTCATCAATATTTAATAACAGCCTGTTGCAGTTTATACCGACTACATAATTATATCTTTGCCTTGCTATTGTGTTTTGCCCTCGTTTTATTAGAAAAAAAAACTAGTTAAAATCATTTTATATCGTTCTCATGAAATTTGCATCATAATCAAAGCATATTTACTATTCTAATTAACATCTATATGAACGAAAACACGCAAGTAGAGCATCTTATTCAACGTTACAAGAAAAGCAGACGCGTTGGCGAGATTACGCGCAGCTTCAAAGACGCTTTGATTCCGAGGTGTTAATGCATGGCTTTGTTATAGCCTTACCTATGTGTGGAGAATGTAGATATCATAACAAATGAATACAATGTATTGATATAGTGCCAAACTTTCATCTATACTTATAATAAATCTGTAGAAGTGAAAATTCTGTACATTGAAAATATAAAAAAAAATAATGGCGGGGTGTGTTACTAGACCGACACCGAACCCAAAAATGTGATTAAAATTTTTTTTGTCTGTCTGTCTGTTTGTTCAGGCATCACGCAAAAACTACCGGTTCGATTTCGATGAAACTTGGCATAATTGTTCTTTAATATCCTGGGCACCACACTGAGTAGTTTTTATTCCGGAAAAGTATATACAAAAAAAAACAAACTTAATTTTGCGGTTCGATCCCTAGACCCGAATACTGTACCAACCGCAAATAATAAGTTTGTCGTAGGTTACGTCACCCGCAGTGGAGTTCAATAAGGGGCGCTGCACACGGCCAAGTAACTATTTATTAATCTGTGACACGGCTAAGATACTATAATTATTTATCTATACTTTATATACATTATATATTATAAAGCTGAAGAGTTTGTTTGTTTGAACGTGCTAAACTCAGGAAGTACGGGTCCGATTTGAAAAATTCTTTCACTGTTAGATAGTCCACTTATTGAGGAAGGCTATAGGCTTTTCTTTTGGAAATCTATCCCCTAAGGGGATGAAATAGGGGTTGAAAGTATGTATGGGAAGTTCGGTATTTTCAATGATAGACACATGAAATATCGTATACGGGTTTCTGAATAGAAATAAATAAAGATGTATTTCAGCGATTTTAAAAATCATCCCCCTAAGAGGGTGAAAAAGGGGTTGGAAGTTTGTAGGCATATGAATTGTGTCGTTTTCAAAGATAGACACATTCAATTTCATACAAGGGTTATTAGTTAGAAATAAATAAGATGTATTTCCGAGATTTTAGAAATCTACCCCCTAAGGGGGTGAAATAGGGGTTGAAAGTTTTTATGGGAAGTTCGGTATTTTCAATGATAGACACATGAAATTTCGTATACGGGTTTCTGGATAGAAATAAATAAACACGATTTCAGCGATTTTAAAAATCATCCCCCTAAGAGGGTGAAAAAGGGGTTGGAAGTTTGTAGGCATATGAATTGTGTCGTTTTCAAAGATAGACACATTCAATTTCATACAAGGGTTATTAGTTAGAAATAAATAAGATGTATTACCGAGATTTTAGAAATCTACCCTCTAAGGGGGTGAAATAAGGGCTGAAATAGTTGGTATGTGAAGTTCAGTATTCTCAAAGATAGACAGATGAAAAGATAAATAGATAAGATAATGACCATCTAAGACATATCTATAATGACGACTCCCGTGGTCGAGTGGCGTTCACTCCGGTTTTTAAGGTGTCGCCAGCTCTAAGGTTCCAGGTTCGATCCCCGGACGGGTCCATGTAGAAAATCACTTTTATACATAGTCTGGAGTCTGGGTGTTTATGGTACCTTTTTTGTCTCCGATTCCATAACACAAATACTTTTGCTACTTACTTTACTTTTATTAGTATTTTAACGCCATAATATTAGATGAAAAATTTTATGCATTCTCCTTACTTTGAAAATCACAGAATACATCTACCTTTAATACTACTCTTTACTTTACGCGCGAGCGAAGCCGCGGGCAACAGCTAGTTACAAACATAAAATCGTTCTGCTTCTAAAGTATGGACACAAATAATACAGTAAAAATTGTAATTAACAAATTTTACATACCATAATATGTGTATGTGTTAATAAACAAGCTGAATGTGAAAACGGCCAGGGAGGCCACACATGTGCAGAAGTTGCAATATCTACACGATTTTGTCATCTACATAGTCCCCAATTTTATAATAAGCCTTTTTCAGGCGAATTGATTTAATACACGTTTTGGATTTCTTACCAGGCAGATCAGTAATTCAGTAGCTTATGGCAGTTTATTATAAAAACGTATTGAATTCCTTAGAAAAGATTTGGTGTTAGTTTTAGTTAGTCTAAACTTTGCAACTACCAATTTATTTTTATTTCTGGTATTTATACTATGATAATCACTATTTACTTTGAAACTAGGAAGATTTTTACGCACATACATAATATTTTCGAAAATGTAGAGAGATAGGTTAATATGTTGATGTATTTAAATGTTTCTCTCAACGACTCACGACGGTCCATTTTTGTTTTTGTAGTATAAAGATAGAATTTACATCGGCTGCAGACCCCCACAATAGAATACCGTATGACATTAAGCTGTGAAAATACGCGGAGTAAACTAATCTGGCAGTGGGAACATCCGTAAGATGCCTAATTCTCCTGACCGCAAATGCAGCCGAACTTAATCTACTAGACAGAGCTGTAATGTGTGCACCCCACTGCAACTGAGAGTCAAGCATAACACCCAAAATAATGTTTCATGAATGAGTTCAAGTTTATTACGACCCAGCATCAAATTTAATTCAGATTGAGTTTTAACATTAGGGAGAGAAAACCTTAAACATATCGTTTTAGATGCGTTGTGAAGTAAGTTATTTAAGTTTGATAGATCAGGTACTTTCCTATTAATTTTAAAGATCAGTGAAGTATCATCCACGAATAAAACAATATCAGTTAAATTAGCCACGATTTGAAAACGGGAATTACCTTACTGTGCTTCATTAATTTGGAAAAGTGGCACAATCAACACAGTAATTTAAAATGTTAGCAAGAATCGGAGCTATTGTGTCAATTGTAGATTCAATTACTTTGACAGATATGCCCCATAAATCTTCAGTGGATTTTACTTAAATACATTAAAAACACCTTTTATTGAAACCCATTTTGTCGCTATGACAACAAATCGACATAATTATACAAAGTACTGCTCAGGTAATGAACATAGTTAAGTATTGTGATTTGAACATAATGTGTTTGCAACATAATGGGTCTGCCAGTACGTACATAAATTGCAAGTTAAATAAAAGCTTGTAAAATATAAGCTAATCAAAAAGTTAACTATGTTATTGCATTTAGATATATTTAAAAAAAAATCGACACGAGATGAAGAAGTAGTTATAGTTAAAACGTAGTTTCATGGTTTCACATCTTATTTTTCGGTAATCTATCGAGATTATAATTTACCGAAAAATAATATGTTAAATTTTAAACAGTGTGTTACAGTTCACATTCATTCGTCCGATTGCAATCTCACGGGATATAATAGTGCTAGTACTTAGGAAGTGTTTACTAACATAGGTTTAAGTTTATATATACTAACACATAATGTATTTATAAAATATGTATGTTAGTCTTTAAGGTATATATCTATGGGCCTAAGTAGCCTGATAATAAAGGATTTTATTATATTATTATTATAATATAATCTAATGGTATTTACAATTTTACGGTGACATACGGTACTTAGAAATAGAAATAACTCAAAAACTTAAAATGTCAAGATGACCGTAAAGTCTGTTGTCATATTAATTCATATACTACGGTGATGAATTGTCACAATTTAAATCGGTAAAATGGAGATAGTTAACACGACGTCTGCAAAAGGGCATCCGTAACACAAGGTAGAAGCCGCCCCAAGCAGTAAAGCCCCAAGGTAGAAATTGATGTTCTCACGTAAAACCGCCTTGCAAAACACTCGGCTGGGTTTAAAGTTGGTGTATGGAAAAGAATCATAATATAACTAAAATCATTCTTAAAAATATTAAACAAAACACTTCAATCTGAGCTTTTGCAGCCTCATAAGACTCATAACATGCTCGTACCTTGAAATAATACAAATACATTATGAAACAGAGGTTCACGCACCGTACTCAAAGAAACATCAGGGTGACAAATACTTTTTGTTAGTCGAGCGGCGGGCGACGCCATGTGCGGCTGATAGTGAAGCGTTAATATTACAGGTGGATTTGATCTATTGCCGCTACGTGACGTATGGTCCAAGGTAAAAGTCGGCAGCGGTGACAAGTTTGGTGAATGATATTTTAAAAGAAAAGCTATTTTAACACCACGTTGCTTTTTATCAACCAAGTAGCTGATGTGGGAGAAAAACAGCCAAGCTCAAGTGGGAGTGGGCTGGTCATGTTGACGAATGCAGCCTGACAGATGGACCGAGATTGTCACCTACTGTGACCTTCCAGCCAGGTCGACCCCGGCGAAGGTCGTGTGATGATCTTGACAGATATAATAATAAAACCATTAATTTTCAGGCTACTTAGGCCTATACATATATACTTTACAGACTAATATACATAATTATACATATTTTATAAATACATTTCGTGTTAGTATATAAACGTAAAACTATGTTAGTAAAAACTTCCTTAACACTATGTCGCAGTGCGTTCAGGTGGTATTTATCCGCGGAAGCGACGGAACACTACGCCAGCCGGCCAAAAGTCCTCTACCAATAACACAACACCTAGACACATAACAAATGATAGTGCTCATCACTCAAAGATTTGTCCTGGTTGGAATCGAACCCGCGACCTCCGGCTTTGCAGTCAGGGTCAGTAACCACTAGACCAACAGGCCCGTCAAAATTCTCTTCAACTTCTACGAAAAGATATCTTATAACTTAGACCACACACCCGCAACGTGTTGTGCCGAGTCAACGTGTGAGGAGAACACGCGATATATTTGTAGAACAACGGTTCACTGTATACCAGGTTAGGTAGCTATCGGCTAACACGCGTGATTTATGAATTTCAATAACTTCACACCTACAGGACTTGTAAGGTTCATGGTAACATGCGTCCATTCTTTCGCTACAACCCGGTTCCTGTATCACGGAACAATGATTTATTTCCTCAGGTATCAACACAATGTATTTTTGACTAACTGTATTTGTAAGTTATTCAAGCATTTAGTTATCCTAAATTCAATTTAATTTGAATTCAAACTCTATGGCCCCGAATCTGCTACCACATACTAAACTAACTTTAGTCCATCGGTATCCTTTTCAATTGTACATACATATTTAGAAAAGGACAGTCGAAAATTAGAACTGTCAAGTACAAATTTTCGACTACTTTAATTATTTAGTTCCCGACAAGTAAAAACGTGTGCTCTAAAAACACTGATGTTCAAGGCGAAAACTAGTTGGATATTTCAAAGTTTGTTGTTATCTGTTGCCGTCCTTTATTCACGCTTTACGTTAGTAAAAGACAGCAATGGTTTAAATTTATTTTAGCTTTCGTACAGAGGAATCAGCACCAATGTATCTACAATTATCATTTTAATGTCTTATTATATGTAGTGAATTGAAGTAGCGGTAGCTTAATGCCTAGGGCATCGGACTTGCGATCATGTTTACGCGGGTTCGGATCCCACTCATTATTATATTATACTGAAGTGAACCCATTCGGCACACAAGCATTTAGTTTACCGCGAGGGGGGTTAACAACACAAGATTTAATTAAATCATTGCCACAGAAGAAAACAAGTATCAAAGAGAGATTATCGACTAATAGGTCAATATAAAAGTTATAGCTATCTGTGAAGAGTATTAAAAAACAAAGATAGAAAGACCAAGTATCCGACGGCTACCTCAAAACACATCATTTCCACATTATCTGTCGAGAACATTTTTTACGACTGTTCAAAACTTTTTTTTGGTAAACGGGAAAGTTTCAATTTTCCTGTCATTAAAGGCCTCTTAACACCGGTGGGTGCAAAAATGAGGGAAAGAGAGGCAGGAACAATCAAAAATAGGTTTCGATTCGAGGGGAGCATGACGATTCGCGAGTTTTGGGTAAGTGGCATGTGCTGCAAGAATGAGTTCTGTAAAATATAGCGAGGTGTTTTATTTGTAGGGTGAATGATTTGAGTGAGGAATTTACAATTGTAAGTATAATGTTTTGTTTATGTTAAAACTACGTTTCTAACTATGCGGGTTATTTTTTGGAATTATTATTTGTTGTTTAAGAATATTTCATTTATAAAGCGGCGGTAGCCTAATGGCTAGGGCATGAGACTTGCGATCATGTGGTTGCGGTTTCGAATCCCACCCATTGCACTACCGACGTGAACCCACTCGTAACACAAGCATAATTATATAATTAGCTTACCACGAGGGGTTCACAAAAATACTAGTTATGACGGACGTATTTAGTTTTAAAAAAGAAAAATTTAGTTTTTAATAAATTTAGATTTATTCCTATAAATTTGTATCTAAATTTAAAAAATGTGTCGTTTTACGGAACCCTACGGTTGGCAAGTCCGACTCGCAATTTTCCGTTATTTTTTGTTATAAGATAAACAAATATAAGTTTCAAATAATATGTATTTTTCTGTAACTAACAGACTTAATACGAGTAGATTTTTTAGTAGTTTTCATAGCCAGTATAATACCTTATGGTTAAAGTAGTTTTATTTCAATGTCTAACATTCGCGTAAACCTCAGAAAACAATAATAATATGTCTGTTACTAATAAATGATTTATTGTTACTTAATTACAAAAATATATAAATGTCATGTTGAACAATGATAATTATCACAGTCCCAAGTTAAGACGCAAAGAAAACACTAAGGTAAAAAAAGAAATCGAAATAACATGGCCAAAGCAAATTGAATAAGAACATTTATATTTTTACCTTTTGAACAAATAAAAGAAAAAATAGAGAAAGAAGACCCTTTTATTACACCTCTATTAGGATCGAAATGAGCTTCGAATTGGCTAATAACCGTTCTATCAGGTGAAAGGAATTCACTCTCGCTTCCCTTTTGATATCTAGGGATGCGCCCTCTAGATACCGGTACCAATCATATCGATAATTTGATTTGGTTTTCACGGTGATAGAACTCTATTTGATAAATTTGGAAATTGGTGTTTTTCTGTATATCTGGATGATTGTATAGTACTTCGATAGGTCTGTTCCTTTTTATAAGAAATAGGTTTGATTTGCAAATATCGTAAGATCATCTCTTTCATTCTTGTATGCTTATTGTACGTAGATTGATTCCAATAGGGTTTTATATTTTTTTGTCAGCTTAGCGTTTAATTTAACACTTTTAATTTTACACTTTTCAAAGTGTGATTTTTCATCATTCTAATAAATTTTCCAATTCCTGTTTTAAGCTTCGAATTTTAGCTATCGCACCTAATTTAATTACGCAAGTTGAGTCCCATCCCTATCCACGTCGTAACTATAGTCCACCTTGATAACAGTTTCAGTACTTTGGCACTTACTGACGCACGCTTTAACGCGCCGATAGTAGTTTTACCAATTTGCCTTTATTTTTGTTAAGAATTTTTAGGAGTTTCTTCCTATTTCGTTAAATCGGAAAGAATCTGAGGACATTTAAGTTTGAAACGTGTTTAACTGGCATTCTTTGACAAAATAATTGTTGTCCTACTTCGCCGTTTGCTATTGGCGTTAACGGAAAAGAGGATTGTGTTTCACAAGCTTTTGTTCTTGTTACAATTGTACCTAGTTATATAATACTGTTCAATGGTAAGTCACCAATGCACTGCACTGTCTCTCAAAGAAGATCTTACACTAAACACAAAAAAAAACATGTGCCTAAAGTTCAGTATATCTGTGAAATCGTCATTCCGTTCGCAACCAGCCGGATGGCTTCGCACTGTGCCGGATCCGAGCCGGCCGGGCCCACCTGCGGTGCCGGCGTCAATTTGCATACAAATTCGCGCTTACACGCCACAGCGGTCCGAATCGTACGTGGATTTCGTTATTTGAACAAAGCCTTGTTACTGCTGTTACCCGTGTTTATAACAGAATAGATTTTATTCGATATAAAATATTCAATGTGATAGAATATTGTGAGGCTTAGTTTTGTGAAGGGTCGCGTAGTAGAGAGGCGATGTAAAGTAATAGTGATTTTAACTGGTTTCACTGCTTGTACTTTTGTTAAAAAATAAAATTAAGTTATTACTAAACGAAATATATACTGATAAAGATACAGTAAGAGGAGAATAAGACGCTGGTTTAGGAAATAAAAAGTTGTTTATATTAAAGACAATAGGATAGGATTACGATACTGTTGCAATTTTGTACTTGAAAAGAAAAGACGTGCTCATGAGGTTTTGTTATTTTATTGAAGTAACTGATAACCTTGTAGAAGTAAAATAATGAAGTAACGTAGAAGTAAAATAATGTTGAATACATTATGCGAACAGTTTTCAGTCAGTATTATTACAACAGATGCTGGGATACAACAGATGATAGGTTCTGAATTGCAGATTTTATAATTTTTATCAATAAATAGAAAATCCATCTAAACACAACAACGATAAAATTAGAGGTGTATTTGTTAGGTCCCGCGCCATTACCATATTTCAGGCGGCTGGTGCCCAGTGAATCAGTCACCTGCCGGCCACCGCGGCACCGCGCTGATCTATGGCGCGTGTACGCCCCAGTTTACTGCACGATAGTCGTTCTCATAGCTGGGTTTAAAGAGCTCAATGTCACGAGCATTTGTTTCAGGGATCATTATTAACTAAGATCCCTACTTTCTAAGATTAATACTTAATCTTTTATCAAAATAATTCGTGACAGTGATAACTGGAAATCCATTCAGGAGTCAAATTGTTGGTTTATAAGCTTCGGAGGGCTTTCTTTTTTACCCAGCGGTCATCTGATCCCAAACTAGGCAGAGCCCGTACTATGGTAACCAGATAACTGATAAACATATTTATTTGTAAATGAATACATATTATAGATAAATTACACCCAGATACAGGACAAATGATCGTGCTCATCACAAAAAAAATTGTCCTGGGTTGGAATCGAACCCACGACCTTCGGCTTAGCAGTCAGGGTTACTAACCACTAGATCAACAGGCAATGCTCAAACTTGGTGGAGTCACGAAACAAGGCGTAAACTGAGCCTAGTACTGTAACCTACCATAATGTCTGGCTACATAACTAGGTTCAAAGATAATTCTTTATCGCTGTTACAAAGCAGGTGCGATAACCAACCAGTTAGAATATCTAAGTCTACGATCTGTGAGAGGAGTGTTCCCGCAATTTATTCGGTAACATCTCGTCGCAGATTAAAAATGTTAATTGTGGAATTATTCGGAGCAATTTATTCGAATACCCGGGGACCTACCTCGACTAGGTGAGTTCATACAGGGGGTTTGGAAATACAGTTTTACTCTTGTTTATTTAATTTTGTTTGTTTCAGTCAAACTAGAATAATTACTATGCAGATCTAAGATGATGTTTCATGAAATGAAACTTTATTTAAATTCAACGTTTCTTAATTTCTTATATAGGTTGAGACTAAGCATTTTGACAGACCCGCAGACGTTCTATATTGTACACTAGCTTTTACTTGCGGCTTCGTTCACTTGGGCGTGGGTTACCGCGGCAAATTATAGCTATATTTTTCAAATCGACCCATTAGTTCCTGCCATTAGCGCGTTCAGACAAACAAAAAAACTCTTCAGCTTAATAATATAAGTATAGATGTTGGTACTGAGCGTTCGATATTTCGTTTCATATTATTTGATCTAGACAAGTAGCTAAGTTCACCTCTCCATAACCATAATGTACTTGTATTTTGCGCCTAAATCTAACCTGTAGCTATACAAAACATTATTTACAAGATATAATTTAATCAGTGTTACCATTGTTAACCACTGAACAAGTGAATTTGTATTAAAATATAGTGTCTTCATTACTAATGAAGTGTTTCAATATATAAAAACACTTTATAACAATAGTTTAAATTGCTAATAAAATGTTTTTATTAAAACAGCCTGTTTGGTCCAGTCGTACAGTGATATCTTCATTAATCTGGCGCCGTAACTTAATTCATGCTAACTAATGCGGACTCCGATTCATTACGCAACCCTTCACGAAGACTGGCGCTGAGGTAATCTACCACCTTATACTGATCCATAGACTTCAGAGTTGAGATCATAGATAAAACTATAAGGTATATCGGAGACTAGCTATGCCCCGCGGTTTCATGATTTTAACTTTTCGTGAGAATAGAGCTATCAAATGCAAAAATGATATTTTTAACTCGTTTTTTCAGAGATTATTGCGATCAAACACAAAATCTCACATCTCACTTCTTTAGTAGTTTAGTATTATTGCTTACAATGAAATGTATGAAATCAATCACAGATTACTGAAAAAAAAAAAAACGAAAAACTATCATAAATTAACCAGTAAAACTATCATAAATCCGTTAAAGAAAAGTTATTAATACACCGGTTAAATTAAATATAAACTTAACAAAAGTAGTCGATCAATGCTGAATAGTACTGAAATGTTTGTTGGAGCTGCCACCTCCACAATATCTACCCAAATCCCACTTAAGGCCATAAATTTCTGTTTACAGAAAGTTCAGGCCATAAAAGTCCCTCACACACAATTTATCATAGATAAAAATCCAAATAAACAAGCAGACAACTATTCCACAAACATCAGGTGTGCGTAACCTCGGGGAATATTTTAATACAGTGCCCTCGGACCCTCCGCAATCATTTTATTTTCATACTGGGTCTCAGAGGCCCCGAAGGTCTACCTCGTGATTTGCCATTCAAAGCGCGCGACGTGACGGCGCATCAGGTATTGGGATCATTTTGACCCAAACAGTGAGCGCAGGGTTAAGATAATGCTGTTGACAGATAGTGGAATACGATTGGCGGAATCAATTTCTTTTTCCCTTTGTTTTGCCCGACTTCGGGTGTTTGGGATTCTTAGGGTTTTATTGTCAGGCTAAGGAAAACGGCCTTGATGGCCGAATGTTTAGCAAGATAAAGGTTTAAAAATTACGTGATACCTACTACTAGGTTCGATAAACTGATACTAACTGATAAAAATACAAGTGCTCTCAATAACACGTTCACGGTAATCAAAGCCGAATTTATATAATTATTTCGTCATTTATCTTAATTTCAGTTACTATTCTAATTTCCTATTCATATAATATTTCAGACTACTTGAAGCTTTTTTGCTGCAATTCACATTAAGAACATGCATTTCCTACCTTCATACAAAATAACATCTTTTCATTCTCTAATACAACACTCATATTCGCATATTCAGGGCGCAGTGTAGCCATAAACTGCGCGCCTGGTAGGCAAGGTGCGCGTAAAAAAATAGTGGTATTTATTAAAGGGAGCTGGTTAGTGCCCCGCGCACGTACCACTCGCCAGATTCCACAGGAGGTACGCCACCTCTCGTCTTTGATATAAAGTTTTTCTATCCTTCCCCTTTCTATATTGAAATCGTATAGATTTGATTTCGTACGTGTTTCGTTTGGGGTCTGGTCAGATTTTGAGGAATTTGGATCTAATTTAGAATAATCTCATTCCTTTAGAACTATTCACTTCTTTTATTTATTTATTATTTTTTTTTACACACATAATATAATAGTTACACAATACATAAGACAACAATATTGTACAACCCTCCGCTTATTTCATAAGAATTGTCTGCCAGCAGGCCCGCGAAATATATTACGAGTAAGTTTAATTGTATTATGTAACCAGCAATTTCTTATTTGATTAAATGAATGTTTGATTTTTCTTATAATATGTTTATAGTATGTTGGTGAAGTTCTTGTTTTTAGAGTCGCAAGAGGTAGATCACAGCAGTAGGTACATACAATATTTTTTTACCTAAACATTACATATATTTGTATCGTCGCTTTTCAGAAGATATAAAAACAATAAATATATAGAATCACTAAAAATAATGAATAACTATTGCTGAATCATAATAATGCTGCGGAACACGCATAAAATCTGATTGAAGACAACAGGCGAAACAATAAATAATACAAAACATAGGTTTAAAGAAAACCAATCTTAGAAATATACTATTGCTAGGATACCAATATAATTGGGTTGTGGTTCTCAAATATTACTTAATATATAAATTATAATATTAATCAAAACAAAAATAAAAATCAAGTTCATTCACTCATCTCTAGGCACATTACTAGTATTCTGGTTAACCCCTCGTGCTAAGCTTACGACGGTAATGGGTGAGATTCGAAACCGCAACCAAGTGATCGCAAGTCCGACGCCTTAGTCATTACGCTACCGCCGCTGTGTGTACGGTACGCTTAGGAATAGACAGCAGGAACTACTTTGTTCTATATCTTTCGAACTACGCTACGCAAAATTTTAATAAAATTTTCAGCAATATAGAGTGCTATAAGAGAAAGGTTTTTATGTATAAACGTAGGCATTATTAGGTATTGTGTTTTATACAGAGTGACACTAATTTCAAATGTAAAACAGTTTTCCAGCTTTCCGGCCAGTATTGAAAATGTTCTGCCTGGGCACCGACCCCACGCACTTTGAGAGCCACTGGGGCGATAGTGCGTACTAGCGGCTATAAAACTCGTCTAGACGAGTGATTTACGTTCACCTGAGCGCCGTGAACACTATATTGTGCAGGGGAAACATTCACCTATTTTTGCATGTTATTTATCATTATTATAGTTTAACGTATGGGGTGTTGACGCAAAAATAAATTAAGAAACTAAAGTAGATTGTCATATTTTTGTAGCAATGTTCCCGACATCCAGTTATTAAAACTTGTTTTTCGTGTGTTTGTAAAAGCTTGCTAAGGTACTCGAGAGAAGCTTTTATTATAAGAATGGTTAAAAAAGATTATAAATAATCTTTTAAGCGCTCAGAGGCATTATAAATTACTATTAACATTTTTTTTAGTCTAGTTATCAATAATAGTCTAAGTATAAGCCTCCAAACGCTTTATATTTGTTACATAACTGCTCTTCTGTAAACTTTGCACACAACTTCAATACCTAATTATTCAAAGGAACGTTCAATTTTATTTGAAGATCATTTGTTCCACGAAGGTGGGCACTTAACGCAATACTTTGAGTCCACAAATCTCGCACACAATACGTACTCTTACTGGAAATCTCTTAAGACCATAGTGTTGCAAATGGCTTCCGTAGAGCCACTAATACAGCGGTTACTAATTAGAAATGGCTTTCCCACACAAATTATGATACAAATACAGTAGTTAGTTTTGGTATAACAATGTACCTACACAAAAATATTACCCAACAAATACTTTTTTTACTAAATATCAAGTAAAAATATAGATTTTGAAACAAATGATTGCTACCCAATTGTTTTGTTTTCTTCAGAATAATTATCTGCATTGAATAGGTAAATATTCAAAAGCTCATTAATATGGTACCTAATCTCATGTTTAGTGGCCATCCAATGAGTTGTAACGACTAGGATTAGCTCTGAGGTAGACACCAATACTGAGTAGTTATCCATGCATGTCGACACAGAGCTCTTAAAAAATATATTAGATTTATTAAATACATGTAGGTAAGTAGGTATAATTCCATTAATTATATAATACAAAGAAATTGACATCAGAATTGCGCAATCAAATTCATTGCACTAAAAATGAAATATAATAATATTTTTGGTCGCCTAAGTTTGCGAAATTCATTAATGACTCACTATTTCTGCGTTACCTTTCCCAAGCTATGTTGGGGTCGGCTTCCAGTCCAAAGAGTTTATTATTATATATTTATTTATTTAACAATTAGTGTACTTACTTAAATAATCTTTAACGTTAAATAATCGAACAAAAGTAATGTGAGAGGTGAATTTTACTACACGATTATTTATTTATTTATCAAGGATGATTTTCAATTGTTTGTGTCGACACATATATGGAACGCACATCCAATGAATCTCTTGGAGCAGGGTTCGGACAACGCTATTAGAGGCTGAAGAGATACGCCGTACCGACCGGTCTCATTGACTTTACCTCAAGCTAATACGAGTTTAAACTCATCTTACTGAAACGTTTATCTTCTGTAAATGGATCGTTACACTGAACGTAGACGAAGGTTAAGTCAATAAACCTTTCTTTCTAGACTTGATGAGCTTTGCTGGTTTATTGATTGCGAATTTCGTTAAGATTGTTAGAGTAAAATATTGCTATAACAGTAGCCCGCGACTGTATCCGCATGGGTGTCGGTAATCGCGGCAAAAAGCAGCCTATGTCCTTTCTCATTTTCTAGACTATATCTATGCCAAATTTCATTTAAATCAGTTCAGTAGCTTAGGCTTGATTGCGTAACACACAGACAGACTTATTTAAGTATTTTGCGTTCATAATATTAGTAAGGATTAGTGATGTTAAATGAAGTGAAATAACTGCCATATTGTGTTTCGTAATCCTAATTAGTAGATCGTTTTCTTTGTATAGCCCTCCAAGAAATCAATGTATTTCGTCTATACCTACCTATAATAGTATTTTACGCGTGCCTACTTGTGAGACTATGGACACAAGTAGACTATTTCGGAAAGGGCCTATATTTTCTAGGATAGTGTAGCTTGCCGAAAAGTCAATCGAGTCAAAGTTACTAAAACATGATCTGTGGTTCACAATTTCACATAAACCATTCCCTAGTGCAGGTCTGTTACCCATAGCATACCAACCTAGACATTTCCAAATTTGCCAATTCCTTAAAATAAATACAGCAAGAATTCTCCAAAAATGAAGATAGAGGTGCACAGAGAATTTATGTGACTCAAAGATATAGGAAAACGATCAGGTCTGCGTGTGCGAGGTGCGATCGCCATTAACGTGCGCCGTAAACGAACCGGTCGGCCGGCTCGAGATATCGGACCGCCGGATTATTCTGCGCTGGCACACCGAGCTTTTCCTTAAAAGAATTTCCTTTGGAGAATGTATGGAAGTTTTGTTATTTTGAGTAGATCTTGGGTGAAATTCTGAAGACATAAGGATGGATGCCGTGGTTTTCTTTTTAATCGAGGCTTGTAGGTGCTCTTGTTTAGAGTGTAGATAACTGAATTCGAAAATTGGTAAAAATAAATGTAAAAAAATCATTGATTCAATCATAACGCATAGTGAAGTTGTGAAGTGTCTGTGTTTTATTGCATTTACATACTTCGTCATATTTGCGTTTATGAAATATTAATAAAAAATATACAGGTTCATGTATCAATTATTGTATGAATGTAAGTATGTCTGCACTCAGTATGTCCCCAATTTCTTTTCGCTACCTTATTTTATGGGGATTATACGATCATCCTCCACCTTGTCAACGTTACGTACACAGGTTGGACATTGTTACAGATACCGACCCTACCATATACATCCCATCACCCCTCTGTCAACCTCTTAAGACTGAAAATTGCTTGTTCCGGGTATAAAATAAGTTTGTATCTTTAGGGTAGAGTGGGGAAAATTGACTTACCCTAGATAAAGATGGTAATGGTCAGGGTTTTTTTTGCCGAAATTACGTTCGGCCGGTAACTGTTTTCTTGTTTACCTTTATTTTGTTTTTCTATTTTTATGACGGCGGCTGTTTATTTGAGTGGCTCCTACGGTTAACTGGTTAGACAATTGTCTGGCAATCAATTCTGTTGTAGAACGGGAGGAATAAAAGTAACATTTTGTGTGTTGTTTATTGATTTATGTATGGTTTGTGTTAAGTATATAATAAGTTTAATATTTCATACAATGCAATCTAAATTTGTAACTTATAAGTACAAAACGTACCATATTTGCATGTGATTTATTTATCAAGTTTGTACCAAGAGCCTTCCACATTACGAAGAGTCCAAAAAGCACTCAACAATACAAAACGCGTTGTAACACACACTGCATAGCCCACTATTCCATACCTAAGTCTGTTCTAACGCCAACATATTCATTTCGTCCACCTATTGCTTCAGGAACCGTGCCAAAGTAACCTGTCACACGACTGCCACGTACCTACTCTAAGAAAATTTATTTGTAGACAAAAAATCTTTAGTTTTAAAACCTTAACAATGTACTAGTAATTGTAAATTTTTGTTCTATTAGAAATAACTTTTCTCGTGAAATTCGTTCAAATATAATTATAACCTATACATACACTTTGCGGTCTCAGTTAAAGTTTGAAACGAATTAATTGCTGAATAATGCAAATATTGAAATGAGACAACCTATATAAAAAAATATATTTGGATTACCTACTTCCGATGTAAGAAGATAATAACGTTTAACAAAATCTTAAAAAGCTGTTAGGTATTAAAGTACCTATTGTACTCTACTTTTTTCTAAACATTAACACAAAACGAAAAAAGAACATGAAACTGGGCCATTCAAAATTCGAGTATGTTTGAAACGTATCCAACGACATTCGCAGGCCATAGTCGGTTTTATTTCTCAGTACCTGTTGTATGGGCCACGGGACATTGAATGTAATATTGTGGATGAGAGCACTGCTAGTCTGCCAAATGGCTTCGACCATTGCCAAATTAGATCATAAAGGTTAATATGTGAGGGGACGAGTTCGTAGGTACCCACTGTTATATTTATTTTGTTAGGTATTGCGATTTTAATGGTGTTTTATGATCGCTTGTGGTCGATAGAAATGATATAGTTTTACGAGTTTACGTTTACTTTGAGATTTTGTTTTATAATTGGGCAATTCAGACTGTTTTGATGACATTGTTAAAGTCTATAGTTTACAGAGAAGTTTTGAAAACGTTTCGCTTTGAGATTTTTTTTTTTAAGGTGTAGGATTTTTCAAGTTCCACAGCGAAGCGCCTCTTTGTATTTCTCCTAAGTTTTAAAACTACTTTTCGCTTCGGATATTATTAACAAAACTATTTTTTTTAATGAAATGAAACCAATTTACTTTGGACTAGTCTGGATACATAGCATACATTAGATACCTTAATAGTGTTGGGATTCAGCTTCCTGCATCGGATGCTCGTATCTCAGCCTGACGTGCTGGTAATGGCTCGCTTATTGTGACTTAGCGCGAAGGTGCTTCTTATCTGCGAGTATTTGGCTCCCAGCCGATGCGTGCTGCAGCAAAATACGTATGTTGAAGTTTGTTTGTCTACTGATCGTTAGTTTGATTAAATTTTCTACAAAATAGAATTAAAAGTATTTAGAACTCTTTTTGATATGATTACGCACACAGATATATACAGGATTAATTTAAAAGGAGTGCGAGAATTGAAAATCATCTTTTCATACAAACATAATTAAGTCCATTTTAGGATTTCGACCCATGTTCCTTGGGAAAAGTTGTTTAATTTATGCACCTGATTATCTCGTTGAACATACGTGATGTGACAACGTTTGTAAAAGAAAATGGCATTTTATCAAAAAGTTGTATGCGGAGGTTAACACGAGAAATTGAAATAAAACTACTTTTTAACGGAAATAGATTATAGTTTTCGACTTTTTAGCACCTTTGGAGGTGTCATGGTCACGGGCAGACTGTCTGCCCTTGACTGCAGTAAAATAAACAGCGAAAGAATCCGTTTAAAAAGAGTAATTTTATGATATCATGGACAATCAGTGAAGGAAAACATCGTGAGGAATTCATAATTATTGATGAGAGGACGCATGTGTCTAGCAGTTGAACATTTTTGTAGGTCGGTATCGTATTATTATTAGTTGTGTTGAGGTTTAAACTTTTTGAATTGAAAATAAGAGAATTGTTTTCCCTAGTTGTGGGAATGACAACAATATTTGAATACAGTTAAACTTATTTTCCTAAGAGTTAACAGAGCACTGGTCTGTTACAAGTTACGAGACAATTCTGGCTGAGATACATTTCACTGTGAAATTTCTTTATTTTGTGAGGACGGGAGACGGCCCCGCTGAAACCAACTGACTTGGACCTTCAGAGGCTGGATAAGCTGAAAATTGTATTGCTTTATTATTATGAAATTGGATATTTTGTAAGTATTGGCTGTTTAAGTAGGTCCGAACCGTTAAGCGGCGGTAGCCTAATGGCTAGGGCATCGGACTTGCGATCATGTGATCGTGGGTTTGAATCCCACCCATTGCACTACCGACGTGAACCCACTTGTAACTCAAGTATTTAGCTTACCACGAGGGGTTAACAAGAATACTATTATTGAATGAAAGAATAATATTATTATTGAGCGACCCACATTGCTAGTACCTACCTAAGCTTAAAAAATAATCTAAGTATATAATTTGTGATAAAGATGCTTAGGTTGAAATATCGGTAGGTAAGTAGTTTGATTGAAGATGTATGTATATGTAATACACATAAATAGTTTACTTATTACTTTGAACTTTGACAGGCCCGAAGAAATTGATTTTTTTCATTATTAAAAGCAGCATATTGTTTAAACAATAAAGTATACTGCCTATTCTTATCCAGGCTACTTCAATCTAAGTAGAACACCTATCTTACGCACGGGAACATTGCCAAAGTAACCTGCCACGGCGGCGCTACGGCGCACTGACTGCACCACTAGATATGCACACAGTTTCACTCTACTATCTAACTAAAAAACTAATCATTTTGTAAATTGAAATACTTGTCTGAAACTATGTGTCTATACTATACCGATTATATTATTATGTCTGTTAAATCGTTGCGAAGGTAAATAAAAAATCCGCATGTTAAAACAAATTTTTAATATCATTAGGTAAGCTTGCAATAGTTTCGGCTAGTCTATGTGTAAAATACAGATAAAAAGTTGGATCTTACGAGAACCATAGTATATCTCTTACTTTTTGACACACATAGGCATTTACATTATAATTGTTTATGTACCAATTCAGAGTAACAGCCATGTAACTCAATTTCTTTGCTCAATATCTCGAATAGAGCGTACTCGTTAAAACAAATGATTCGGCAGGCGAACAAAACAGCTGACGTCACAAACAACAAACTGAGATGAGGATTTATCGGCAATTACCTAAAAAGGATAATGGTAAACATTATACCTATGGGAAAAAACTTTGCAAGTATCGCTTAGCTCTCCGTAAAGTTACGAACGAATTGTTTTGATCAGACTCCTACATTTTATTTATGGTGATTACAAGTGATATCTGACAGCTACAGCTCAAGATCAATATTTAAATTGCTCATTAGAAGGCAAATGTTTTTATTTGATTCCAAATAAGCTGATTGTGTACGAAAAAAAACATGTACCTGACAAAGGAAAAATGTCTTCATTTAAACGAACGATGGTCCAGTAATTTTTCTGGATATCGAAACCGTGAAAATCTTGGAACGATGCTTTTTTTTAAAGCCTCTATAATCTATAATTATAGTAACAATTATTCCCACAAGTTTTAATATAATTTAGGTTTTGCTACTAACATGAAATAACACACAAAGTTAACCACAACAGCGTAAGTAAGAGATAAGCATTTTCACGTAATTGGTTAAATTAAGCGAGCGGCGGGACGTGCTCGGAGGAATTTAATTTAAATGTTGCCGCGTTAAAAATTGGCGGCAAACGTTGTTACCTGTCGCGCACGCCCGTCACGCCGTCTGACGTGACGCGCGCTGACGTGACACACCCGTGTTTTGTTAAAGAATGTTTTTTTGGTGGTTTTTGAGTTGTACGTGTATTGTGGTTTGGATGGGTAGTTGAGTACGTTTTGAATGTATGTATATATTTTAAATATTGTTATGAGTTTATTTAGGACATATGGAAACCAATATTATCAAGCTGTTTAAATAACTACAAAAACAAAAGGAGTACTTCAAAATTTAAATAAAACGTAACTTTAAGCACTACTTTGTGTAAATATGTTTTACAGTAATTTCAAGACGATTACTAACTAATCTATGAAATAATCGGCAAATAATAGACGAATAGCTTACAACTCAAACAAAATGTTTTTATTGATCAACAATCCACTAAACATTTCATAGAAAAACTTCAATGTAAATAATAGGATTTAAAATATTCCCTTCTAGAGTCGATTAAAATTAAACGTGTTGCAGCCCCTTTTATCCGGTTACGTCGTAATTTTTATTTCCAACAATTCATCACGTCGCTTCTTGGGGCCCGTCACGCTGCGTGACAGGTGACGTCACGTCGTCGCCGCGTTTTTTGCAAATTAATAAATTGTATTTTTTCTCTTAGACCACTTTGCTTAGGGATCGTTACCGTTTAACGTGACTAATGTTTCACACACTTTTAAGTAAAGTTTGTTACTTTATTGGAAATCACGATTTAATTTAAGATAGCTTTAAAATTTGTAAGTTTAGCTTGAATAAAGAAATCCATGGTAAAGTACAAAATATTGTTTCCTTTACGCATATTTATATTATTCAATAGATTCCAACAATCGCAAATATAACGTACTGAAATTTTAATACTAACGTGGCGATCAAATTATAAATGATTATTATAATAAACAATCAGCTCAGTTCAAGTAGTACCTGATTGGCGGTAATGTGATACCACAGTTAGGTAATCTTAATAAACTTTAATGTCGGTATTCAGAGAACTAGTTTTAGATATTATCTTAATTCTTACAAGCTTTGCGATGCGGGTCAAAAGTTAACTTGTATTAATTGCTTGTACATAAAAGACGTTAACATAAACGAAAATATTTAATGAGATAAGTATTATTTACAGCTCACAGGAACATTATGCAATTTCATCTTAAAGAAAATACATTTATATTTTATGTATAAGTAGGTACTGGGTTACTACATAGGGTTAAAAGTGAAGCAGCGGAAGCCTAATAGAATCCCACCCATTAGGTACACTACTGACGTGAACCCACTCGTCACACAAGCATCTTAGCTTAACACGAGGGGTTATCGAGATTACTAGTAATGTGCGACCCACAAAAGGTGGCAGTGAATGTCCTAAAACCTGTTAAAATTGTTTTTTTTTTTGGGGGAAAGTTGCTCTACTTACGGACATTACCAAAATTCAAAACTATAATTATTAAATGTCGAAAGTATGTAGCATAAAATAATGTACAGCAACATTCCCATTTGTAAATAGTCACTTAACATATTCCACGGGTCTAAGATCTCTTTAGCCGTTAATATTAAGTCGGTATAATGGCGGGCGAGAGGCCGACGTTCAGATAATACAGGTGTTAGAAACTGCCTCACGTAGAGTCGCGATAATTAGATGAAGCTCATTACCAACCCTCTTGCGAGACGCTATTGGCCACCCCTGCATGTCTTTGCCTTTTTCTTACTATTGATTAGGTGTTTTCGTGCTGACGTAATATTGTGTTTTGTGAAAGTATGCAAGTAGGTAATAATTTTAATGTGATATCAAACTGTTAACAAGTACTCAAGTACCTAAGTTTAGCGAGCGCGGCTTAACCTTTATTATAGAATAAACCGTACGGCTTACACTTAGCCACGAGCCCCTCATAAAGAGGAATAAGTAAGGCTAATAAATCCATTTAAATAATATGTTTTGTCAATGTAAGGTAAAAAACCTTTTTATCTTATTCTGAAATAAATAATTTAGCTTTAAGTTTGTTCTGGACGGTAAATTCTCTGCATATTTTTTCTACAATCATCGTCACCAACCTTTATGTAACCTACTTATGGATGTAACCGCTTCCAAAAGCTCTCATATACATGTTTATAGCACTAATAATCCCTAAACACAACGATTTAACAGTGCACAAACATCAACCACTATTTACGACGACAGCCCATCAGTCGCAATAAATCTGCCCACCTGACCGGGAGCACTTGTCCTCTCGCATAAATCCCGGTTGACCCCGCACTCATAAATATTGAACTATTGACCCCCTTGACCCCAGCTCCCGTTAATGATAGCAGACAGAGGGGTGGATAGTTAGACTGTGTTAAGTGTACTGAAAGTATTCAGTTTACAGGGAAAGTTTTATATAAAATGTTCCATTAGCGGTGGAAAATGAAGTAGAATCATGATTGAATTGGAATCGACTAAAACAAAAAAAATATTACATGGGATTTTTTTTTATTGAAAAGCAATGTATTTTGTAAAAATGCAGTATGCGTAGTCGAGTGGTTGAAGATGTAGTGACAAGTCAAGTTAAATAATGACAGTAGGTACATATAAAGACTTCTCTACTACTTCCATTCAAACTCAAACTCAAACTCCATCAAAACTCAGGTTGGTGGACTCAGTTAAAGGTTAGTAAATGAGTCCGATACACTATATGACTTCCTTACTGATGATTTTTTTTCATCTATAAATAGCGTGAATACATAATTCGTTCTTGGAAATGTCACAGTAAGCACGTTAAAATCCCACAATAAATAAAACGTGAATGTAAATGAAACAGTTCTGTTTAGTAGTCCAGACTAGCTCTACGTAATGCTCCGCTCGCGGCATAACAATGTACCTGCCGTGGGTTTTATACATATTACTAAGAAAGGAAAATTAATAGTTTAAAAATAAAATTGATAACAGGACTCACTAAAAACAAAGTACTTGGTATATCGTACTTGGTATATAGGTAAGTATATCTGGAACATCTTACATGCGGATATTGTAAAAAAATCCTGTATTGTACACTCATGTTTTACAAAACAAATGTCTTTGCCTTTGTCTTGACAAAAATACATTTGTTACATTATGGAAACGGTTTTTATCTGTTTTAGGGTTTTAAATATTATTTGCTAAATAAATATACTAGAAAAAAGACTTTTATTATTTTTGTTAATTTAAAGAGATCTGCGTCACGATCATTCAGATCAGATGTAACTGATGTTTTAAGAGCAGGATGAAACAAGGTTGAAAGATTTTGTTTTTAGTCCATTGAAAAGTTACATTTGGGGTTGCGTTTTTTAGAGGACGCAATTTTATTTTTTTGATGTGTAGGGGGGGTCAGTGTAAAGCTAAAACCAAGTTTGTGGGGTCGCCACCCTTGTCCCACGGCCGCCATCTTGAAAATAGGGGTCCAAATGGTTTTTGTGATATATCTCTTAAACTATTCATCGGATAAAAGAAATTTGCGAACATTTAGTGTTGCAAATAAAATTCTCTACAACTTTAGTTCAGTAACTTTTTGTCGTAGAACTATAAATAAAAAAGTTATAAGCGAAAATGTTCAGAAATTCGAGTTTATTTTTATATTTTTCGATATAACTTTTTTTTTATCATTTTACGAAATAATTATATCAGACCATTTTTGTAGATCGTTTTTTAAGGAACAACTTTATAAACAACATTTTTTTTTAAGTCAATAGCTAAGGTTTTACAGCGCTCCGAAGTGAGTACTTACTATTTTTCAGTACTCTTAACTATACACAGTCATATTATACGTCTGTACTAATAATGTGTCATCAGTTATTGTTTATTTTGTTATTATAATATGTTTATTATTTTTTAGCAATATAATTAATACATAGTTAATTATTGACTCTTTTCCCCACCACTCACGAGGAGTCTGGAGGCGCGTTTTTTTATGTGGTATCGCCAATAGGCATAATCCACGGTGATTTTCTAAATTTCAATTATTCCGTCCTCAGTATTTTCGATGGACAAGGCTGCGGCTCAGCATCTGATCGGCTTTCTGTATTAAATATTAGTGGGAGAACAGGAGAAGGAAGGGGTGTTAATGTCGGCGGTTCATCATCAAACTCATTTTCATTAATTAATTCTGAAAGCCCCATTTCTGCAAGTCTCTCCAGAACAATAGAAGCACACTGCAGAACATTTCAACCCTGCTTTTTGACATCCACACATTGCTCAACAGTTTCCTTTGCATTTGCAAACGATCAGTTTTAGAAGCTCAGGGGGTGCTGGAGGTTTAGAGCTCTGCACTGGCATCAATAATTTTCCACATTTTTTTCAGCCCGTCTTCAGGATCATTATTATTACCAAGCCACGACTGGACCTGATGGTAGAATCAGAAAGTATGGAAGCGAGCTGTGTCCTGTGCTGGAGGAAGTTTTTGTCACTGCCTTGGAGGTCTTGCTTTTGTGAAGAGAATTATCATCTTTATTACAGTATTCTCGGTAACCGCCATCAGATTTAAAATTATTTTCAAAATCAATAATTGTAAAATTGTGTAATGGAGTGGAAAACAGTCAATAATTAACTATTATAATAATATAATAACAAAATAAACAATAACTGATGACACATTATTAGTGCAGACGTATAATATGTGTATAGTTAAGAGTACTGAAAAATAGTAGGTACTCACTTCGGAGCGCTGTAAAACCTTAGCTATTAACTTAATAAAAAAATGTTGTTGATAAAAGTTGTTCCTTAAAAAACGATCTACAAAAATGGTCTAACATAATGATTCGTAAAATGATAAAAAAAAGTTATATCGAAAAATATAAAAATAAACTCGAATTTCTGAACATTTTCGCTTATAACTTTTTTATTTATAGTTCTACGACAAAAAGTTACTGAACCAAAGTTGTAGAGAATTTTATTTGCAACACTAAATGTTCGCAAATTTCTTTTATCCGATGAATAGTTTAAGAGATATATCACAAAAACCATTTGGACCCCTATTTTCAAGATGGCGGCCGTGGGACAAGGGTGGCGACCCCACAAACTTGGTTTTAGCTTTACACTGACCCCCCCTACACATCAAAAAAAACATGCGTGCGTACAAAGTACACATGTCAGAAGTGAAACTTCTTTGGCGAACTAATTTATAAATCTTGTTTATATTTATGTTACCGGCCAAACCCGATTTCAGGACAAACTAGTTTTGCCTAGGCTAAACTAGTTCTTCCTATACGCGATAGGATTAACTAGTATAGCCTAGTCCAAACTAATTTGTCCTAAGCCCGATAGGATAAACCAGTTTCACCTAGCTAGGCCAAACTAGTTGATCCTAATATAAATACGCCCACGACTTTGTGTTGAAAACTTTTTGCCCAACGTCCGGTAGGTTTAGGTTAGGTTAATATGGTGACCCTTACGTGCACGAGGGCGGCGAGCGGAGCGAGCGGAGTCGCGGCAGCGACCGCCCCGTGCTGGAAAACCTTTCAAGCGATTCACGACTTTATGTGTGTTAAATATAGCTTTATTATCAAATTGCCCAACTATCATGTAGCAACATAATAATGACCGTGCAATGTGATAAATAATGAAGTTAAGATAGTAAATAATCACTTAGCCCGATAAAGCTAGACATTATTCATAATGCTCGTGCATTATAAATAATGCCCGCTTTAATCACCTGGTCCACAACAGATATACTGTTTAGACTAGGCCGTACTAGTTTCTCCTAGAGTGTGCGTATTTATATCAGGTTCAACTAGTTTAGCCTAGGCTAAACTGGTTTATCCTATCGGGCTTAGGACAAATTAGTTTGGACTAGGCTATACTAGTTAATCCTATCGCGTATAGGAAGAACTAGTTTAGCCTAGGCAAAACTAGTTTGTCCTGAAATCGGGTTTGGCCGGTAACATTTATACAAATCTAAAACTTTAAATTTCCAAGATTAAGAGGAAGGGAAAAAGGAAGATAGGTTAGGAATTTAATTGTCATTAAAATAAAAAAAGTGTTGAAAATTAATGTAAATTATAAATTTAATTTTTTCAATTTATTTCTTCAATGTTTACATTGTTTGACATAACGTTTATCTAAAATAAATAAAAATAAGTATTGTTACAATAATTAACAATAGCGAGATACACAATTTGTAAAACAGTAACTATTATGCAAATGCGCTTCGTCTATGGTCTCACATGCAAAAATTCTAGATTGAGATTGAGACGAATACATGTAATTTCATATAGAGAAATGTCCTCCATCTTGGATCAGGAACTTTTGCGCGATAGACATTTCCGCGAAAGCTTGACCTCATTTTTATTTTTAGTGACCTCGCAAATCTTAAAAATGACTTATCACAAAAAAATGCATATTTTTCTCGGTGCCATCTTGGATTCTAATTTCGACCCGATAATCGTTTTTAGCGACCTCGGGTACCATGAAAATGACACCCATGATGAAAAAAATGCATATTTTTCTCGGCGCCATCTTGGATTCTAATTTCGACCCCATAATCGTTTTTAGCGACCTCGGGTACCATGAAAATGACACCCATGATGAAACAAATGAATATTTTTCTCGGCGCCATCTTGGATTCTAATTTCGACCCCATAATCGTTTTTAGCGACCTCGGGTACCATGAAAATGACACCCATGATGAAAAAAATGCATATTTTTCTCGGCGCCATCTTGGATTCTAATTTCGACCCCATAATCATTTTTAGCGACCTCGGGTACCATGAAAATGACACCCATGATGAAAAAAATGCATATTTTTCTCGGCGCCATCTTGGATTCTAATTTCGACCCCATAATCGTTTTTAGCGACTTCGGGTACCATGAAAATGACACACATGATGAAAAATTTACAAATTGTCGTCGGCGCCATCTTGGGTTTTAATTTCGAACCCATAATCGTTTTTAGCGACCTTGGGAACCATGAAAATGACACCGATGACGAAAAATTTGCAAAATTTCCTCGGCGCCATCTTGGGTTTAAATTTCGACCCCATAATCGTTTAAGCGACCTCGGGAATCATGAAAATGACACCCATGACGAAAAATTTGCAAATTGTCGTCGACGCCATCTTGGTTTCTTGGCACCCATTTTAATAAAATTATTATGTATATTTATTAAAACTAATAGAACTAAACTAACACCAGATAGCCCTGAAAGTTAGCTCCCGAGCTACTAACATGGTAATGTATGCAGCTCGGGAGCGCCCTTCCCCCGTCTCGCCCCTCGCACCCCGCACGATTGCCCTGTCTAGACGTCTTCGTCGAACGACTGTATGATGTTAAGACTGTGATAGCACTATGCGTGATACGACGTTCGCTCTGTCTCACTTTTTCTCTCAATCTTTCTCACTCGCTTGCTATACTCTCACTCCACGGCTAGTTGCTCATGCTACGTTCGCCCTGTCTTACTCTCTCTCAATCGGTCTCGATCATGAAGGTATAGATGAAAACCTTCATGGTCTCGATCACTCTCTCTATCTTTTCTGACACTTCCGTTCAAAGACATTGTAATGTATTCTACTACTTCCGTTGCATACCGGCGTGACGTTTCATCTGTAAAAATTTTACCCTCATGCGCCAAAAGAAGTTTCACTTCAAAAAAATAAAATTGCGTCCTCTAAAAAACGCAAGGTTAGGCCTAAAAAATTTAACATTTCAATGGACTATTTTAATTTCAGTACGTTACAAGATAATTCGTCTTATTGTGAACTATTGCTTTTAATTTCCATTTCAATATCTTTCAAATTTAATGCAAGGGTATTTAAAACAATTTATAAGGAAATAACTGCTTACCTCACGCTGGTGATTCGTAGCGATATCTACGTGAATCTATTTAGTAGTCCCTACTAGTCGCAGTACCGCGCTTGTTGTAAACGGGTAGTATTTAAACGCAAATCAAAAAATATCTTTTTTCTATGCAATAAGATACCGAATTCCCATCAAAATTACTGATTGCACAGCAAAATATTCAACGCAAAATATCACTAAACACACTACAATATATTTTCGCAGCCTACAGCGATTTTTCCTAAAGCAAAATCTTTTTCATCAATGCACAGCTAATAATCTTAATGCACATTATACATGTTAACTCTTTTTCTTTTAAATATAGCTTCTATTTTTATATTATTTACAGCAGTTTTTCTAAATAAAACAGCATTTTATTAGTCACAGTCGTCTTATTATTTATTAATTACCACATAATGAGATCAGCAAAAAAATATAAAATTAGATACAAAATTGTAATTTATTGAATTATTAAAGCGGGTCTTGCTTTCGCAGCAAATACATTCGATCCTAACAATAGGTAGGTACTAGGGATTGCAATTGCCGGATCCAGCATACAGCAATCCAGCTGGATCCAGCGCCTTTTTAAACATGCTGGATCCAGCATACAGTGCTGAATCCAGCGATGCGGATCCGCAAACGTATCAATTTCTATTGTTTAGTTTTGAGTTGCCGCCATTTTAGACTTTAGAGCAAGAGCTTGAGATGGAACTTAAAAGAGAGAAGGAGCACTTTAATAAACAAAAGCCAAGTGGTCCATTAGATTACGAAAAGGTCCTGAAAAAAGAAATGAGCGTTTATGAGACCGAAGGAGTGCGAGGTGAACATTTATCTATGGTTTATGAGTATTTAATGACCCTAAAACCGACCAGTGTAGAGGCCGAAAGGGCATTCTCAGCAGCCGGCTACATATGCAGTTCTGTGCGAAGCAGGTTGGGAGATAAGACTATAGATAAAATTTGTTTTCTAAGGTATTACTTTCAGAGAATTCAAAAAAAGACATAGTCAGTCTCTTATCGTCAGATTTTATACTGCCTAATTATTAACGAATAACGAGTCGAGAGAAGCTTATTTCGGAGCTTCTTTTGATACAAAAAATTGATTGAAGATTAAAAGAGTATTATTATTACGGTCCTTTTTTGTAGTTAATTTTAAAAGAATTTGTAAGACTGATTGCTACTGATTAGCCGTTCTATCCTATCCTATCATTAAACATAAACGTAATAAGATATTACTTACTTAGAAACATTATCTAAAATGTTATATGAGGTTATATGTTTGTTATTTAATTTTAAGTTGATTCTTTTGATCTCAAATGATTAAGAAACCAAAGCAAATTGATATCAGATATCACCAAATGAGTGAAAGATTTCATAGATTTTCGTAAGAAGTACAAATTAATAAAAAAAGTCTTAAAAATGTCGTCTTTTAATTTTCGTTCCACATTTTGCTGGATCCGCGCTGGACCCAGCTGGATTCAGGTCAATCCAACAAGAATCCAGCTGGATTGAAAACACCGCTGGATTGCAATCCCTAGTAGGTACTATATAACGACTGTTTTCGTTAGCATTTTAATGTATTTTTATTTCAAAAATGATTCCGATTAAAAATATGATCACGATTATTACATAAAGTTAATGGGTGACAAAAAAATAAGAATTGTCCTTATTCAAAACATTAAATCTACTGCCTAAAATACTTACTTTCCGACTACTGTTATCCGAATAAAAATGACGAAACCTTTATATTTCATAGACTGTGGTGCTAATTTAACTACAACGTTATAATGAAAATACTATTCAGAGTGGTTATAATACAGAAACTAATAAAAAATATAAAAATGTACTTGTAATAATACCTTTTCATGGTATAAATCCAAATAGCTGAGGTAAAAATGAATGATTGTAAACCCCCTAACCTATCTGTAATGGACAAGTAAAAACATAGCAAGTCGCTTCTGGCACTCGCCGGCCGCTGCCGCGGCACGCTCGCTTCGCTCGCTCGGCTCGTGCGGGGGGGTCGCAGTTCTAACCTAACCTAACCTACTGAGTTGAATTTGACACTTAAACCTATCTGCAATGGGAAGTAGGACAATAATATATCGACCCGAAAACCCCTGTGGGTATACCAAATTTCATAAAAATCGTTTCAATCGTTTCCGAGATTCCAATTATAAAAAAATCCGACACCCGACAACACGACCTAGCGCTATCTCTATCTTGCTCGCGCCACTCTGCACTCCAGTGACGATAAAGCGCGCGAAGTTTTTCAGTTAAGTTGTTCTGCTTTTAGAAATAATGCAATGTAAAAGGATTTTTTTGTTATAATAATCATTAAATTTGCCGAGCATGGCTTCTTGAAAATTAAGACAAATATGATGACCAGGTTTTGTTGTACTTACTGGTTTATATGCGACTGGGATAGTTATTTTGCTATGAAATATGGAAAATTTGCTGTGCAGTCAGTATTTATGCTATGTATGTAGTATTTTTGTACAAAAATAAATTTAACTGTATTGCATTATGAGGAAAAAAGTAATGTCATATTGATGTATAATTTCGAATTATCTGCAGTTTGAGTTTTGTTAAACATTTAGTTTATCTGTAGTGAAGTAAGTTATTTGCTGTAAAAAAGAATATAAATGATGAGTATGTATTGATAGGCGATTATTTATTTGATATGCAATTTATAATATCCCGTTGTAAACTGCATATTAATTCTATGCTAGCTAGCTTATATTTAAAAATGAGCACGATTCAAGGTTTTTATAAGAATTAAACTTTTTTTTGCAAATTTGAACGTAATTTTCTGGCTTACGAAGCAGTCAAGTGTACTTTAGTTGAATAAAATAATTTTCTAAAATATATTTTCGTTTATTATTTAGTGCATATTTACTTCTGTTTTCCAAACTGATATATTTATATAGTCATCTAGAAATAACAGGGTAAGCTCACAATTAATAATATGAAGACTATCAACAAAGGTAAATATCAGAACAGACAATATCCACTTCGCAAATGTAACCCTCAATTCCAATCCTAACTATAACCGCTAGAGCGTTCAGAAAGGGTTAAAATAATTACCGAACTGAACGAAGACGTAATAAGGGCAAATAGTTGGTGGGGTGAGCCGCCCCATTGGCAGGTACTAATCGAAAAACTTCTAGAGCAGGTTATTGACTCAGCGCAAGTTTTCCAATAGCCACTATCTGGTTGTTTACCCTACTGTTAGGTGATTCCTTCATTGTTTTGTAAGCGCGTCATTAAGCTGAAGTTATACTGTTAATACGTATACTGGTGCATGATCACTTTTTAATATAGAATCTGTAATTCTGCATACAATAAAATTATCACAATAAGCAAAAGAGTTGTAAATGGAAGAATGAAATTGTCTGCAGTGGGTTAACAATGGTTAAAGAAAAAAAGGAGTTCCTTAATTTAAGGTTTTGATTCCATTTTCTGTTTCAAAATAAAAGAATGGTTTTCCGGTGACCAAGATCTATATAAACAGCTTTGAATATGCCATGTTTTTAAATACCACCCCTTTTTATTAACATAAAAATATGGTATCCTACTATTGTAAACTGTAGAGTATGTATACATACATATACATAGCACAGAACGATTTCAACAAGACAATTTAAACACAATAACTTATGACCGCGTCCAAAAACTATCTTCCAGACAAAGCCAATTTTCTTTATCCAATTCGTTACTTCCAGGAGACCTAGGTTTAAATTTAGTGTCCAAGTCTGCCTAGATCCCCTAAATCATACCTGTGTGACAGGTAACGGCTCCCCTACCAAGTCATCTGTGAAAAGATAGTAATAAATTTGTTCTATAAGTAAAGGTGACCATAAAACCTTCGGGAACCAATGGGGTATGGCGACGTCCTGATGCGATAGTACCTGCCATAAAATCTATGAAAGTTTGTAGTTTCTGAGATTGGTGTAGAGAGATGGATCGAGTTGGTAACTCAACCTTTTCTTTAAGGTTTTAAGTCATTTCAATCAGATGGGTGGTACGTTACAGGTAAACTAATAACAATTAAGTTAGATACTTTATGCAACGACCATTTGTTTAGATTTTTCTAGGTACAAGTTTTTATATGACATATTACTACTATAAACTTATTTATTAATTGAATTAGACTAGGTACTCTCGTCAATCTATTATCATTATGTTTTATTTCTATATTTCAGGACGTTTTTTTCATAAAATTAAATCATAACACAGACTACATAAAAACTTTGCAAATGAATGTAATATTACGCAGAAACACCAAAGTTCATACAAGCGACAACCCTATAACTCACACGCCAACGCTTTAGGGTCATCACTTTATTTTGGAATCCCACGTGAGACCAGGCTCTTCTACCAATATATGCTTTGAAACCATTTACTGTAAAATATACCTTACGTTCTCGTGATAAGCTTTGTGAAGAGCGACGTTTATAAATTTGTGAGCGTACCAACTTCGCAAAATTATGTATGCAGCTATAAAATTTAAAATCAAGCCTTATTCTATTGTAATATGGTTTAGTTTGCTAGTATCGCAAGGTGGTTTGGTCAGGTTATGCCAGATGGTCTCATTTGCATTGGACAGGAGAGAAAATTGTCTGTTTGTCACCTTTGGTTGGGTAACCATGGACGTCTGATATACATGTTGCTTAGTTAAGATATTGGTGGCAGCTACAATTACATAGATTCTATTTTTTCTTATTTTTTTACACTTACAAAATTATATTAGATTTTATGCACGGAATACGTTTATTTGCGATACCTTTCAAATTATAAGCATTTTTATCCTCATGTTTGGATACAAATTAAATTGTAAATTAACGAGGTCCATTGATTTATAAATCTCACGCTGATAAACGAGTTAAGGTGGTTTGATTTCAGTGGTTTATCTACAATTAATGTTTATTTTAATTTATCCACCATTAAATATTATTTTTTCAATCAACCTGTATTTGAACGAGAATTCTGCAGTCCCATGTCCTTCACATACCTCAATATTTTCATCGACCATAAGTCACAGATGACTTGAGTCATCGTTTCTGCGCTAGGTGGAGCCTTACGTTACGGGTACATCTGCAATGCAAGCAGGATCAGGTTATGGTAAAATAAGAATAGCTGGACAGTTTTCTTGGAGCTATATTTTGCAGACATCGTGAGCTATGAAATCAATCAGAAAGTTTCTGCATTTCATATTCTTGGATATTAATAGCTTTGTTTTGTTTATTTTTGGTACCTTTGGTGCTGTTCACGTTTGTGTCCTAAGGGTTATGTGTTCTTAATAAGTCTGAAGGCACCACAAGATATAGGTCAACACATAGGTATAATGCCAAAGTATTCATAATAATAATATGCAAAACAACAGAGCACAAATCAAACACAAACCCCTTGTTATATTACTTTCAATGGTTTACCATCTTATGATCACTGTTTAAATGAAAACCTTACGAAATCAATTACCAAATCCAAATCGAACTACAAACCACTTCCAATCTAAAATTACTTTAGAATCACCGTCCAACCAGACAATATCAACAAGACCCAAACTATCTGAAACACAAATCCGAAGCCAAATACAATCGGATATTTTCATTAGGAACCTGATCAAGCAAAAAGCTTCGTGTAGGGTTAAGCCATGAAATATGATGTTTTCTCTGCACACCTAGTGCGGTGTGCGGTCCAGACACTCATCTCAGCTATGAGCTATTCCTCAGATGGAACTTTGCGCTGACGGTAGATACGGTCGATTTCCTAAATTGATTTTCTTGACTTTGTTAAGGTGACTTATGTTTGTTGTGATTGTTAGATTTTTGGAACTTTCGAGTATACTGTTTCATTCTATTAAGAGTTTGGGAGTTGAGAAGCTCAGGAGAGTCTTTGAAATTTTTGAGATTTAGATAAATAAGGAATGTTGAAGTTTGAATAAGATGTTAGTATGCGTTCTTTAGTAAGAAAAAAATTGATGTGAGTAATTAACACATTTTGTAACTTTCTAAGGATATATAGTATGTGCTACGTAAAAAATAATTCAAAACTGTGCCTATAAGTTAAGATGTAGAAAATGAATTCCTCTACTTGTTAATTTCGCCGTCGACGTCATCGAAGGTAACGGTAAAATGTCTTCTGGGTTTACCTCCATTGTTTTCCCGGTTGAAATCTACAACAACTTCATTGATTTTTCGTCACTCAAGGAACGATCAATTTCCGTGAGTTTTGTTTTAGTTATTTATATCAATATTCCAGAAGAGATTTATCCAAGCGTCTTGTTGACACCTCATGTGACCCAAGGGCTGGTTTTTACCTTGGTCAGCGGTTAAGCATTGCCATTCAACGTGGCAATGCTGCCAGCCTTATGGGCACACTTCCAGTCGACAGCGATGTGGAAGAGTTTTATGATGCAATTTTTTAGTTTTAGTTTTGTTTAATTAATATAGTTTAGTATTAAGAGTGTTTTTTAATAAAATATATTTGTTATTAATATATAATTATTAAAGCCTTTGTACATAAATCTATACATATAATAAAAATGTATTCCAGCAACTATTAACATTAAATTTTTCGGTTTAGACCAGGCTATTAAAACTTTATTTTTCAGCTCACGCTGTAAATAAAACGTCGTGGTGACTCGGTAGGTATTTGTTGGCTGAACTCCCAACGGATGCAACTAACCTGGGCTGAACTGAAACTTTGAGATTGGGACATTGTCTATACTATACAATCAAATGGTCAACATGGAGCTTACTCAGAAAGTTTTGTTATAAAAGAGTAACAAAAAAAAATCTCCAGTACCAATAACATAGGTATTTGTTTTATAGATTACGTACTTTTTTGATACGTGTTGTACTGACATTTAGGTCTACATCAATAGGTTTCAATATACAGTAACTAATATGACATAACTTTCATTAACATCAATATTCTCATTAGGAGCCGCACCCAACGATACGTAGGTATTCCTAGGTCCATTATCAGATTAAATCAAAGAAATTGTAATACAACATTAATTTGACTACCGAAGTTTCCCCATGTACTAAAACCCAGTTCTTCACAAATAGGGTAGATGTGACTATAACTGTCCGTTCACCACATTTGTTCAGACTGCAGTTTTTAAAGTCGTTGTGAACTGTTTGCAATCCCCACAATATTTGCTTTCACCTTACGTGAGTGGTCTCTCCGGACCGGACAGATATTGTTACACCTATTGGTTTACTTGTTTGCAGTTTACTTTGTTAGATGAAATCTTTGAGTGTTGGCGATTGCTGAAATAAAATGTTTCAGTTTTGTTCAAAAGAGTTTTGTTAAATTGACTTAACGAAAAGTATTTACTAAGTTCACACATTGAAAGAAACTATGAAATAACTAGCTGTTGCCCGCGGCTTCGCTCGCGCGTAAAGTATTATACATTGATTGAATCATAACAAAACTTAATACTTTTCTTCAGTCATTGACGTTTCGCGAAAATATTGTTTTTGAAACTTTTTTATGATAAACTCTTTGTTATGTGTTCTTTCTTTAAAAATTATCATAGTGTGCGAGCGTTCCAGAATCAGTGAGTCAGTGAGTCAGTGAGTCAGTGAGTCAGTGAGTGACGTGGGCTTTTATAATAGAGATAATGACTGGTTCAGATTTATGAAGTTACTAGCTGACCCAGCAAATGTTGGTATGCCAAATTTTAAAAACCTGGAGAGAACCACCCTTATCAACGAGGGTCTATAAATATCACCTTTTAAAAAAATCATAACATCGGTGACTCTTTTTTGGAGAAATTTAATAACAATTTTTAACTATTTAGTGTCTAACGAATTATCTATTTTATTATTTTTATCACTAAATTATAATTATAACATCAAGGCTACCTGCCGTTTTTGCTCAAAGTTGTTACTAGGAGCACAAATGCTTCAAGATTAATCTAAAATGTTCATAGCTCATCCCAAACACCTTCCACAATGAACTTCAGGAACTAAGTCCCACCTTGTATCAGGTTAACTGACTGAAGTTATAGCGGCCACTAACAATAAAAGCGGTCGTGCAATCCGCCAGCACTCGGGCCGCGGTCCGTGCAAGTGCGCCCCCGGGACGGATAGCCGACTGTATACACCTACCCTAGTTTAGACGGATTTATATTTTTGTTACACATTTAGTGACGTGATTCTGATTAATCGTTAATATATATTTTGAAATAAATAAATGTGGTACTATCAGAGTTCAACCGTATTTTCCGTATTGACCAAGCAAGTAGTATTTTATTTTCAAAACACTTATTATTTGGAAAAACACTGAACCAAAATAAATCTTTCTTGTAATTTTCATATTTAATATCTTGATTTATATGTACATACCTGTATTATATGAATCAATATTGAAATCGTAATTGTTAAGTACTTGCATGACAGAATTTTATAAATTGCTCTTGTCAGACTATCTAAACAAAATTGCAAATAAACATAACTCATAATACAGGTTGAAGGCTATTCGCAATCAAGTGAACCAAACCCAAGTTAACCCGGCAAGTTAAAGTTCACGTTGATAGTTAACGTTAATTAAAGGTGTCGTGATACCAGTCGTAACTAAGTTAAGTTGGAGGCATTAGAGAACTTCAGTAATGTACTAACTAGTCCAAACAAGCCTCGGGGACTTACTTACGGATATGACGTAGTGATTTGCTACACTACGTACTATGTATGAAAATTTATGTCTGAGAAAATTTCAAGGGTAAATTTTATAGGGATGCTGACTGCGTATCAAAATTAAAAATCTATTTATTGCATAGGTTAGATAAAAAAAATATTACACACGTATTTTTTATATTATTAAAACAATACTATTTCACGAAGATAAGGCGCGTTAAAGTCAAGGATTGGGGTTGTGACGTCTGAAGTTAGTGAAAATAGTAGCCTCAGATGACGTGGCCACACTCGTAAACTTAAATTTGCATTGACATCCTAATTCAATTAATTACTTGGGACCCAATAATTGACGTAGCTACCAAACTCAAAAGCAGCGCTGCAAGACCTCAAGACACATTGGGCTCATATTGCGTAGGTCGGAACACAAACGATCGGGAACTAAAATGAAAACAAACTGCGATGGAATTAAAAGTAGTTTTATCTCAATAAAATGAAGTTCTTGAAGAGTCTAGAGATAATATTATCATGTAAAAATGGTTTCAGTAATCCTTAGCGACATAGAAAACGATACATAATGTTGTACTAACATTTTCCAACACTTATCAGCCACAAGAGCCGTTGAAACAAAAGACAACACACCCTTATCCAAAGAACATTCGTAATAAACCTCAATACCGTATAAATATCGGAAAGAACCGCAATAGAGTGGCAATAGGACGGGAGCCGGGGCCCCGATAACGTGTCAGGTGCGACTTACAAATGATTTATTATCGGAGGTGAACAAACTAAACCGATTATGTCGACCATTCTCACGTATGAGGGGATTCCTTTCGAATTCATAGAGTAAAAGCTGGTGTAATTTTTTGCTACTACATGTGGGTATCGAAGGTAAATTTTCGTAAGAATTTTCCCAAAATTGGGTTAAGCTCGCCTTTTGTACATCTTGATATTTAATCGTTATTCGTGTACAATAAAGAATATTAATATTTTTTTTAAGAAAATGTTTTTAATTCCATAAAAGTCACTTTCTGCCATCGCTAAGAAACAAATATGCAAAAAAACAATAGCAAAAGTTGTGTCACAATACCACACAAAGGTTATGGAAAATCAAAATTAAGCTCTCTTACTTGCATAAACACACATTCAAATTTTTTACTCTGATTACTACTTAGGTATTTTAATCAACTTAGGTAGGTACCGATACCAAGGATCAGTGCGCAAATCAGACAACATCCAAATCAGATTGTCAGTTAGTTATCAGTGCTTATACTGACTATGCTCCAACACTTCTACAAAATACCCCACCATTTGATACTCAAGAACTAAATTCCATGACAAATGTGAAAATAAGCCTCCTCCTATACAAATTCACCTGAACGTACCTTCTTTCTTGAGTAAAGTCAATAAAGTCTGAAGAAAAACACAAGATAAAATATCCCGTTGAGTAGAGTTTGCAAAACGATGCATCATCGTAAACCATTCTCCTCAATACACTGGCGGTGTGTCAATGCCTGAACATCGTGTAATTTTTCATACCGCTGCCCTGGCAACGAGGACGAAGGTTTGGATGCGGCAATAAATAAAAGCATGAGAAAATATGAAAAATAATTTCCAACAATTGAAAATCAGGAGTTATTATTATTCAGCTAAATCCGGTAAGACTGGAAGCCGACCCCAACATAGTTTGGGAAAAGGCAAGGCAGAAGAAGAATTGAAAATCAGGAGTTGAATCTAGTTGTCTTCATATAATTATTATAAGCTTACTTTGGTTTATTTTATTGCGAATTCCGATTTAATCGTACGTTTCCTGAAATTGAAGGTATTGAATCTACTATCTTGGAAACAAGATTACCAATCCGAAGACCATTCTTGAATTATTTTCGTCTTTTTACCAAGCTGGTAACATAACTCCAGGCAGAATACAGTTCTTATAAAAATGGACGCAGGTGACGAAAGTATATCCATTTATAACACTGCTTCTACCATATGATACGCCAATGAAGCTTTTTAAAGTACCACCTCCACGTTAAGTTTTCCTACATCACTCCCACGTGAACAGCCTCGTCACGTCACGTCGGTGACGTCACGTGACAGGTGACGTGTTTACACGCTTTTTATAGCCGTCGACGTTAACCGCCGCTTAATGTGCGCCGTGAAAAATGACCTTCCTGAGCAAACACGCTATCTTTTGGATATTTTCTTAAAACAACTTTTTACGCTGTTTTGGAAATTGGTTTTATATGGCAAAGGGTGAGTTATGAGTATTTTTTTAAAGCTAAGGTTACTTCGATAGGACTCCGTATGAATGAGAAGTTGAGTGATTTATACACTCAACCAATGGGTACTTAATATTAATCAGTTTTTTTTTATATTTTACGAAATTAAATCTAGACTGCCAATATTCGAACCACAAAACAGATTAACATCTACAAACAGCTCTATTTAAATTTACACACAAATTCAAACAGAAATTCACTCTCAATTAAACCACAAGTTTAAAACGTTCAGCAAAATCAATACGATCAATCACTACAAACAAAAGCGCAATACGGCCAAACACCAAAGCGAAATACATCAGAAAATGACAAATACGTCGAATTCAAAATATGAGCGCTTTCAGCTGAACTGAAAATCGACGTTGAGGTGAAAACAAGTGGAAAATGGGCCGAAAGCCTGCCCGAATTTATTGCGCTGCCTTTATAGTGACCGATGATTGATTCCCGTGCGCTTCTGTGCCGTTTTTCAAATGAAATGGAGGAAATTTTAGAAGCGGCGTTTGCGTTTTTATAATTAACGATACTACATGCTTAACTATTATCGTCTAATTCAAACTAAGGATATGTAAAGGTACATTATTAAAATATTTGGATTGTTCTACCATCATTTCTTGTCGGAGTACTAAAATTATGCGTTATAACCGGTCACTAATAACATAACGAGTGATAACATTGTAACTACAGCAGTTTTAATAAAAAAGAACGTAAGTTTTATCTATTTTCAAAATTTAAATTCCAGACGAAAAAATCCCCAAACAAATGGTTGCAAAAGAAACACGTCAGCTTCGAGTCCATATTGATGATGACGATAAACGTAGCTGCGAAGAGAGCATTCAATTAGAGGGTAAGCATCAAGTTGTGATTAATTGCAGGAGTGCTGGAGCTGGCCTGATTGTAAACGGATTGAAGAAGATGAGATGAAGCGGGAGCGGAAATCAGCAAACCCAGAGAATAATGCTTTATTATGACGTAAAATGTTTGTAGAGTATTTTGAAGATCCGTTGTTGTTTTAAGAGAGTGAGTTCATTTAATTTCAATATTTGGCAGATTATATCTTGCACCAGTTTTTTAAACTGCATTTACAGTTCTTTCTTTGTCGTAATATACATAAATACGATTATTTTAGAACTGACTAGTTTTAATAAGTTTCATACTGTCTTTATATTGTTTGGTAATCAGGCATCGGGATTGGCCAGTTCTTCCACGCTCCCCGCTTGTAATTTGGTGAAAGCCTCTGGAATGCTATTTGTGACTGATTACCAGCTAACGGGTCGAGACATCTATTCACCTGTCCAAACGGCTCAACACTTTGGCCCAATACCGACGATGAGTATAGAGCTGATAATTAGAAAGCTTAATAAAAAAATTGTTAGAGAACGTCCTCCACGTCTTTATTCTTAGTCGTCCTTATGGTGATTTTGTTTATCTTTGGCAGAAACTCGCCAGGCACTGGCCTAAGCTCCTGGAGATCTATCTTCTCTGATCATGGGCTTTTGATTTCATGAGATATTTGGTATTTATACGTATAACATTAATTTTATGACCTTCTTGTTTAAAGTGTGACTTATATATACTTATCGGAAGTACAACCAGCTCTTAGCATATCCTTCAATGTTCCAAACAAAAGCATTTATCGCGATAACTCCAACCGGGGCGGGGGCGATTGAAAAACGAAAAGGAAGTGTCTGAAGGTTTTTAAAAAAGAAAAATGGTCCTGAATAGCTTTTAAAGGTGGTCCAAGACAAATGGTGGTGTCGACGCTCGCTCTGTGAGCGATTGTTCGCGAAATGTTCACGGAAGGTATTTGAGAAATGCTACCGTATACCTATTTGTTTATGCAGCGTTTAATATCTGTCCTTCTATAGTTTTCATTTATACAAAACTTGTGTTTTAATTACGGTATCTTATAAAAAAGTAACCATTTGTATTAAAACAATGTGAGTTTTACGACAACTTCTCTTTGAATGATGCTTATTTGACCTTTGCGTTGATGCGTAGCCGACAAAAAATTGTTACCGCAACGTAAGGGAAAAACGATCTCATATCTTATTTTATTACTTTTACAATAAAGTAAATATATAATTAAAATCAATAATTTATCTGATAATAAATAATGTTTTAGTGCACATTTAAATAAGCGCCTCATACTCAAAACAACCTAATATCAGACCCTTCTCATGGTTTCACGGAATCCAGCATTATCTTACCTGCAAACATGCTTGCAGCCCAGTGAACTGGCACACAAACTTCCAAGTAAGATGCACAGCGACCGCACTCGCGACTATAAATCTAGAGGAACTTTAGCAGGTGAGCACAGCAGTATGAACTTTGTGATGTTGAACTTTGTTCCGATTAAACTATTATCTATCTCTGTGGGAGTTTGTATGGACTTGGTGTACTTGTGTGATTGTTTCAGTGAGGTGTTTAGGCAAAGTGTTATTATACCATGGAATAAATTATGGATTATCTGCATATAGCTCTCCGGATTTTTGTTATTTTCTTCTTGAATTTATTAGATTTGTAAAATAGTGATTTTTCACTTTTACCCGACTTTCAAAATTGTATGATACACTACAATCCATATAATTAATGTTTTATATTCATTGATTTCTCGTTCAAAGCAGAACTGATTTCTGTTTTTTTTTTTGTATTTTATGCCCGTATGGCGAAATAAACTCGATTTCTATATGAAAAATTGGTCCACGTTTGCTCTCAATAAAGAAAAATAGAAAGAAGGGAGGAGCCTTTGCCCAGCAGTGGGACAGCATGGACTGATAATAGTGGTTAATTGTAGACTAATCGCCCCCAATACATGTCATTAGGGCACTAACCAGATTGTAATAAGATTATCAACAAATTACGAGTACATCACGAGGTGATAATTATCCACGACTAAAAAGCAAAAAAATACAAAATCTCTTTAAACAACGATCGTGAGTAAACTCGTTAAGGTTTTAACATTTTTTTCGTTGAGTCTCCAAGTGTTTGGGGTTTGTTAATTAAAAACCTGTCTGCGCTGTGACGGGATCCTGTTTAATGTTAGCGAAAAACTCAAGAAATGTGCACCACAGTAATTAGTGGGGGGTTCGTAGGTATCGGGAACGGGTTAGCCGTATTCGGAATGTGTTACAAGAAGGAGGATAATAATGTTTTATTGTGGGCAAAACCAAGCAACAATACGCAAACTTTGTATATTTATGTGGAACTACCTATGCTATATTAAAACCATTGATAGTATAAATAAAAAAAAACAAATCCATAGTTTGACGGTCCCAGTTGGGCGCCAATAACTTTGTTTTCTGTAGTATCCGAGTTCAATTGTAAATTTGATCTAAATAACGCAGAGTTAATCCAATTAAGGCTAACAAATTAAAAAACCAGAAACACCTACATTAATACCCACGTCGAGACTCCAGAAATTTGCACAATTACCCTCGCCTGCACGCTTTTTATTACGACAGGAAAAGTAATAAAAGAGGATTACGGATTCAATAACTCGATCTGATAAAAGTGAAGTGAGCACCTGCCCCGAATTTACGAGCAACCCTTCTGTACCGTGATGGTATTGAAGTTCGCGGCTCATTTCATGGACCGACGACCACAATTAGGTAACTTCTTTCTCTATTTAGGTTCTCCCAAGGTGATGGGAGGGGAAAACTTGGTGAGTTCAACCGTAGCGATGTGTATTTGTTTTGATTGTGTAACGGACTCTCTAGCGATGGATATAGCTACCCTATCTATTGTTAAGTTTGAAGGTCATGCGAGGAAATTATTATCAAGCAGCAAGTGGGTTTATGATTCCCTAATTTACCCACTAATAGATTGTAGATATTTTAAGTTCAAATAAAATGAGACACGGTTTGTTTTTTGTGTGTAAAATATAAAATCTGTTTACTTTCTTATTTTACTCATTACTGTAATGTAGAAAGATAAATTGAGAACGAGATTTGAGCTTAATAAAAAATCTACGAGAATAAGTTTCAACAACTTTATTCGTATATTTTTTACAGTTTATATTTATGTAATTAACAAATCTCTTAAACAATAAACATGATCAAAATTCACTGTAACTCCGTTATATAGAGGCCGACGTGCGAGTCCCGGGGGAGGTAATGCGTTCGCGTTAAGAAATTGCACTGTAGTGCAAATAAAATGCACACGTAGTCTGCGCACGAACACCTGAGTTAGTGGCGCTTTGTTTATTATAATTGCACTGCAGGCCAAATTAAATGTGCATGTAAATGAGAACAACACTGAATAAGCAGAAATAGCTAGAAAGTATTTTGTGAATTTATTGACTAGTTTAAACGTATTTCTGAAAATGTTGTACTGACAAGTCAACAAATGTATGTATATCCAGGGAATTAATTTAAAATAAATGATTATTACAAGACCTCGAACCATTTCATGATTCAGGTCTTTTTATCTGGATTTAAATAAGTCATTACCTAAATAAGGAACTCACACATAACTTCTCATTGAATATTGCATTTATGAAATATCGTTTAATTGCACGTGATGTTTATTATATCGAAGAAAAATACAATATCTTATGTATCCCATTTGGAAAACGATAAAAACAAGCTTGACAAATGTACAAGGACAATCGTTAAATCCCAGAAAATCTTTTGTTTCCCTCAAACGTTTAGCTCACCTGCCCAATACCCGCATTGTTTGCGAGGGGATAAACGAAAAAAAATAACAGCACAGTCCAATCAATCGGGGGAATAAGAAAAAACGATTGGATTCACCTCACGTGCCGACAGCCGGACAAAAAATAATGTGTGGCCATTTTTATTTGGCACTATGTGTATTCGAGTGGTGACCCGTTTTGGTTTTATTTGTAAGTGTAATTATTTGGTGTAGTTTGGTGCCGCAATTTTGTGATCTGTCGCTATTCGTTTATCTGACCACGAAGGTTGACTTTTAAACTATTTTCTGACAGAAGTTTGGGCTACTACGTTCATTAGGTATTGCTTTTTGGTAGCCGATAACATGCAGTCCAAGTAACGTAAACCGCAAATTAACTCTAGTTATTCAACTTCAAATAAGTCTGAACAAGGTTGTATATCACTCTGATGGTATGCAGAACGAACAGTAAAAACTATAAGCTATAAGAAAAAGCTGTAAAAAGTCATAAAAGATGGCACGATGGAACCTTGGTGATATTCCCACCAATTCACCAATTACTTAGCCAAAAACTATTTAGACAGTAAGTAAACTCCCTGAGCTAACACCGAGTTGGCAAGACCGCCCAAAACTTTCCGCAGATGAACGAAAACGTAAAACTTTAAGTTATCAGTTTGAGTTTTGAATAGATTTCGATTTGGGTTTGCGTCAAACTTAGGTGTTTTGTTATGGACTCAGACAGAAATATCAATCAAAGATACTATTATTATTGGAGAAGTTTGTTTCAATTTCAAGTTATCTGTACAAAATTGGTTTCGACTTATTGAATTGGATCTCGTTTAGATATAACACTAATATTCTCTTTGTTACTTGAAAACACAATTGTTAATTTATTCATAAGTACATAAACTCATCTACTCGAAGTGTTTAAAATAAGGCCAAAGCATGATTTACTATTGTCACGTTTTACCTAAGACTCAAACATCCAGTCTGAATCCAGATTCGATTTTTAGTTTGTTCCCTACAAAGACATATCGGTACAATATTCGTGATCCTTTTAATTGACTGCACGGATAGCCGAGTGGTATAGGTCACCACACTAATTACCACTGTGTGCGACGTGCTGCGGGTTCTATCCCCGCATGGGACAAGCATTTGTGTGATCCACGAATGCTTGTTTCAAGTCTGGGTGTTCTTTGTGCATGTGTTTTGAATGTTTGAGAAACCCCCGCGTCACAAGGATTAAATTACTTAGTGCGAGCGTCGTTTAAAAAAAATTGTACACCTGATAAATGCAGTATACCACCACATTATTCGATTGCAAAACCAATATGAAAGTTATCAGTGGCTATAACCAGCCAACACCCTAACTCACCCCTTATTTTAAAAAGGGCAATCATACATATTAATTCGTCAGAGGTGAGCGCAACTTGCAGTCAACAGTTATAACTTGGAGCCGGTTTTAATTAAAATTTCATCCTTTGAGAATACTCCCTCATAACTAGTCGGACTCTGACACAATTTACTACAAACATTACAACATTACAACTCAATAAAGTATGTCGGACTCTGATACTTTATTGAGTTGTAATGTTGTAATGTTTGTAGTAAATTGTGTCTTTAGTTAATTAAATGTTTTTGTAAAGATTTTATAAAGGTCCGTGATTGATTTATTGTTATTGTTGTATTTTTTATTATATTTTTCTACTTTTGCTGTATTTTTTATTGTATTTTTCTACTTTTAACTAATTTCAATTTATTTACATAAAAAAACGCACCTTAAGGCGAAAGTCAATGCCATAATAATTATGGCATCTATCTAATTCACAATTATTATTTTTAGGAAAACTTTTACTAATTAAAAAAAAATACGCATAAATATATATATAAGAAACTTAATGGTTACGGCAACATTTAAAGAAAATCAACGGAAAATAAAAGCTCGTACGAAAGGATGTATCAAAAGGAAATAAAGTACAAAACAAGAAGTAATAGTGTGTTACATGGTTGTTTACCTGCACGCGGTGGAAATCGGAAACAAATCACACAGCTCAGAGAGCATTCACAAGGCCTTAGCCACGTAGAGCGGTTGGAACGCCACGTAGAGCGGTTGGAACGCCACGTTTTTAAATCTTGTTTCAATTTTACAGTTTTTACTTAGAATACGTTCAGTTTTGCCTATTTGGTGATTAAATTTGCTTCATTACAGAAAATGCGTTTTTTTTTATTGAATGCTTATTTTGTATGTGACTGAACACTGGTTCAATATAATTGTCTAAATAAAAATATGTTTTTGGTCATACTCCTGATTTGTTTTATGTACTTTTTGTGGGGGGAAATAGTTTTTATTATTATATAATTATGTATACGTAAGTAATTTGTATAAACTCGTATAACATAATATACAAATTATTTACCAATAACAGTATCTTAATTATTTCTCGTTTTTGATATACCTAATACATTTAGGAAAACGACCATACACTGGAAAATGTCTTAAAAAAATCAACGCGTCCAAAACGCAGTATGCAGAGAAAACTTAAATAAAAAGTCCGATCACGTATTGGAGGGCCGAAGGTGGACGGGCCAATAAAAATGTATAGTGGGATTTGTGTGAGAATAAACTCCGAATGTGGCCGCAGCCGCACACGTCGACAATTAGTGAATTATTATTAGCGGACTCGTAGAAATAGAGGGGATTTTTTGTGGAGAACAATAGCTGATCGTATGAAAATCATGCATATTTTATTCCACATAGGTAGCGAAGTCGACTTGTGTAGATCGACATTGCACTCCGTTATAATAGCTCTTAAGAAGTTAGCTCATCTTTATTGCTTTTCAGGTGCAGAGTTTTAATTTCATTAGTAACCGTCAAAATATAATTGACTGATTGCATAATTAAAGAAACAACTAAAATTAAGCTATTATCATAAATATGAGTATCGGCGACCAAATACTATCTAGCATTGTAAGCGAGGAAAATATTGCCTTAATTCACATCGACAACTAAGACAGACAAATACCAACACTCACCGATAATGAAGGGGCCTGACCCAACATAAATATACCCCTTATACACATAAGAGATTAACTTTTAACGTTTTTTGTTTTAGTTCATTACAGGGGAACAAATCCGGCGCGCCGCGGGGATCGGCTCCGGACAGGTGAAACTGTGTCCAATTTAAGGGATTACAACATAAGCCGCTGGACCCTGTTTAGGTACATAAGGGAACTGAAGGGCCAGTATACGTGATGTTAAAGGTTTTTTAAAGTGTACTTTACACCATAACAATTTGTTATGTTTTTGAAGTGACAAGAAATGAAAGTAAATTAATTAAGATAAAGCATTTTTGGTACCACTTTATCGTTAGGTTAGTGTTGAACGTTGAAAGTTGATTTTTATTGACTGCCTCTGCCTAGCTTTTTCCCAAGCTATGTTGGGGTCGGCTTCCAGTCTTACCGGATTTAGCTGAATACCGTAGTTTACATAGAGCGACTGCCTATCTGACCTCCACAACCTATTGCTAGGTAATACAGTATTCCATAGTAAGACTGGTTGTCAGAATTGTAATGACTTAACGACTATCAAAGATCACTGTATGACAGTCGGGACCAACGGCTTAACGTGCTTTCCGAGGCACGGAGGGGTCTCAATATGTTTACAAATGGTCACCCATCCACGGACCAACCGCGGCGGATGGGTGATTTTTATTGACAACAGCAAGTTTATATGTGTAAGAGTAAACGTTGAGATATTTAAAAGTGTTTTCTTAAAGAATATTACATTGAAAAGTCTAAGCATTTATTGCAGATTTTCTTTAATGATTGTTCGCAAACGCCCAAGGTGCTTAGTTTATGAAACTAAGCTTATAATAAATCCTCTAAGATATCAATCCGTTTCACTGTCAAATTCAAAGAGCTATTCTTCTTTTTGCAAACTTATTACATATCTTACACAAACCTTACTTCTTTAACTTAAGGTACATAATTGAATGAATGGTGTACATTTAAAATTGTGAGGTATATCGATACAATCGTCTTTGAATGAAGGTGAATCAATCAATGTCGTGCACCTCGATCCCTCATCCCGAAGCCCTAATAATCCCCATACCTATGGACGCTATCGTTACGTGTGATTAAATTTATGATCAATAGGTTTTTTAGAATGGGATGAAACTTCCATTGGGTGGAGCTGTGTTTTATATGGACAACTTTGAAACGCGCCTGCTGGTTTTTTAATAGCAATGTTGTTACTAGTGTTCTGAGCGGTTGCTGACAATAAAAAAAAAAAAAAAAAACTATATGAACCTGTCTCTGCGTAGTCATTACTGTGGACTAGGAAAAAAAAAATTAATCATTCAGACATACCTACCTAACCAGTTTCCGAAAAAGGGTTCAACCCCATATACCTAGGAGTATAATTCAACTGTAAATTTATCATTGTTTTCCACTAGATTATTCCGTGTTTTGCAAACTTTTCTTGATGAATAATTCATTCGTCTTAACGGCAATCGAAGGTGGTGCCGCGGTATGCAAGAGTCCTAACTTTGGAAAGATGTTAAGAGAATTGGTCTGGATGTTAATGCTGTATGAATACAAATCGAGTTGGATATTAATTGGAGAGCTACCGGTAGTGCTTACTTTCAGATTGTCGTTTTATTCCAGTGACGTTTTATTGGTTGTCTCTTTATGAACAGAAAGCGACTTTTAGAAGAACCTGGTTTCCTGGTTTATTTGGAATGATATTGTGATGATGATGGCTTTGAAGTTTTTATCTCAGTAAGCATTGCTTACGCGCGCTATTTGAACCATAACGACGATAAAAAAATATGGTCTGCGTAATAACAATACTAAATTACGTATCTACCATTTATTCAACAAAACAAAAATTGTCTGACGCTTAAGTGTAGATTTTTGGACCAAAGTTAAAAGAACATAAAATAGGTTCATTATATTCATACTATAAAACCTTTTGCTCACGTATGGTTGTTACCCAAACATAACTTTCAAAGGTAACAAACGAAGAGCGATTCATAGGATCACCAAAAAGTATTGTAATGGAATTGATTCCTCTCACCGCCAGTGAGGAGTGTTCGAGAGGGCACTGGACGTCTCCGGCCAATATAAATGTAAATGGACTTGAGGTACGCCCAATCTAGGTGGTGGCGCAGACGGGCAAATAGGTAGAATGCCAAATTATCCTCTGTGAGGAAACTTATGCCAACCTTTTTCCAGGTGTTAGTTTGGTCACAGTTTCTTGTTTCATTGGATTAAGCTTACTAGCATATTTTACTAGGAACTACTTTTTAGAACATAAAATATTAAGAATTTACACAAAAGAAAAGACAGAGACAGATGGAGGCAGGCAGTCCGACGGCTACCCAGCAGGAGTCGCGATCCTCAACCATATTAGGAACTACTGAGGAGGATGAGGAGGTGGAGGACAAAAAAATACCCTTTAAGGTAAGATATATTTTTGTATATATATTTTCTTCCTCGTCCGTACTTTAGTCTGACAAAACATTCGCTTTAAATAAATTGGAAAAATTAAGGAAAAAGCTATGGGCCAAGGCTAAAGCTCCTTGGAGACAATCCAAAAAAGTTCGTAGATACTGAAAAAGGAGCCTAAAATAGTAAACTAAGATAAGGTATCTGTGATTCGTCAAGAAGTAGGCATGCAACAACAAACCCCAGCTCACCCCTTTAGGGAAAACTGTCGTGATTCACATACATTAACAGTCACCTGACCGATCTCCGATCCCCTTGCTTGGCTACTCTAGGGCGACATATCGAAGAGTGCGTTCCGAATCACAAGAGGCTCTCATGCATAAAGAAATCGGCCGCAACGCCGCTCCAGCCACCTGCACGTCAATGGCTGAATATTTCATTGACATTACGATTTCAGAACGCGACCGGGTCAATTTTTATTTTAGAGAGCTGAGATTTATTGGTACATTTATTATATTGAAGAAAAATGTGTGAAAGAGAATATAATAATGATTTGTATAGGTAGCGCCTTACAAAATTGTTATAGCAATAATGTGTTCAGTTGGTACGAAATACCTTATTGCATATTTTTGTTACAAATTGTTTTGCTCAAAACAATTCAAAAGATTATTTTTTATGCTCCCAGATATCAATAATTTCAGCCACTTCCCTGAAGCAAAGTAAGACATTAATTCTCAGGTAAGTTCACGATACTTTTACATTAAAATTTGAACTTCCAAACAAGAAATCCGAAACTTTTATAAACAGATGCTGTACCCTCTGCCGTTAAATTAAATAAGTATAACGCCGTCGCCTGAGACAATGCATAGGTAATGTTCCACAAAGTTTGCAATATAAAAATCATGGAAACTGACTAAGTTGGCCGATATGAATAAAGAATTCATTGTAATTGAGAGAAGTTCGTTGGGGTCAGGTGGTTTACAAGATGCCCTTGTTTTGGGGACGTACCTCAATATTAATATGGATGTTGTAAATGAAATAAGAGGTATTCATAATTTATCATTTTATTGAGGAAGTTATATATTTTCATCATTGAAGCGTCGGCAGTTTATAGTCTAGCTAGGGTATTAAACTTGCGATCATGTGGTTGCGGGTTCGAATCCCACCCATTGTACTACCGACGTGGACACTCTCGTAACACAAGCAATTTAGGTTAGCACGAAGTGTTAACAACTAGTCATGTGCGCACCCACATTGCTAGAAAGCTTTATAAAAAGAAAAAAACTGTTGCTATGAAATAAATAGCGAATGTTTATGTCGGATGGAGAGGCGTCATATAAACTATGCGTGACAAAAAAATCTTGTATAAAGTTGTAGGATTAACAAAGTTTTTGGCGTTTCTGTCACCGAGTGCCTCAACTTTTATACCCATAAAACGAGAACTAAGGTTGCTTTCCAAAAGACTGGAACCAATCCAACCTGACCTACACCGCCATCAAAAAGATGATTCTGAACTCATTGTGAAATGAATCTTTTAATATCGCAGCTGGAGCCGGGATCAAATATTGGTAGCACACGTAACAAAAGGTTACGCTTTATTGAAATCCGCAGTTCGGCTTCGAACGCTCATACCTAATAACGTGATCGGATAACTGTACGGAGACGGCTTATTATGAGTTACTCATTAAACTGGGAATAACAATATGGGCAATATTGTAATTTCCAGTTTAATGAGTGAATGAGACCTTTCGTTAAAGGCAATAAAAAATACATGAATTGTTTATTTATCTATTTTGCCTTTTCGCTAACGCTATCATATAATTAGCTCGTAGATGTCTGGACATTCGTAGCTCGCAGATGGGACATTCGTAGCTAGTAGATGTTGGGAAATTCGTAGCTCGTTGATATCGAGCACTAGTTTTTTCTTTATAACATTTTTAAATAATTGTTAGGCATTAAGTTAATGATTTTTAGAAATACACACAATGGTTTAAAGTTGATCAATATTTCATTAAATAACTTCTGTTTATTAAAAAAGCCGTCTCCATACCACTGTAGCCATCGACTTAGAATGTGAAAAAATGTACGCCGGTATCAGGAAATGAAACAAAGGTATCGAGGCTTAAGCGCGCGTCTTGATGAAGCTCCACTGTAAACTGTGTCTGTGTAGTGAGCTTATTGACATGCCCTGATCTTAATGAAAAGGTAATTTTTTTATTTCGTTTTTAGGATAAGGAAAGGGGCATGGGCTGTCTTGATGGCATGAGAATTAAAAGCAGGGCTTTCACTTGTGTATTTGTGGTTCCAGCATTCAAATACAATGATCTACTTGAATACTGAATTAAAATTTTAATCATTAACATCAATTAAATTATGTTCAACGCTTGATAGCACTTATAGAGAACATATAGACTTATCTTTCGCTGTGCCCAACAGGTCCATAAATGGTTCTGTAAAATTACTTTTTCAGTCCTGTATAGTATAATGGTTAGGTTATGAAATGCAATAAAATAATTGAGAATAGTAGGTTCTAAGTCCGGTTTACTTTGATGTTGTAGTTCTTTATTCTCAACTAGCTTTTGCTCGCGGCTCCGCCCGCGTGGGCTTCGTTTATCGTGACAAATTATAGCCTTCCTCAATAAGTGGGCTATCTAACAGCCAACAATTTTTTAAATCCGACCAGATGCTTCTGAGATTAGCGCGTTCAAACAAACAAACAAACTCTTCAGCTTTATAATATTAAATAATATTAGTATAGATTATTTTTTAATATTGCCTATTAAAATTCTATACAGCCGAAAAAGGTAAGTTAAGCACATAATTCTTGGATTTTTGTAAACAACAAGAAATATTGCTTGAACTATAATCTGCATAAAATATAAATATATGAAATGTCTCTTAATTATTTATAACCTTGTACATTAACATAAATTCACACAATTCTAAACGCGTTGGACATAAAATTTAGCTAAAACAGTGCGACAGGAAGTGACGTCACATATTTATGTGTCGTTCCACACTTTGCCCGGATATTATTGTTACCGCCGCATTCGCGTTGTCTACATTAACTGTGTTTTATGGCTAATGTGTTTAATACTAAGCTTTTGCTATAAAACCTTCTTGTTAAGGCAAGATAACATTTTTTAAGTTGACTTTTTTTTTACGCGACCAAAAAATTTTGTTATTTATTTATTACGCACAAGCATTACGCCCTCACAAAAACCTTCATCTTAATGAAATCACTCTATCTATTGTTGAAAACTGCATTAAAATCAGAGGTGAAGTTTAAAAGATATACTTAATTAAGCTTAAAGACAACAGACGCAACTCTGTTTTATTCATATTATGTAAAGATTAACATATGCGATTGCTTGTAATTAAAAAAATATATTTCTAAATAATAGCAGTCTTCAAAAATTCAAAATGATGTTCTTTAAAAAAAAAAAAAAAAATTGAACGTTATATAAAAAAAATGAACTCAGGAGTGCTATAAAATAGACGCCTAAATAGCCGTTACATATTTATGCACATCACAAATTTCTTTTTCTTTAGAGCTAAGAAGATTGTTAATAAAATTAGTTTATTGAAACTACAAAAAAATGCATCACTTACCTGCACCAAATAAACCTACTTCATCATAAAGCAGCCAACATCATCACAACCAACTCCATCATAGCACAGTGCCTGAAATGAATCACTTTCGGAGCTAACAAGCGCATTATTGTACGTTTACAGGCCCCCGCCATTACTCTTGTAGGCTCGTATTAATGACAACCATCTTGACTGACTTACCTTGCACGTACCTTTGGCGGTGCAAGGGAATAGCTGATAGCGGGCTTGTGAAACTGCTGTATTTTTTGCATTAAAATTTTGAGATGAATCTTTTATTTTGATAATTAATATGAAAACCTTAGAGAAGCTATTCGGTTGACAGTGAAACGAGACTGGTCAGAATTACCATTACCTCTCTTTTCTTCCCGATAACTCGATTCCTGTGATCAGGAACAAAAAGTGCCCAAAGAAAACCATTCAATCTATTTACATGTTATTTTTTATACTTACACATAATATACACGATGGTTCACAGAACGCGTTCCCGCATGGTCCCCAGGAGAAGGGAAAGGAGAAGCACTCAGTGGTTTTAGCCGGTAAGAGTCCGGCATACCCCTCCGCCTTTCCCAGGGCGGAGGAAGTCCATGAGGATTTCCCCGGGTAAAAAAAAATAAAAAAATAAAATAAAAAGGTTAGTTTAAAATATGACAATGCCTTGAACGATCACAACTGGGTATATTAATGCCACGGATTGTTTTAGCGTTTCATAATATTACCAGATATACGGCCTCCGCTTGGACTTTGTGGAATGCTTTTTTATGTTTATTAAAACATCAATCATATTCAAGCTAATCGCGATTATCTTATAACTTGTAACTTAAGGTATCCCATTAACAATACAAAGGAATGCCTACCTTATGGCAATTGAATTTAAGCATAATATAGAGTAATGAAGTAAAAGGTTTTCCACGCAGGTTGTTCTAGGGTCCCACTCAATTCGTTACAATTTTTCTTTGTCACAAAGGGACGGATTTGGGTGAAATTAATATTGTGAGTGCATTAAGGCATGCTTATGTTATTTATTTATTATACCACTAGCTTTTGCCCGCGACTTCGTCTGCGTGGACTTCAGAATTGGGTCCAAAAAGAAATGAAAAATGTTAATGTAATGATAAATTGAACACAATTTTCACCCGTGTTATAGCTTGCGATGTAATAGAGAAAAATAACAATTTTAAAAAGTGTCCACCCGCGGCTTAGCTCGGAAACAATTTTCAATTTTCCCTCGGGAACTACTTAAGGAATCGGGATAAAAGGTAGCCTATGTTCTTTTCCATGTCAAAGGCTATATGTATGCCAAATTTCATCCAAATCCGTTCAGCCGTTTTTGCGTGATTGAGCAACAAACATCCAAACATCCAAACATCCAAACATCTAAACATCCAAACATCCACACTTTCACATTTATAATATTAGTAGGATTGTCAGGAAACATATTGTTGTTACATCTGCAGAATAAGAGATGTGAGTAGTCGAAAAAGTATTATCTGTACGATTTTTTTTACCATACACACGTTTTTTTTTTATACATCAGCTGTTTTAACAAGCTTTATCACGAACAGTGATGATAAGCCAAAAAAGCTATGATTTTATGACCATAAATGGCTCTGGGTTCAATACTGAATTACATAATGATAAAAAAACTGAAAATAGAAACAAAAAAGAAGTTTACACTACAGATAAAGGGTCCTCTAATAACTGACCGACGGAAAACCATCACATACTAAATAACTACATTACGGCGATGTTCAGTTTCTTCGACAAACCCCATTACATCTCTGGGGCTTACTCCAAAACGGTTAATAGTGGTCCCGGATTAGCGGAGAGTTATACCCGGGTCGACGTGGACAAATGCGGATGAATATTGGTCAGTGGGCACAAGGTAAGCCCCGTAAGAGCTACGGTGGCAACTATTGATTGAAGGATTTTTTCCTTTGTTTTTTTGTGACTGTAGTTTCAGACATGTTTATACTAGTTTTTATTAGAATTTCTCTGAGCTTCTCTGAATTTCTCTGAGAGTTCTGTCAGACTAGGAGCGGACAAAACATTGCATGGGAAAACTCCTAAGTCAACGATAACCCGAGAATTAAGTATAATGTTTTGGAAAATAACCTGAATATTAAACCTCAAATAATAATAGGTACTAAAAGGTAGCGAGAATGTAGCGTTGTCTGTGTTAAACAAAATTGAAAATGATCTTTTCATACAGACATAAGTCACGTGACCCCTTGGGGAATGTTGTTCAGTTTTATGCACCTGATTACCTCGTTGAATATACGCACTCCTTTCAAATTAATCCTGTATAGACCTTTATAGATATCCGTAAAGTATATATAGACGATAAAACCGCAGCCATGCATTTTGCTTACACACGCTTGACTTTTGTCTGTGGCTGATAATTCTAAATGTAAATGAAAAGGCTGTTATTAACTTGGCGCTAACGCCGTTTTAAATTTACCTATTGAGAAGTAAAGCTATAAGTAAATACAACATTCTACACCTTTTAAACCCCAGCCGTGGATTAACTTAAAACTGTCGTCACGTCATCGAAGCGGGTAAAAGCAACAAAAGCCTGCACCCCCTCCCCCTCGTTAGCCCAGGTAGTGCTGGGAATAAGTAATTAATTTTATTTGTCCCGGTATTCCCGGCTTGTTTGTCCCGGCGAGACACAACTTTAAAATTCTTCGGCGAAACAAGAATGGAGAAGTAAACCCTAATTTTCTTTGTAAACGTTTTCTGGTAATTAACGATGTTCTATTTATTGTTTGAGTTTGTTTTGTGTACGTAGTTAATTATTTGGTATGAAATGTATATTTTTGGAATATCGCTGAGGAGAACATTGAGGTTTACTTTCTTCTGTTTGGTTACTTTACTGATTATTTGGCCCCTTAATATTAGCATCTTTAATACAAAAATAAAGGTACAAATACCAAACAGTTTTGTATTAGATAAAAGAATAAAAGTTTACCAAACATTTGCAACTTTACAACTCAAACACAACTGATGTCCCCACTTAAAACATATCACAAACTAACTACGACATCTGTCTATAGAAGTCCATACTATAATATATCATCAAGATAGATAGGGATGGACTGCGCCGTGATCCCGTAATCCCGGCTCACCTGCGGGATTAAGGTGATCTCGGACCGCGGGACTGCTCGGTGATCCCGTGTCGCGATACGATACGCTTGTCCAGTGATTTGATGATTTATTTGTATAGTGAGTGACATGTAAGTACTTACAGCTATTTTACATGAACATGTCTTTATGTGACGTTCGAAGTATACAGTTCACTGTGTATAGGGCGTGCTTTGAACAGATAGAGTCTACTTAAGATATTTCGGTGTGAAATCCATGTTTGTATAACCATTAAAAAGAAGGTATAGCACTGACGAAGACCAACAGATCGCAATGTTTGTCATCATGCTTACTTATCTATACTCATAATTTCTTAATTCCCAGCCAGAGGCAGTTCACGTGAACTTAAATACTAGCCATTAACTTTAAGAGATCTTTGGCCAAACTTAACTAATATCCACCTAGACATCTATTTAAAGTTTGAAAGAATCATTTAACTGAAAGTGCGCCGTGAATTGGCCACTCAAGAAACTTCCACCTGAAAACTTTCAAGTTGGGAATTTTAATGAAAAAATAATTTCAATTTGTAAAGTCCCGGGTCCCGGCCCGCGGGAACTTTGCTAACATCATTACCTTCGCATGTTTGAAGATGAGACACTTCAAAACATTTGCTTTTATGTTTAATTTCTGCTTCAACTTGTGGTATTTGGTTCGCTTCTAAAAATAAAATTGATAGAAAACATATTAATTGATTAATGAATCTGAGAGAATCGATATTATTTTAATTAGAAAATGAATAATTCGATTTCGTTACCTTAATTTTGTTTCGTTTTATTACAGTAACTTTAGAGTCTAGCACTGAAAATATTACAATATGTGAAACGAGCTACCTGTACTCAACACCGCTATATAACGCTCCAATGTAAAAACTTGTATATACGAGTAATTATGGATGAAAGAAACAACAATTATAAAGCTTATATTTCAATATTCTTGCCACTTATTCTAATAATAAAGCGATTAGTTTACTTTTAGTATAAAGTATTTCAAGTACAGATATTAATAAACAAACTGCGTGGCGGTACAGGTATTAATCGAAACTTGGCCGGTGACTTGTGCCAAGTTCGGTAAGTTATGACAGCCTCGCGCGCGACAGATGAAACTTACTGTATACAGCTGTAGTTACCTATAGTATAATAGTGTTGTGTGAATATACGTGCTTGGAAATTGATAATAGATTTAACATGTTATGGATATTTACATATCCATAGTGTCTGAACCAAAGATGCCCAAAGATGGACGCAAGTAGAGGTGGGAGCACATTAGGAAGTTCTGTATATAATATTTTGTTACAGCTGTCGTAAAACCTTAGACCTCTATAATACACTCTGACTAGATGCCGTTGTACTTGCTTGCAATGAAGAATAATAATAATAATTCTAGTATGAGATTAAAACAAGTGAAAGTGTTTCATATTGCTTCAGTAATACATGTTTTCAAAACCAATTTTAAGTTTAAGCAAAAAAGTCTATGTATTCTAGGCATCCTCCATACTACGTTTACATCAGATTAAATTAATGTAAATACAATTAAGAATCAATCCAAATTAACTCAGACTGCAACGATCCATTGGACATCGATCATAAAATTCCACTTTTGCAGGGGAAAAAAAAAAACTTCTAAAGAGACAAATTCCCATACGTACAGGTGTTAATCGAAACTTGGCCGGCGACAGAAGTTTGGCAACTTCTGACAGCCGCCCACTGGTGACAAATGATCCTCGCAGGGGACCCAGGGTAATGCGGTGACTCGTGTACTGGTTCAAGGAAACATAACCTCAGTGAAACATCCGTAATGTTTGTGTAACATTGACATTTAGGTACGAGTAGATCAATAACACAACTCCTAAGATTATTAAATTGAATATAAGCACGTGTTGAAAGCAATATAGTATAAAAAAAAACAAATTCATCTTGCACTAATTTGCTGAATATCTGAGAAAACTCAAGGCGCAGCCATTAATTATAAAGAAAAGACGTAAAAAGTCATATTTCCTCTTCGTAGTGCATATTAAGCCAAATTAATTGATAAATTCCAATAAAAGTGAAGGCAGTGAAAACGCATATATTTTGTATCTATACGAACAACATTTTTCTATAAAATAACTACAGGCTATTTAGCGGTGTGACGGCACCCTTATCAAGAACAAACATAATTACTCCCAATCTGGATCTCATTTTAACAGACGCCTATTATCCACCTTCGTATAAGCTCGGAACCTTACCCCGTAAGTCTAAAATCGTGTTTGATCCGCTTGGAACCGCACCGAACCGGAATAATCCGGTCCACCTGATCCGGTACGATCCGGCGGCGACTTGCGGCGGCTTCGTGCTCACTATAGAATAATAAAACAGAATTACAACTCTCAACAAAACATTGTGCCTACTAAAACTATGTAAAGATCGGTGAATTAGATAATACTTGAAATAAAGATTATATATTATAATTTGAACGACAATTTGGCATAAACTTGTTTTAGTGACTATTGTTTTGTTCATATTGTAATCTTTTATGTTGTTTTTACTGAAACTTCTGATTTTAAAAGTTTTGTTGTACTTACTGCTTTGCCTCAGTTTCATGTGAAAATGCAAAAGTTTTACCTATTTGGTTAGGGCTTAAAAGTTTTTCGAACGCAAGTTTATTGAATAAGACTAGGGGTGTGGGAACTGTGAAAGATAAATTGATTCATAAGGTGTTCTAGAAAGAATTCCCATAGTATATTAAACATTTTAGAGAATATTACATAGTTAAAAGCTTTTTGACATTTGCTGGTTTTAACTATACCGGAAAATACGGAAATAGGGTAAAATAACCTCATTTTTTAGTTAAGCTCGCCTCTGGGGCGTCATTCTCAAGTACAAACAAAACCTGGCATAACGACATAGTGCAAGAATCCCGAGTCGCCAAATCTTTTTTTTGTTCTCAGAGTCACCGGGTAGTGTTAGTATAAGCGTTTTGGGCCATTTAACAGTTTTTTTAAAGTATGGAAAGTGAAAGAGATGACGCCTCCCTACACGTAAAAGTGTGTTAGCTTTTTGAACTAAGTGAATAAGGCCCCTGTACATCAAATATGGAATTACATATTGCTTTTTGTACTTAAACATTATCCGCACCATATTATATTATGTAAGTATTATGTGTACAATACATAATAAGATTTTTTTTTTTTTTTTTCTATAACCTAATTATTGTCCCACTGCTGGGCAAAGGTCTCCCCTGCTTGGCTCCACACCTTTCGGTCTTGAGCCACTTGACGCCAATCGCTTAAGAAGCGATCGATGTCATCCCGCCACCGTCTCCTCGGCCTGCCTCGTTTGCGAGCTCCGACATCAGGAACCCACTCTGTAGCTATTTTAGCCCACCTATCTAGAGTCATGCGGCTAACGTGACCAGCCCAGTTCCATTTAAGTTTGGCTGCTTGAATACCTACATCGATTATTCGTGTTTTTGAGCGCAAGATGGTATTACGCACGCAATCCATTCTCTTAATCCTTAATAATAAGAATAAGAATTACCTTAAAATATTTTTTTCTTTTAAATAAAACATCCTTTTTTACTTAAAAACGAGCGTTTCAAAATTTTCTCGTTTTTAATAACACTGAGCAAAAAAATGACTCCATTTTGTTCATCAAAAAATCCTCTATCAACAACTACAATAGGTAGGGTCCAAAAGGGGTGGCAAAGAATGACTACAAGGGGTCCCCCGAATACCTGGCTAATTCATGCAAACGAATGCAAGCCAATTAATTAAGAGCAGTCTGACTGCGTTCAGAAATCTGCTGCCGCGACCAAAACTGAGGCGGGAAGGATTGGGGGCTCTACACACGAGGGTAAACGGTCGCTGCGTTGTTTGTTTTGTAAAAAAGTGTAGCGTATGCACGTGTGTCGTGAGTGATTTTGTTAACGAGTAGGAACAAAGTGATTGTTACGTCAGGTAAGTTTGACGTTGCGTATCTCTAATGATAATTAATTTTACATTTTTACTTTGTTTATAAATGCGTGTGCGTCAGATAGGCCGTCATGAGCATAATGATCAATTAAACAAATGGTGTTGATGAAAATTTGCGTAACTATTGAATGAGATACATTCATCTCAGTGGTTCATGTGAAAATCATTATGGACTAACATTTATATAACCTCTTAAAGCGAGGTATATTTAAACTAATCATAAAACAGCAAATCGCTCGGCTTTCGTAGTTCGGTCTGAAATGCCTTTATCTCAAGTAATTAATACTGCAATATCTCGTCTTTCTGCAACGAGATTCCAGAGAGATTAAGGTGTTTCATTATACTGATTTATCATAGCGAGTAAAAAATTACATCCATTTCAGCGAAGATCTTTTTTACAATATCTGGTAATCTTCAATTAAAGTTTAACTTTATTATTAGTTTTTAACTGATGATTTAATTTTTTCGGTTTTTCCTTTTGCTGATTTTCTTTCTTAATCAAATTCAGGAATACCATTCACGGGTTGAGAAGCTTCATTATAATGTTTATTCGAAGCTTAGGATTTTGTAGTTAAGATTAATTTCTTTCTGTACCTGGTTGTATATCAGTCATTATCCGTTATTTAACAATAAATCTTTACAGAATGTTTCTCAATACAAAGTTTTAGAGACTAACAATTTTCTTACTTATACTATCCTACCAAAAGCTAGCAGTAAAGATGAGCTCACATCGCCACATTAGTTTTGGAAATAAGAATGAAATTGTGTGTTTAGAGCCATCGTGAACTCGACAGCGTCCACCGGTCTATAACATTAGTTACGCGGGTGTTGTTAGAGGTGCACACCATAGATAAAATAAAATATCGATACACAAAATTTTTCGAGATGAGCAGCAAGAAAAACCATCTTTCTGGCTTTCAGTTTTTTTTTTAAAACACGATCTGTTGTCCTTGATTCATAAAAAAAGCTTGTTCAATTAAAATATTTGAAAGGCATTTGCCTTTCGCATTTGCGTTTGTGGGATATATATTTTTAATGAAGACCATAACATGAGTAGGTTACAAAAATATATAAACACAACACCAACATTTTATTAAATTTTTAAGTGTACTGTTTATTTATACTACTTATGTGACTATCAGTATCTCTGATACTATTTGTCTTTACTATGATCATTTAACTTAACTTAACCAGAATTTGTAACAACAAAGTCATAATATTAAATAGTGTCGATAAAATCTGAGAGCTTCAACATCTCAATACGACGTACGTACGTTATACGTTTATGCAGTCTGGCATCTCGCGAATATCGATGAATTATTGTGCTATTTACATTACATCACTAGCTACCAGCAAAATGTATTGAATGAACTCGTTCTCTTGAATAATGTAATATATTGGGAACTTGTGTTTACCTGATGGCAATGTTTAGAATTTATAGATCTGTTATAACGAAGTTTAGGTTCAATCATTATAAGAAAACTGAGAACAAGTAATTGATTTGATGTTTTTATGTACAACGTCGTCTTGATTATTAAAAAATAATTCGGTATTCAAACTGGTAGAAATAAAGATACTAATGCTGCCTGAGAACGAACAAACCTATATAATTATTGTGAAACTTGTACAAAAAATAATAATATATTATCAGACAACGCAACGTTTAAAATTATAAATTGAATTAATGCTTAGAGAATTCGTAACAAAAAATTTTTACGTGTTTTAAAAACATAATATTTTCCTGTTACCTACCTGTATGTAATTTCTAAAAAGAGCGTCCCCTTTCCATCTGATACTGTGAATGAGTCTGTTATCTGAGCTGATAATCACGACCTCATCTATCTACGTCACTCAGGCTGCGGCGTTTTTGCGTTACCTCAGAATTTATTTTTACTGATTCTGCAATTAAAATAAAACGTTTGTATTTTGTTTTTATTTTATTTTTTTATTAGACTGTTTTCAGGGTGTCGATGACCGAGAGCTTAAATAAACACATTACCTTCCTGGCGTCGCGTAGTACCTAAGTTAAAAACAAGATATCATAACTGCCTAACCAAACATGATATTATTAGGATTTATATTTTATATTGTATTGTATACCTATATTATAATATGGAGAACGAAAACTATTTTTTTTAATAATGTAGGTTTGTACGAGACATTCAAATCTATATTTTTCTCTTATCAAATGTATTCAATTAACCAACTTAAATAAAAGGGCTCAAAATGATGCTATCAGTGACTATAATATCCAACTAAATCCAGTAGCCCCAACCAATACAATAAATACCTACATATCTAAATGACAACATTACACACTCGACATTATTCCTCTGTTAATAGATAAACATTTGCATCAACAACACGGAATCACTTTTAGCGACAGTCATAACAATATCTATACACACTCATCTTACTTAAGTATTTATAAATATATACTGAGGGATATGTTACGGCTATTCCGCGGGTCCTTATGAGTGGAAACTGTATCAGTCGCTCACGTACGCCATTACCTACAAACTGAACGATCACTGGACCTCATTACTGGCGTCTTAGGGCACCCCCTCTCATCCCCACCCTTCTCGCTTGTAGGGGGAGGCTAAGTGACTCCGAACGGAAATAAAGGTGCACGCGACTGGAGGTAATGTTAATTGAATTTCTGCAGACGTTTAGGTTAGTGGTGGGAGTAATGTCGAGATATTGTACGTCGATAAATTGTTATTAATAAACCACTCAATTTAGTATTTCACTTTTTAAATACAAATGTAAAATGTTGTATCGCTAAATGTGGCAATGTCAGAGTAATCTGTTTTCATCTCAACTTATTCTTGTTCTATAAATATATCTTCTGTCACTTCTATTAATTTAATTATACCAATTAACTTCAGTTACTTTATATTTATTTCTAACTACCACATTTTTTTATTTAAATAATTATATTTTAACGATTTTATCTAATATCGATATCACCCCATCATTAGTTAGCGACTGGCGAGTGATACGCGCGGCGGCCGCGTCGCACGCAAGATTAAACGTCACAAACCTTCAAGATATTTCTACCAGGAGCCAGAGACTACGCACCTGTGCTGCCACCGACAATCTTATTACAACTGCACAAGATTCAAAGTCCGTCGCTCAAATTTATGAATTAAGTTAGTAAATTAACAGTCACTTGCAGAGAATGCTTTAGTCATAATGTTTTGTATTGTGTAGCAATTATTGGAGGGAAAATTAAAGTTGAGACTCCATTTGCATTAAAATTACAAAATATTAAATTTGTTTGCTTTTAAATTGTTGGAGCATTTACTTGCAAGATTTCTGTAATTTTTATTAACAACAGATTACTGATTGTGTAATAATGTATGTAGTTGTCTTTCTCACGAGAAAGCTTCGTAACTATAAACTATAACTATTATATTATTATTAGCCTATTAACTATATTTTTTTAATATCTACATGCAAATCTGTGAAAAAGGTTTTCCTATATTAGAAAGAAAAATAAAACATTTCCTTCTCTGCTGTTGTACATAAACCAAAAACTACAGTTACTAATCAAGTACTTACCACAATTTTTAAAATAACGTTCAACCTCAGTGTTAAAATGTCGGCTTGTGATTTTGGCGGCAATTGTTTCCAAGTGCCCATCAATTTCCCGCTAAGTAGAGGTATAGGGGGAGAGGCACGTACGTGCTCGTAATGGAGGATTATTACAGGTAATAACACCATTTCACTTAGTGCGCTATGATTTTAGAAATATTTCATAGACCAGTAGATAAGAGTAATTTAAAAATTGTACTAAATAAATAAACTTAACAATCACAGACAACAGTTATTAGTCTCTAGATAATAACCCAAATACAAGTCTGCGTATTTTTCTATTAGATATTATGTAGTTATTAAATTACTTAAGTCCAGAAGCCGTTATCGTAGCATAGTTGACTCATCATATCAATCACTGTGGCAGAATCTAAAACCATACTTATATCTCTACTCTCAAAATTGTTGGTGTGAAAAAGGATCCCATGAAAGTATTACACATTGTTCTCGGTGACTCATTACTTAGAGAAATCTTAAAAACGAGGGGTTGTATGTAGTCACACGTGGACTAGTCAGCGACCTTTGCTTGTTTAAAAGATGTTTTGAAATGGAACATTCGTAAATTAATTGTTGTTGTCCTGTTCCACTTTTCCCTGACTCTCTAAGGATGATAAAAAACTCTCCAAATGATATCCATCTAAACAGAATTCCAAACAAAGGGTCCCATAAACACAAACAGTAATTTTATCTCGAAATAATACAAACACCTGAAATGTTTACGAACGGTAAAAGGTGGTATCCGGTTCCCCCCTGGCCAGGCTCGAATTACTAAACGCTGAGACAATGCCAGGACCATATCGAATGGACTGCAGATCGTTTTAGATGTTTTGGTAGAAAGAAACACAAGTTTCCCGTATCCATTTTTTTTTTTAATTTATGAGCTTACGTTTATATGGATGGCCAACTTTGTAGAATCATCTTAAAAGTGTCAGGTTTGAGAGAATGATGAGTGCAAATATGCATGCACTTGTATGATTTGTGCTTATTGTGTAAAAAGCAAGCAAAAGGTATTTCGTGTTTTAGACGGTTACCAATAGAACTGACTCTTCAACACCTTAGAATATGTTGGTGAGAACACTTTCGTGCAGGAAATACTTGAATATTAAAACTTAAGAAGTTATACGACTCCCTACCGATAGAAGTTTTATAAACATTGTATGTAACTATTATGTATTTATGATTGTTGAAAAACCTTTGAAAACTACCTCCATGGCTAATATACACAGCTTAATAAGTATATAGTTAATTAAGACCATCAATCAGAGGCGACGTTGATTGAAGCGCTCTTGTTTTTCTGCTGAGCTAACATTTGGATAACGCAGTAAATCACTGTGTTTTACCTTAACGTAGATAACTAATGGCACATGTAATCCTTATAATGGATATTACAAAAGCTTTCGTGAATGTAACAAAAAGATTTGCTCAGAAAGTTCCCTAAAAAAATATTTTTATGTCACTATTTTTAAGTTCATCACACGTATAACCAAAGATTGTTTTTAAAATTGTTGTTACCGATTTGTATGGAAATCGATCACACAAAAAAGGTATTATCTATCTACTATATAAAAATAAGTCGGGTTTTCCTTCCTGACGCTATAACTCCAGAACTCACGAACCGATTTCCACGGTTTTGCATTCGTTGGAAAGGTCTCGGGCTCCGTGAGGTTTATAGAAATATATTAAAAAAAAAAGACCGCGGGCGGAGCTGCTTCATTTGTCATTTTTAACAAAATAAAGCAAATATCCATGACAAAAAACGCAACGTCATTGACTTTAAAAACACGTGTAATAAACATCTAATTACAGAATGAATTCGTCACTAACGTCTTGATTGCTCACCCAGAAAGCCTCAACACATCTCCTTTAACAGTCGTCCATAAAACGGCACCGGCTAAGTAGTGGCCACTATTCATTGATAGTCAATTGGGCCCACAAATCGTCCGGTTAACCGGCACGACCGCTCCTATAAAGGTACGGTACCTAAGGAAGGGACAACCGTTTTTCTTCCAGCTAATGGCTCACACGTTCACTTTGTTCGATCATTCGGTGGTCACTTTGCCTGGAAGGTGTATTTTTGCCTTTTGTTGAGTGAATGAATTGCGAACCAGTAAGAGCTTCGTCTGAGAGAAATTGTTGATCTGTCCCTTCTTCTTAGGGAAACGAGGGTGACGAGTAACTCAGTTACTTTTTCTGTTATGTAATCGATTTACCAGTAAATTAAATAGTTGTAAGAACACCTACAGGCATTACTATATATAAAAAGAAAATATTTAGTCCAACTATTAAGTTATTATTTTTGATGAAATAACAAATTTTTCCCCAAGTAGACTAATGATCTAGAATCAAAACATTTAAGTAGCTAAAATCTACCAGAAGAGCAAAATTCAATTACTTTTAAGTTTCTATTTCCAGACTGAGAGTCGGATAAAGAGTACTCTTTAAATAATTACATTTCTTTGGCAAGTAGTCTGTAACAAGGGTAGGTATGTCGGCAGTCGATCGGTGCCCACCTCGCTTCACCTCTTTATGGCCGCGTGGCCCGCACTCTGATAGCGCCAATTACAGCCGGACTCCTTGAAAGAATAATGAAGATACGACCCCATGAAAATGTACAAGTCTACAATATTTTCCTTACAACTTTATTAGCATCTAAGTGGATGGAAAGGGAAAATTAATAACCTGTAAAAATATTCAAGCATATTGATGGTTTAAATTAATAATTGTGGTTGAAAAACTCAATAATTCTTGCTTCTTCTTATCGCGTTTTCCATTGATAAATATCTCTTTTTATGCATCGCTTTTTCTTTAAAAAATACAATGTTTTTGATTTAGGATATAAATATATCACTTTAGTCATCTTGAACTCATTTATACTTCATAAACATAGTGTAAAAGGCGGATGCGAAAAACTTAATGTCAGAGGTACCTCTGCCAGTCAACCACTTGGTACCGTGAAAAACTAGGTGGCCGCAACTTAAATAATTTTCCACGTTTTTGAGTTTACAGTCTTATCTAGTAAGTAGTAGTGATATTCCGACTTCATATCCACGTTATTCCGTCTTAGCAGCACCATATAATGGCGGTCGGTCAGTCCCTTAGACTTTGTTACCTCTGGCGGTAAATTGCTACACATTCACTATACCTAGCACTGCCCACAACGACACGTGTAAGTAATCGTTGTCTACGAATGGGTAACTTCTCTTTAATAACTGTTTGTGGTTAAGAAACTTTCTCTTTCCTTTTTCTGCTCTTTATTTGTAAGATTTAGTGGCGAAGAAATGTAATAGCGTGGTAACAAAATTACCTTTTGAGTGTGATTAAGATAGATTCAATTTTGAAATCAAACCGCAAATGAGCACAGAGCAACTTGAGTAGTTGACAATATTCAGAAAATAGGCTCCACAATCCACAAGCAACTTTCCATACACACGCGTGAATAAAGAAACGCACGATGCGAAATATATTCTCTTTTAATTTCCCAAACGAGCAACACAAGTAAATAAAGCCCAGTTCCAACTGTTCAGGTTAAAGTATTGAAGACAAACTGCGGTTCCCTCGAGTGCCGTACTCAGTGAGTGCTCCACTTAATAATATTTTTCACCTTGTTTCATTTTCCAATTTTCCGCAAGTCACTCTCGTGGGTAACGGGCCGTGTTTTGATTTAGAAATACTTCAGGAGTACGGGGGTGTTCAAAGTTCACGATACGACTACGATGCGATGAATTATGAGTGATGCGGTAAATAAATGTTGTAGGTCAGTACACTTACGAGTGTACTTATTTGGATCTTGCTTATCGACATTGTTATATTTAGCTCAACTATACCCCAAACCTACATTATGCAGTAGAAATATAGTGCATGCTATAGAAAACCTTTTTGATTTTATAAATAACTAGCTTTGCTCACAGCTCCGCAGTTACTGCAGCAATTAGCCTTCCTCAATAAGTGAGCTATGTAACAGTGAAAGATTTTTTTAAATCGGCCTAGGCGTTCCTCAGATAAACGCGTTCAAACAAACAAAAAAGCTCTTCCGCTTTATAATGTAAGTATAAATTTTGAATCATTAACAGTTTCATAAGTATGCAACTGTTTTTAAAAACGATATGTTGGATTGTAAAAAAATCATAGAACATACATTTTACAGCTTTTAGAGACATTCTCTGATGTACCTAACAGCAAACACAGGAGTCGTATGATGTAAACGTTGTTTTTTAGACTTGTTTGTTATTGTGGACGTTAGTTACTTTTTATTTAGTTATCTAAAATTATTTGTTATCATCGTTTCTTTAGTCTTGTTATTTTCTTTTGGAACAAATTTGTACACTGACTGAAGAATGTTTGATTTCCCACTGGGATAGAATGTCCCATTGGGATTCCTAAAATTTAATTATCGTTGATTTTGTCATTATTCAGAAGTTTATTTATAGTCATAGGTCGTCATATAGTAATTTCATTTTTTTTGTGATGTACCCTCGTTTGGACCAAACCTTAATGTGATATCTTTAAGGTCTGTTCATCTATACTTGACACAAATAGTAAACAAACCGACGTCAATTACAAATCACGATTTTTCTCAAAAATCACACAATGTATGTTACCACAATTAGTTTACAATTCTGAATAGATCACACAAAGTTTCCCATCACTAATTTTATTGACATTTCTTACATACGCCATATTTGTTTACATGTTTGGACAAGTATAGATGAACAGACTATACCATTGTTGCTCCCCACAAAAAGACCCCGTAAGAAATAATTTGCTAAGAGCTTGTATCTCACGTGTACCTATATTTTCGTTTATATTATTTGATATTTCGCAGATATCATTTCATATAATATTTCTCCGTCATTGTCCGTCGTTTCGCTTGACCCCACTTGTACCAATCTAATTTTGTCCCTCTTAAAGAATGTTGGCCCAATGTTTGGGTTGAGGCGCCAAGTGTTTTGTTGCATGTGTTATTCTTCGATTATATTGTGTAAATAATATTTGGAACCATTTTGCAAGCACCGGTGAAAATATTTACTAAAATAAGATTGAAAAGTATGTGATCGAAATTAAAAAATCGAATTAAGAAATTAAAATAAAATTATTGTGATAATAATTGGATGAGTGTTTATATCTAATGAAGTCGTGGATAGCTTGAAACCTTTCCATGAGCTAAACAGATAGATATCACATGGTCTTTTTCTGAACACCAACATTGGCTCAAACATTGGGTATCCAAAATACTTTTGTGTCGCACAACGTGGGAAGGGCGAAGACGCAGGTAACTCGATGGAAAATCTAATTTACCAAATTGAATTACTGTGTCCACGCACCGTGGGATGTATTTCATTGTCCATGTCTTTTGCTTGTTTGATATGATATGACACGACTGGCTTTAAAGAAAAGATCATTTTTGGAGTGTTTCAACTTGTTATGTTTGATGTGTAGTTTTACTTGGAATATTTTTTGTTTATTTGATCTATTCCATACAAAAAAAACACCCAAATTTTCTTGGTTATTGCTGTTCAGAAAGGCTGCATATTTTCTATGGTTGTTTTTTCGAGTAAGAGTCAAGCTAATAGCTCCCTCTTCTCTCGTAACTACTTTGCGTCATGAAACGTACTTTGAATAAAACCGTTACACAATACACGTATAATTTGTACAAGTATTTATATATTGGATATAACAGCGGTCGTTTGGAGAACAGGTGTACAGAACATTTAAAAGTAAGAGATGGCACGTGAGTTAGCTGCAATTTATATGTAAATGAGTCGCGAGCCGCGGGGAGGAGTATTCTGACAGACTTGTTTTGTGTAGGGGGCATGTAAGATGTCGTAATTGAAGATTATATTGTTTATTTGATTACTGTAGCAGGAAAAGTTACTATTTATTGTAGCTCAATCAGTGGAAAAAAGAGGAGACTAAGTAATTTTACCGTATGAACCTGTGCTCCACAATAAATTATTTGAATTCGAATTCGAATGTTTGGTAGCTACTACTGTTTTTTTTCTACTATATCATAGATGGATTTGAATCGAAAGAACTGGACTCACGCTTATGGGTTTCTATAATGAGAAGGGTCAACATTTTAAAAGTCTCTATTCAATGCTTTCACATGGTTTCCACATACCATATCACTTATAAGCTGAGGCATGAGGCCAATCCCAGTGATTAAACGTCTGCTGGGTTACTTTTTCAGTCAGTTTTCTTTAATATTACAAAAGTTACCAACACGTTACTTGATCTTAATATAAAAATATGTCCGTGTTTCCAATACTTAACAGCTAGTACATCTGAATAGGTCAGTCCTTGTCTCGGGAGACGCATGTAATTGCATTTCGCTGAGGTGAGCAGTGAGGACAGTGGACTCCGAACTTTTTATATCCACCGGAGGATAATCAGATGTTCCTTGTCGCCTGTTGTCTACCGATGTAAAAAGTTTTATTTGTTTCTATTGAATTTTATTCGTTGCTAGAGCGCTTTGATTTTAAGATCATGATATTTTGTAGGGTTTAAATAAATACATGTTCATAAATGCCGTGAATTCGTTTTTGATGAGGCAAGAAGTATTTTAGGAACAAAAAGAAAGGGATTACCGATCTTAGCAATGATGATGTTTCAAATGAAAATTCTAAATGTACCTTTAAAAGTTTTTGTAGTGTTATAATTTTACTTAAAGGTAATAACAAATTAACCTCATTAGATCGCGTAACTCAAAAAATTGCCGCAAAATACATACATACAGAATAGTTATGAGCTTACAGCTTTAAAGGATCATAAGAAAAAGGTGGTTGAACATACCTCCATCAAACGCAGTTTATTTGGCCATCAGACCTTTATCAATGCTCTCATAACACTAGTTCGGATAATACTAGTTGACATGTGTCCGGCACACCGCCAGCTAATCCACCGGATCCGGACCCGGCCGGACCGTGGACATACTTTTTGTTTAACCTCTGTTCGTTACAGTAAAATAGTTTTGTCAAATGGATGTTATTGTGGACATTTGCGTTTGGTTTTATGTTTTTACGCCTGTATTTTATGAAGGGGTAGGCTTACGTGTTTCAATGGAACCTATTATATGATAAAATTGCACACACAAACAGCATTCCGTGCAAAAAAAGAGAAGACAAAAACATTTAAATGGTATTGTAAATACTGTTGGGGTGACTTTTGGAACTATTTCACCTGATATTTTTTATAGAAAATGGGAAAAAAACTTTGCTTACCGGATACACTACTTGTTCAGTTGGGACAAATTTGCCTTCTATAAAAACAAAAATAAAGATGTTGATTTTCCTTATATTATATTGTATACCTACACCTGCTTATAAAGTCTATTAATTTGTCAATTAAAATAGTTTAAATTTGCATAATAAAATCCTTACTTCAATTCAAAAGTTTTAATACAACAAATAAGTAGCGCTTCCATAAGAACCATAAGATAAAAATTACAAAACTAAAATAACACATAAAATTAAAGTATTCTATTACAACACAGGTATATTAATAGCTAACATAGACATAGCTCATACAAACGAAACCATTAAAAAACTATATGTTTATAAAATACACAACTATTGCAAATTACCAATTCATGTGATTTTTGTATTATACCAACGTGAAAAAAGGAACATTTATGGGAACCTTCTAAATTCCATTGACATATATGATTAAGTTCGGAACTGTTTTTAATAAAACTAAGTCGTATTCATCATCACACACCTATTTCCTAATTCTTGGTTGGTTACAAAGGGACGACAATAGTAAAAATTCTTAGAAGACTTAAGTTTTCTTCTTACACAGTTTGATCCTTATCGGGGAGGATGCTGGTCCCTCCTTATTCTTTGTGTATGCCGCCACCCTAATCTCATAGGTCACGTCTACCTGGACCTTCTTGTAAGTCGCTTTGGTCTCATCTGGCCCTACCTTAATCTCCACCGGCTTGTGAGTCGGCTGGGCGATCAGTTCCATCGGCTGAAATCATTAATAGTAATTATTATTGTGCTTCTTATGCACTTGTTACTTTATAATTGGAGTAAATACCCATCAAAATATATTTATGAAAACATTTATAATCTCAATTTTGAGATTGAGATTTTTTGTTAATGTTTATGATCGGTTCAGTGTCTCGACGAAAATTAAAAAATTCGTTGCCACTTTTTGGGTTGTTTCCAATAAAACTATTGATTAACGCACTATCAGATTCAAACAGAATTGCGGTGTTAAGAAACAAGTTAAAAATACAACAGATAACATTATCACTTGCCAACTTGTACTTGCCTGTTATGAGACTTGTGCGCGTGAGTCCAGTTTGTTGACGATAGTATTTCAAATGACTTCATATATGAAAATGCTTAGTATACTGAACGCTGATTTTACTGCTACACTTTCGATATTTTAGGAAGCATTTTTGTTGTACGCTGAGAAACATATACATATGTTAATTATTTCTGTACATGGTATGCCAAGATGGGGAATAGACTACAAACAAAAACTGTACTCTACGGTAAAATATAAATGGAACTGATGTGGACGATTATTCAAAACTAAAAGATCAATATTTAAATTAAACTATCGTCAACAAACATACTGAGGCACCAAGAACAGGCAGCTAGCTCAATTAAAAGTGATGTAACGGCTAATAACAGTTCTTCTTTTCGTGTCGATGGACTCGATAGTTAAAAATGCTTTAGGAGATAACTAGTTACCTGTTCTTCTTCAAACTGTTTTACTTCTCCATTTAGAATAAGATACTTTGTTGTTTTTAAGCTCTTTACCTCCCAGACTTTGACCTGAAAATGTTAAAATAATCAGGGCCATAAAAAACTCAAGATAAATGAAACAAGAAGTGCTAAAATATAATAAAATTCTATCAATTTTGCCCAAAAACGGTTACACTCATATTTTTAGTAGGTATTCATGTAGATGGTAAATTTTCATTTACCTTATAACCAAGTAAGGGATCTTTCTTATCCACGCTCTCCACCTTATCCCAGGACACTTCGAAAGCCGGTCCATCCATCACCGTCACTTTAATACAAGTAGGAGCTGGCAGCTGTGCAGCTCTCAAGTCCAGCTTCATACCCTCACAAACAACAACCAGCACCAAAAGGTAGAGTAATACCACCTTCATGTTTATTTCGTTATTTTCAGTAAGAACGGAATCAACTTAGCAGGTAACTGTACATGGTTTTATGAAGACTTTGTAGGTTGAGCTGCGTGTGGATTGGTCAAAGAGATATTGTTCAAATAACAGGAAATATCTTTAAGCTTTCCAAGATTTCTATACTTTTCTAACTGAAAGACATATAAGCACCTGACAGCGTATTGTCATGGTAACATCTAATTAAGTCTTATTGACGTTTACGATAGGTTGCATGAAAGAAGGTTGTATTATTGTATAAATATTGCTTATTTATTATAAGGTACTTTGCGTAGCTTTTTAAATACAGGGTAATTTTTGAGAGTAAAAGTATATACTGTTATAATCTGGAGACTTGTCTATTAAAAAGAAACAAAGCTGCATTCTCAAGTTTTTGAAAATAAACTTTATACCTAAGAAATATATAAGCTAGAATCGGAAATATTAACACGTATACCTTTACGGTATCAATCGATGGGTGCATTTCGAGTGTCCCTTGGAATAACAATGACAGAAATGATCGCTACAATAAACTGTTCATCTTTATAAACGCCATGTAAGCTATGTTTAGGTGTCTTATAGTAATTAGTGCTTTATATTTTATCACTTTGGTACTAAAGGAATTTCTCTTTATTCAATCATAAACTTTTATACATAAGAAAATATTCGAAACAATTTCCGTTTTTAAAACTTGGAGAAAAAAACGTAGAGAAATATTTTCACAAACGATAAGTATCATTGACTCATTCTACACGAACTGAAGTAATCAGCTATCGAACAGGCTGATTAGTGCAAATCGTATTACTGAAAAAAAAAAACGAAAAATAAATTAACAAAACATCTAAAAGGAGCAATAGGCATAAAACACGTTAAGTCGTCGTCCAAACAAAAGCTACTTATATAAATCACTTGGTTTTCTCGTGCAAATTAAACATTATTCTTCAACGGAATTCCTCCTAGCGACCGGGGACTTTTATTGGAATTTTTGCCAATAGCTCTACGTGCCAATACATACGTTAAACGCTTGTAACTGTTCACACCCCACGGCATTTAGCTTCTTTATGTCAATCGGTACACACACATAGATATGCAAATGTACGCACACGAGCACACATGTGTGGAACATGCAAATCGCAAAGATGGAACAGGGAATCCAACGTGTATTCTATTTACTGTTGCTTTTTATTACAGTGTAAACGATTTTGATACTTTTCTGAACAATAAAGTTATAAGCACCTAAATCAACACAATTAATGTTCTTTTCCATCCTGATTTTGAGCTGCTACAAAAAAAAAACTATTAATTTTCATCAATAAATTATATTTATAAAAAACAGATATTATTTATTTTTTCTGTGACTTATATCATCGATAATAACATTAGTATCGAAACATGTGTTTTTTATTATTTATCAATAAAAGTATTTTTTTTAAGAATACCAACTTTAAAGTATTCATTGACTAAGATAAAAACTCTAAACTAATTTGTTAGATGCACAAGTAATAAATTTTTTCAGTTCCTTACAATATAATCCAATATTGTGTATTTAAATCACGTGGCAAATTGTAATTAGCCATCAGAATATTAATGATCTTACATTAAGTTAAAGTAAACATAAGACTTCGATGTTTTATGACATAGTTTCTTCGCACGATACACTAAGTATCAAAACCACACGAGCGCACTACAAAGCCACTATATCCCAGTATTGTCCCTTTAACACGAAACAGAGGCGTATAACAAAATAAAATACAATACAAAAAGCGTTAAACGTGAACCTATTGATTTGCTGGAATTTTTATTAGGAGTCTACCTCCCGAGGGGACCAGTTTTATTGTAACATCGCTTACCGGCTAGCCTTATTGGGCACTTTTAATTTTGTTTATATGGAGATTCGTGGAAACTCCCGCACTGTTCTGTGACATACGACCTCCGTAGTTGAGGATCGCCTCGTTCATCACGTGGCCGTAGAACAGATTGCTTGATCTTCGTTTTAATTCTCGGTGACAACAGTTTTTATTCTGAAATCCTTAGTATCCCTCAGTTTAATTCGGTTTAGTAATAACCGTTGCTTGTGTCTTTTTCGGAGTAATTCGTTCTTCATTTCGGAGTACCTACAGAAAATCATATGATATCTCCGATCATGCCCAAAAATAAAATGAATGATTGAATGGTGATGAGTATAACCACTTACGAATAATGATTCGATTGATGTTAGTCATTTTATAACAAATTGAATCTACAAACTTTTTATTCGATGTGCAGAACAAAGCAACATTATTACGATGTGTTTGATCTCCTTAATTAATATTGAGTAGAAGTCCGGAAGCGTACTGTGTGTGTAGAGTCGCAATGGCTCGTGACATGACGCCGTACATCACGCTGCAACGCCAATGGACCGATCAACGAATTTATATAAGCCCACCACCACCTTCTCATTTTAGAGTTGGGAAGTAAAGAATTTGATAAAATGTGACGATAATATTTTTACGCAGTATTTTTTTCTTCGTATATTCACATTCCGGTAAAACTATAATTAAGATAAATAAGTCTTTTTTATGACCCTGACAAGTACAGATTTATAAATAAAACAATAAACAAAAGTATCGAACAATTACGAGATATATGTCGTAATTACTAAAATATTTTTTTTATCTTTTAGCGTCATATTATCCAGAATATATTAAATATAACATTTATTGCTTGTTTTTCCAAATTATTCAATCACTTTCTAAATTATTAATTAAGAAGTATTATTGATTCGTTTAACCGACGAATTTTAAAACATCGACACTAAACACCTCTATCCCATCCCGTTGAAACCCATATATTGTCGTGCGATCTGTCTGGCGTTCCGTTTTGTTTTTGCATCTCACTCATTTGGCCACCTTTATTGGTCCGGCTCGTCCGACCCGTCCGGCTCGTACGGCTTGCACCGTACGAAACGGTTTGATCCTGTCGACACGCCGATTCATCTCGATGTTACCTCTTTTATTTGTGTACCGTTTATTGTTTTATAAGGTGCTTCAATTTTGTGTTGATGGCTAATGTTTTGTTGTTGTTTTTCGTTATACCTATTACGCGTTTAAAATGATCGATTATGTCCCTTTATTGGCGTTCATCTTTATAGTTTGATATATCTCTTGTCATGTAATTTCATAAATAAAATATTTGATGGCTGACTCTGACAATCTGACGATCTGAAAACATCTGACGGATTCGCATTTCAGCCTCCTCAGTAATGAGCTGGTGCTGTACTTATAAAAGATGACAATAATCAAACACATTGATGACGATACTATGGACATTTCTTCATTATTTATGCTTAAAAGCAAAAGGAACAAACCGCAAGAGTACATCAGAAGCGAAATGAGCCAACAAATTAAACTGAAAATTTAAATAACGTAGTAGGAAATGTAATTGTAAAGGCGTGTGTACACGGCACGGTAAGGCCGTGTTTACACCGAGCGCGCAAAAGGTACGGATTTGTTAGAATGTAAATCAAACTGGATGTTTTATTAAACACTCCGCTGCTGGATATTCAAATTAGGCGGTGTCGATGATATTATATTGTGGAGAAGGCTGTTGATTGAAATATGATGAATATGATTGTCTGGAATAAAAAATCGTATTTCGCGGTCTCATTTAGCTTTACTTGCAATCACTTTGTACACAGTTTTGTACAAGATGTGGTCCGAGTACTTATCTACCGGTAGATAAATTTTGTTCTCAGTTATGTATTGATGAATTTAGGATAGTTTGGTATCTGAAAGTGTTATTGGAATCAAAGTAAAAAATAATAAAAATACGAATATAAAGGAAATTTGGGCAAAACGGATCTAAATATTGAAATTGAAATTCATGGAAGAACATGGCAAAAATTAAAATAATATCCACTCCATACCAAGCTACCCCATAAGATTTCCACCTCAGCGTTCCCGTTGGCAATATTTACCCGTTACTTTCTGTAAACAGAGCTGAACATTGCGAATATAACTCGTACAAGAAAATTAAGCTTGTTTAATTATCTAACTTGTGTACCCCCTTAGTCGATCTACGTATAGGTAGGTGATTCATCTTAAATTAAATCTTTACCTATCATGTAGTCAATGAAGAAGAAATAATAATTGAATCTGGAGTTGTTTTGATGATCATGAACCAATTGTCATTTTTTTGTCTTTATTTTGTTAAGATTTTTTAAGAATTAAGTAAATTGATTACGCCTATTTTTATTTTTTTGTCAAATTCTTATCTTGGTTAATAAGGATGATTTGTTTTTCCTGATAAGAATATCGGGAATTTACGAATTGTAATAAATTTTGTGTGTACCTATTACTAAAATAATTATATCTTGTTTAAATCACAGACACTACGCACAGCGTACACTTATTTTGCTGAGTTTTTGTTTGTCCAACAATGACGTTAGTCGGTAAATTATGGAAGAAATATTTTTTAGTAAAAAATAGAGTAAAGATTAATTAACCGTTCTTGCTACCGTTAAAAATATTTTCGATAAGCAAAACAGCGACTTTCCTCAACTTATTATTCACGGTCATTAATAAGAAGTACTAGGCGGGCAGAACTCGACCGGAGCAAACTTCGTATCTGCTTCCGCTAACTACTAAAAGATGGTAATGAAGCGCACTCACCTTTCTGTACCTGTCTCTGTCACACTCACTTTACTTGTATACTTTTATCCTGCTCTAAGCTCCTGTCACAGCCACAACGGCCGATCCAGACGGTGACAAGAAATTAATTAGGGGAAGCTCGGGAAAATAATGGTGTGCCGTGATTTTTAAATGAAATTTATTTTCTTCACTTCATTTATTTCTGGGCGACATGACACTTCGGAAATTATTAGACTTTAGGAGGGCTTTCCTCTCCGTAGGTAAGGTTTCAACTTGTTTACCTCGTGACGTGCTGAGACTTTGTATATTTTTTATTTGTCAAGGCGTTGATTGCTTTCAAAATGTTTGGCATGAAATTAAATATTTTTGGACGTTGTGTTTTGCTTTATTCATTTGAATAAATAAAGTTTGACATTTCTTTTCAACTCAAAAGCAAGTGTGAGATTATTTTAAGTTTTATTTATATAGGTTATTTTAGCCATCTTCCACCGCTATTATTTATTTACAAACATGTCCCATAAAATTGGTTTTAATAGTTCAGTCGTCAGCAAGTTAGGTAGGGATCCATCCATCTTAAAGTATTGTCTCCACGCCATCAGCCACATAATTTATCCTAAAATATTGTTGTTTCACCGTCACCTATGTGACACGAGACGATTTTTCTAACTTATGTTCACAAAAGTATTCTGAAATAATCCCTATAAGCCAGGCATTTAGATGTAATTTCCTGTGGACGTTGTTTTTGTGTGTTTGCTTGTTTTAAATAGGTAAAGCTTTGATGTGTTGAAAGTGAAATTGATGGATACTGTCATAACACTATTAATAATATTAGCTGGATATAATAAAAGAAGTCGAGGCCGAATATAGTATTCTTATACACATTTATATAAATAATTATCTTCTTATGTTTTTTGTATACATGTAAGTATTTTTTAGTTTAATTCTATGAAGTCAATATTTCTGTTATAATTTTGAACTATTGTTACAACTAAGTAGTTTGTTGGGGTGTAACGTTATATATACCTAGACATAGGGAAGCGGAGAGAAAGAAGAAAATTTATTAGCCTTTCAATGGTTTAAAAACAATAAAAATTCATAATAACAAAACATGTATCGAGTAAAATAACTGGTAACAAAGCTATCGTAGAATCATAATGTCACCTGCCAAAAATACAAGCTGTGGAAACAGCAATTAAAATAAAGTGCTCTAATAAAATCAACGGCGATTATTATCAGCAGCTCGCCAAGTGGAAAATCGTTAATATTCACGATTATTGTAATATAACAGACAATGCAGAAGGTTAACGGTTACAGGTTTTGGATTAAATTTGATTTATTTTTAATTAGCAGAACCGCCATGGCTTCGTACGTATAAACCTCCTTCTAAAAATAATGTCCATTGCGTAGTTTTAAAGATCAAAGCTTACGTAAGGACAGACAGCGGAAAGCGACTATTCTGAAGTCTTAATTAGAACATGTCCCAACATTTTTAATGTTCCAAATATCTCAATCTCAAGTACCTTTTTTTCGGGTTATTAAGCTTATGTTTTCAGGGTACGACGTGGGGATATGTCGGACTTTCACCGACCAAAAACACCCCGGTCCCGTCTCTGCCTTGGCCAGAGTCGTGGGATCACTCGCGCATTCATGCCGGAATCTCAAGTACCTGCTCATTTATTTTCTTATAAATAATGATTTGTATTTATGGTTTTATTTGTATTTACGGTGCCTGTTTTTATTATAAATATATATAGAAAAGAAGAAATCTCTGAATATATTTTATTTTTTTAAATAATCATCATCCGTAAACCGTTTTTCTTATGCATGCAGTGTTAGCCTGTAAGTGATTGTTACACTTGCCTATGTATCTGTTATGTAAATGCTTATCCATAAAATGTAATAGTGTATACAATTGGAGGCTGACCAAATAAATAAATAAATAAATTAAAAGTTAGTCATAAATTCAGTCTAATTTTTACTTACAACTTATTAAATAATTGCACGTCCTTTTAATTCAATGTAACCTGAAACAATTGTAGTTGTATTACTCTCTCCCAACACCTGTGCGTTGTTGACATATTAAACGCACGAACAGATTTATTATCCGATACGATTATAATGTTACGGAATAATGGAGCCATGGCACGACTATCATTAAAATTTTGTCATGTTTCAATATACACTTGTAGTGTCATACACAAGCTTTGAGTTAGGTTTTTGGTTCTGATTCATCGTACTACTAGCGTTGGTTTTGATTATTTCAGAACCAGAGTAGTACTAGAGGATAGCGTGCCGAGCTTTTAATTTGCCTTTGAAGACAGGATAATTTTATTAAAAATATTAAAAAGATCAGAAAAATAATTATAGTTAATATATGATTGTAAGTACTTTGTCGTCTTGTAAATAAATCTTCTCAGATTGGAAATCTTAAATTCTGCTTACTTTGATTTTTTATTTCGAAGCTTACTATTATAATTACTGACGAAAGAAATATTTGTAGTATGAATATTTTTCTTTAATCCAGCTTTTAGTTCAACATGTTCTCAGAGAGGTCATTCCAAGCTCAAATAATCCAAGAGGATTTGCAGCGAACGCCGAGGGTACACTTCCCGGTGGCTCCAAAAGAGAAGAAACCTTACCAAGTATTTGCCGATAAAGGAAAACGTTACTTAAAACTGTTTCTGGAGACCTCCTCTATACATGGCCTCAATCATTTGGTTTCGTCCAAGAGGCATTTTTTTGAGATGTAAGTAGAGTCCTTTTCATTATCCTTACATAATTATATTAAATACCATAAACAGTTTTTGAGACTATTTTACGCAGACACAATAGACACAAATATTATTTATAATTAAGACCGTGAAAAAAAAACATAATTATTTATTTATTCCTTATAGTATCATCTGGCTTATCGTCATATTCCTATCGGTGTTTGGCTCCTTCTACCTCTCGCAGATAACTTGGAGTCGCTACCAATCATCTCCCACTGTCATCTCCATGGACCGGGACATGTTTGCCTGGAACACCACCTTTCCATGCGTCACCGTCTGTCCGACCGACATACTCGATAGAAAAAAACTTGATATTTACTTAAGGTAAGTAAACTATTTGTTTATTTCTGATGAATGGACGAACAGACCACTGCCCTAAGTTTTGGCATTAAAGGTCTCAAAATTAAATGAAACCCTAAGGGGTTTCATTTAATTTTGAGACCTTTAATGCTAATGAAACCCCTTAGGGTTTCATTTAATTTTGAGACCTTTGTTGTGTGTTTGTTTGACCTTTGACACTTTCGTAGCAGTACTACCTGTTTCTTAAAACAGGTAGTACTGCTACGAAAGTGTCATCACAATTCGGATTATCTCTGCAGTCCATCTATTTTTCTTTCCCAGAAATTCTAACGAACAAAACAAGACAAGACTAGAAAACTTCATCACGTTACTAGCCAATACGAACTACAAGAACTTTGAGGAGCTTCCAGACTACCCTGAGATTCCCCCGGAGAAGTACGTGCAGCTGCTGCTGAACCTGTCTGCGCCCTTCAAGCCGACCTTGACAATTGGTGTACCGAACGTGTTCCTGACCATTATACCGACTATTACCGAGATAGGGCTGTGCTATGCCATTAACTCTATCACCGCTGAGTATAATTCTCCTGAGTAAGTATTTGAAAATCATCGTGGAAAGTGAAAATGTATATTATTATGTTATCTTATAATTTGTGTGTGGTGTGGAATGTTTTCGTAAATGAGGTATATTTCCTCCACTAAAATGGGTTCAGATAGGCAGTTGCTCCACTAAATAGGGGTATCTACTGAATCCAAAAGGCATTTTGCTTGTTTGGTTTTTATTGGTTAACTTAAAATAAATCCTTAAATCGAAATTCCTATGCTGTTTCAGATACAGGGAAGCTAACAGATGGGACATTTTAAAAAATGAGAAGAAGTCGCTGTTCATCCATCCTCTAGATGGAGAGGTTTTTGCTCAAGTAATGAACATATCAACTGCGTATAATGTAAGTAGCACGTACTCAGTGGCATGCTCTATTGCGTTGCTTCGTCTATCAAAGGTATCTTAACCTTTTTTTTCTACTATGTTTGCCGCTTTCAGGTGTACATTCATGGACCTCAAGAAGTACCAGACATATCGACCAAGTTACAATACTCGAATGTTAGTTTCTATATGAAGTTGTACGTTACGGCAGTCACCGTTTACACTTCGCCAGAAGCTGCTAAGTAAGTTATAACATGAAGGAACACTTCACACAATAATTAAAATACAAGTTATTTTTTTTAAGAAATACTCTTTCAAGAAAGTGACATGCTGTTTTTATATGTAAGAGATTAGGAACTAAAGGATATTCTATAATATATATAATTTTATATTGGATAATATTATATAATTTTAATTTATACTGATCTCAATAATAGCTAAGACTTTTATATATCATGATGGTGATCTTATAGAAAAGGTTATTTTTTTGACAGTTTGAGAGCTAGAAAAATCTACAAGTAATTAATACAAACTGAATACCTACTCGAAATCTGAGGTCCAAAATATTTTTTTCCCAGGTTAAGCATAAACCAGCGTGGCTGTCGGTTTCCGTACGAGAACAATCTGAAACACAACTCGATTTACACGTACACCATGTGTCGCATGGAGTGTCGGATTCGACTCTGTTGGAAGTTCTGCCGCTGTATACCACACTTCTACAGGACTATTGGTAGGAGTTTTGAGAGGAGAGAAATTTGCATATTTTTAATATTCTAGTACACCATCTAGTCTTTTTAAAATATTAAGCTTCATTGTTTCTAACGAACAGTTCGGAAAATTTTGAGAACAAATTATATTTACATCGGATGAAAATGGAAGCCAAATGACTAGGGAATCGTACTTGCGATCATGTGGTCGCGAGCTCGAATCCTTACATTGTACTACTGACGTGAACCCGCAACACAAGCATTTAGCTTTGTACGAGGGTTTAACAAGAATACTAGCAAAATACAGCTTAATTTTTTTTTTAAGAAGACTGTTATTTCACAGGTGATGAGAAAATATGCGACGTTAATGGTCTGCGTTGTTTAGCAAAACATAAAGGTAATGAATGATAAATGTTTTTCTTACAAACTTTGTAATGGATGTTACGAATACTTATCATCTTTACCATCTTTTTTGCCCTACAGATGTATTATTCAAGTTGCAAGACAAAGATGGTAAAAAAATAAACTGCGGTTGTTATCCATTGTGTGATGATGTCAACTATGTGTTGCAGTCGAACGTAAGTAACACGTAACTAAGTTCTTGAGAACCTGACTTTTAAACTATAGCCAAACTAAGAAACAGTTGTGCAGTTACTATGAGTTCGGACTTCTTCCGTCGTAGGAGTGAGATGCTACTACGTTATATGCGCCATCTCACTTCCATAAATACAAACGTCTTGCTTAAGGAACTCGTTGTAAATGCTCAATGGAGCATAATATAAACTAAGTGTATGTAACAAAAAAAAAGGTTCCCTTCAAGACTGTTCAATCTCATTCTTGCATAAAATACTATTTCAGGCTTTACAGCAATGGTTCCTCGGTACCAATCTCCAGTGGGGTATGGTTACCTACCCTCGAATGAGGTACAGGCGGGACATCATTTTTGGTTTCACTGATGTCTTAGGTAAGATCAAATATTTTATCTCTACACTGTTATGTTCATTTAATGCTTCGAGATTGTGAATATTGAAAATAAAGGGTACTGAAATTGCTAACGTAGATTTTATGTATTATTAACCAAAATTTTCGTGTTTGTGTGAATATTTTCTGGTCTTTTTCTTCCCAGTGGCTGTTGGTGGCATGGCTGGCTTGTTCCTCGGCTGCAGCGTTCTCAGCTTCATGGAGATCGTCTACTTCCTCTCGCTACGACTCTTCTGTTATGCATATACATCTAAATGATTCTGCACTTTACTTTTATGGTTAAGGCCTACGAGGTTCATCGTGCATTTCCGTAGATATATCTTATTAACACTGATAATACTTAATTGTGTGGGCTATTGCTATGCACCATAGTAATTCACAGATTATTTTGTTTTTAAAGTTGTATTGTACGTATTATGTATATTATATTAAGAAGAAGAATTTTATTAAGAAGCCCTAATACTTACGAGTGCGACTTGGTTGCTGGTTTGAAACCCAGCCAGGACGTGAAAAAAAGTATTCTGCTTGTAATTAAGTTTGTATTGCATCCTGCTGTCAGTCATTATGTTTTATCAAAATAAAGATAAACAATAAATAACTGACGATCTTTGAATTTTTTTCTTAAATTCAAACTCTAAAATGATTAATAAAAAATAAGGATAACATCAAGATTTACAGCACTTAACACAAGTCTTGGGACTTCCCATAAGCGTAATTCATTTCTGATATCTTTTATTTCTGAGTTATCTTAAAATAATTTAAGTTAATGTTTTAAACACACATGATAAAGGATTTATTACTTACTAGCTGTACCCGCGACGTTGTTCGCGTTATTCAGTGTATTTATTGACGACAATAACTGAAAGTGAAATGTCGTGGTGCCCTAGTTCAATGACCAAATTCGTATGTACAGGGTTGCAGGGTTCAAACTCGGGACAGTATTAATGTGACTTTTTCAAAGTTATGTATTGTATACTTTCTTAATTATTCTAAGACACCATTGACAAACGGTGAAGGAAAACATCGCGAGGAAACCCGATTTCCAAAATTTTTTAACTCAATTCGCCAGCCCGCCGTGAGCAAGAATAGTGATCAATGCTCGTTCCTTCACTATATGGTTAGAGGCTTGTGCCCAGTGGGTACAAGAGTGGCGTCGTGACACCGTATCTGAATGGCGTCATAGATGAGAGGTGTCGCGACGCAGTCTTTGGAAAGCGTCGTGAGCGTTGCAGAGAAGGTGTCGCGACGTTATAGTTCAGTGGCGTCGCGATGCTATTCTACCTGTGAAACGTCGCGACGCCATAGCTAAGAGGCGTCGCGGCGTCATTGCTAAGTGGGGTCGCGACACTATTCTACCTGAGCAGCGTCGCGACGCCATAGATGGGAGGCGACGCGACGTCACGTTAAATTGGCGTTGCGACACCGTTGCTATACCATTGCAATCAATAATAAATAAATAAATTGCTAAGAGGCATCGATTCGCCAAAGCTGAGAGGCGTCGCGACGCCAAAATATGGAGAAGTCGTTTCGCAATAATTGAGCGGCGTCGCGACGTTATACCTGTGGCGTCGCGACGCCACAGCGCAGAGGTCTCGACGCCAAAGCAGGGAGAGGTCGTGACACCAAAATATGGAGGAGTCGTGTCGCAATAATGAGCGGCATCGCGACGTTATACCTGGGGCGTCGCGAAGTCATAGATAAGAGGCGTCGCGACGCAGGCTTTGGAAAGCGTCGCGACACCATTACATAGAAGGTGTCGCGACGTTATAGTTGTGTGGCGTCGCGATGCTGTTCTACCCGAGAAGCGTCGCGACGCCATAGCTAAGAGGCGTCGCGGCGTCATTGCTGAGGGGGTCCCGACGCTATAGTTGAGCGGCGTCGCAACGTTATTACTGAATGGCGTAGCGACGCTATTATACCTGAGTAGCGTCGCGGCGCCATAGCTGCGGCGTCGTGACGCAATAGTTGGGGCGCGTCGTGACGCCATATTAAATTGGCGTGGCGACACAATTGCTGAATGGCGTAGCGACGCTATTATACCTGAGCAACACCGCAACGCCATAGCTGCGGCGTCGCGACGCTATAGATGGGACGCGTCGTGACGCCATATTACATTGGCGTTGCGCCACCATTGCAAAGAGGCATCGATTCGCCTTTGCTGAAAGGCATCGCGACGCCATAGCAGAGAGGTCTTGACACCAAAGCAGGGAGGCGTTGTGACACCAAAATATAGTGGCGTCGCGGTCGTGTCGCTATAATTGAGCGGCGTCGCGACGTTAAACCTGCGGCGTCGCGACGCCATAGCTAAGAGGCGTCGCGGCGTCATTGCTGAAGGGGTCGCGACGCTATTATACCTGAGTAGCGTCACGGCGCCATAGCTGCGGCGTCGTGACGCAATAGTTGGGGCGCGTCGTGACGCCATATTAAATTGGCGTTGCGACACCATTGCTGAATGGCGTAGCGACGCTATTATACCTGAGCAACACCGCGACGCCATAGCTGCGGCGTCGCGACGCTATAGATGGGACGCGTCGTGACGCCATATTACATTGGCGTTGCGCCACCATTGCTAAGAGGCATCAATTCGCCATTGCTGAAAGGCATCGCGACGCCATAGCAGAGAGGTCTCGACGCCAAAGCAGGGAGGCGTTGTGACACCAAAATATAGTGGCGTCGCAGTCGTGTCGCTATAATTGAGCGGCGTCGCGACGTTATGCCTGGGGCGTCGTGACGCCACAGCTGGGAGGCGTCGTAACGCCACCGTTGTGATGCGGCGTCGCGACGCCGTAAATGAGAAGCATCGCGACGCCATAGCATCGAGACCCTCCATATCGGAGTGGCGTCGTGACGCCATAAAGGAGAGAGGTCTCGACGCCAAAGCAGGGAGGTGTCGCGACGCCATAGCTGAAATGTGTCGTGACGCTGTAGCTGAGAAGTGTCGCGACGCCATGATTAATCGGCGTTGCGACGCCTTCGCTGAGAGGCGTTAAGACGCCCTAATCGAGAGGCATAGTACAGACGCTATAGCTAAGAGGCTTCGCGAAGCCATAGATGAGAAGCGTTGCAACACCGTACCTGGTAGGCGTTGCGACCCCATAGCTGAGAGGCCTCGCGATGCTATTCAATTATATGTATAGAACTTGAGATAAAAATATACAATTTATTATTTCGGTCCAAGGAATATTACAGATTAAACAAAACACAACTTAGGTATAATAATATCAATAACAACCAATAAGTAAACTACGTTAAAACTCTATAGGTAGCCTATGTTCTTTTCCATGTCAAAGGCTACATGCATGCCTAATTTCCTCCAAATCCGTTCAGCCGTTTTTGCGTGATTGAGTAACAAACATCCAAACATCTACACTTTCACATTTATAATATTAGTAGGATCATCAAATAATTATGATAACAATTTTTACTGTAGTGAAACTATAAACAATGCGTAAATACACTCTAACTAAAGCAATTTGAAACAAAGTACTTCCTAGTGGTCAGAAAGACCCCAGGTAAATTTAATTTAGGGTTAAACGTAATTGCAGACGACGCACATCGGGTCGTATTAACACATCGTAAATTCAACCCTTAAACACCTTGCTAATAATTAAGATCGGTCTTTGAGACCCTTGGGATTGTTTGGCCAATTTAACAATAACACCTACTGTTGTGGACGGGTAAGGGGCATATCGGGTCACCTTTATTTACTGATATTTTATAAGGGTTAAATTAACAAGAGAAGTGTTATGTCATAATTTAAGTCGAACCAAAAATTAAGATTTACTTATATCAACATTATTCATAAGTATCGTATAATTTTGGTTTGGACCTATGGCTCTGTATAGAAATAATCTTCACAAGCTGACAAGTATTATTGTGATACAAATTAAGTAGATATTATGAAACAACATTTTTGTGACTATCTGTATAGCAAACAAATATTTGCATCCTAAATATGATAAATTAAAAAAAAAACTCACTTCTTAAAACGAAAAGCTTCTCCACCAAAATATCAGTTATAAAAAACAAAACACCTGAAAAACAACAAACTAAAATAGTGCATACCGTATTATGACGATAAAACTCATTTGAGTTATCTATCGCGAGCAAGACGCGACACATCGTCATAAAAGGCTTAGCTGGAGGGAATCCGAGGGCAAGAGGGGGAGAGGGGAGTAATGTTAAGATTATTGTTTAGAGTTAGCGGGCTGGGTTGAGGTAATTTAATTTTAAGACGTTCTACCTTTGGGTTTGCTATGTGTGATGGGATGCATATCGATATAATTATAATATGTCGAAAAAATATTATAATCCAAAGTTACGAACTCAAGGACTAGTACGTGTATTGTTTAGTGCCCTAAAACAAAGTGCTTGCTTATGATTTAGGTAAGTTTAGTTATGTCTACTATTTATCTTAACATTTTTGTCCTAGTGCACCTAAGAAAGTTTAAAAAGGCATATTTCTTTCATAACACAGTTACCGATGTGTGATTCCAAAAATCTTTAAAGTTTTCAAATACCAAGAGTTTCAAAGCTATGGCCCTGAATATTATTTTTAAATCACAAATATAATATTTATCAAAAATACCCATTAGAACTATTGACATTATAAATTAATAATATTTTTATATTTGAAAAAAAAATGAATACATAAAACATGGGTTTTTATCGACATGTCGTGTCCCATCACTTCAAGGAGGTGTTTATTAATACTACATGTTAAGATTTTAATTGCGACCATCAAGTGGCTTTGTTTATGAACGAGATCCCGCAGGGGGGCGCATAGCTCTCGGGGTCTCGAGGTGAAATACTGCGCGTATCAATTATGTTTGACACGTTGTTACTTATATGTGTAATGTAGGGGCTGCTTGGAAGAGGTGATATGAATTTGATGGGTAATTTATATAATTCAGATAGAAGGTACTTCAGTAGTTACAATTTTACAATGATAGCAAACTTAGTTAACATGAAGGGCTCGCAACTAAGTGTAAGCCGTACGCTTTCACCAATAATAAAGGTTAAGCCGCGCTTGCCGCGGTTAGTCCATGGATTGGTGACCATTTGACAACATATCGAGACCCCTCTGTGCCTCGGAAAGTAAGTTAAGCCGTTGGTCCCGACTGTCATACAGTGATCTTTGGCAGTCGTTAATTCATTACAATTCTAACAACCAGCCTTACAGTGGAATACTGTATTACCTAGCAATGGTTTGTGGAGGTCAGATAGGCAGTAAAATACGGCATTACGTATCTCTTACGCACTATCTACTCCAATCTAATTTCATAAGCCCTCACACAATACTATTTTTTATTTTACCATTTGCCACCCCCGAAATAAGCTCATAAAACGTTTAATATTATCGACACGTGACCAATAGTTTGATAAAAAGGTAGTTTACGATAGGAAGTGAACTGTGAAGGGGAGCTGGCGTAATTGTGATTTTGAAGGTCATGTGGTATGTGTTATGATAATCTCATCCTTACGTATAATACGAACTTATAAATATATAATATTCTAAGATTGCTTTACATCATCTATACTAATATCATAAAGCTGAAGGTTTTGTTTGTTTGGTTGAACGTGAAAATCTCAGGAATTCTTTCAATGTTAGATAGCCCACTTATTGAGGAAGGTTATAATTATAATTTACCGCGGTAACCGACGCCCACGCGGGCAGAGCCGCGAGCAAAAGCTAGTTATACAAATTCATCAGTCAGTAAGAAATATTAAAACACTCTTAATTCTCATATCATCCACTTTTGTTAACATAAATAGAGAAGTAAAACATAAATAGAGAAGAAAATAATCATCCGACTATGACATGCATTTAATATAAGTAATAGGTACGAGCCGTACGTGTAAGCAAAGTATCTTAAAAATTATAAAAGGCAAGGTTACTTCACCATGTAATAAAACGAAACACGGAACGTTCATAAATTTTGTAAAAATAAAATACATTGTTACCATGTCATAGCCCGAGTGTGTTGCCATCAAATCAAAACCCTGACCAATCGTTTATTTACCCCACCTTTAAGATTGCCAGATAAAAAAGTGCTCCCTGATTTATGGGATTTTTTTCGATAAATAGTTGTCTTGAGGGCCGGTAGGGCGGGCTCTCCTCATTTTTCCTAAGGTGGATATTGCCTTTTTTGCTGATAAAGAGATGACGAATGAGGTAGGTGCGAGATACTTTATGTGTTGCCGTCAGATTTATTACATGGGCTTTTATTTTACGATCACTTTATCATAGGTGTGTGGTCCGGATCTTAACGATATTTTTAGGATGCTTATATTGGCCAATGGTTTACTAGCACAACTTTTAATTCAAGACTTATAGTCTAACTCTTAAAAAATACAAAATTTACAAAAAGTTATGTGCAAAACAAACGCACCTCACATTACCAACCAAACGCTAAACATTGAAAATGAAAAATTAACACACAAGATTAATTCCACCTCCATAGCCTCCATCTTAATAAGCACAAAGCCGCAAGTTAACTTACAATTTAACTGAGAATAACCGATCCGCCACAATCCCACTGAACAATGTCTTCACTTCCTGACGCGCGCGTTTGATGTCACTTGACGGGAAGGGCGCGCCACTTGAGATCACGAGAACAAAGATTTAACTAAGAGACAAAACATGCTTACTTGCTGTTACCTAGCTGTGTACAGGGTGATTGTTTACGTAATTATAATTAACAATATATTATTATTTTACTCAATTAACAACAAGTTCCGTTTTTAAATAACTACTCTACTGGTAACCTATTGTTTATACTCCAAGACAAATCTTTGTTTCACGCGCACGATCATTTTTGTGTTTGAAGTTTGTGAAGTTAAGACTGACTTTCGGTAGCAAAGAGGCACCCTTAGAAGAAGATCTCTCCGATATGCTCGTAATACAATCGTGGATGAAAGTCATTACTAAAACTATACGTATTTCTAGCAAAGAAAGTACGAAATCCACAAATAATAAAATAAGGGGTTTGTGATTTGTGAAGAACAACTAACCGAACATTCCTTTTTTTAACTAATTTCTAAGGTAGGCCTAATGACGTCTTTATCATGTTGCTACATTCTAGTTTCTTTTCATTTCTACATCTGAATGTATTTTAAGAAATAAAATGGCATATTAACTAGCCTCACCCTGTATAGTATAGGTGCCTCTTACCTCCCGCCTTTGTGGTAGTCGGTGACAGGCGCGCCTCCGCCGCCTAACTTTTTAACGAGCGCGCACATCCACTGCATCAAAATCACAATAGGTATACTATAATGAGCCGAAAGATAGCTGAATAAGAGCTACAGTATATCTTCTAAAAGTTTTAAGAACTTGAGTAAGCTTACATTGTGGTAACTCTAAAAAAAGAGCTTGATGTTAATTACTCTAATTAACTGCGTCTTTATTAATTACTTAAATAGGTCGTCAAATACAAAGAAAATAAAAGAATTTTTTTCAGCGAACTGTTTTTGTCAAGGAAACTATCTATGAGGCCTTAAACTGCGCCTACTTAAAATGTCTTAGCAAAATATGTTACGGTCGACTTGCGTTGGGACAATATTAATCGTAGCCGTATTGAATGTATAATTAAAAGTAAACATGTGGTTTACTTTTTGTTTATCAGCATAAGTCGCTGTTTGGAAACGGAATTAGGTAGATGAACTGAGCTAGTATGACACACCATTATATTACTATTTTTCTATAAACTTGAATGTCCCCAAGTAATTATTCATCAAACAGATATCCTCCATAACCCGCCAATAACAACTCGTTGTCGGTGGTGGTGAACATCGCTCTTGTTACAATTATCGAACCTGTTTTGTATTTCATATTTTTGTAGTATTTTTGTTTTCCGGTGGTAAGAAACTGATGCGTCAAGAAGCATAAAAAACACATTGTCAACTATTTATCTACTTTATTTGTAATAACCGTAGGTACACAATAACTTTACAATATTGTTAACCAAGCCGCCCGTTATCCCAGAGCGGGTGACACCAGCACTCTACACCGACGAGAGCCCAGTCCTTCGTTCCAATACTATTGCAGTACTCCTTGCATGAAATTGACAGAAACGGATCACCAACGTCAGTTTTAAATCCTGAAATTATAAAAATTGTATACTTACCTACATACTCAGGTGTCTAAGCTGTATCTCAGAAAAATCCTATAACACTTAACTATTTATACAAGATTATTTGGCAATACAGGATTAATTTAAAAGGAGTGCGTATATTCAACGAGGCAATCAGGTGCATAAAATTAAACAACTTTCCCCAAGGAACATAGGTCGAAATCTTAAAATGGAAATTTAACTTTTCATGCAAAGTGACGGGTCAGGTGACTGATCATACGGGCATCGAACCTGCAGCACGTCGCGCACAGTGGTGATTGGCATAATGACCTAGACCACTCAGTTATCAGAGTAGTAACATTCACACTATCTCAAACTTACCGAAGTCATGACTTGCATGTTCTTCGACTTGTCGCTTGACTACCCCTAAAGCTAATCCAGCGCTGACCAAACACAATAATAAAAAATACTTCATTGTTACTAAATTATCAACAATGTTTATAATTACTCTTAATACAATCTTAGTATTTATATTGTAGCCTTAAAATGCACAACATTATCGATAAGTTATTTATTGCTTAACTAATGTAGAGTAGTGCCTTTTTATGGAATATGTTAGGGTCAGCAAATTAATAATGCGTAAAATTCAACCGGGATATGTTAGTTACGAATGTTTTTTTGTAAAAGTATATGAATATATTTATTGTTGTTTTGTTTCAAGACGGTGTAGTGTTAATTTTTATGAACTATACTAGTATTATAAAGCTAAAGAGTGTTTGTTTGTTCATTTGGTTTAACACCCTAATCTCAGGAATTACTAATCCGATTTGAAAAATTCTTTCAGCATTTTTTAGCCCATTTATTGAGGTATGCTATAACCTTGTTATTACCGTGACGGCCGATATCCACGCGGGTGAAGCCGTGAGCAAAAGCTATTTGGTATGGAATAAAGAAGCACCTACCTTAAATCCGACCTAGCTACGAGTAGGTACTCAAGCTAAGCTTCCTCCTTTATATATATAACGACGCCTGCACTAAAGAATTTAATTTTTGTGTCGCGGGGTATTCACAAACATTCAAATCACATGCCCAAAGAATCTGGGTGTTCTTTGGCTTTCTTGGAACGAGTATGTGTGGATCACACAAATGGTTGTCCCATGCGGGGATCGAACCCGCAGCACGTCGCGCATAGTGATAATTAGCGTGGTGACCTATACCACTCGACTCCATGCAGTCGTTACGATCTACGACCTTAATATAATATGTAGCATGCATTAATTCTAATCAATACATTATGCAAGCTAAATTAACTAATTAGAGTGTGCTAATCTCACTCTATGTTATGCTAAATTATGCGTTTGTTGACCTATAATTGTGCGGTCAATTAGGCATCACATCTTACAAATAATCACTATCTTATCACCGTTTAACTTAATCAACAAATTGTGTTTTTTATGCATACAATTATACTATGAATGAATAGCGTTTCAGATTCAGATTTTATATATATAGTCGTCCAGTTCTGTTTGCCAGTAAATAATAAGGTTTGAACAATGAAGGTTGTTATAGTTCTTTGTCTTGTAGTGTCTGTGATGGCAACTTTGGATGATAAGGATAGCCCTCGTACATATGTTCACACAATTGGACATCATCATGGAGAACGTGAGTTTTTATCTTATTTAGTTGATGTAGATGATTTCTTACATAAATGTATTACGGTTACTGGTCAATGAGAAAGGAAATAAACATTGCAAATTAAGATAAGAAGCTTGAGTCATGAATTTTTGCATACTGATGTACCTAGTGATATTCCTTTTTCAATAACTTTTCTTTTGTCAGCACATTTGGAAAATAATTGTTGGTTTGCGGGAATCATGTACAGGGATTTTTTGAGAAATCGAGTATATTGTGTCTATATAAGAATAAAATAATAATATGATTATTATATTAATATTATTATTGGCCCATGCTTTCCCGCTGCTAGACAAATGCCTTCCTGCCTTTTTTACATCCTCTAGAAAAAAGAAAATAAAAGAATAAAAACGAAAATAATAACAAAGGAAAACAAGTAGTTTCCTTGTTCCGTTATCGAATCGAGTTCCTCTCGCCTACTGTGGTAGGCCCAGGCGGAGATGGCATGGTAGGCTACCACGCGGTCGTTTGTGGTTTTGGTGCATCGGTCACAAAATAGACGAGATTATTAAAATTGTATTAAAATAGTAACGAAATGGTTTATTTTACTGTATTTTAATTTTAATGTACTTTAATTGTTTTCAGTTGGCAAAGCGACGTGCTCGGCGCATTCAGACTGCCGTGAGGTGTGCGCCAAGAAACGTTACGAGAGTGAGATGGCGATGTGCTACGAAGGTGTCTGCTTCTGTATGGCATAACTGTACTAATTCAGAAACTGACTGAAGAGTTACTTGTAATAATAACTATGTTATGTGCTAATAATAAAGTTTTTACTGCCTATGAAATGTTTTTGAATTCCGTTCTTTAAGTTTTTGTATGCATACATTTGTCTTTTATGTACCAAGGTACCCCAAAAAAACCACGGGTTGCCTTCCGGGAGTGCCAGCAGAAGTGCAAACTAGCAAATGAAAACAGCATGAATAGATGCACTTTGTTCAGTTTCCATATTTTAAACACTTCATATACACGAATTTTATAAGTATACTGACGGTCGCTAAGCAGTCACCATCCGTGGATGCATACAAACAAACGGCGCCCTACGCCGCTTTTTTACCCATCTCAAAAACTACTAAAGAAGTTTTCACTTCAGAAACAATTCAGTTCATTGTCACTTAAATACATATTATATCGTTTTTTTCACACTAATATAAGGGAATAGAATAATAAAATAGCAGGGTGCAGAGAATCAATTAAATGGCGTAATCTAAATATATTCTTATTGTACCCAGTACGAATTTATGTTGTAACTAAATAAAGATGATTTTTTTGAATAAATACGTCTAAAGACTGGCCTGGGGTATATAGTGTAATCGTAAAAACTGTATTTTTCAATTGTCATAAATCGATAGAACTAGATTGACATGAAGCGAAATTATTTTTATTATTTTATTTATTTGGGAAAATGGTCACCCATCCAAGGACAGAAAGCCGGAGTCGCTGATTAATTTAATATTTTTTAAATTACTTTACACTTACATATTCTGTTCATACCTCTGTCCGTAACGTAACAGTCTTTCAATAGAGTTGCAGAAATATATGCTACGAAGTTAAACGTAGCCACCTGCTACGGCGTAGTCTCTACGCGACCTCAACGACAAATCACCTGCCCGTAAAAATATTCTTGCAAGATTTATAGAAGGATATAGTTAGGTCTTATAAATATATTAAAGCCCAACACTGAAAAAACAAACTTAAGTTTAGTACAGGCACTATGGAGGTAAAGTAAAAGTTTATTTTTAATTAATGAAAATATGATAATTTGCATATTTGCACAACATATTTTTGTTATTACTAGATACTATACATTTTTATTGCTACTTTTTCAGAAATATTAAAAAATATTCTAACGTCGTAAGCAAATTATGGTAAATGTACCAAAACCATAGAAAAACCAAGAACAGCGTTTGTGGTTGACTATTAACGTAAAAGTAAAGTATAATCCACCAAACAACCTTAATACAACTAATATTATAAAGATGAAGAGTTTGTTTGTTTGGTTGAACGCACTAATCTCAGGTATACTAGAGGTATACTGGTCCGATTCGGAACCATTTTTCAGTGTTAGATGGCTCATTTATTGAGGAAGGCTACTTTTGCCGCGATAACCGAGGTTCTGGCGGGCGGAGCCGCAAGCAAAAGTTAGCAAAAAATATAGATGATAGGTACAGACTGAGACTTAAGTTAGTTGTTTATTAAAATTGTATTTTGTATTGTCCTGGGTTCATTGCTGTTTTTTTTACTGGTTTTTACATTCAAGCAGTGGGTTTTTTTTTAAAATAAATACAAAGATCAATGAATAAAAAAATATATAATTAAATTTTAACACGGTCTTCCAATGGAATCATTAACATCAATAATAAATCTGCAGATGACAGTAACAGGAGCCCTGGTTGCACAGCACGCCGGCGGGTCGGGATTTACACGTATTTAAACATAAATCAATACAGTCCGAATTCTCCTCACAAACTTTCTGAAGCTGTCCCACTGAAAAGCAGAAAAAAATAAGTTAAAAAATCAGGTGTGCCAATATGAACTTCTTCTTTACGGGTCAATGATCCTCAAATTCTGTCTGACCAAATTGTTGCCACCTGGATGGCACAGTAGTTTATCCACAATGATCTAAACTCGAATTACTAACTAAGAAAACAGTTTGAACTTAAATTATTGCCCAATAAGTTTTGTCTTCGTTGAGCAATTACATTCGCTGTATAGAATAAACATTTAAAGTTAGGCCCAGTTTTTTGATCCCTAGTTAACTCAACCAATGGTTAAATATCCTAACTAATGGTTCCAAACTTCGGTAGAACATGTTCATTCATAAATTTTTAACTCTCCGACTTATTTGACTCTTTGATGGACAAACAAAACGCGTTTTACCGAAATTTGAATCCATTAGATAGCAAATTTAACCATTGGTTGAGTTAATTAAGGATAAAAAAACTGGGCCTTAGTGCAGAACAAATTAAAGAAAAATTGTATAATTATAAATAAAAGTGTTACACAAAAATAGTTCAAACAAAAATGTTTCAAGATCAGTGCAGCAAGCATTGAATATTAAGAAAAAAACTGTTATTCATTATATTTAAATAAAATCATGATATTTATAGAATATACATACAATCATCTTTGTTGAGGGTCAGAGCGTGAGCTTTCCGAAGCCTCCAGCTGGACTCGGCCACGGCAGACGCCACCAGCGCCGCGAGCAAGAACACTATAGCGATCTTCATGTTGTAAGGCACAATGAATATTGTTGATTGTGAGAACAACTCCAGGTCTTTTATATGGAAATATCGAGGTGTACATAATTGTTATCAATATAATGATTTCCGTGTTAAAAAATTAGGTTATTAAAATAATTATGTGATTATTTAGCTTAACCTAATTTTACGCTACATTACTATTATTTATAGGTTTGGTTTACTTACACAATATTGTGACTGCATTCCTTTATCTGAACTGAAATTCTAGTAGACCCGACAGTGGCAGAAGTCAAAACAGTGCGTCTCAGCTGCGTATGAGCAAATATAATGTAGTTGAATAATTTCTGATACTTTAGCAATAATAACACGTTTCTTAGAAATCACTTACATGTGATATTCTGTAAGATGCTTGGAAATTATATTTCTATTCGAAAAGTCATGGACTAATTGTCAAATGTGTGTTTTCTATAACTTTGAATGTGAATTTGGGACACACTACTTTTAAAATAATGAAGACAGCTTAGTTATGTTAAGTATTTTCATATTTTCAAGAATTGGTGACCCCGACGTGATCAATTGTGAGAAGAAATATATGAATAATATCAACCAACACCAAGTTGTGTGCATTATTTATTTTCAATACAGAAACCAATTCATAGAATGATAATTTTTGCAAAAGAATGACAAGCGTGACAAGAACGTCGGAGCGGGGTATAGACTAGCGCCAGAGAAGTTGCATATAATCTATTACTGGCTCGCTACAAAACTATTAGTCTGGAGTCGCATTACTGGAGAATAAATATACTGTGTCTTAATAAAAGCGATAAACTGCGCTTTCTGTAGTTACCTCCAGCCTTTCAGGAACCGGGGCTGAACCTCGTTGTTTTGACCAGCATCTTAAGCTATTGACTATGTTTATATTATGACATAATATATTATATGCATGGTCATTGTATAGCAGTCGTCAAGGCTCTAAAACTCTATAACCAGACACAACAAGAGTTATTTTACACAGTCGGTACCTCTTACCCATCGTAGCTATCTCTTTAATTTTGTATCCATCATAAAGTGGTAATATAATATGTTAATTGGGTTTTGACATCTCCAGCTCACAATAAGCAAGCGTGGGGGTAATGTTCATTTCTATATGGAAGGAGGCCTGTGTCCAGCAGTGGGACATTTACAGGCTGGTATTGTGATTATAATTTTTTAATTTTCACGGATTTCTTCAGCAATGAGAATACTGCATTCCTTTCAAAGGCTTATATGAGGACACATGTTGTCATATAAGCCTTCGTTCGTTTGTTGAGATTTTTCCTCTAATATGGTTTGGTTCCATCCACTTCTGCTCTATGGAAGAACGATCCAAGGTAGCTAGAAATATTCTAAATTGTGGTACTAAAAGTAATATGTGCTATGGGTGGGTTTAAGATAAGTGGATTGGCTCTTTGAACAAACTCGGAAGACTGAAAGTTTATATTATTATACTAGCTGTTGCCCGCGGCTTCGCTCGCGCGTAAAGTAAAGAGTAGTATTAAAGGTGTATTCTGTGATTTTCAAAGTAAGGAGAATGTATAAAAATTTTCATCTAATATTATGGCGTTAAAATAATAATAAAAGTAAAGTAAGTAGCAAAAGCATTTGTGTTATGGAATCGGAGACAAAAAAGGTACCATAAACACCCAGACTTCAGACTATGTATAAAAGTGATTTTCTACATGGACCCGTCCGGGGATCGAACCTGGAACCTTAGAGTTGGCGACACCTTAAAAACCGGAGTGAACGCCACTCGACCACGGGAGTCGTCATTATAGATATGTCTTAGATGGTCATTATCTTATCTATTTATCTTTTCATCTGTCTATCTTTGAGAATACTGAACTTCACATACCAACTATTTCAGCCTTTATTTCACCCCCTTAGAGGGTAGATTTCTAAAATGTCGGAAATACATCTTATTTATTTCTAACTAATAACCCTTGTATGAAATTGAATGTGTCTATCTTTGAAAACGACACAATTCATATGCCTACAAACTTCCAACCCCTTTTTCACCCTCTTAGGGGGATGATTTTTAAAATCGCTGAAATACATCTTTATTTATTTCTATTCAGAAACCCGTATACGATATTTCATGTGTCTATCATTGAAAATACCGAACTTCCCATACAAACTTTCAACCCCTATTTCACCCCTTATTTCCAAAAGAAAAGTAGCCTTCCTCAATAAGTGGACTATCTAACAGTGAAAGTATTTTTCAAATCGGACCCGTACTTCCTGAGTTTAGCGCGTTCAAACAAACAAACTCTTCAGCTTTATAATATAATATAATAATATATAATATATATAAAGTATAGATAAATAATTATAGTATCTTAGCCGTGTCACAGATTAATAAATAGTTACTTGGCCGTGTGCAGCGCCCCTTATTGAACTCCACTGCGGGTGACGTAACCTACGACAAACTTATTATTTGCGGTTGGTACAGTATTCGGGTCTAGGGATCGAACCGCAAAATTAAGTTTGTTTTTTTTTTGTATATACTTTTCCGGGATAAAAACTACCCAGTGTGGTGCCCAGGATATTAAAGAACAATTATACCAAGTTTCATCGAAATCGAACCGGTAGTTTTTGCGTGATGCCTGAACAAACAGACAGACAGACAGACAGACAGACAGACAGACAGACAGACAGACAAAAATTTTTTTAATCACATTTTTGGGTTCGGTGTCGGTCTAGTAACACACCCCGCCATTAATTTTTTTGATATTTTCAATGTACAGAATTTTCACTTCTACAGATTTATTATAAGTATAGATTGATAAAATTTGGGCTTTAACAATTATTTATTAGAATCAATAATTTGTAGTTTATAACGAAAGTTAAAACTAAACGTAGCTGCAGTTAAAATATAGGATTTGTAGTAAAGTCTCGGTATGAGGAAAGATACAACAATTTTTTGTTATAATATTATAAATAATTATTATAAAGGTACATAATATTATTATCTATAACTTATGCCCCTTTATGAGCCGCCTTGCACATCACAAATATAGTATAATATCTTTGGACAGCTCATTCACGGCCCTCTGATCCCAAACTAGGCAGAGCCTGTACTATGGTAACCAGAAAATTTATAAACATAGTTATATATTCCTAAATACATTCATATTATAGACAAATAGCACCCAGATACAGAACAAATGCTCGTGCTCATCACACAAAGATTTGTCCTGGGCGGGAATCGAACCCACGATCAAATATAATAATATATACAAAAAAATAAATGCGCTTAAGGTATCTTCTTCCATTTATTTGTTGCGGAGTTATTTTAAAACTATGTTATGCAATTATATATATCTAATGAACTCAAAAACAATTTCGTTCAAAATTAAATACTTGAGATGAATAACGTATTTATTTGGATAAGGATTAACATAGGTTAGGTAGGCACTAAAAAGTAAGGTAAGTTAAGGTAAGTCAATCTTATAAGATAGACTTATGGTCTGGACCTGGACATTTAGTTAATTTCAGTTACATTATTTTTGCTTAGACCGTTTTCGCAGCGCACGAAACGGAAGCTCTCAAAAAGAATATTTTTTCCTCGTTTTTTCAACATTTCTCATTACTGCTCCGCTGCTATTGATAGTATTTTGCTGTAAGGTAGCGTATATCGTATATAGAGTATTTCCTGAGATTAGCGCGTTCAACTAAATAAACTCTAAACCTTTATAATATTAATGAAATCAAATCAAAAATGTTTTTATTTCTTATAAATCTCAAGAAGGCGCTCAAGAAACGTTATATACTAGTAATAGTAATAGTGGTATAAATAATGTATAAAAAAAATTTAATGACTTGGCATTACAAGACGCTAGTGAAGTCCAAATGGTTCAGATATGAAAACAAAAAAATTAATATGCATCCAATTTTTATTAACAAAAAAGTAACAATTAAAACAACAAATCAAACCTTATAGATAACACGTGTTTAATGAAAAGAAAAACAAAAACTACTCGCAAAGTGGCTCCCTGATTACTACACTGTTTTTTCCTGAAGACTCAATTGACAAGTGTAAATGTCAAAACTGACATAACCGCTATTGTGATCTGTCATTTTGGCATAAGCACTTGTGAATTTAGTCTTCAGCATAAAACAATATAGTATTCTGTTAACCTCTGGTTCTAAGCGAAATATTTTTGTTTCCAGTAGGTTCCGGTAGTGCAATGGGTGGATATCGAACCGGCAACCACATGATCGCAAGTCCCATGTCCCAGCCATTAGGCTACCGCCGTTTAAGGTTATTATAAATTGGGCTTCAATTTTTCAGTTTTGTGTTATATTTGCAGTAGCAGTTGCGCTGGTAACACAGACCTTCTTCTGAAAAGCACTGATTGGAGCACAATTGCTCACATTCCGAATTCTTATAGCATTGACCAAAGTCTGAAAAAATAAACATATATGAGCAATTTGTTACAAACTATTGCTTATTCACTTACGTCGGATCACACTGAATGTGTAAGGTAGACTGAAGTAGTAAGGTACAATGAGTTCAGGATCAGTTCAGTCACTTGTTTCCACAAGCTTGTTGTTAACAAGCAAAGAAGTCATGTCTTCTTATTTGAAATAAAAGAGAATTTAACGGTATCTAATAATTATATTAAAAGCAAATATATTTTTGTTTATAAAATGTAAACATGGACTTAGCACTATTTCAAAATTACATTGACCTTATTTTAATCTTCGATTTAGGGGACCATTAATTCAACAACAAGTATTTTAGAGAGAACAGAGTGTAACTTACCCCGGTTTTGATTGAGGGTCAGAGCGTGAGCGTTCCGAAGCCTCCAGCTGGACTCGGCCACGGCAGACGCCACCAGCGCCGCGAGCAAGAACACTATAGCGATCTTCATGTTGTGAGGCACAATGAATATTGTTGATTGTGAGAACAACTCCAGGTCTTTTATATGGAAATATCGAGGTGTACATAATTGTTATCGATATTATAATTACCGTGATATGAAATTAGGTTATTTAAATAACTTTAAGATAACAAGCCGTGGCCCGTGTTTCCACCTGAGTAAGTAGGTCCCGTTCCCATAAAACATGTGTCCTATCACAATCTTCTGTCTCATTTAGGTACTCACACTTTGATATTAAAATTTAAATGTTTCGATTTTTTATATTATTATCTGATACATATTGGTATAAAGGACAGTTTGCCCAAAAAACAAGGGTGCACACATTTCATTAACCTTCACAGTTTAATCCGCAATCCATCGAATTCATTCGCCTTTTTTCGATAGTCCTTCACAGCGCATATCGTTCTGGCAAAGCGGCTGATCAAATCAACCGTTTATTTGTACGGGGGCACTCGGCCGTGGCGGATATCGGATATTCTCGCGGATATTCCCGCGGATACGCGGATATTTGCGGTGTGCATTCAGAATTAAATAGCGCGCTTGTTTATATTGCTGTGTACCACTAATTTGTAGTATCCTGTTAATTTGGTGACATGTTTGGTCGCATTAGCTTGTTTTGGATTTTCTATAATTATATATGTCGACAGCGTATCGGTTTCGTATTGTTAGAATTAATTGCTTTTACAAAACGATTTACTGGTTCATTATTCTTTTTGGTGGGATCAGTCAATTTTTTTTGTTATCCTACGTCCTAGACCTATTTGAGCTTATTTTGCTATTGCCATTTTTTGTTTGTAGGGTAGTAATAATAATAAACTCACTTATTTTAATTAATAACTCACTATTTACTGTTCAGCTTCATATCGCTAGCTTATTCTATAAATAATGTATTTGTATAATATTACGGAAAATAATTATGTTATATTCTTACTGCAAAAACAACGAATTTAGTTGTTATATTTTACTCTGATCACATACAACCAACCCTAATCAAATAACTATTCGATCGCTAACTTTAAGCTTCAATTAACACTAGATATTACAAAAATATCCGCAATATTAACCCTCAAATACCAACGGCTGCATAATTCGAATATTCGTATTCCGAATTTCGAAAATTCGTATTTCAAATTTCGCAAATTCGTATCGACCGTTGACGGTAGATCGAAATTAACTGGGGATTGGTTATCCAATCAGGCTGATGTGGTGTTATTGAGCTGCACTTAATAATGTGCGACAATAGTGTTAACACTTTCTATTTAGTGCAACGTTGATTGCCAATCAAAAATGTTATTTGGCTGCGAAATTTGTGCTAGCTTTATAGGTGCAAAATAAAACTTTGTGTGATTTTGACAAAATGTATAAAAAATGTACAAATTATCAACTTCACTAAACTTCTAAAATAGTTTACTTATGCATTAAAATCTCGTGTTTCATTTAATATAACCTAAAGTAAGTATATAAATGTAGCTTAAGAGTTTCAAAATAAAGCTGAGTCATCAATTAGTACAAACTATAATAATAATATTAAAATATTGCACCAACGCTCACATCATTTACCTCAGATTATTGCTGTCCATCCCATTTAACAAGGGCGCAGATAAAAATAAACACAAAACATTTTAAGGAATCTTGAACAAATTCAACCGTAATTTTCTCTCCATTACAAGCAACAGTGATGACAAATTCATAAAAGAGTAACTCAAGCAATAATTGTTTATGTCGTTGCGTAGGTGAGGCCATAAAAACCGCGAGTTATGTGCGTCGCTCACACGTCAGCTCCTTAATGTATATTAATGTACCTGAGTTACGGAGGAAAACTGTTTAAAGGATATGTTTACAATACACTGAAGTCCTTAGTCCTTTAATAATTACTTCTTGAAGAAATGGCATTTATCATATACTGGCTTTTCGCTGCTGTTCTTTAAGAATTAATGTCTCCACCTTTGTCAGATGAAGACATGAGTTTGAGTGCGTATTGAATGTACTACGTACTGTTCACTTACTACTTTTCGATATTTTTATATTTAAAAAATAGAATATTATATGACGTGAATGAAAGTGTTCTGTACAATTAACATCTCATAATGACAATTATTTCCTGTAACAATATAAAACGAACCAGTAAATATAATATACACGCATCTTAACAATATCAACATTGGAATCTCACCGTATTGTCAAAACAAAACGACGCTCAGTTTACACCGCGCTGTAATTGGGTTCATTACGTATACTCGTTAAAGTTATTTGTCGCGTACGTTGTGGCCCGACATTTTTATTGGCGAAGCTTCTTTGAAAATATTTTTATACGTTTTAAAGGATTGTTCTTAATTCATTAACTAAATTATGTTTTTATTTGGAGCACGCAAACATTAATGCTCGTTCCTACACTACATGAGAAGAGTCCTGTGCTCAACAGTGGGAAATTTATAGGCCGGTATTGATAACATAAAAACTAACATACTCGTTGCTAAAGAATTTCAATAGGTAATAATTAGATAAGTGAAAACAAAGGTCATTTAAAAATAAAAAGATCTCCAATACGTTTAAAATATTATTAAACATCTAAACATTGGTATTAAGCCGTACAATCAAACGTTAAGGGTAGTACACACGCGCGGCGGGCGGCTAATGGCGATCTGAGTGGTTTCACGTGTACTCGCACCTTAGCCGCGCGGGGAGCCGCCTGCTAACCCCTACTTTTAGTTTTTTACTAACTTCTACGTAAAGTGCACATTGTATTGCTCTCTCATAAGAGGATTTTACGAAGCTTAACACGGCCTGTTAATTTTATTATGTTTAAAAGCAAATTTGCTTACACAACTTGAATATAGGAATATAATAAGTAGCGTGCGAAGGGTTAGGTTTTGTTTTGCGAACAATTACGAATTATTGGATTTTAAAACCAGAATCATAGAGAAAAAATATGAATATTGTATGCGTCGCAACTAACTGACAAAAATATATAAAAATATGCTAATGTAAAATTTTAATTCGGTTGTTTTATGTAGATCATCTCTAAACCACAAAACACATAATAATTTTCAACACAAACAATATAAATACAAAGCACCTACTTATTTCCTTTATTTTTATACACACCTATAAAACAATTTTATATTCTTTATATTAGTAGGTATTCGGATACTGTAGGAACTTATAAAAAAGAGTAGTCGTAATAAAATATTAAATTCCGAATATTTGGCGCGGATAGTCATCATAAAAATGTTTTTCAATACATTTTGCAGGAAGTTGTAAAACGTTAGGAGTTTCCCGCATTTGCTAATTAGATTGAGAGACACTGTAAAGTGGGTTTATAGTTGTATTATGGTGTAGTATTTATATTAATTATGCTTTATATTTTTGGTATAAATTTATGGCTGAGCTTTAACGTGAAAAAAGTGAATTTTAAAATAAACAATAAGATAAAACCAAGAAACATTTTTTAAACAGTAAATTTTTTATATCATTTTTGTTATATATTACGTAGATATTTTACGGTTCAAAAACAACAAATATAAAATGATTCGCAATAATAAAAGATTCAACAATATGACATTAATATGAAGAAATGTAGCTTCTTTTTACTAATTTTCAGTGACTGTTTTGTCTTATTCGCTTATCCTTTAATCTAGTCATTGTGTCTTTATAATAATACCAGCCCACTGCTGGGCACAGGCCTCTTCCCATATAGAGAACCAACGAGAATTGATTACCACGCTAGCTCACTGCAAGTTGGCGATTTCAAATTAGGTAAAATTTTTGGAATCCAGGTTTCCTCAGTATGTTTTTCTTCACCGTTTGTCAATGCTGCCTTAGAATGATTAAAAAAGTTTAATACATATATATATAACTGAAAAATTCACATCGGTACTTGCCTGGGGTTCGAACCTGCAACCATTTGCAAACAAATCCGGTCATTGAACCGCTAGGCCACCACGAAATCGTTTGTGTCCTAAATCGGTTGAATAACCACTCCAAAAAAGGTATGAGCAGTGCTGCAGAGTGCAGCAGCTGCTGTGAGCAGTTCAATCCGACAAAACCATATTTATATTACTTATTTTAAATGCGTTTATAAAACTTTTTTACGTCTTTCAATCGTTCTCAAAGTAAATATGTATTTGTCACTTACTAAACAGCATGTCTTTGGCCTGCTTACCCCAATTTCATTACAGTCGAGATGAAAGCTCGCATAAACGTATAATTACCGTGAAAAATCGTTCAAGTAAATTATATGTCCAGACTCTCGCTATGTGGGACGAACAGGTTTTATTGTTCATATTATTATGATACAGTGTGTGCTCATTGTACTAGATACTTTTAATGTTTTATATGAGTACAGTTTTTAATTTATACTAGTTATACAAATGTTGTTGTGTTTTTTGTAACTTTATTTTTCTTTATTTCGTTGTACCTACTACCTACGTACAGTTCATAAAATATGTACTAATATGCCACGCGTGAAAATCAAACTTGCAGATTGTATGGTGATCTCTTTCAGTAATTTTTTACCCTCTACATACTTTTTTATCTATTTATTTATATATTTATCTATTTATTTATTTATTTATAATTAAATCCCACTGATGGGCAAAGATCCCCGTTCTTCATCGAAAACTCTCTATGTTGTGCGATTTCTAGCCACGTGCGACTCGCATACCTGACTAGATCATGACACCACCTACAAAATTTTGTATTAATAATTGTGAAAACTACTAGTGGTCAAAGCGATCAATCTAACTGAAGAATACCTCTTTAAAAAAGGGTAGATTTTGTTCTCTTTCGGTCATTTTTAGTATGAGTCTTTTTTTAAATCCACCAACCGCACTACACAAATAGCTGACATTAAACCTTACTCTACAATCTTCAGCATGAGCCGTAAATCTTTGGGTCATAAAATATGAATATAAATTATATATTACATATAATATATGTACGTGTGTGGTGCAGTCTTTACAGAGGCGTGATGTATAGGCTCAGGGCGAACCGGCGTCATTTGCTAGTATAATTTATGTGGTTCCGTACACTTCTTTGGTTTCGTGTGTGCTACTGAATTATAAGAGAAATATGGCAGTTGGCGGGCATTTTCACTGTAAGAACTTTCTTTGTTTTAAGTACAAGCTAATTTATCGATGGCAGAGGAGAAGATGTATAGGTATAAATAATAGGAGCGCGAGATCTTTCTAACAATTGTATAGAAACGGGTAATGTTTTTCCAGCAAATTGCCAAGAAAGCAGGGGGGCAAAGTAAGCAATATATAAACGTTTCAAAATACCTATTAAAAGCACTTTCCAATAAAATTGATTAAAGCACAAAACATTATGATATCTTGCTTCCATAATGGATTCTGCTAAAATAACGGAACCACAGTTTAACTTCTACACTTCTTCTTTCTCCTTATCTTCAAGTAAAAATACACAGTCCAATATTCACGATATCTAAACCACATTACACCAACATCAATAAGTACCAAGTACATAATCATAAAGCCATGAACACATCGCCTGAACGCTAGCGATTCGAGTGCGACAAACTGCTCAATTAGAGTCGGGCCGCATTACCAACATAGCGTCTTCTTAATGAACTTCCTAGGTGTTGAGAGCTAAATATAATCGGTTTTCGTTGTCGCGAGCGAGTTGTTAGCTGTCTGATAGTGTGGCATCGGCTTTGAATTGCATTGTTTTATTGTGATTGAAAAATGATGCTGTCACAAAAAGGTAAGCTAAAGCTTGATCATCAAGTAATTTTGGTTGTCCGTCCGTACGTGGAAATTACATTATATACATATTGATTGTACCCACCATAAAACAGAGAAATAAATCTAATCTATTTTTTTAAATTGTCATTATGTATGATTCCAATATAACGATCATGAAGGTGGACTGTCTGAATGTCTTTAGAAACCATTCGGGTATGACCTTTTCAACCTAGTTAATGAGTGGAGTGCCATCTCCATACAATTGTTACGACATTCACGCAGCACATCGCGGGAGTCAGATTGCGTTCCACACGCCAATAGCAACAGGGAAGTAGCATTGTGTACATTGTGTACATTGCGCCGCGCCACTGACAGCGCACGCCTCGCAAATGCACGCACATGCGGAGCGACTTGTGTTCGCGGGTGTACTGTTTCATTGATGTAACTGGATAAATGTATGTTGTTTATTCATTATTTATTGTTACTGTTGTTTATAATTTCAATAGGAACGGGACTACCTTGAATTATTGCAGCATTAACGAAATACAGGTACAATTACGATATACAGTGATAATGTGATTAGTTACGGTTCCACATCCCAATCTAGTGTGTTCAGTTAAGGTACCACTTTGTTTTTGTTTGTAGACGCCCAGAGATAAGCAACTATTCTAGTCTAAAAATTCTAAAGATTTATTGCTTCACAGTTAATTCTAATACCCGTTATAAAGTAGGGCAACTTAAGTAAACCAACCATCTGATATACTGAATAGGTTAAATTCACATTCCGATATCGGCATAACACAAATCGAATTACACGCAATAATGCTTCAACTAATATTTGTATTTGTAGGTTAAACAGTTGAATGCAATACAAAACAATGATGGCGGCATACGCGGGCAATGTCGTAAATACCTGCCGTTTATTGGTGCTGCCTTTGGACTGGCGAGTATAGTGGTAATTGTATTGGAAAAAATACTGTAGATATAAATAACTAAATAAATTGCAATTTTTTTTTTTTTACTTTTCATAAAAAATAATGTTCAACGAAATAATAAAGAAATATTTCAAATACAAATACATACAAAAGAAAAAGAAATCCGATCCTTTTAAGTAAATCTAAGTGTGCTTAAATTCAATAACACAATGTGTGTAATTACATAAAAAGCAGATTTTTACCTAGGTGCACATTTAAACAGTTACCGAAATACATCAAAAATATCTGATTATCTACTTCATAACATAATTATCTACTACATTAATAAATAATTTGGATGTTTAACATTAAGTCATAATAATGAACAATAATAAATTCATTCCAGTAGCTTTCCTAACTCACTGGCCCGTTCTATCATTAGCTGTAAACGCAGCACACCTTTACATCATAAATAGCGCGCTATTACGAACAGTTGCCGGTAATGTGGCCGCGCTGACATTAAACGTGCGGATATTGTGTCTGTCTGCGAGCTTCTGAATGTTTCAAACACCTGATGGTATGGTTAATGCTGAATAGCTCCTATATTGCTGGATTTAGGCGAGTTAATGTGTGCGAATTAATATTTATTGATTTGATTTTGTTAGTTTAAAATAATCATGTGTTTTGAATCTAACTGGGAGAGGTTTTTGACAGAGGTTGGTAATCATCAAGTTAATAGTTACCCATTCCCATTTTACTAATGAACAGTTTTAAAATGGTACCTATTTTGGTGTTCGCAAGAAATTGACCAGTTGCAGAACCACAGAAAAAAAAACTTTATCTTAACCAACGTTTGAGAATTACACCAAAAATATTTGTAGTCCTAACTTGTCACAATTACAAAATATTAGATTAGTTTTTTAATAATTTCTCAACAATGTCACTTGAATACTTTAGGCTGGTAAGAAATTTGTTAATTATAATTTCAATTTAAAACAGCCCACCTTGTTTAAATATTAACAAAACATAACCATTACATCCACGGCTTCCAACTGCCGGTAATGGGATACTCGCTGACATTGTAAACGGCGACACAAGCTTATTTCATGATTACTTTAATAATTACAGGTGCAACAAACAATTGGCTTCTTATGTGGGTAGAATTTCGTTACGTACTTGGAATAAAAATAAAAATCATCATGATAATCGGTTTAACAATTCAGCCATGAAAACCTAACAGATAGACTAACAGAGTTACATTCGAATTTACCTATTATAATGTTACTATGTGAATTGATACGAATAATTATGGCCTGTTGGTTAGTTACCCTAACTACTAAACAGGAGTTGGTGGGTTCGATTCCCACCCAGGACAAATATTTGTGTGATGAGCACGATCATTTGTTCTGTATCTGGGTGTTATACATATATCTAAAATATATAAGTATGTTTGTCAGTGGTCTGGTCACCATAGTACGGGCTCTGCCTAGTTTGGGATCAGATGACCGTGTGTGAGTTCTCCCAAGATAATATTATTATTTCTACCATGTTTTATTTATGTAATAGGTATAATAATTTAGATATATTTCGTTGGCATACCAACAAATAGTCAGTACATTGTACCTTACAAGTCGTAAACCTGGTTATGAGTTTGATGGAATACCGATAGCAGTAAACGTAGGCCTAATCTTAGACCGGTCAATACTCTCGCAGTAAATATTTTAACGTAAAGAAACAATAGGTAGTAGGTAGGGACTCATAAGGATTTCTAAAGCTTGTTAAAGTATCATCAATATCAGTTTCTTTGACTTCAGACTACAACAAGTATAAAACTACAGTACAATTAAATACTGCTGCTTTTAATTAGTTTATATAGTGACTAGCTGCTCCCTGCGACTCCGCCCGCGGTACCTATTTTTTTAGTAAAAAATAGCGTATTTTACTCAGGGTGAATGCAACTTCCTAATGGGGAAAAGATTTTTGAAATCGGATCAGTAAGTTTTGAGTTTATTTATTACAGACACACACAAAAAAAAATCCTCTTTATAACATAAGTGTAGAATAAGTATTTCGTAGTTAATAAAATTAATAGCAATACGCACATTAATAGTATTCTTGTTAACCCCTCGTGCTCAGCTAAGATGTTTTTTTTTTTGTTGTTTTCCGAGTGGGTTTCCGTCGCTGGTGAAATGGGTGGGATTCGAACCCGCAACCACATGATCGCAAGTCCGTCGCCCTAGCCAATAGGCTAACGCTGCTTAAATTTACAATGATTAGGTGTATACATACATTTGCATTCCAGAAAATATGGTAGTTCTACCTTTTTTTATGACTCCGCATTATTCAATTTAATCACTGTATAGCGGTGTGTTTTAAAAAATTCTATTCATATCCCCACATAACACTTAGACTTGGAACAAACTATTGCAGATCCAACTAATTCTTACCCCATTCGTGATTCGAACCCGCAGTACATCGTCCACAGTTATAATTGGCGTTGCGACAACTTGGCGGTGCAGTTAAAGAAAATAATTTCCTTTTCACAATTAACTTGCTGCACCTACAATTAATTAAGGCCACTAACAAAACAATAGGAACTAAATCAATGGACAGTCCATTAGTCTAGTGAGAAGCAACAAATAGTGAACAGGGAACCACAATACGTTCTAAATAACCTATAACCACCTGCCGTACATTGGTAAGCGATAACAAATGCGTGACAGCCCTAAGCCAAAGCGTTGTAGTGTTGGGACATACTATTAGTAACTATTAGGGCTGAGCCCGTTTGAGCCGCGGTAATGAAGACTAATCGACAATTAAATCAACAGGTTAGCAACTTAGCACGGATTAGTCGATGTACTTGTTCGTAGATTTAAATTTATTCAGTACCTTGATATTGGCAATATGTTTTGTGTCGACGTTAGGCGTTGACAAGGCACTATGACGCCGCAAATTTAACTTCATCAACTCAGTTGTTTGCATTTGGCGTCCATAAAGTTGGTCTGGTTTTTACGTATTTTGTTACCGTTTTGCTATCCTCGCTCCAATCAAAATGACTTGTTCTGTCGCAAAACTAGTCATAGTGGAATTTGATACAAAAGTATTTGTAATAAAACACTAGAATTGCCTGAAGTTTTAGTAAACGCTTATAAGCACAGCTGCATCAATCGATCACGTGTACAAAGAAACACCTACTTGTCAAAAATAAAAAAAATATTTCTAAAATCACATTAATTTATCCGCCATGAGCACATAAGAACTAAAGATTGATCTTGTTAGGTAACAAAGTTCTCTATCCACAGATATAATAAGACCGTATCTAATGATCAAATCAACCAGCCAGTACATCAAATACTAGCAAGAAACACTTAATATTTTTATTACATTTCTCGTACATTTAAATGCTACGAACTATCGTGATATACGATCGGTACCTGACATTTGTTGTAGTGCACCGGCCAGTGATACATTGTAGTCGCAGGGATATTAATTATCATCTTTAATAGCTTGAAATATTAGCATTGTGAGTAATGTGCGGCGAGGTAATAACGTTTAGTGGTCTTCTCTAAGATATACGCATGGACTAGTTTCTTATGACTATGCTGTAATTGAGGGAAACGTCTTCATTTTGGAGCACACACAGTAATAAATAACAGCTTAAATCTGTAATGATTTAGCTATTTCAGCCTCCACCTGTCTGTTTAGTGAAGACGAAAGAAGAAGTTATTTTACTAGAAATTCAATCCAACAATAAATTTAGTTATTGCTAAATACACACAACTTCCGCTATTACTGAATACACACTGGGTTTGTTTGTATCTATGTGTATCATGAAAATGTTCTTAAAAATGAATTCGACTTATACCTATAATTATCGGGTTATGTCTTATTGGGTTTAAAACATGAATTAGTACAGGTCCTACAAACCCTTAACTCGTGAACGTTAACGTATAAGATAAACACGCCTCAGTACTTCACATTTCAATCGCCCTAAATGAACTCTTAAAGGATATTATGTTTAATTCACAATTAAGCCACAAGAAGCCACACATCCGAAACTTATTCATACAACGTGTAAGTATTAACGAAATATCTGAAGCGAAATAATAAACCGCGGCATGTCACCTCAAGATAAAAGGGATTAGCGCACTTGTGAAGCAGGTTGTCTTAACTTTACAAATACAAATGTACGTCCTGCAAGCCATCAGAATCATATAGCTCTCACCTTAAGGGTGAATATTGCTTGAAGGATCAGCACAAAGAATTTGCAGAAAATAATCAGTGTGTTATTGCAAGTGTAGGTGAATCTTTGTATAATTTCATTTCTGCGACATCCCTAATGTGTTTGTAGTGATGTAGTGGTGTCGATGATGTATTACAACAATATATGTTCGTTATTTAGCGCCAGTGATAAGTTTAATCTATAGCTAAAAATATGAACGTTCTACACTAGTACTTTCGAACATATTAAATTATAATCAGACAGTTGTTCTGAATACCATAACTAAAAATAATATACATCAACATTACAACATATTTCGGGACCATTCATTAGTGGCTGTTATGTTTTGGTTTCTTTTACTTTTTAAGAGCGCCGGTTTCGTAATTTTTAATTAGGTTTACAATATGATTGTAATGAATTATGTAAAAATAATATTGAAATGTAAAAATATTGAAGAGAAATGTAATTTGTTTTGATAAAGTTCTAAATAACATTGAATTTGTCGTTTCTTATTACATTTTTTTTTTTTTTTTTTTTGATAGCCTATAGTAGTTCCCACTGCTGGGCAAAGGCCTCCCCTTTCTCCCTCCAAACCTCTCTATTTTGTGCGATTTCTGGCCACGAGCGCCCCGCATAACTGACTAAATCGTCACACCACCTTCGCCGAGGTCGACCTCGGCGCCGATGTCCTTCCTCCGGCGTCCAGTGGGTAACGATTTTTGCCCATCGGTCAGGCTGCATTCGAGCGACGTGACCAGCCCACTCCCACTTAAGTCTGGCTGTTTTTTCTCCGACATCTGTTATCCGAGTTATGGAGCGCAGCGTGGTGTTTCTAACTCGGTCTGTTAGTTTAACACCTACTATGCTACGCTCCATTGCTCGTTGGCAAATCTTGAGTTTCGACTTTTGTTGTTCAGTAAGAGACCAACTTTGTGCACCGTAGGTTAGGACGGGCAAGATACACATGTCAATGAGTTTTCTTTTCAGTGTCATTGGCAATTTGCCCTTTAAATGTTCTTTTAGGGCCCAGAAACTCTTCCATGCATTCTGAATTCTTCTTTCCACTTCTCTTTCTTGCCGGTTCGTAAAGGAAACAATCTGGCCCAAGTATATATACTCATCGACATATTGCAGCTCTTGCCCGTCTACCACGACCCTACGTTTCGTGCTGTTGGTCATGAGTTGTGTCTTTGATCGGTTCATTGTAAGTCCAAACTCAAGACCCGCCGTGCTCAGGTCTTGGAGCATATCTTCAAGTTCTTTATGTGATGCGGAGAATAACACGATGTCGTCAGCAAAACGGAGATTTGTTAGTTGGTAACCACTAACATTTATACCTCGTGACTGCCACGAGTCTGGCAGCTTATTGAAAACCTCCTGCAGAGCGCTGGTGAACAGCTTCGGTGAGAGCGGATCGCCTTGTTTAACGCCCCTATCTATCTTGAATTTTGAACCTGAAGTGTGCAATTTGATGTTAGCTGAACTGACTCGATATATTGTATCGATGAGATCGATATAGGTGTGTGGGACATTTTGGGATTCTAAGGCATTTATAACTGTGTTATGGCTTATGCTGTCGAAAGCTTTGGTGTAGTCTACAAAGGCTAAGTAAAGCGGTTTGTTAAACTCGTTGCATTTCTCTATTACTTGATTAATGGTGTGTAGATGATCTGTTGTTGAGAAATGAGGGCGAAATCCAGCTTGTTCGGGAGGTTGATGGAGATCAAGTGTTGGGGCAATACGGTTCTGTAATATTCTAATGAACAACTTATATAAATGCGAAATGAGGCTTATGGGTCGGTAATTTGAGATATTTGCTTTGTCTCCTTTCTTGTGGAGTAAGATTATGTAAGAGTGGCAGATTTCAGAAGGAATTTCACCGGTGTATAAAATGTTATTGAAAAAGTATGCAATGTGAGGTGAAAGGACACTTCTTCCTAGCTTTAGGATCTCGGTCGTTATTTCGTCTGATCCAGGGCTTTTATTGTATTTCATCTCAAGGAGCGACCTTTGTACCTCAAAGTTGCTGATAGGTGAAACAGAATCTGGGCAATAGTAGGCGAAATGTCTTAAACGTTTGTTTTGATCTTGATATAAGCTTTTGTAAAAATTTGTAGCAATTTCTATTATTTTGTGTGAGCTATTTTGTATCATACCATTTTCGTCTCTCAGGGCAGATATCCAAGTTTTTTTCTTAGTGATTCCTTGTCTTGCAAATCTTAAAGTCGTGTTTTGTTGTAATGCCAATTTAATCATGTTCGTATTATAGTCCCTAATGTCTTTTCTTATACTTCGTTTGACTAATTTGTCTATTTTATAATACTCTACTCTATTGTTTTTAAGGGTTTCTCTATTTTGTATTAAAGATATTGTTTTACTGCTTAGTTTATTATTTTTTCTTCGTGTACATTTCATTTTCTTAGATGCGGTTGAAATATTTTCTGTAATATTTCTGTACTGATTCTGGTGGTTTTGATTTTCATCTAGCGGTAATATATCGAATGCGTTTTTTAATTCTAACTTAAACTGTTCTATATTACTTATAAGAAAGTTTTTATTTAACATTTTTACTCGGGTTTTAAATAAGGTTTTGCGATGCAATTTTACATTAAGGATAATCTTAGCGCGAACGGGTCTGTGATCTGAACTAAAACTAAATCTGTTTAAAACACTAACATCTTTAATTATATTATTTTTATTGCAAGAAAGCACAAAATCAATCTCGTTTTTCGTTCTCCCATCAGGTGAAATCCACGTCCAGCGTCGTTGTGGCTTTTTTGGGAAGAAACTGTTCATTATTTTTAACTCTTGTCCAAACGCAAACTGAATGAGGGAATTTCCCTGCTCATTTCTTGTCCCAAGTCCATGTGGTCCAAGAACTACAGGGCTATCCAGGTCTTGCCTTACCCCTATTTTAGCATTGAAGTCGCCTGAAATAACGGTCCATGTACTACGGTTCTCGTCACAAGCTTTGTTTAAAGTGACATAAAAGTCTTCCAGTTCTTCGATGGTGTGTGATGACGTAGGCGCATAAACTTGGACAATAGTTAAACTATGGTTTTTTGAAATGTTTAGTTTAAGAATTGCAATCCTCTCGGAATATCCTCGAAACTCTACAATGTTATTTTTTAGTCTTTTATTCACCAAGAAACCGACTCCATGAAGGCCTCTAGTGACTCCATACTGATAGAAGATATTATCCTCCCTTTCCTCTGTTGCCTCGCCCATTCTTCTCACTTCAGATAACCCTATCACATCCCATTTTATTTCCTTAAGCGCATTTTCTAATCCTAGTAATCGTTCATCATGCATTAATGTACGAACATTATAAGTTAAAATATTTAGTATAGTATCGGAGTCCTTTTTCGTCGCAGTTTTGAGTTGTTGACGGAAGATCGATCTCACCCGGGGATTCTTAGCACCCCGTACTCTGGGAGCCCTTTGATTACCGTCATTTTCGCGGGGTTCGCCAGAGCTGCCGGGCACTTGGGGCCTGATATTTAGTTGTTCTGTCATGGTTCGGAAGGGGGGGGTTTGGACTAATAAAAATCCACCACGCTAGTCCAGTGCGGGTTGGTGGACGCCAGAGCCTCGTTCGTTTTGTCAGCAGGATGTACCACGTGCAGGTGAGGTTGGCTTGGATCCTTTGAGATGGTGTTCGGATCCCTTACATCCCATTACATTTACCTCTGTATAATATATCTCGTAAATACTGTTTCCTCAATCAAGAGTAGATTAACATGAAGTTATTATTTAACATCCATATTTTGTTTGGAATATTTTTTTTATATGAAGGGATAAAATATTGTAATTCTATCGATAACTCTTAATTAATTCCCTCATCACTACACCATACTCATCAACGGTTAATAATAAGGGGTATAACTGCGAATTTTAAGTGGTTCACATTTGAACGGAGTTTCCCCTTACGTTCAAGATACAGGTGAAGTTACTGAGATGATAAGGTTTCTTAGAAATGGCTTACTTTGTTTATCTCATTACATTGTGTTGAAGATATGAATATTGTGTTTATTATGATATTTGTGCGTTATTTTTGTGTTCTAATTATAGGGACAAGTTTCCTCCATATATGGGTCGTTCTCAAAAAAGTGGCACCGATCGATTTAATTTATCAATTTTTAAAAATGTTTCAAATATTGAGTTTTTTTTACAGAAATCTATTGGCAGCGTTTGTATTAGGTTGAATTGATGAAAGGGAAGCAGATTTACAGAAAATTGAATGAGATACAGCCTTTCAAAAATATGGCTTCACAGGTTAAAGAAACATTGTACAGGTTTATGAGAAAACATTACCAAATTATAGAGAAAGAAACAAAAAAACAGTGTAATCATGCAAAATCAATGTTCATTATTTAATTAACTGCAAACAATAACAGTTCTGATGGAAAATAACAGCTTCTATAACGAAAAAAAAAATCAAAAAATTATAAAGGAAAACCTTCGTCTTAAAATCTAATTAATGAACTTTTAATCAGTCTGTAACAATCAGCTGACAATATGTAATAGCAATATACTTACTATATTGCTATTACATATTGTCAGCTTCTAAATTATAATAATAATATTTTGGATCTTGTATGAATAGAGTTCCTAAGCCAATCACACAAAAATAATCAATCACATAATAATCGTAATAAATGATTATGATTATGATTATGAATTTGAAATGAATTCAACGAGGCGATTAATCGCAGGCCCTTCATCTAATATATTTTCCAAGAAGTACTTCTTTGGAGTTCCGGAGGTAATTCTATTTCAGACAGAGCTGAAAATGGTGTAGATCTATTAGAACACTTACTACTTCTTCTTCTTCTATCTAGCACTCTAGTCTTATCCCAAGCCATGTTGACTTCGGCTGCCAGACTTACAAAATAGGTCAAACCGTAACCATAATCCTACTTCCTACTAATATTATAAATGTGAAAGTGTGAACGTTTGAATGTTTAGATGTTTGGATGTTTGTAACTCAATCACGCAAAAACGGCTGATCGGATTTGGATGAAATTTGGCATGCAAGTAGTCTTTGACATGGAAAAGAATATAAGCTACCTTTTATCCCGATTCCTTAATTAGTTCCCGAGGGAAAATTGAAAATTGTTTACGAGCAAAGCTCTGGGCAGACAGCTTTGAAATTTTGTATTTTTCTCTATTACAGCGCAACACGGGTGAACATGTTATTCTATATTTTATTACTTTCACATTTTTCATTTCTTTTTGGACCCAATTCTGAAGTCCATGTATACGAAGTCGCGGGTAGAAGTTATAAATGAATAAATAGCTAAAAGGTATCCAAATAGCAATATATATAACCTAATTTAACTTTTTTACTGTTAACGTAAACATGCAGTAGATATACTAACAGTCTTATTCATAAAAGTCCCTTATAATAGGTTTTAAACACTCATTAGTTAAAATGCTCATTAGAACTAATAAACCTTTTATAAAATTGTCTATTCATAAACGTTCAATAAACCCATCATAGTTAAAATGTCGTTTTAGCACGTTTTAACGCGTTTTAACGTGATTAAGTTGTCGTTCTGATGAATCCATAGATTAAATGGCCAAAAAACGCAAAAAAAAAAGTTTGACAACGTCTCTCTGACTTGTATGTAGTTATCTGTGGTCTCTTGTGACATTTGGAAGCTTTCTTGTGTTTCGTTCACGTGTTTATGTTTTGAAGAAAATTGGATTTCTTTGTATTTTTTCTTGTGAGTACTACAATAATTAATGGAAAACCAAAAAAATATAAAGAAAAGGCAAAGAAGCGAAAATTGGCTGGAGGAAGTTATGGTTAATTCAACAATTTTCGTTAAGGTACACAAGTGTTTATTTACATTTATTTTCGTTGATAAATTGATGGCCTATTTTATTTCCATATAATTTATTGATGGATTTGGTGAAAACACGATTACACGATTTTTTTAATATCTACTTCCCAGCTCCTTGCAAATAACACTTAACTTTAACCAACTAACCATTAGACGGTTCGGACGCGAAAACAGCTGTTGTATACATTTGTCGGCCATATTTCTGTTTATTAAAGGTTTATAGACGGGTCGACCCTGTTATAAGTTACAAACCCGCTATTGAATACTTAAAAAGCTTTTTAGCGATATTGAACGTTTATGAATAATGCTTTTCGGGATTCTCATTATAGCAAGCTAATAAACCTATTTTAACTTTTTATGAATAAGACTGTAAGTATTTCATACCTAGTTATTTCGATTATTCTTAAAAAAAATGCATTTGACAAAAAATATATAGGTAAAATATCTTTAACCTGTTAACAATCTCTTTAACCTGTGCATTTTCAACAGGGTAAAGAGAGTCTGGTTAATGAAAAAACCTAAGTAAACATTCAATAACAACAAAACGGTTAGGCTGTTTAAAATATAATTTACAGAATCATATATAGTTACCTATTGACACATTTTAAGACAAAACATAACGAAGCAGTTTACACACAAACTAAATAAAATAGGTCAGGTTGTAGACAACATACCCGTTACAAAATCCGATTGTGATATCTCGATGTAATTCCTAAGAAAACTGCGCAATATTCATCGCGTCTTTCTTTGACAGTGGTTAGCCAGATAGTGTCGGCTCAATTTGCACGGGGGTGAGGTGTTGCAAACATAATAGTGATCGGGTAATGGACGGTAGTGTGCAACGGCAGATTGTGGAGAAAAAATCTCTGGACACAATTTAAACACGGATATCTTTAAAACTATTAACATTCAGAGCTTATAGTTTAAATCACCTTATAACAATGATATAAAGAACTGTATTTGATTTTATTTGAACGCTTATTTATAGTGTTTATTTTTTTATTTCACCTCAAAGTCAGACATATCGTGTTTGGACACGACAAGTTACTGAGAAAACGACATTACAATATTATTTTTTATTAACTGTATGATATTAAACTTCTTAATTTTACTCGGCCTCCACGTAAAAAGTCTCTTTTTGTATATTAATGTGAAGAAATATATAAGTCACCTTAAAAAAAATACACTTATAGTCTAAAAACGGCCCGACAGGTTACGGTGCCACTTTTTTGAGAACGACCCATATACGTGTTGAATTGTCAGTTTTAATTAATTGGAGTTTTCTAAATAACGTTTATAGTCAATACATTGCAATGGTATCCATAAATTGATATATTAATGATCCGAAATATATAGGTACCAACTTTCCCTAGATTTATCTTCACTATGGAAAAAGTGGTATATAATTTAATTAATTATCGCTGTTTTTACCATATTTAACATCTCTTTTTATTTAAATTTTCTAAAGTAGGTAAAAAACTAGAAATAATTGTTAAATATTTTCTTTTCGAAAAATACAAACCTCAAAATTTCTGAACTTATATTTATTCCTAACAAACTAGATTCCAAAAACATACTATAAAAATAAACTGTATATTATGGAGCTATATAAAATATGTAATAAAACTTTATCCATCGAACACTAAACGTTTGGTTTAGCGTTAAAATAGCACGAGTATATATACACGTGCGCAGGTAATGGTGATTGCAACCGAATTGCGGCGCGCGCGCACCCGACGTGAAACACATGGCCCGGGCGTTTACGTGGAATACTGCAATGGCAGGGTCTTGATACTTGATACCTAGTACTTCCTCATTCAATACTAATACCTACTATTTGAATTTTTGTAATTAAGGGAACTATGGACATATGGAAGACCCAACCGAAGATGGAGGGACCAACTGGACGCTTTGAAAAAGGAGTGACATCATTAAGAAAATGGTAGAAAAATATAGAAAGGCGGAAAAGATACCTCCGTCTGGCTGTGGGACAGTTTGGGCAACAAGATTAGATTATATTATTACACACAGATGATAATCATAATAGTATGTCGCCACTAAAAGTTGTCTAATGGTACGCTTATTAAAAATGTATTTATCAGTATAACACTTATCATTTGACTTCACTATAATTTTCAACATCGAAAGTGAAAGTGTTCAAATTGAAAGTGATTCAAGAAAAGTATCTACTTGCACATGATAACCTGGATATAAAATGAAAAATATTCACTAAGCAAGTGAAGGGCTTTTATTATTAAAATGATTTATCATTGGTTCTATGAACTAATTCTTAAACTTTTAAATTCAAATATCAAGACTATAGAGTCGCACTCCACATGTCGATCAAGCGCAAACGCATCAAACATTTCAGTGGAACCAACAGGTAATTTACAGCTGCGCGCGCCGATACCGTTATATGTTTATTTTTGTTCATACTATTTATTTCGTTCCTCGCCTAACGATGATTAGATTTTATTATTACTACCATCCGATTTTTAATGGCGAAGTTCGCCACCTGTTAAAACGTGGGCGAGATTTTTAGGATTAACATGTGAAATCGATTTGTTTTTTTTGCTGAATCCGTGATTTATTTAGATTTTTACGTTTCCTGATTTTTAAACGGTTTCTCAGTAATGCCAGTCGTTTAAAACTAAAATGTTGTGACTGAAACGTCGAAGCCTAAATAAAATCGTTTAATTAAATTCGCTAGTTGCTGAGATCTAAGTAAAGATAGTCTGAGTTGTTCAGTCTATAGCCCTTCTACAAGCTTTGATAGTAGGTACCTAACTTAAAGGTTTCAGCATTCTTATTATGAAGAGCATCAAACCATCGATATTGTTCAGAGTTGGAATTGATTTCAAATCGTCAATAGCATCTTTCATGGCTACAATAATATGAGTCGGTTTCATGACTGAACTACATTGAACGCCACTTAGTGCAATTCTAGCCAACATTACCACAATAATAGAAACACAGAAACAGTCGTATTTCAACTTGATCCAGATACACGTATTGTTAATTTAGTGTTCACCTTTTCAAAACAATTTAGCAGCGATAAATCGTTAGCACCTCGTGCTGTCGTCGCGTGTGCGGCGCGCGGTCGTTGCGTGCCCGCTGCGTGCCCGCCGCGCCCGCCTCCCTCGGCGGCACGTCGCCGGCGCGCCGCGAGCCGCACGCTCCACGCCGCCCGCCAGCCATACCGCGCTGGAGGTGTGAATGATGCCTGTCCGATCTTGTTTATATTGGTGATTGAGCTAATTTGTATACAATTTAGGTCATTCGTTCATGACGGTACTAACTGTACACGGCATGTTTAATTGGTTTGGTTAATGTCCACATGCAGGTAAATCGTGAAGTTGCTATCCCACTCAAAAAAGAATGTGACTGCACGGATTTCCAAGTGGTCTAGGTCATCACGCCAATTACCACTGTGTGTGACGTGGTGCGCATTGGATCCCGCATGGGATAAACATTTGTGTGAACCACAAATGCTTGTTCTAAGTCTAGGTGTTCATTATGCTTATGATACCCCCGCGACACAAGGATTACATTCCAGAAGAGCGAACTCACAAAAAAGTCTTTATTTTCTAAAGTAAAACGAAAAAAGGTGTTTTGACATATTCTTCCAAAACAATAAACGTATCTTTGAACAACATCCAAGCTCTCTGTTAACACTTCGTATCGTCAATACTACGTAGCTTTCACACCTTAGTACACAAGCCGTTATAATTCGCACAGCTGCGGGACATAATTTTAAAATAATATTGTTTACTTAGAGTTCGGCGTTCCTCACGTTTGCGGCTCCCGTTTATAATGGCTGAGCGTGTTTTGAATACATTTACTTGTACTTGTAACGTAAATATATCGGATTTAATAGTTGTATTGTAATAAACATAGGTGTTACATGCGTAAGTAAATAAATTGGTAGATATTTGACAGTGAGACAGATCCATATTTATTCATGTTGGTTCTCCACATTTAAGGTAGAAGTTTCAAATAAAAATGATTGCTTTTAACTACGTAGTATTGATTTTCCACCTTCGGTTGGGGTAGAGTTTCACCGACTTCAAAAACTGAGGTGCAGGTTTCAATTCATCCGTTTTTTTTTTATTTTTAATATAATTACCTGATTATTCAAGGACGCCTGTACTGATTTAGAAAATGCCCTTGTTGTTTGACATCTCAGGTGGACGTATGACTTCAGGATCTGATAACAGGGTCCAAGGGAAATCAAGCACTTATTACGCGTTTCTAGCTCTCTACTGACATGAGAATCTCTTACTTTGAAGAGGGTTTTTGTGTTATCAATTATTAATAAGTAATTTCGATTAAAGTTCAACTACTTTTATTACACGTTAACCAGAAAATAACAAATAATTATTTGTTTTGTTTTATTTTTTAACATAACGGAATACCAAATCTCTCGTTAGGACAGTCTCCATCATTTCATATTGCTGTGTAAAAAATAATTTCTAATGTTTTTTTAACATGACATTTTTCAGTGATTTGATGATGAATGATTAAAACACTAATGAGAAATATATCAAAAGAAATCGTTTGAATATTTAAATAAATTAAAACATAAATATAGATACAATAAAACGTACAGAAGTTCCTGGTTCGCAGTGATTAAACTCGACCAAGAACATTAATACTTGATAACACAATTAATTCAACGTTCAAAATCGCTGCGGTTTCACTGCTAGCGATTAGCGATTTTGTTCCATAAACATTTTCAAAAACATCTCCTAACATAGATATGCAAAATTAATTTATCTAAGCTTTAGAGATAAACACTTGTTTAATTTTAAGGTGCGTGGAACACATCAGTTAGCAAATGGTCTTGGCCACCATAGGTTACTGTTATGGTCCGCCTACCTTACCAGTGTGATCAGAAATGAGGTGGTCCGATGCAATAAAAAATAAATTGATTAAATAAAATTAGCATTAAGTATATAGTTTAAAGATTGACGGATGACGATAACCCATAAGTGCGCTATGATAAGTAAAAATGAACATTTTCTAGAAATATTTACCTCAGAATAACATTTCTGTAGGGACTGGTAGAAAAAATAATATGTAAGAAAAGATATCTCTGAAAATCGCTAACCCTCTCACCGCGACTCAAACCTCGTAAAATTTTCAATTTGCTCGCTAAACTTTTACCTGATAAACGTGAACTTAGGTGCGTTAAAAGGAAAAGTATTTCTCAGATAAGACGCTAGCGGTCCGTGTAATTACTGGAGGGGTTCTATCGTAACATTTGTAATTTACTTACTGGGAATTAGCTCCGGTATCTGTTGATCTGGACTTAGAAGTAAAATATTTTACCCGGTGAGCACGGGCATTGTTTATAGTAAAAAAATCAGTAGAGCATGCAATAATAGTGTATAGTACATTCTCACTCGATAACAACTCAATTTCAGTCTCCTGGTATGTCACATTGAGGTGAAAAATAGAGTAAAGTTTTCTTGGAGCATATTGGGTAGGTCATACGTTTATTGTGTGCTTGAATATGTAGAAATTATTCTCGCAGCCGTTAATGGGTTCTTAAAATATATTATAGCCGTAATTTCACGGAGTTGAGAGTCCAAAAAAACTTCCGACCAGTGTTCACAGTTCGACTAAACAAAAGCTGGCTCAGTCACGGACAAAGGAAATGAAGCTTATTTTTGTTGTTCCAAAGGTAAAACCAAAGGCATTTTAAGTGCACCCAGGTGCATGACCGAAATAAAGTACTGAGAACACGGCGCTGAACAAAAATGTGGCTATTTTTACATCGCCACCTTCAGCTGCCGGCTATTCCAACAATGTTAAGAGCAAACGCCTATAAGCGCCTATTTTGGACCGCAATTGAACGGTAATTTTACTTTAAATATTTTTTATCACGACGTGTACGTACCTGACAAAATTTATCGTAAAAAATGAATAATGTAGAAGTCTTAGTGGAAGCGCTATCAATGCCGATATTAAAATTTAGATAAGAAAGTCAAAAAGTAAAATCTAAAATCTTCTTGAAATTAATTAACAATAGAAAAAAAGGTTAGAATTTTCGAAATATAACTGCAGTGCAGTCGTTTTCACTATGATCTATAGCATTTTTTTATTTACAGTTAAACTTGTAATATAACAGTGCCCCACAAAATCGTTTGTACTGTTTTTCTGTGGGTATAAATTTGCCTGTTGCCTTAAGCAATAGCGAATATGCTTTGTTGATATAACCATTTCAGCATTAATCATTTCGGATAATTATGGGATTATGTTGAAAGTCACATAAATAAAAGGTAAAAATCATAACTTGCCCGAAAATATAAATATTCTTACTGTTATTTTAAAATCGCCACCTTCCAATTAGGGTGGGTTCTCTGATCGCGTAAAAACATCGAGTGTACAGTCACAAACACAAATAAAGACGTTAAATTTAGAGGCGTGCGGTTCGCGCACCTGGCGCCGACGGCACGTGCCACTTTTGGGCTTGACTGTACTTTGGAGATTGCTATAGAGCTGAACAAACGTAGAAAACAAAAGGAAAAAAAAATAGTGACACGTCGAACATAATATAACCTCCTCCTTTTTGAAGTCGGTTAAAAATTCAGCATAAGCATTTTCACACTACGATTTAAAGGAAAAAAAGGAAAGCGAACTCATGCAATTACCTTTTAAGGCTTGACGTTTCGGCCAGGTTACACTAGTTGCGACCACGGTCAGTGTAACCCGGCCGAAACGTCAAACCTTAAAAGGTAATTGCATGAGTTCGCGTTAATTCCCGAGACGTAATTCATAATCATGTAACGGCTATCCCGTTACATGATTATGAATAATTACATTATTATATATATGAATTACGTTTAAAAATGGACAATTCTTGCTAACTAATTGAAACATTGTTAATAATAGGTCTTTGGTTAGTGGTTTTAGCAACTCTCATAGTATCTATCGACAATCCTAAATACCTTCAGTGTATTTATTCCGGTACTTTTACGTGGAACCTGGTCGCCGGCGAACTTCTTTCAAACTCCGAATGTACAGATGTTATTATTTGCACGTCCAATTGGCTATTGCTTTTATTTTTACTGTTCTTTTATTTTTACTTCTTTTTCAATTCGAATTTCAAATGAGTATTATTTTTTGAGTGTATTTATTTTAATTTAATTTTTTCTCTTTTAACTTTGTGTCCTGCTAAGTTTTTCGATATGATTTTGAAGAGTTTTCAATTAAACTAGTGATGAAACGAATAAAACCTTAAACTTTTTTTAGTACTTACGTAGAACATAAAGAATTATGCAGAATGCAATTCAAAAACGCCTTTTAATAAAAAAAAAATCATTATAAATAGTAATTATTCATAATCCTTGATTTTAAATGAGCAGGCTATTCTGGTTATTCTGACACAAACATGGTACCTACGTGAAATATCTTGACTGTCAAAGTCCATTCATAAACAAGACGCTAAAAAGTAAGTACCTAGTTTCTTGTCTGTTTTCAATGGTCCTTGGTAAATTAATAAAGTAATTCTATTTACCACTCATAACATACATAAAACAGACGCTGTAAAACGTTTCAGTTGGTAATTAAACACGTGTAATAATGGACTACTAACGCAAAAAGGTTACCTGTGAAATGGGTTTCGAATCATTAATCGCCTATGACTTTTCCCGATACATCTTCAAACCGATCTTTCAAAATCCTACGGGCAGTAACAACCGGGGTATTATTACGATCACCACATATAAATTATGCACGTAAATCTATTAATTAAGTTTTATGGGCTGTGTCTCAGCCTACCCGCTTCACAGGCTATATAAATCGTTATGGCTAATAGACTTCATAACGTCGCGATTTTCCGAAATGCAGGAATTCATTTTATGAGCAAATATCAATTATCTTGGACATTTATATACCTAGGACATTTTCTTTCTAACTCCAATAAAGTGTACTTTCGCATAGTTTGGAACATTAGATATTGTATGTTACGACTTTACTGTTTTATAGTTTATCTGAGAAATAATGTTAACGTTATGTGATTTATGATTGATTGTCCTGTATTAGAAATACAGCTGAGTTTGTTAAGATATTTTGTTGTATATTTTTCAGGTCACCACCGACGGTGATAGCATATAAAAGCTAACCACTACCACAACCATTTTTTACTTTTTTAATTTGAAGTACCTAACAAGATCATTTAATTCTGGCTACAACATAGTTGAGAATTCTGGGTTTGGATATGTGAACTGTGGTTTCAGGTGATGCGCTTGCTTGATAAAAGATACAAAACATAAGTGAAAAAAAAAATTGGTTGGTGCAGGGAGACAATATTATTTCCAACCTTTCTTCCATAATAGTTCATCTTCCAATGTGATCTCATACTTTGTTAGCTCAAGTAAGTCAGTATGGTCTTAGACCTCTTTCACCCGCAGAAGACTAGGTACTAGCACGCACCCATATCTTCAAATTCTCTTGAGCTGGATTTTAAGACCTGGAGTACCTCAAGCATCTGGCATCCACAGCTGACTTTGACTTTATCATGCTTAATGGCTAATTAATGTCCTGTGGTTGAAGTTTCAATGAGCTGTACTCTGTAAGGCACATCTAATAATAGACTTTATGATCTCGTCAAAGTCTGATAGAATACCGAAAACTACTTAAGAAGAAGATGATAAGAAAGTTTAAAAGAAAGGAAGAGTGTATCATTATTATATAGCTAACCTTATCATTGCTGTTTAATTTTAAAAGGAGAAAATCAGAAGAGTTTTTTTTTCACATCACCATTTTTGGGTCATATATTAGCAACTAGCTGTTGCCCGCGGCTTCGCTCGCGCGTAAAGTAAAGAGTAATATTAAAGGTAGATGTATTCTGTGATTTTCAAAGTAAGGAGAATGTATAAAATTTTTCATCTAATATTATGGCGTTAAAATAATAATAAAAGTAAAGTAAGTAGCAAAAGCATTTGTGTTATGGAATCGGAGACAAAAAAGGTACCATAAACACCCAGACTCAAGACAATGTATGTGATTTCTTGTGATGTGTGATTTTCTACATGGGGATTGGATTGAACCTGGAACCTTAGAGCTGGCGACACCTTAAAAACCGGAGTGAACGCCACTCGACCACGGGAGTCGTCATTATAGATATGTCTTAGATGGTCATTATCTTATCTATTTATCTTTTCATCTGTCTATCTTTGAGAATACTGAACTTCACATACCAACTATTTCAGCCCTTATTTCACCCCCTTAGAGGGTAGATTTCTAAAATCTCGGAAATACATCTTATTTATTTCTAACTATTAACCCTTGTATGAAATTGAATGTGTCTATATTTGAAAACGACACAATTCATATGCCTACATACTTCCAACCCCTTTTTCACCCTCTTAGGGGGATGATTTTTAAAATCGCTGAAATATGTCTTTATTTATTTCTATCCAGAAACCCGTATACAAAATTTCATGTGTCTATCATTGAAAATACCGAACTTCCCATACAAACTTTCAACCCCTATTTCACCCCCATAGGGGATAGATTTACAAAAGAAAAGCCTTCCTCAATAAGTGGGCTATCTAACAGTGAAAGTGAAGAATTTTTCAAATCGGATCAGTACTTCCTCAGATTAGCGCGTTCAAACAAACAAACTCTTCAGCTTTATAATATTATATAGTATAGATAAATAATTATAGTATCTAAGCCGTGTGCAGCGCCCCTTTAGTGAACTCCACTGCGGGTGACGTAAACTACGACAAACTTATTATTTGCGGTTGGTACAGTATTCGGGTCTAGGGATCGAACCGCAAAATTAAGTTTGTTTTTTATTGTATATACTTTTCCGGGATAAAAACTACCCAGTGTGGTGCCCAGGATATTAAAGAACAATTATACCAAGTTTCATCGAAATCGAACCGGTAGTTTTTGCGTGATGCCTGAACAAACAGACAGACAGACAGACTAAAACTTTTTTAATCACATTTTTGGGTTCGGTGTCGGTCTAGTAACACACCCCGCCATTAATTTTTTTTATATTTTCAATGTACAGAATTTTCACTTCTACAGATTTATTATAAGTATAGATAAAAAATATTTGACTGTGATTAATGATTTAAATTTTCAATGGATCTAAACTGTAACCCCACTGTCAGAAGATGAGTATTCTGCCACGAAACAAATTATATAAAAAAAAATGTAGTTAAACGTCGAAGAATTTATTTAACCTAAAGACGTTAGTTCATCCTTATAAACTCTCACTAAAAACTCCACTACCGTGTCTTATTGCCGTCACAAAAAAAAACTACCAAACCATCATAACCACTTGACGTCATAATATTAAAAGTGCAATCAATTAGCACGGACGTAGGAGCTGGTGCATATCTAAGGCAGATAGTCATCGCCCATAATGCTAAATATCCGCGGCTCATTGCACGCTATCACGCTATCGTTGGCTGGCGGGCTGCCAAGACCACGGCTACTGGTCGGCAGGTAACTGGCGTGTTCTGTGCTGCGTTCAGTACGGTAGCCAAATGGACAGGAAAATCGTTGGAGAGGTCAAATGTGATAAGAATTCGTTCACATGATAGATTTATGGACATTGTAATGTTACTAATATAGATGCTTAGATCTCTTGCTCACCTACAACCTTGTGTAATTTATAAGCATAAGAAAATATATTTATAAACAATACTAGAGTAGGAACCTTAGAATAATAAGGCATTTGCGGCCATAGGTTAATTAAAAACAGTTTTTGTAACAGTTCGTCTCCGACTATCTTTTTAATAATTAAAACTAGAGAGGATAAATACTGTCAATTTAGCTGTATAGTCACAGAAACTACTTTTGAAACAACTGGCTGGCTGCCATATTCACTAGCCGAGCCAGCTCGCCTAACGCACTATGTGTAAACGCGTCCGATCTACATCGGTGCGATAAAACGCAGGTATTTACGGTCGGCGTGCGGCCTATTGTTTCAATATCGATCTGCTTACCCTGTGTTGTTTACGTGATAATTGTGAACGCACGCCTGCTAACAACAGTTAGCTGTGAAAACTTTATTGCTAAGACTTGACATGCGTGATACCCGGAAATAGTAACATTGGCTCGTAAAGTATTAATCGTACTGTAATTGGCAATCCAAATTAATTCTAGTTGTAGTAAACATGACTATTTTATTAATTTCCAGAAGTTGATCCTACACATAATATAGGAGTAAGAAAAAACTGAAATAAAAAAAATGCCACTGCCAATTTTGCCACTTATTTTATTTTAAAAGACCGATCCTTGAAAGATTATTTTTGAGAAATCACCATCGTCGTAATGAATGCCTAAATATGCCAGCCATATAAAGCCAGAAACGAAATCAAGAACTATGCTACGGATTGAAATTATGTGAATATAATCGCACAGAAACTTCTGAAAACTCGGAATTTTGCGTCAAGCTTATAGGAATCAAATACGGGTCCATCAATAAGAAAACGTTAAAGCGTTAACAGGTTCACATAGAATAATGACACCACCTAGTATCACCGTTTCATCTTTACCCTATCAAATTCGACGCAAAAACTTTAGGTAAAAATTATGATTGTCTAAAATCTATAACTACATACCATAAAAGGTAGTGATATGAGTGAGTCATTCCCTACAAGTTTAATTTATTCCCTCGCTAGAGTAATGCAATCAGCATAAATTCGGACGAGGACGGCAGCCTGCGACAGATGCCGTGTAATTGTTCCTGTGACAATTTTTTTAGTCCACCCCTCTAATGTGTGATCGAATCTGTTTAAAACGGTGAGGTAAAGTGTGGAGACCGACTATGTTTGACTTAGGCATCGTATTTTTCTGTATTATATAGAAAAAGGGAATCTGAAATTAACAACATTCACGTGCAAGTGAGCCTTGGACGTTCTTTGTCTACATGAGAAGAGGTATGTGCCCAGCAGTGCGATATTTACAGGGCGGTATTCATTTTATACATGCTTGATGGTGTCACATGTAAATCGATAGGACCGTTACTAAATAGAAAAATGTGTGCTTTATTCACACGAATACTTATAGTCTGGATCTTTAATAATGAGTATTTTTTGTGCACATGATTTTATAAAACGATTTAACAATTATCTAAAATGTTGTATTAAATCAAAAAGAATTTACTTTATAGACTACAATCGGAACAGGGCCAGTCCTGTCTGTAAAGTTTTAAAATAATAAACTACCAAAAAATATTATGTTTTGTATGTTTGAATTTTTTAATATTTAAACTGGTTATTTCAACTTGCTGCTTAAAAATGTATGTGAATGAACTAGTACCAATAATTTAGTTCTCAAATATTTAACTGACTGACTGATATTCACTCATTTAAAACCGATAATAACTTAAATCGCCGGAGGTATCAGAAACTCCGTCTCCATACTATCGCATCTGAGTCCCCCACAACAAACGCAGGGGTGCAGTGTACTCAGGTGTCGAATCGCGACTGTGCCAGACCGACGTCCGTACTGGCCCTTGTATTATACGTATGACGGATCATAGTGCAACTATGATATTAGTCTTAATCATATTAAATTTAAAGTTTGATGCAAAGTATAGATCACAAGGCAGCTAAACATTTGAAGAGTGCTTTTATAATGCAAGTTACTTTAAATAATTCTTTGCCGCTTTCAGGATATATTGTTGTTTTTATTTAACCAAAAATATTATGTTTAGTTTGGAAAAAAAAAATTAAATACAAATAAAAAAACTTTATAACTTTAAATAGTTCAAATGCTCAAAGTTGTTTTAGCAGAGCTAAGAACAAAATAGATAATAGATTCTCTTTGTTCTGAAAATCAGAACTTTATTGACTGGCATGCATGAACACACTTCCAATAACAGAATACACAAGATATTTTTGATCTTAGCTTAGTTAAAAAAGAGACCACTCAAAACATAATTATCGAGAACAAGAGTGTCTACCAGGCCTACGAGCTTTAACTATGTTTATAATACCGGCCTATAATTTTCCCATTGCTGGGCAAAAGCCTGTTCTCATATAGAGAAAGAACGAGCATACACGTGACACGAACATTGATCACCACGCTGCCGCTGGCTCACTGCGGGTTGGCCATTTCAGATTCTAATTTTTGGAATCCAGGTTTCCTCACTATATTTTTTTCACCGATTGTCAAAGATTTCTTGGAATAATTAAGAAAGTACATTTAACTTTGAAAGGTCACATTGGTACTTGCCTGTAGTGGGTTCGAATCTGCAACCTTGTGTACAAAAATCCGTTAAATGAACCGCTAGGTCACCGCGATATTTAAAGTTTATTACCACTAAAATTGCATTAGATTCTTATGATTGTTTCCATCGCACCTATAACAGTCGAATATTGTGTACAGCATCGAGGGTGGTATTGCACAGGGGAGTTTTCATCCCCTGTACAGAAACTCTTTGATGTGGCCGCCGTGACCGTGAAAATGTGACGTCGATTCATTTCAGGCAGATTAACGGATTCGTAATTGCATTTAAATTGAGGCTCTTGTGTGAACCAAGTCTTTATTGATGTTGAAATAATTCATTGTGAAATTATCGAAGGAGGGAATCTAAAACAATCAGAAGCTTCTGTCACAGGGAATGCGGTAGGTATTCATTATACGGACGTTATGAGTTTGATGTCAATGAGGATCTAGTCGAAGGTAATGAGTGTCGAGTTTGATGTTAACGAATATGTAATAGAGTGCCGATTGGATGAAAATGAGTGTCAATAATGGTGTCATCGGTTGTCGAGTCGGAGTCAGTGAGTGTCGAGTTTCCTTATCTTTCAAAAAGAATCTGAGCAGAGCTCTCTCCATTCCCTGCTGAGTGACTTTGATTTTGTGGACTAGCCTTACAGCAGTGTCCACGTTTCGGCGCCATATCAATAAATGGATGGTCTTATACCGCCGATATATACAATATTTATGTCAGTGAGGGTCGAGTTTGACGTCATTGAGTATCAAGTCCATGTTAAAAAGTGTCCAAATTGATATTAATTAGTATCGATTGAAAGTTTTCGTTTAGTCTGATCAAATACTGACGAGGACTAAGCAGTAAAATCTCAAATACTTCAAATTTATTAGTTCTAAAAGCACAAGGAATTATTTTGGTTAATCGTAAAACTCAGATACTATTAACAAATAGTTCAAACTATCACAAGGAATACTCATAACATACTTCTATAAGTAGCACCACTTAGTCTTATTTCACAGTTCCAAAGAACGAGAAAAGGAGCAGTTTAACATCAAACGAAAACGTCTCATAAAATGTGCTGTATTATAATCTGCACTTTGCAAAGAGGAAGAAATCGAGCAAGGAAACCAGATCCCATCTCAGTTCCAGGAAGACGTTCCTCAGCATTGTTCAGCCACGTACCTCCTATTAAAGGCGACGAACAATTTGTCACTCCAATTAGCATTAGGAATTCATACGCGTGCGACTATTAGTCTCGACGACATTCCCTGAAGTGTCTTTTTGGACGCGTCGCGGACGACTACGCGATTTGTCGAAGCCACACTGTTGATACATCGGTTACATCTGCTTTGAGAGATCCTGTACCTTACAATGTTGGCTATGTAAGATTCTGAAAAATCGTCTACGGTGTTTTATTATTTAATTCTATATCGTTCATAATGGACAAGCGAAATCCGTAACATGTTGAACTTTAAATTGATAGCAGTGGGAAGGTATGTATTTCATTTTTATCAAGATTATATTATAGGTGTAAGCGTTGTTATATAAAGATTCTTTACCTTCTTGTTTTACATTGGAACTTATCACTGGACAGATAATAATTTTGTCCATATCAGTTTCATACACGGCCACTCCAGCGTCCGTCGCTACGTCACTCAAAACATCCACAAGATATAGGACGAACACATTGGCCGCATCCGCTACTGTGTTCCACGAAGGGCTAATTAACGTTGCACTTGTGTCTTGATTAATGCGCGAACTAATTACGGGGACAGGCGTTGTCTGCCGCTGATGTGAACACACCGTGATTTGTATTATTGGGTCATGATTTACTTGAATATTACTTGATTACGAACTTGTGATATAAATATAATTGGATATACCAGAGATGAAACAGACTATATTTAGATGTTTTACTTACCCGCTGTGCTAATTGAATGTGAAAGTACCTGAAAATAACAATAATTCATTGTTATTGCGTTATTCGATGGAAAACCAATATGGTAAAAAATATAGAGCTCAATAGTGGTCCACTCCATAAAACTTTTCTCTTAACAATATTTGATACTTTAGTATCGATAAAAACATCTCCCCTTCACAACAGATATTATAAATCATTCTCAATACTGTATGTATATCGAGATTTTATCGACAGCAATAACTGTTTTCGCCAAACGCATCGTTTTTACAACGACATGCCGACAAACTTGTATTTACCAGCCCAAACAATATTCAAACCACTCTATGTCTACGCAATAAAGAGGGAACTTCGTTGCCAATTACATGAAATAAAGTTTCGCGACTGTATAAATAAGTTTGTATCCTTTTGTAATTGTCTAATACCCCTAGAGACGGTGCGTGGCCGTTCTATTAACATTTTAATGCTTATAGGTGTAATCAGAACATAAAAACCTAATTTATATGCGTCTAGACGACACGGCAGCGGAGTGAGACTGAGGTGAACTTAATCGACACAAGAATTACATTGTTAGTTGCTATTTCGTTTTTAAATGGAATGTACTATAGGTAAGTAACAAAATCTATCAGAATCAGATGTTTGATTTCTCACGAGCACTGCGGAGGCCTTCCTGAGATATTGAGAAGTATTGTGCCCGTAGGCCTTATATTCCCAACTCTATCGGTGACAATGCAGTAATCTCTTAAAAGAAAATGGATGCTAGTTGGATTATTGTCAGGGGCCACTTGTACCGTTCTATTTTTAAGTAAGTACATCCATAGTTTAGGCATATTTAAAATAATCATGGACTTAAATTTTCTTCCAGATGTAATAATAGTATGGCATGTCTTCACGTACAGGAAATAAAGGGATGACATACAAGAGTTTTAACATGGTAACATAAAGAAAATTAACGCATTTATTACAAGAGATATTGAGTCAAAAAGTAACATTACGAAGACAGATTATACGTAGGTACAAACCTGTACCAAATTAAGTTAGCAGTTCAGATCACACTTATGCTAAACACATAAAGTGCAAAATACCTTATTTAATGGTAAAACGTATTCTGCTGAATTGACGGATTAGTAGAAAGTAAGAATCTATAACAAGATTATGAAATGCAGTTGCGTTAGCTCTTATCATAATCAGAATAAGATCGACAATCATTTGTTTGAGTTGTGTATCGTGTCTCATTTGGTCAGAAAGCTCATCAATCAAGCTGGACTTTGATGGAGGTGGTGTAATCAGGTTTGTCCTGTCTGTCTATATTGTACCTCCTAAACACCTAATCATTCGGGGATCAGGTGGGTATATTTTGTTAGGTGGTAATTTGTGATTAAAATTAAGTAAAGTTTACTCTAATTGATACTTAATCGTTCATTTAAATATGCGAATACTTGTTACCCTTTCATGCTAATACCAATTTTAGAAAACGAGCAATAATAATGATAGTAGCTATAGTGGAATATTTCCCAATTTAAAAAAAACGTGTTATTTTATGGCTAAAATTAGGATCATACTGTTTAGACCAATTTCCATCTCCAAACGAATCGATTATTGTAATGCAAATTCTGTCTCAAATATTACATCACTACGTCACTACGTCACTACGTCACTAGGCCACTAACCCATCTACATAAAAATATACACAGGAGAACATATTGTACTCAATTTTTAATTTCACTGTACAAATAAGAGGTATACAAATAAAGCGCGGTACAGACGCGCATCTGTCGAACGGTAGAGTTGCGCCGGCGGCACTGTTAAGAGCCGTTGTGATCCCACACTAAAATATTGTGGAAAGTGGATATGGCATAATCTATGTATACAAAAATCTCGTGTCAAAATGTTTGTTATGGTGCTCCTCCAGCTTCACCTATTTTTGTATTAGGTCTGAGAATAGATCGTGGGTTCATTTTCATACCCCTAGGTGATAAGGATGTTCTTCTCCAAAACATGGCAAAACAAAATTTGCCGGGTCAGCTGGTATAATATATACATTTTTTTTTGTTATAAGCAATTGTATTTAATTTTGTTTTGTCTTCAAAATTGACCATAATATTATAATATTACCATAATATATATAATATTTACCATAACATTTTCAGCCTGAAAACCGTCTTTTCACAAGTTTTTGGTATTCGTGGTCTGTTTCAGATTAGCTAGGTGAATTTCTTTCTATCTTTCATGTATTTCTACTGGTTAACCAGTATACATAGACATGAATTCAATACACTCGTAAGTAATAAATGCCGCATCCATTTTTTCGTTGACTTACCCTATCGCTTATTCGATGCACTTCCCCTAGTTTGGCACGGGGGCTTCAAGTAGAGGTGCACCACTCACAGCTCGATCGATACCGTTTATTGTAATAGCTTCATACATTTTTTTACTGTCAAGTCCTTGTTTAGTTTTTTGGACATTCAATATGTTTGCGCACCGTGCATTATGCTGAGAGATTCAGCCACTGTAAAGCTGGGAGTAGACATCTGTGATATAAAACAATTTAGAAACTCAGGCCTCTAGACAACACCATTTTAGTGTCGTTTAAGGGTCAAATGATGTCACACCATAGTTAATTTCAAGGACAGGAACAGACTATTGGTAGAAAAGGTTGTTTTCGAACTGTATCAATTAATTTTATTAAGTTGTAGTATACCAAGCCCAACAGGGTCCAAAATGTAACTTTTAAAACCATATTTATAACATAATGGAGAGCAATAAAGTATTGAATAAGTATTGTTTTGAGCATTGATCAAGCGACAGCGATTGCAAGACATTTCTTTAGCTATACAACGTGGCGATTGAAGGTTGACAGTTGGAGGTTTAAAACACATTTAAAATTCGTTTTTATGATTAAATTCTTCAGCTTTTTGTTTCAAGAGTAACCGTCACAAAACTCGTAAAATTCTACAAATTCTAAATTAGACCTCAAAAAATGTTTAATTAATTCAACCGTGATCGCATCAAACCGCAACCGTTTATAATACCGGCCATCACAAAATGTTTAACATGAAAAAACCTTTTTATAATCAATTGATTTTCCACGCGATCGGACGAATACGTCGGGAAATGGAGAGAGGTCATTGCTTAAAATTTATGTAATTAAATACAGCATGTCAGCCGCTTTTGGGTTTTGTTTGACCGATTTTAAAAGGTTTTTTATTTTATTGGATTTCGTGTGGTTCCTTCTAAAGATAATAATATAGAACTCGGTCATGTAGCATGTTTTTTTTTATTTGTTTTATTACCCTGATACTGATTGTCATTGATGATACATAGTAAAACAAAATTCGTTTAGAAGACCAGCAATCTTAACACCTTCCCTGTCCCGTCAGAAGACAGAATAGTTAAACAATGGAAATGTGCATATGTGATTCACGGGACAGTGAAAGTGTTAAGACATAGAAAGGTCCGTAGGCAGAACAAAAAAATCTTAATGAAACATGAAAGTTATAAATGTCTTCATTAAATATTACCAATACTTTATCATTCATCACCCAAAACATGGAAAGTCTTATCTACATACAAGCAACAACGGCCAAATGCATTTAAATTCAGTCGTAGCGGCAGCACCTTCGCGGTAAGTTTTCAAGTAATTTACGAGTGAATATTTAAGCATCACCTACCAGGGGATCAGAACATGCCAGGGGTGGAGTTTTGTGTGTTTTACTAATTGCCAAAAGATGTTAATCAGGTACTGGAGACATATACCCGTCTCCCTCAATCCCAAGGACAGGTTGACACTCTTTCTCTCTCACCTGTCCTAAAGATATAACTCAAAAGCTGAAGCAAAAACCATGACAAGGAATTAATTAGAACTCAAGGTAAATAATGAAGATTGTCGCTTGTACTAATGAGTTTTCCTGAAGTTGTGTTTGGTAAAATAATTATAAGACAGGTAATTAAGAAGTTTAAAGGAATGCAAATGGTCCAAAGTTAATTATCTTGAAAAATGGTTAAAGAAGTATAGACAGAACGATCTCCACGAATGTCTGTCTGGATGAATTTTAAAGCAATTACCAATGATAATAATGTGTCACTTGTATGTGTTAATAAATAAATAAGTAAGAAAAAAAAATTAAGGAATTCACGTTTTAAATTATTGTTCCAAAATTTATAGCTCCTTATTATGTCTGAGATAAAGTATTTCTTTATAAATATTATTCACGTCCATCGCTATATTACGATCATAGATAATATAACTAGCAAACATCAAAACGTCACAACATCGCATTTATTATTATGAATCGCGAGTAAAAGTCTCATTCAAAACCGTTCGCAAATAGTACATAATGTCACAGCCACACATGGGCTAGGTACTAATAAATACAAGCTAGTGGATTTTCATTAGCCGTCGTGTAACACCCTTACACACACAATCCTTTGACCACGTTATTATGCGACGTGCGCCCTTGCTTATAAAAAACGTATTAAAACACAGAAATGTTTGAATAAGTGTGTGATTGCGGTTCGTGAAGCAATGCGAGAAAAACGTACGTTTCATTAGTAGGTACGGAATGTTCATTTTGAGAATGTTTTATGTATTTTTTGCGATACCTGATGGCTAGACGGATATTAAGGTGGAAATTGCGTTTTTTGACACGGCTCCGGCTACAGAGTTTTAATATAGAGGAGTGTTGTAGACATTTTAGCATGTTTGTTTTACTTTGAAGGCTTCATTTGTCGTGAAGCTTTAGTATAGGTATAAAATACTAATCCATAGAGAATCGAAGGATTATAGATCTTGCGTTAGGATTATTCTATATACGATTGATTTACTATTTTGTGAAATAAAATTAGTTGGCATTAGTAAGTGCAAAGTTACTTCCAAAACCATAAAATAAAAGTATTTAAATCCACGTCATTAAAAAAATACTAATCGCTTTTTGTATTTAAATCCAAACATCGCATGTGTGGTCGTCTTCGGGCGATAAAATGTGTCCAATCAAAGCATTTAACGGTCCGACGGCGGTTGTCAGCGGCTCGCGTAATTTGAATTTGGAATACAACGCGCGATTGGCAAGACGCGGCGTCAATGACGCGACACCGTCACCCCGATGTGTGGGGCGGCTTTTATATTTTAACATCGAATGTTCCATTCAAAATGTCTGAATTTTTAAAGGCTATTAAAAAGATTTAGTGGTACTTTTAAACAGTAACAAACAAATCGAGCGGAGATAAAAGGGTCATTATAATCAGTTGTATGTTTTTGTATATTCACCTTACAGCGAATGTGTGGTAGACTGAACACATCTATTTTATCTTTATCTAATTATACACTAAGAACCTGAGTGGCCGATTGTAAGTCTTAAAAATAGGTTAGCTCGAGAAATTAATGTACACTCTGACTTCAGTGTGAACCTGACTGCGTAAAATAATACATAGAATATAAAAGATTAAAAAACAGAGTATATAAAATATAGAAGAAGAGAAACTAAGATATTACTTATTATTATTCTGTTTCTGTAATTCCAAAAGTTTTACGATCTCACGAATGCTTAATTCTGTAACACATAAGCTTTTAATTTTTATGTTGATAATGAGCAGGCGAGGTGATGCTCATTTCTTCCCTATACGGAAGAGGCCTGTGCCCCGCAGTGAAGCGTTTATAGGCCGGTTTTATAATAATTATTATTAATCTGCGTTCTAATACAAACCTGTATAGAGTGGAGGCGTTTCAGTTTTTACGTGTTTTAACACAACTCCCATTAAATCCACTTAATAATATGTTATGGGCCAGGCTGTCAGCTTATACAAATTAAAAACATTTAGAGTAAGTATATTAAAAATCATAATTATAACACTACAGATTACAACTAAACCTATATCATAATATAGTCAATGTTAGCAATATTTTCTATATAAGTGTCGGCGCTCACTGGATGGGCTTGCGACAGGCCGCGTTATGCCCCGCGTTATGACGCGTGTCGTGCCGCGGCCCGAGTAGTTTGTCTCCGCTGACCATTTCCTGCACATCCCTCCTGTAACACAAACGTGCTGTGGAGAATCCTCTGGTCATATCTAAAAATCAATTCTGCATCTTGTAAGGTTTTTTAATATTTGTTTTAAGGCGTAATTTAAAAAGTAGGATTTAAAGTTAACCCAGGCATAACTTTACAGATGAACTCTTTCAGAATTAATAGTCGACGAAAATTCAGTCAATTTCTGTTGTAATCATAATATAAACTTGAAACTGATGAAAGATGGTTCTAATATTGATGGCGTCTTCATAGTAAAAACTGTATAGTAAATAACTGAACATAAGTTTAAAGAAAAATAGTAACCAAACAACCTTCGAAAAATGTATTTCCACAAAAATAATGGGTACAACTGTCTCCACGGCCGTCGTTGTCGCGGCTAGGTAGTTCCGCCCCCGAGGGAATATTTCAAGAATATTATTATGTAAGAACATGCGCGGGACTTTATGATCACCTAGCCTTTCACGGTGACCGCTCTGCCGCGTCGCAAACAACAGGGCTGCCTACCAAATATACGTCGTGTATTTGCGATTCATGAAAATTACAAATATCGTTGAGTTCAGTTTTAAATGTTGTTTGCATGAAACTCTATACACAATTTAAACTTCTACTCTAAAAACAATAATTAATAAATTCTTTATCTATTATTAGCCTTATATCTTGTTTATATTTTGCCTAAATCAATCTAAGAAAGATAATATATAATTTAACTAATATTGTAAATACCTAGTGGAGTTTACTTGCAGGTGTTGGCGGTAGTTACATAATGGTATAGTCTAGGAAATATATACCTATTTAAAAAATAGTGAAAAAATTACATGTTTTTGAAAAACCATGTAACGATGTGGCAGCAACCCTGATAAGTCCGGAAGTTTGTCCGCGGATTCTTTATATTTATATTCACCTTGTCGTTCGTCCGGCAGATTTATTCACTTCTTTAGAGCGCGCGCACTGACCGTGTCCACGGAGCGCCCCCTGTGTGTGCGCCCTACTTTATATACGCACTGCGCGGTTAAAACGCTCATAAAATTGTTGCTTTTTAAAATATGTCACTAGGCGCGTTTTAATTTTTGTATCAAAATCAAGTCCATTCGAGTCCGTTCGATTAGTTCGTAATAATCGTGTAGGTACGCCGTTGCACACATATCATACTTAATCCAGGGAGTATCACACAACAAGTTACTGTAGTGTACTAAAATATTATTCGCAAATAATAAAATAAACAAGCACTTTTTAGTGAATTTATTTTTTCTTCTATTTTATACATAGCCAGGCATTCCTTCTGATACATACAGAGAATGTAGCGTTTTCTATAATCCCCTGTGTCCACAGCGCCTAGTGCGTGCACCCACCGCTCCCCAGTCCGCTATGATATGTGTTGCGTAAAATTTTGTTTTTCAGAAGTCAGGCCTAAGGTATCGCTGACAAATGCCCGACAGTTTATTATAGACCGGATCAAGGGATAGTGGACGCGTACCTTAAACATGTTTGTGTGCACTTCATTTTTATTCGGATTAAGGTTGGAGATGTTTACTGTTTTGTTCACAAATTCATAAAAATTAAAAAATATATGTTTGAGTTAATCTTAATTATGACTAGGTATACCTAATTCGCAGTCGTCGTTTTACTCAATACGATTGCTTATTTTCACACCAGGCTTAGAAGATATTAGTATTTTTTTCAATTATTGCGAAATAATATAGCAGCCTGTGGACTCACGTTACATGTCATTATTCGTATTAATACTATTAATCAATTACTTGTCATCAGCATGGCAAAGAATCGTCAAAATGATTGTATTCCCACGTATTTTGTTTAATACTTGTATTGCGGAGGTCAAAAAACCGGACAAGTCAGTAACTATCGAAGTGAACTTTAATGTCAGAAGTTTTGAATACGAAGGAGTATCATTCTTGTCTAAAGCATCCAGAAAAAGGGACAACAATATTAGTCTGTGTCTATTGTATTCTTAAGAATTGATGTACCAAATAAAGCAGACTAGTAACAAATCCACCTGCCTCTCCTTCACTTACAGCTTTGTAGAGTTAATTAATTATTATTAGGCTCAGGGCTCGGCGCGTCGTCGCGCGTCGCTGGTGACGTACATATGTCATCAACTCTTACTTTGATGACCGACATGACACCGCCTTTTGTTCTAATCAATAGGATTTATAGCCATAGTTTTATTGACGGTGGAAGCTATTGAGCGTGTCGAATCACCTGAGATAATGAATTGCGAGTCAATTAGAGTCTTCTTTTTTTTTGGTTGTATTGTTTTGCGGTTTGTCATGGCTTATGCTTAGAAGTCAGAGATAGGTAGTCAGAGATAATTGGCTCTTAACTTTGGTGTAACGAAAAATTAACAAACGGTTCTCGTAAAACATTTGATAATTAATAGAGTTTACAAGTTGAATAAATATTTTTGTAATCTGGTCTGTTAATAATATAGTCCTAAAATGATATTATTTAATTGAAATGACAATTCAAACAATGCAATAATACTAAATTAAATCTCATTTTACATATCCTATGTTGGTGAATGTACAATAAAGAGAAAATTAATAAATAAATCTGAGGAGTACATATGAAATAAAAATTCAGAGGGTTAAAATACCTAAATCCTTCGAACGCTATCGGGTGCAGATGGGAATCAAATACGCGTGCACTCAAATCCCTTTAGCGGAGTCCAGGTAGGGATTATGGTGTACAGTTATGCCGCGGGGGAGCTGATCAGAGCCATAACGGAGATTAGGGTAGTTTACTGATCGATGCCTGCTTCTGCACAATTGGAGCGCTTTAATATAACGTCAATGAATTTAGTACTTACACAGTATGAGACGGGCCTGTTGGTCTAGTGGTTAGTGATCCTGACTGCTAAGCTGGAGGTCGTGGGTTCGATTCCCACTCAGGACAAATCTTCTTGTGATGAGCACGATCATTTGTTCTGTGTCTGGGTGTAATATGGATGTATTTAGAAATTTAAGAGTATGTTTATCAGTTGTCTGGTTGCCATAGTACAGGCTCTGCCTAGTTTGGGATCAGATGGCTGTGTGTGAGATTGCCCCAAGATATTATAATTATATAACAGATTAATAATATTATATTATAGTATTTTTGTGTTTCTGCTCCTATTCAAGAACACGAACACGTTAAGCTGACCGCAATCGTTAACACCCACCAGGAAACCTGAGAATGCTGTTTTCATGTGCTCATGATGATGATGATGACTTCCTAGCCGATTTCGGCCATGAGGAGTAGTTGCTTTAATCCCGAGGTTGGTCACGATCATGAGCGCATGTGCACATACCGCCACGAAAAAAATAGTTTTTATTAATAACATGTAGCCTTTGTGTTTCTACTTCTTTTAATTACTTTGTTGACTTTTCTATGTTGCTCAATAGACGTATGGACTATGGTCTGGTATGGTATTATAATATCCAAGTATTGTTGTCACCTACTTAAAAAAGTGCAATCTAACAGACGGGCAATTTCATTGATTTTCACCTACATAATTTGCCGGTCGATAAAACATTTGAAGTGCGCACACATCCAATTACCACTCAACAAAACTACACATCTGGCCAAAACGATGGCTCTCAAATTGCAATCCACAATCGATCTCACCTCAGGAATCGCTCCCACTTGAGATCGCCCCCATTCGCTCACTTATTACGCCCCGCGGCTAGTGGGGCAGCACTATTGTTCGATCTTTTCATTAAATGCTTCACCTTTAAAATGTATTTGGGTGTGGGGTACGTGATGTAAACGGGATGAGGTCGTACGCTGAGATGAACATTTTGATAATTGGCAGTCGATTGTGACTTGCTATTATGATGTTCGTTATGAACAGTCTGTGGAAAAGCTGGACACATGTAAGTAGAGGCCATCGAGAGCGCAAATGAGTACCTACCTGTGGTCACCATTCTGGCTTTATTTAATATTAAGTAAAATTCAAAGACATAACAATAAAAATATCGCGTATACCAGTACACATAATATAAAAACTGTCATGATAGAAATACGTTAGGCGTTGTCTATAATAATAATGTACACTTTCCATTTTTGTTCTATGAAGAAAGAGATAAATTAAAACTGTATTTTCAAAACAACGTAGTTGATAGGTACATTTTTGAACCCTTTCATGAAACAAAACTACCCTGTCCCGCGCACAATAGAACGCATTCGTATGCTACAGCTTAAGCGGCCATTTAAAATGTTTTTTGAATTAAGAACTCGCCCGCGGCGTAACGGTCATTTTTTCTTTTTTCTCTTTTTATATTATTTTATTTGCAGTGGGGCTTACTGGGCAATAAAGGTAGGGATGGGTTAATAAATTTCGGACGTGTGCCAGTAATAAAAATTTTAATTGTGTTTCATAATATCGTGGGGTTTACGGTTCATTGTAAGGTGAGCATTATGATTTCGAGTGGATTTTTAGGGTTAATGTAAATGTTGTCTGGACGTCGGATTAATTGAATAGTTGGATTTTTTTGGGATTTAACGTGACCGGTTTATCTCGTTTACACTGAGAAATATTTTTATTCATTAAAACTATTAGGCACATGAATGTTTTATACATGATCTTCGACCACCATTTTAAGTGTAGTACTAGTACCACCAATTTTATTCTTGTGTCAGTAAAACAAATAGTAATTACCTAATCCCAATCGGTATTTTTACGTCAAATTATAGTTAAAAAATATTAATAAATCAATTAAGTATAGTAAGAAATAAATTTTGTAATATACGAAAAATAAATTTACTAAATTGTCAAAGTGTTCTTCACCCGCAAAACCTACTTCGAAACGAACCATAAAGCTACAGCTACTCCCCGCTAGAGGCGCTACCGTCACCGCCCACGCGCCCATTCAATGAATGAACGTTCTTTGGCCATTTCACCAAAGGTAATGTATATATTACACTCATCTCGATTCCTAGAAGATCGTTTATAGACGGTTTATAGCCAGCGTCTTGAGCGTAAAGGATTATTTAAATATGTTTTGATGTCTGTATGTCAATCTATTTTCACGAAATCTTCAATATTAATGTATTTTTAGATCATCCTCTTTTGGGTGTAATTTGTGTAGGGTGATTTCGTGTGGGTGTTCATAATTCTGTTGATTCTATTTCCATAATCATGTTTATGAGTTTGAGGTACTCTACTTATCGTTGGTTACTGATGAAAGCTTTTGAAATTGTAGTCAGATTAAAATATTATAATCTTACTATTTTTGGTCTGAACTAAAGAAGCCTGAGCCTTTTAGTGATACAATATGTTTTTTTTCGCTTGCTATTCTTTATTCTGCCTGACCATACTTTATCAGTAGTTACTCTATGGAGACACTTCTAGATTTTGACGGGCCTGTTTGTCTAGTGGTTAGCGATACTGACTGCGAAACCAGAGGTCCTGGGTTGGAATTCCACCCAGGACATAATAATATATTTGTGTGATATTTCAGTTCTGGTTCTGTGTCAGGGTATAATTTACATGTATGTATTTAGAAATATAGAAGTATGGGTATCAGTTATCTGGTTGCCATAGCATATATATAATACCGGTTCTGCCTAGTTTGGGATCAGATGCCCGTGTGGGAGTTGTCCCGAAATATTATTACTAATAGAAAAAAAGCAAAAATTCCTCGTTCTCATTATGTTAACTCAGTGTAACCCAAACAATAGAATATTTCTAAGCCAAAAGTCTGCTTCACTCTATCTTAACTTGAATCTACCGGTAAGTTTCAACTCTTAGCTCTCACATGGAACACATTTGACAGACGTCAAAATTATGCATTGCTCTGCGTTTTACCAGAAGATAAGTAGCGGAGCATCAGCGGTGCGACGGTGCGACGCGACACAGATAATCAATTAATTCCGCCGGTCGCGGCAATTAGTCGCAAGTCGCACCTCGCTCTTATGATTATGATTAATATGAGGGATCGGTTTATGCTGCATTGAGGTATTCTGGTAATAACTGCGCCTGTAGAATAAAAATATAGTTCTTCTTACAGAATGCAACTTGCGGATTTGAAGTGTTTCGTATAAAATAAATTAAATGAATAAATGTGACTTATTTTTATTCTAGAGATTCAAAACAATTCGTAAAAGTATCAACCTCATATTACACTAAAAACTTAACATTGTTCCAAACAAATGAATAAACCAATATCAATACACTGATGATATAAATTCAACCTTTTAAATGCTACAATAGTCACCTTATTCAGTTCACATACAATTCTAGTGAGCAACCAAAACAATTGAATGTTTTTTCTTATACGTACAGCTGTATATGTAATACGTATATACGTTAATTGTATACATTAACAGGAGTGCGTGTATTAGGATGTTATTATCTCTCGAATAACGTCGTCGAACGAAGTGAAAATCTCACAAAGGAACTTGTTTACCTCTAATTAATATGCCTTAGGTAAGATTACAGAGCTGTGGAGACGTTCGTGCGGATAATCTTCTAAATTATTTTGTTACAAACGGCTTTTACATCATTAGATGTAAGTGTTTTAGTTCCTTGGTTTTGAATGACCCAAATAATTAACAAACTCTGTACATATACTCTGATCAATCTATAAAACGCGATAGAATCAAAATCGACCAACAGATTTTTTAGTTTATAACAATTGTGAGATTATTTCAAGAGGGAGGTTTTAGTCTATAATATCCGGTGTGAGTCTATTAGTTCTAAATTTAAAAAGACGTAGGAAGATAAATCTACCTGAAAATTGACAATCAAGCTTTCTATTTTGGTTCTACAATGGCCCCGATTCTGTTAAACCCGTAATAAACTAATTTTAGTCCATCGGTATCTTTTTCACTTATACATATTTAGAAAAGGACAGACAAAAATTAGAACTGTCAAATTTAATAGCAACTAAAATTCTGTGCGCTCTATAAACACTGTGATGTTCAAGGCGAAAACTAGTTTGACATTCCTAAGTTAGTTTTTATCTGTTGCCGTCCTTTTCATACGCTTTATGTTAGTAAAATACGGCAATGGTTTAAATTTAGTTTAGTTAGCGGTCAGAGAAATCAGCACCCACATTATTTTAGGTTGTACTTGATACTTCGGAATATTATATTTCATTATCTTCGATCTTTTAAATTGGAATTGATAATAATCATATTTATTGTTAGGTAGTAGGCTCTACCTAACATAAAATAATTATTTATCTCAATTTCTTTTTACAGTCTTGTTCGTAGAATAAGTATCTGACTGCTGGTGAAGACTAGAGGAAGATGGAATCCTGTTCTTGTCAAGAAAAAATGGCTAGTTTTAATTAATTTTATGTGGCAGGTGGACCATCATTTTTGTGGGCGTGAACACATTCATAGGATTCCTGAAGAATATGTTTTATTGTTCTCATATTATTTGGTATGCATGCGATGATTCATTGATGTTTTATTATGAGTGTGGGAGAAAGAGGCGGAGCGTTCCCGATGCGAAGATGGAACATCCTCTTGGTATGTCGATGTAGGTAGACTGATAGAGTTGAAAACTAAATGTGATCTCCGCCCATTGTACCTATATTTATTTTCAACTAACTTTTAATGGTATCGCTATTCGCTGTACGTATAAATCCTGTGTTAGGGGTTCCAAAAAAAATAAATAGGCACTGAAACATACCCACAGAAAACGTTAAAAGTATTGTTAAGGTGTGTGTATTGTTATGATTTAAATACAAGAATAATAAGCAAAAAATAACACAACCATAAAATATCCTAGTGCAACTCAGGAAAACTGATCTAAACCTATCAATGTAAACTCAAATACCTCAACGTTCAGTTATTAATATAATTAAGTGAGAGCGACTCCACAGTATTCGTGTGCATCAAAACGTAGAGAATGACATCAAGCCATTAGCGGTGCGCGCAGTCAGCGCCGCCCTACCGTGTACACCGCGTTTGTCTAGCGCACTGCTCTTTATAACCAACGACTTGATACACACAAACAAAACATTAAAAAAATACCAAATAGACCGGTACCATTTTATTGTATACATTTTTGGTAAACATGTTATGGAATTTTGCTTTAGGATTAATTTTTATGTATTGCCTTTTCCCTTCGTATAAGTATCAGGAATATGATAATTATATTATGGCAATATCTACAAGTTAGGTAGCGGTATATAACTCCTTTTCTCTAAAAAAACTCTTGTCCTAAATAAGTTGATTGACATTGACGTGTGATTTTTTTTATTCAGTTTATATCATAGCGGCCGGCATTCAAAGGATCACGACTTCGTGACGACATCGAATCGGACCTCCTAAATGTCTTAAAAGACATTCTCCCACGTACATCCAGGTTGCTTCGCTTAATCAACCCTCAAGTAATGAGGGGTATCTTCTGAGGGGCGCGGAATCAATTAATGAATATTTTACTTCGCCGGGATCTTAATCAACGTTCCGTGTCCCGGATTTTTGGGTATCGCGCGGGATTCCGGCCTCTTGATTTATTATACTCAGTCCGCTGAAGTGATTGATTTAAACTTGATTTAATTATGAATTCGAATTTGTTTGTTTATGTTTTGTTTTATGTACATTTGTTGAGAGTGTTAGAGGAATGGACTAAGCGTTACTATTAATGGATGCGTAAATTAAAGGTATTGTGTTGTTGTTACACTTTCAGTTTCTATTACGAACATTGAGATGAAAATTTAAGACTTTATAAATAATGTCTATTTTCTTTGCCCGACCCACCAAAATATACAAAAAGAGTAAGAAATAATTAACATTATTGACGAGTCCATCTCAATAAGAAAGACAATTTTCAACAAAAATACTGGCGAGTAGCTTTCATCAGACCAATAACCCGTTTCTCTCAGGTAATTTTATAAACGGCCAATGACACCCAGACGATTCTATATTATTATTTATTTTCACAGACTTAAAAAATACATGAAATATCCCAACATTAGTGAAAAAGATTTTTTAACAAGCAACATAAATCCAGTGATCATATATTTTGCAATAACCAAGGGAAATACTTTCCCAGACTGTTTGGTTGTATGTTCTTTACAAACAAACTAAAATCTCTTATAAATCAACGTCGTTACGTTTATTTAGTATTTCCTACGTGATTCCTCTGACGCCACCTTCGGGAGCTCACGCTAAAATTGATCATTAACTAAATTTCAAAGATTACTCCTCTCATTTCTAGATCGCGACTGTTTGAAATTAATAACAACCTCATTATTTGCTGATGTTATAGAAAATTTCAAGGGATACTCGACTTTATTTCTTTGTGACAAACCGTATGAGTTAGTTTATACGTGTGTGTATTAAGTTTGTTATCATTGAGACAGCCAGAAGTAATAAATTATTTTGTCAGAGCGCAGTCACCTGAGTGTTTTTATATTTTACGATCTTCTTTTTAAAAATGCGAAACATGTTTAGTTTGACAACGTTGTAAAATATGCTGTAGGTAGGGAAGCTTGATGTCACCGTTTAAAAGGTTTTTTTAAACACCATAGTATAATTCTGCGTGAAAATGATAATTGTATGTAGCGACATTTCTTCTCTGTTTGATCTATGTTTTGGTACTAATGGTGCAATATAGAGGTGGCTTACATCAAAGTGTTAAGACTTACTGAATGAGGGGCATTATGTTATTTACCTACTGACCAGAATATAATAAATGAAACGACTAAAATATTAATGTTCCAGTACGTTACGCAGTGGTTTCTGTATCCAATATTTTTGGGACAGGTGCTAAGAGTTTAATTTAAGATTGTTATCGCGAATATTATTGGTGGGTTTCAGAAACTTCTGAAATCAAAAACTTTTCCGTTAGTCCCGATAAATTATTCATAATTTAGCTAATAAGATACGAATTAAATTTCTTTGATCAAGTATTATTGCGACACATCAAATTCACCGGCGATAAAACACATCCGCGTAATATTGAGGAAACTGGATACATAGGAAATGCCACATTTTCCCATCAAAGATTTCCCATCTTGGATGTTGCACCGTATATTAACGGTGGTTAAATTGACCTATTAAATAAGTAAAAAGAACAAGATAAGAGCTAACTGTAGGATCTCGCGGCCGCCGTGTCCAATAACTCACTTTAAGCCCAGTTTAATTCTTGCCTTAACTGGAAGTTGGGGAGCCGACCTCGTTTCTTAAATTATGTGCTTTAGAGCTAATCGCGGCGATCTGTACCGTTAAGTAGGAATTTTGATTGTTCATTTTATTGTGATCATTTTATAAGTGATAAATATAATCACTGTGCAATCTTGTACTTTCTTGTACTTATATAGAAAATGTGATAGTGAAACGGAGCATTTCACGAAATAAGGTAGGACAAAATAATGTTTACCTGGTTTGACATAAATACTTATCAAACCGGTAAGACAACGGAAATAAAAATAAGCGAGGAATCCGCGAGGGAGGGAAGTAGTTCTACATTCCTACCATAACATCATCCAATAATCTAATCTTTTTGTTAAACCTAAAACGTTGGAAATGGATCTTCACAATTCATTTCATATTATCATAATCAATAAAATAATTTCTCATTCATTCCAAACTTGGCTCACACCCCAAAAAATCTTCAAACAAAAAAAACAAATAAATCCAATGGGAGGACAATTAAAAAGTAATTACCCATTAGACTGATCAGGATACCTAGAGTCCACCTAGCGAACAATAGGTAATGGTCATTAGTGCCGCGGGTGACCACCGCAGGGGTCCGGCACTGCGGGGGTCAGGGTTCGAGTCTGTGCCGGTACAATGCGCTAATGCTCTCCGTTTAAGTGCTTTAAATTGATCTGTTTTGTTATAGATATGTTTTGGTATTGATTTCGTTGTGTTTAGCTGATGCAGGGGTGCCAGCAAATATTCGTGCCCAGAGCTTTTATCTTGTATGATTCTATAATTTGAACTGTGTTTGGAACAATGAGGACCTCTCACTTAGTTTATAGTATTGAACTAATCCAATCTAATTAAAAAAAATGTTAATGTTCATTTCCCACAGGCGACTGAAAACGATGACTACTTGAAGTTTTGAAGGTAATGAACTATTTCAAATTAGATTGTAAAATACAAAAGAGATTTGAAATTTTGAGAATAATGAATACTAAGCGTAGCTTGAAAATAGCGTCCATGAATGAAAGGAGAGAGATAAGCGATTATCGTGGTATGGACATATTATGAGGAGGGATGAAAGTCACATAACTAAACAAGTTATTAGTATGACTCTGAATGGGTATACAAGCAGAGGGAGACCGAAAAAGAGATGAATGGATTGTGTGAAAGATGATATGAGAAACAAATGAGTGGATGTCGCGATGACGAATAATAGAGATGAATGGAAGGAAAATATGCTTTGCGCCGACCACATATGTATGGGATAAGGAAAGAAAAAAGAAGACTACGCGTAGTAGATAGACTACTAAATACTATATAGTATACTACTGTTCCCCGCGACTCCGCCCGCGGTACCTAATTTTTTAGTAAAATATGCAGTCTATGTTACTCAGGGTAAATGTAGCTTTCTAATGGTGAATGAATTTTTAAAATCGGCACTGTAGTTTTTGAGTTTATTCATTTCAAACATACACACACACAAAAATACAAATCTTTCCTCTTTATAATAATAGTGTAAAGTCAAACAAGTTACCTAGGAGCAAGTATAACCAAGAATCGCAACGTATGCGTCCGCCGCGGTACATAAACACGTTCGGTCATTTCATAAAACATCTGTGTATTTTCTATTTTGATAGGTTTCATATATCTGACCGCAGGGGGCGCGGCTCGTAAAACGCGAACGGTTTGGCTTTCTGCCCTCCCTCTGTATTTTATTAACGGCAAGCACTAAGGTATAGTGTGTTGAGGTTCGGTTTAATAAAATTTTTCGGTAGCACAGCCAAAACTTTGACCGATCTTGTGTTTCAACTTTTGGTACATCTGCGACTGTTTTTCTATTAGTTTTTTGTTTACTTTTACTTACTATTTGTTGTTTGTGTTATCGTAGGTACTTTGAAGAATGTGTTTTCAAGTTATTTTACATATTAGAGGATCTGTTATCTCTTTCTTATATATATTATAGAAATTCATATAATTCACCAGAAAAGAAAATTGTGAAAAATTCTTAAAAAAAAATCAAGAAAATCACTTGTATTTCGGTGACATCAAATGCATCAATAAATCAATAAAACAGCAAAAAAGCAGTACTAATATATAAAATAGAAGCCAAAATTTTAAATACGACGTTGTATATAAATGTTTTATGACAACATTATTATTTATGTTTGATCATATAAACAAGTGACAATCTCGTGGCCGCATCTTGATCCGGCTTAACACTGCGCTATAAATTGTGTAACTAATTCACGTTGAATATTAAGTAATAAAATTAAAACATACTAATCTACTTATTACGAGTTTCTGGCACTATTTCACCTAAGTCGTAAAACTCGCACATTTTTATATTGCCTCTACGAAGTATTCCTGTGCGGCTAGTGATCCGTGACTGCAGAATGGACTTTTGTGAAATTAATCACTGACTCCTTGCAACCCGAATTCCATAAAACCATAAACATTTATAAAATAAAACCTCCTTCTTTTGGAAGTCGGTTAAATAGGAAGTCACAGGAAAAGAGTAAACAATAAAGAAGATTTAAAGATGATAATAACAAAGATTTAAGAAGCTAAGCCTAATAAAAGTTAAGCTGCGCTCGCCGCGGTTTGTCCGTGGATGGGTGACCATTTGTAACATACCATGACCCCTCCGTGCCTCGAAAAGCACGTAAAGCCGTTGGTCCCGAAAACCACAGTCAAAATCAAAATCGTTAAATCATTACGATTCTGACAACCAGTCTCACTGTGGGATATTGTATTACCCAACAATGGGTTCAGTTCAGATAGGTAGTGGCTCCATGTGAAATTCAGTATTCCGGTAAATTTGGTTATATTGGAAAAGGCTAGGCAGTTGATGATTTACAAAGATTTTTCTTCTACAGCATGGCATGCTGTGTAATGTAGCCTTTTTAAAGTTTGTCTAGATTTATCATTTCATTTACTTAAAAAATCAGAAACAAAATTATTCTATTGTACCTACGTTATTATTATGTACTTTCAGGAATTAACACAATTCAAGCTGGGCGAATCATTTTTAGTTTAACCCTGTTTTAAAAATAACTTTATATGTTATGACAGTAAAAAATAAGGTAGAAGCAGGTATGATAAAAGTTCAAACAATGCATTAGTTAACCTCGTTAAACAATCATAATTATGTTAATGACGATATTAAAACAAATGAACACATCAAAGTTATTACGTTCTTTTCACATTGTGTTAAAATGTTTTGTAAAGGCTGTTATGCTAGAACGTAATAACCTTGAACTACTTTTATTGAATAACAAGAACTTGAAAAACGCTTTTAAAAAAATATTACAGGATTATTTTAAAAGAAGTGCGTATACCTATCCTACGAGGTAATCAGGTGCATAAAACTGAAACACTTTTCCCAAGAAACATAGGTCAAAGTCTTAAAAATAAAAAAAGACTTTTCATACAAACATAAGTCACGTGACCTGTCACTTTGTATGAAAATTTCATTTTCCAATTTAAGATTTCGACCTATGTGATTACCTCGTAGGATATCCGCACTCCTTTTAAATTAATCCTGTATAATTAAATTGGAAAATCAAACTAGATTTAAATTGAAACGGACATCTATAATTTAATCAAAGGAAGTACATAAAGCACTAAAACCATCAAAACTAACAAGCAAACCACGTACAACAGTAATGAAATAATGTGAATGTAGAAAATTCAAAATTCTTCCCGCAATCATAACAAGTATCAAAATTTATTTCATTTGCCACCGGAAACGTTTCAAGAAGACGGCTGCGTGGGCGACTATAAACAAGTATATGAAAGGTGCATTTGGTAAGGTAAATTAAAACCCGCGAATCATCTTTGAGTAAATATTAACGTGCTATTACGCGCGTGGGCGATCCATAATGGTCGGAAAGCGAGCGAGTTAAGAAGCGGCTCTCGAAATTTTTGATGGAAGGAAGCTATAGCAAGATGCGGAAGATAAAAGTAACTTCGAATAAAATAAAGTCAATGAACTGTAGTCTAATGTAAATAAATATATTCAATGAAATTAGATGCAAAAAAAGATAATTCAGAATAGACGTCCGGTGTTTCAAGATTATTGCGTAATTCAAAAGTAATGTCAATTGGCAAAGAACCTAACAAACCACGTCATAACCGTCATATTTGTGACATATAATTGTCATTTTCATCATATTTTACATTTCACCGAAACCATTACCGTTTTGGATTATATTTATTGTCATCGTCATTACCCGCCGTTCAATGTATGACGAACATCCATAAAATATGAATAACACATTCTGGTTTATTAGAGAGTTCTTGTTAGTAATATCCGAATGCATTCATAAAAATATAGTTTACGAATCAGTTGGACTTTGATGATGTGATGTTGGTGAAATGCTTTCCAGGAATATTTTTATTTGCGGTATTATATTTAGGAAAATGATGAAATGATTTAGATCTCTTCCTAATTTTCTATTTCAAATAGGTACGCGTGTACATAACTATCTCTACGTTCTTGACACCTGCATTAAAAGGTGTAAGTATTAAGATAATGGTACCTATATTTAAGAGACCTTTAATTTAATTCTTACCAGTAGCATTTGCTTTTTCTTATCCTACATGATTATTCTTTGTGGGTTTTCTATCAGTGGTATCGCTATTTGATTCCTTTACAAAATGTGTCCATTGTAGCTGTACCTCGTTCCCGCACATCCGCTGCCTATAAAAACTAGGACACATGATTGACGGGCGCTGTTTACCTCGCCGCTACCGGTATGCTAACTAGAAGCATACTGACTGACGTACTATCAGAATGTCGTAATCTTCACACGTGAATAGGTCATGAGTAATAACAGTACAAGTGATTTCGGAACGTGGCCCGTTAAATTAACATTATGAATCTGCGCGAGGAATTTCATGGCCTTTTGGATGCAGATAGATCAACAGGATTGTATGCTGTAGTTTGGCAATTTCAGCTTCACACATAGTGAGTTCCTTCGTGATGTGTCAAGCTTAGCATTCTAGATTATAAGAAATTGATTCTACCGTAAAATTGGGCTTGCGTCATTGACTTACTGGTACTGCCAACAGGCTCTTACCCCGACCAATAAATCAGATAGAGTTTTAAAGAAAAAATATATTGAAAATGTACAATTTGGAAATAATAAGCTTAACTGATAATTGCTGAACGGTAGCAACGAAGTTAAAGAAAGCAAATAAAATAAAAACAATTATAAGCATTTAGCCGAGCACATGGGGTCAACAAAATTTCTAGTAATGTGCAACCCACATTGCTAGTAAGATTAATTAAAAAAATCTCACTGATACCTAGGAGCTTCATAACACTTTCACATAACTAAAGTCCAAAAGTGTAGAAAAGTGGAAATATGACTAAACGACCTCTATTTGTAGTTGTGATCAAATCTAATCTCTCGCACTTCGCCCACCGGCCGTTTGTTTTCTTATTTTTCATGATCTTGTTAGTTTTGGACGAACATTGTCGAAATTTATCAACACGACTTGTGTAAGTAAGCTATATTTATTGCGGGTTCTGTATTCCAAAATTCAGTCTTATTTTTACTCATATATAAATAAGTAGATTTACACCGGCCATCACAAACTCCAAGGTTTTGTACAATTTAACTTAAGATGATATTAAAACTTTGTTTTCTCTTACAAGTTTTCTTTTTTATTCTTCGATCCATTTTTACATTGAATCCTAACAAGTATCGGTTTTTAGAAAATACGCGACTTATAGCGTTTTTGTAAATACATGATAAGTAAACCATTTATTATGTTTCTTTACTGAAACGGTACCCAAAAAATTGTACAAAGAAAATCCTCTTGATAGACCGCGTTCTAAGTGCTTTATTTTAGGCGTTGACGATATTGTTATGTCTGTACGTAGGCGTGGCGCCGCCAACGCTAAGGTGCGGAAATCTCACTTGTGCCCCTTTGCCGATCACCAGGCGACGACTGAGAACATTTCGCGACCCTTTGATGTTCCACAAGGCAATACATCTAGCTATTTGTTTACAAAACCAGCAATGTATATTAATCGCTGATTTAGTGTTTTATTTAGTTGAAAGGTAAAAGGTTTCAACTCAATATTTGTTTGGCTTTGAAAGATTGGTGATTATGCGCAAAGATGTTCTTCTGATGTTTGTTTAAAATGTTTCATCGTGTGCCATGTTGTAAATCATTCACGTGTTGGTTACTAAATACGGAGAATATATGCGTATGATGGGTTATTCATAATCTCGAAAGAGGCGTTATACCTCTTGCTCCACCCACCATAGCCTTTTTGTTATATTTTCAATTGAGCCTAAGCCGAGAACTTTTCAGTGAAGGACCATTAATAAAAAGTCAGCTAGGTATTACGATAGCTGACTTTTTACGATATTAGAATAATTTTGCAAGGTATTGTAAGGTACAAAATCATAGTAGAATCAATGGATAGTAGGTATGTGGCGAAAAAATTAAAGCTACATTTGATAGAAAGACAAAAAACCCAATCTAAACATATCAAAAACTTAAGATTGTTGTCAGAAAATACCAATTTATAAAAAAAATCTCTCATCGGTTTGTCATGTCTCGAACTCAATCTCCGAAGTAATAGGAGCGGCGCGCGGCGAGGCAATCCAGCGGTTGTCGTAACCATGGCGACATCTAAACGAGATCTCCGTCTGTCAACCTGAGTGAACGAGGTAGTTTAGGTAGCGGGGAGGCGAACGATACTAGATGAGGTTTTGTTTTTAATTAGCTTGGTTGTTGCAGTTTATGGATTTGTTTTAGTTAAAGGGCAAGTAAACGAAATGTTGTTTGAAATCGTTATATGTATAGCTAACTTTATAAAGTAAATTATTATTGGAAAACCTTATTCTGAATTATTTTTATTTTATTTAATTTTGTTAAGAAAAACTTATAGATAGTCTGTTCAAAAATGACATATTATATTACAATAGCTTTTATGTTAGTTTTGACATTTGTACTTGTCAATTTAACAGACATCCACTTGAATAGAAAAAATATTTTTAATTTTTTTGTAACTACAAACATAAATCACGAGCGCAAATAGTTAAAATAATGTCAGACAAAACTTCTAAAAATGTTATTTTTGAAAGAAAAACTTTGCTTTTCACGCAAAATTTCTTTGCAGGTTAATTTTAAATCTAGTATTTATTTATACAACAGCAATTAAACTCTTAACACAGCAACAACATTCATTACGTTTTTATATCTTGGACCAGGTGTTACGAAGGTGTAATATTGTTTAACACGCCATATTTCACGTTAACTGACTATAAATCATTTAGAATCACCGTAGAATAAGTAACGACCGCTTCACTGCTTCCCGATGTTTATTGCTCTTGTGAAATTGATAATAAGTATTGCGCTTTTGAATAAATATACGCGTCAAAGAAAACAAATGAAAAAAAGTTTGTAGTCCTGTCTTAAACTTGCATACTACCGTTCGTTACGTTTTATAAGTCTTTTTTTGACGTCTTTTAAATACATATAGGGTAAACTATGGCATTTGAGATGCTTTGGGGATATTACATTTTAAACTATCGCTTTGCATGACCACAATCAAATTGCGTAACATCGCCAGTCTGCTTGCGATCCAGCCGGTTAAGACTTCTAGCCTTAAAAGGTAAATGCATGAGTATGAGTCCTTTTCAGTTACTTAGTTAATATTAAAAAAGAGTAGTTGACTGGTCAATCTCAATAATTAATTCGGGCAGGAATAATAACTCTAGGGGATAATTCCCTTCAGCGATAATTTACCTTTTGTTACATGAAAGCAGTTTTCAGCTCTAGTTAGAGGAAATTTGAGAGGAGGAGTTGATTTAAGAGGAATATTATATATTTTCAGCATAATTGTAAGCATTTATAAGCGTACTACCCGTGCGAAGCCATGGTAGGTCTGCTAGTATGCTATATAGGAGATATAGAAATTTGGCACTAGTTTCACAAACCTCACTTCACAAAAGGTATTCAATCCAAGCTATATTTTATATACTTATGCATTTTCCATTTCACAATAATACACAAAAATATTGCTTACTCAACTCTAGTAGACTGTTTATATTATTGAAAAATGAATGAAATTACAAAATCTACATCATCCATAAAAAATATCCCGATATTATTCTTTTAATCCGACATCTAAACAAATAATATTTATAGCTAAACATCATAATACTATTTTGAACTAAATTTCCATTATCCTATCGCTTCCGGTACTCGGAAGATCATCTACAAAAATAGATCCGTTCATATCGTTCAAGATGTTTTAATACAAAATTACGAAGAACTATCTCCGACACCTGGTTTCAAAAGTGCACCCTAACACTTTCTAACTTCAGAATACTTTACTGTTTTATGAAGACAAAGAAATATGATGCTACTTACAAAATGCGCAATGGACGTCGATTTTATAAATAGGGTTGTCTCATCGTAGGTATCGTCCCACTCGCTATAATAACGTGTTACCTCGTGTGACAGTCCGCGAAATTGCTCGAAAAGCAATTAATATAATTTTGGACGTGTTTTAAATTAAAAGTGACGGCGAACGTGATGTGTGATATTTAAATACATTGTTATTATTTCTCGACGTTTTATGAGGTGTACCTACTACTGTTTGTGATATATTGTTTTTGTCTGAAAATGTGTGAAAGTTCCACAATGTCATTGTTTTAAATAATTATAATTTACGGCACTACACTACAGGCTATGTCACTAATACATTGCTTACTTTAAAACCTGTCCAGAATAATAGCTATAAATAATTATGATTCCAATATCAGAAGAGATAATAAGGCTGTTAAATTAAATGCTAAATAGCCAACAAAAGAGGAACTATTGAAACTTTGTATTTTTTTACAGTTTCAAAATATTTTAAATTGATACTATCAAAAACAAGCATGACGGAAAAATAATCGGCATAAAAGTTACATTGAAGATCACATAAAAAAAAAGTCGATGTAACTTCGCAACACTATCAAAATACTTCTCAATCACAAATCACCTTTCTGACAGGTGATAAAATACTTAAAGCCAACACAACATCTACAGTCGGTTAACAACAAAATAATAATATGATGAAACATGAAGAATGTAATTGAAAACATGAACTATTTTCCAGCGAAGATTTTTATAAGCCCTAAGAGAGTTAGCGGGTAGTCATGACACCCACGCGAGGTTCCCTAATCTTTTGGCAAGGCATCAAATTGTATCACACCTACGTATTTATACTGTACGACTTTAAAATGTAAAATTATGATGTAAAATGTGACTTTTTAACCAGTTCTTTCACCTGGAATCAACGTGACGGATTTATTGACTTCAGTCAATTGTGTTAATATTGTTTTTGTGTATGTATTGTTCACGTGTTCGCGACTTTAGCTTTTAAAATTGTCAATTCTATATTATGATTTAACATACCTAATACAGAATTGTCAATTTTAAAATAAAAGTTATTTTTTTTTTATGTTTTCTTTAGTTTATGAATAGCAGTCGATGTTGGTACTTCTTTCTTATAAAATAAGTATGGAAGTTATTACAGCAGCAGAGCTAAATGAAAGAATAGGTCCATATAACATGTTATGTAACAAACGTCTTTAGTATACAGGTACTAACAACATTTTTCTTTTTATAATTATAAATTGTTTTTCTCATTTTCCAGGTAATAAAAACAATCGTATCGTCGTCGAATCGCAGCCACTAAACCATATTACCGTTTAAAAGAATTTCCATAGATTATTGTGCGTTTTCTTATTGTTTATTATTAACTATTTTCTATAGTTTATTAGGTGAGGGAATTATAGTGATTTGAACGGTTCTTACGTTTAGAGCTATGAGTTATGGTGCGTGAGTCATATCTTTTGCGTTAATCGTATCTAAATCATTTCCTAGTTAAATTTGATTTGTTTGTGGAGCCTTGATCTAGAGTACGGATTAAATGTATGGGACAGAGGTATATTAACCATGATGTATAGTGAAACAGCGAGGTTTTGTGCTAACTAATAGTTTTCTTGTAGTTTTTCACACAATATTTATTATGTTGAATTTCGTTATTATAACATTTAGAAGAGAGTTGAATTTATAATGTCCGATTGAAACAGTGACCAACTGTGTTATTGTGCTTGACTTGGTCTTTATACATTTACAAACATGAGTTTTTAATATACTTTGACTGCTTTTAATGCAACTAAGGTTTACCTGAAATAGAACAACGAAAAGGTAACATGATTATAAGTTCGATAAGTAGCTATAGGTGGTTTGGTTTAAAAACCATAATTTTGTGCAAATTTGTTGTCTCTTAATATACTGATCTCTTATTTTCATAATCATTCCTAATAATCTAGTAATTTACGGAACACTCATGATGAAGCCACCTGACTTCAGCCATATATAATTGTAGTTATAAGAGCTAACATCCAATGGGTGTCATGTCAATAACAAGATAGATGCTGTGCTGATGTACAGCATTTTAGTTTGGACTGTATTGTGAGCTATAAATAATCAGATTGACAAGCTGATTTACGACGTAATGCTTGTAATTCATTCAATCAATTTATCGTTGCTGATGGTTCAAATAATTCAGATGTTACTAGGTACCTAAGCAGCTATTGCATTGCATAAAAACTATTACGAGGAGTATCGACTTTCCGATTATTAAAGGTTTTGTGAGAAGGACAATCACTGAACATTAATTCTAGAAATAGGTCTTTGTATGCTCACTAACACGATGGATCACTGCTGTCCGAAAAATAAAGAATATTATAATTATTATAAGGTCCGCAGTAATTGCATTACAAGGCAGTAGGTACTTATATATTATGTGAAAACAGTCGATATTAAATTGGATGTTGAAGATTTAACCAAATTTTAATCATCAAACGCAAATATCTTTATCTGATTTCTGACAAAGAAGAATTCAGATAAACAGCTTTCTACTGTTAGAAAGAAATGTGTTTTGTTTTATACGCCCGCGACTCGCTGGAAACTGAGAAAGTGAAAATAGCGAAACAGAACTGTAAAAATTACTTGCAGATTTAAATTTGATGAGAGATGACTAATAAAAGGTATTTAGTATTAGTGTAGGTGGGGATAGTGTAGGTCATTGTCAACAAGTTCTTTAAATTATGCGTGAATGTAAACAGGAAAACTAAAACACGTGTAAATAGTATTATAAAAAAATCATAATGTTTACTTGCCTGCCTTCGACTAGCCAGCATCAATTTTTATGATAGGAAAATGATTGAAAAAGGTAATTGATATAAAAATATTCGTTTTGAAATTACAATTTTAAGTGTTATATAGCTGTAGTATAGTTCTATCGAAACGAGTAAGTTGTTGCGTTAGAACTATAAATATACTTTCAAATATATTAAAATTTTCGGGCATCATCGCGACGCCATGTCAAACTTTTAATAGACAATTAAAGATCAACAGAACAGCATCGGATTATTATAAAGCAAGCAAACGAAACAACGAAAGATTAATAGAAGCCATTGTTTCATCTAATCCTTGCCGTTTGTTGAAAAAAGAATAAATACGTTCGATAGTTAAGGGTCACTTCATCAGTAAACGCGTTCATGGTATTGAAGTTAGCCGAGATCAAATTTATAATTGTTGTATGTACATTAAAGACAATATATTTTTTTGTACAACTATTTCACCACATAAATTAGGATTAGTTACGTTAGGCTAAATAGGACTTGGATTGCGTTATTCGAATAAAAACATTCTATAGCCATTCTACTTAATTCGTAATCTAGTGGTTTATTGCTTGAAATTCAAGCTTAATATTGGCGAAATGCAAATCGGAGCGTTGAACTATTTAACCGCAAGAATCGAGATCAACTGATCACGTTCTTACACACCGGTGAAATCCGGCCTAAGTCTAGAGCGACGTGAGGCGAGCACGGATCTATTCCCGGACGGTACCGTGGCACCTGTCGCGACACGATTAACAATGCGATGTTAAAAACACGATACTTCGATCTCAGCCGAACGTTTTTTAACTGAGGCAGAAAAAATACTTAGATAAGATGTTCTCTTTTCATTTGAAAGCTATTATTTTAAGGGAACTAGAAATGCTGATGTTTCATAACTAGCTTAGAGTTTCCAAAGACTGAGTCTTAATACTTGTCAAGACTTCAGGTTTTCATATTAAGTGTTGATCATTATGCTTAGCGTTTAAGCATACAATGTTATTTACGGAAAAGCTGATATTTCTAGTTGAGGCTGAAGTTATCATTTTAGTTACCTAGTGATCTGATAAGGTAATAATATAATATGTGAAAAAATAATAGAAAAGTGAGAAGTTGAAAAAAATGGATTGAAATAAATTGTGAAGCAACATGTCTTTTTCGAATATGTCTCCTACATTAGTTACGGTGACCATGCATAATAATTTAGATGAATGTATTATCTATTCAATTTTACTTTGATAAGTAACGTTTTCTTAAAAATATTAATTAATAAAATAAGTCCGTTGAATATTTTTGTAGTTGTTAGCAAGCACAGCCATTTGGTTCTAGTTAGCTAACACGCTTACAGTTTCCAACGAACTCTTTTTACGGCATTCGGAAACGTTCGTTTCACCGAATTTTGCCGAAGTGCGTTACCTCGATGTCGTGTCTAGACACGGGATAGGGGTAATTGCGCGTGAATTACAGCAACTATTACAACGTTTATGAGTGAAATAATCTGGCACACGTGTGCTAGCATATTGATTCCGAATTATAAGCAAATAGCCAGTGAACTTGGCAGCTCGCCAGTCGACGTGCCAAACTGTACGGTAACCACGGCGCTAGGTGGAAAGTTAATTAACAGGTTGGCTTGTGCCGCTGGCAATAACACTACGTCGTTCAGACTTATGAACTCAATTATAGTAGCGCGAATAATTCACGCTTTAATGTGTCATATGGTTTAATATCGATCAATTTGGTACATTACTGAGTATTCAACTAAAAGCCTTTTGATATTTAATTCATGCTCTGAAGTCGTCTTCATTAAAGCGTCTTAATTTAAAATGACGTTGTTATAAATGTGTACAGATGTACATACGTTGGTTCGCGTTTGTTCGTGTCCCAATTAAACGTCACGTGTTGTCACCACACATGAAACAATGCTGTATTTCAATGCAGGTAATTCTGCCATCATTTTATATTAACACTTAACTCTACCGCTGGTATTATAAACAATTTCAAATAAATCTCAGAACACTCATGAATCAAATAAAAATTGGGAAAGCTTAATAAAACTTTTTAGTAGTCTATATAAATCTCCGGAAACTGAAAAATTAAAAGAAGAGAAAAACGTTTGAATACTACGATATTTCTAAAATATTAACACATTAACAATTATCGCACTACTCCAAGTGACCACACTACACAAACACCAGTAGTTAATAAGTAAATACCAGCAACGTTAACACTTAACTATCCCAGTTATTCCGGAACCGTGGTTACAGCAGACGCGCAACCGGCACAGTTTGACCACAGGCTGTAATTCACAGGTAATGCTGTTGTGATTGTTGCATAACACCATCCCGGACCAAGCATGCCATTATATCGCGCCCGTTCTCAATAATGCCGTCCAATGTTCTTATTTAGTTGTCACTTCTTGATTTGGTTTCTGTGTAAGATTTTTTATGAATAAATTACTATGGATAGTTAATAAAACATGTTTCTTAAAAACTGCTGTACTATCAGTACTATATCTTAAAATAAAAAGAAAGAAATCACATTTCATTTACTTAAAATATCCGATATCGATCTTGCTAATTTTAAAATTAGGAAAAATTAACTATTTTCATCACAAGTGACGTTTACAAGTGGCTTCAAAGATTACCGTTACCTTATTTTTATTTAAAAATGGTGGAAATAATAATCTATTTATTATAAGTAATAAAGGTCTTAAGATAATAGTAATAAATACAGTAAGTCCCTCATTTCAACTATTCATTTATGAAGGCAAGAAGAGATATTAATTTATGTTAGGAAGTGCCATTTTCACGGTGGAAGATATTTTAATAATGCTAAGCAGCAGACTGCCCTCATATCCGCTACAGGGAGACTACAAATTATTGAAGTTTCATATTGTCTATGTAGTTTTTTTATCTGTATTATTTTTATTAATAGTAAATTGTTAAAACAGGTATATTTAATTGAGTTTGTTTTTGTTTCTTTAATTATACATTTATCCTGGCCGAAAACTAATTTATTCACTTTAAAAAAATAATCTATAATTATTTTTACATAACTGAACGAATGTCGTGGTGGCCTAGCGGTTCAATGACCGGATTCATATGCAGATTCGTATGCAGTTGTAGATTCGAATGTACCAATGTGACTTTTTCAAAGTTATATGTACTTTCTTAATTATTTTAAGACACCATAGACAAACGTTGGATTCCAAATTAGGAATCTAAAATCGCCAACCTGCAATAAGCAAGCGTAGTGATCAATGCTCATTCCTTCTGTATATGGGAAGAGGCCTGTGCCCAGCAGTGGGACAGAATTATACAGGCAATTCATCAAGTAAGTTTAAGTTTATTATTGTTAGTGTGGAGCTGTCTGATTAAGGATAAATTATAACAATTAGATTTATGTCAATGAACATGCTAAATACGTAACCACCTATTTAGTGACTCACTGCTGGGCAAAGGTCCACACCACCTGACTCTAGATTTTCATGTGCTGAGCCACTACTAACGCAACCCTTGAAAAGTAATCAAAATTTTTGAAAGTAAAATAAACTAGTAATTTATGAAAAGTACCGATCTGTACACCGTAGCTGCGACATTTGCTTACGGGCCTTATTGGAAAATATTCCTACTGCTGTTTCCTTTGCTTATTGAAAGAAAAAAACAAACGAACTGCAAGTAGAATTCATTTTGCTTAGACTTTCCTTTGTATTGCATTTTTGTGACGCGACCTGTTAAAGCAAAAATTGTTGTTATAAAATTGTTCAACAAAATTAAAAATCATTCTATTGGCTATTTTTATTTGGAACCCGTACCCAGCTTGTAGCAAATTGAAAATAGTACCATCCGATAGGTGTTTAAAAATACAGATATTTTTGTATGGCGACAATTCTGTAGCCCACGAGAGAAAACGGTTATTCAACTTTGAAATATGCAGAAAACCCTTAGTGAATTCAACATTCATATAAAAAAGATTATCGATGAGAATACATAAGGTTTTTAGGTGCATGCCAAAAGTATGAGTACCTAGAGCTGTCATACCTGTCATGCAAGATCAGTTTAAAAGGCTTTTTGAATGGCACTGGTCTCATTTGCTACAATTTTAAGCTGGGTACGTTTAGTTCCATGTTCTTTACCAATTTTAGGAAACAAAATATTATAAATATAATAAATAATACATTATACATTTAGGTTGCCCATTTCGAATCGAAATATCTACTAACAATTAAAGGAGCGTGTGCTGCTATTTGTAAGTAAACAAAGCACAATGTTTCCCCAAACATTGAACAGCAAAATCGTATTCACACCAGCATCAAACCGACGTTGATAACTGGGAATATCACGGCAATGCGCTATAAACCGTATTTACGACGATATCGGCGTATATTTACACTTAGAACAAGGTAATGGTAGTACAAGCCCAATACGATTTTACGAGATGCCTGATGCAAACGCGGACGTATTCGGTTTTGGCACAGATAGTGTTCCACTGGGCTTTTCCTACCCGTTACCAGATTTCTGTTCCAGTTCAATGGTACAACGGTCTGGAGGCCAAGCGAGGAGCTAGCAAGCTTTAGAGTGTAAGTTGCTGGCTGCTTCTCAGATTATCTGATTTTTGATTTTATAAAAATGAGGGAATTTTTATAAAATTGCCAATATATTTTTTAATGCTGAAGCAGTCTTCATAAATTGCAGATAGCTAAGAGCTATCTAAATCATGTTAGATTTCAAATGCAATAAAACGCATTGTAATCGGTGTATTTATTTAGGAGCTACCATGCTTCCGACAGATTCGTCAAGCTTATAACAAGAAGCGAAAAGATGTTTTTTTGCGTCGCCTGTTAAAAAGTTAATTTTTTCTGTTTTGTATAACTGCGATGTGAATATTCGGGAAATTAAGGCTATTTTCTAGATATTTATTTCTATTAACTTGTACATGTGGGGATTACTGTGGAAAGATTTTCCTGTTCATCAGCCCTTTATTAGTCAAGGAATTCATTCTGAAAACGTGTTCTACTTCAATTTCTTTGAAAGTGATATCTTGGCCAGTTCATTTTAAAAGCTGGCATGTAAATAAGAATCCCAAATATTCAGTGTGTACACCAACACATGTTTGCGGCTGTTTGAGTATCTATGTGTTAATATGTAAATAATTTAGTATATCATTCGGTTGTTTACTTTACAAAATCGTCCAAAGCCATGTAGTTTCGCCAGAAAATTTTGCTTATGCAACTCAGTGAAAATTACTTCAGCGAAAATAATTTGGCAATGTATCGTATTGGGTGAATGCGGAGATTTGTTGCATTGTTTCTTTACATCGGTAAAAAATGTTTTATGGTTTTTTTGAGTAATAGAACAAATCTATTCTAGATAAAATGTTTGTGTATCCGAAATATCGGGTGAGTATTTTTTGAGTCGTACTTGTATCTATATGTGATGCGACCAATAATTTGCTCACTATCATGAGTTATTTTCCAAAATGTTCTTAATACAGCAATATTTTCAAATCATAATATATTTTTCGTATAAATTCATTCAATATCAGTAGGAATCCCGGGTGGTCCGATTTTACAAGCCATTAACGACGTCAGACTGCGATCGGTTGCGCACGCGCCTTTGATTCGATACGTTACGATCTATGCAGTTTACTGGTCGAGACAAACAGACTCTTTGTGTGGACATCTGTCGGCTTTTATATCTCACTGGCGTGTGGGGTAAGTAAGATACGCTTGTGTTATGTTTAATTAGTTTGAAGTTGGAATTGATTGATCGTGTTTTATTTTTCGTAAATTTTGACAGATTAGACCTGTTTTGTACAGGGTCTCTGAATTTATTGTCGTGTCATCACATTGATAATAATGGCTCAGTTGTTAAGAAGTTCTTTCAAAAATGTTTTCATTAGACTTCAAAATAAAACTGACACCTAAAAGTGTAGTATATTAAATTGTTTTAAATATTCCTTTCGGGTAAGTATATTGCAATATATGTTCCAGGTTGTCAATCCATGTTCATTCAAAGGAAGCTATTCAACTGTGTCCATCCTTAATAATGATATAGTCAGAAATATGGGCCATTACGAAAATACTAGAGGAGGAAACGGGTCGACATTCACTGCTCGCATTGCGTAACGTTTACAATGTTATGTGTTAATAACTACCGCGATGGAACTTTAAGGATTTCATAGAACCATTAGATCAGCTGCGGAAGACTGTTAAACATGATTATAAGAGGAATTGATGTGCTTGGAGCGTGTTATGAGATATAGTAGGGAAATTCTACTACGAATAGGTATTTAATTAAAAAATGTCGACTGGCCTGTTGGTCTAGTAGTCAGTGACCCTGACTGATAAACTGGGGTTCGATTCCCGCCTAGGACAAATGTTTGTGTGATGAGCACGATCATTTGTTCTGTGTCTGGGTGTTATTTATACATAATATGTATGTATTTAGAAATTTATAAGTATGTTTATCAGTTGTCTGGTTGCCATAGTACCTACAGGCTCTGTCTGGTACCAAGATATTAAAAAAAAATGTTGAAAGAAAATTTGGAATGGAGCCCACGTAACAGCAAGCGCAGCGCAGGGCGTCCACCCACAAGATGGTCAGACGACCTGATAAAGGTCGCAGGGAGCCGCTGGATGTAGGTCCCTTCCAACCAGCCAATTTAAAAATCATTGGGCCACTGCTGAACATAGGCCATGTTCAGCAGTGGACTTCTTGTGGTTGATAAATGATGATGAAAATTTGAAACGTTGAATTGAAATATGTTGAATTTAATTTTGTTTATTTACTTTAACTTTTTATGAAAATTTCAAAGGGTCAACTGGGATTATAATATTATGAGTCATATCATGTTAAAATATGTATAGTATATAAAAAAAAAATCTGTTTTTTTACACTTATCTCATAACCCTTTTCAAATCTCGCTGAAAGCCGCAATGTTCCTCGCTGCAGCGGATGAGCTTCGCTTTCTCAGCACTCGAGAACGCCCATCCGTTTCGGTTCCTGGATGCTTGTAACCGCTGAGTAACTGCATCCGGATATCTGGTTGACCTTGAACTGTTTCCACGTAAGATGCCTTGCTAACATTTGTACCTTAAAGTTAATGTTGTAAGCAGTTAAAGCAGTAGATATTCTGTGCATATTTACGTACGGGTAAATCATACCGTTTTAATAGTTTTATTGTAAGATTTTGTATGAAGCTTATGCTCAGATGTGGAAAAAGTTAATGAATAGGATATGTGAACATTAGGTAAATTTGCGAACTTTTAATATTGTTTAACGGCTGCACAGCCGTTCAGTCAGAAATACAATAAATATGATCGGTAGATCGTAGCAAGGGAATGCTCTCCTGCTACGAAACCTACCCAATCAATTCGGACAGAGTCGAGCAATATCTTGATTCTTTAGATCCAAAATTAGAATAAAATATTCTATCTAGTACCCCAAATGTACAACAAAATTGTGGTTTATCAAGTAACCTACTATAAAGATAAAGGCAGACAAATACTGTATTCTATCCACTAATAGCATCGTAAAATTTCTATCCATTTATAGCGCCTACATTAGCTCTAAAACACGTTGAATGATTCACGTTGATACTAAGTTATTTCTTTGTTCTCCTTTGTGATTATTTCTGATGGCGGGATGGCAGGTACGCTGTGACAGCGCTACTGACTCATGGTGTATTTCGGTACAGACTTAGGTGAGAAACGCGGGTGTTTCTTTGTTTGGGGATTAGAATTTAAATAAATGGTTTGTTGGATTGGAGTTTAGTTTGAATAATTTTCAAGATTTTTCATATTAAAATAAAATTGCGCCTATTTTTTTATTATCAATCATTCAACTTAGACTATCGTGGTCTACTGCTAGTTCAAACCTTACTTTTTTGAAAGTACATATTGCCATTTGTGTTTTAAATATTATTTTGTAGAATAATGTACCTATAGTATCACAATGTAGAATTTTATAAACCTAAGTTTAAAAATATATAATTAAAGAGCTAATTCATAGGACCATACATTCCTAAATAAAACCTACATTTGAAGTTTTTCAAAGAATTTTGTCTGCAACCATGTAGTGCAGTGGAATTCTGGAATTCTAGAAGCTAGTTGATGTTTCTTTAAATAAGAAATCAAATAGGCTGCATCAATTTATCTTAATCTTGCATTTTTTAATGAAGTCCTTATATTATATTATTATCAAACATTATTTTCTTCCGTTACATGATACCCACTATCTACATATGATTACTTTAAAGTTCTTCACCGATATTTGATAACTAAATCTATAATCACCTTTTAAATTGTCAATGAAGAATTCCAAATTAAATAATAAATAAGCCATTTCATTTATTTCTGCCGCAAAAAAATAGGCACTTGAAGACAACAGATTTTTTTTTCACGCTGTTATTATAGAAACATGATTTAGCTCTAATAGCAAGATGTCCACCTGTCAGTTTATGCGCCAGACACACTTCCCTCCCACCACAAAATATACTAAAACTTCAAATAGTTGTAAAGGTTCCATATCCACTACCGCGTTAGCTCAGCTGCAAAAATGTGCCGTTTTAAGGGAACAAGCAATGTATGCTTGTTGAGTGTTTTGGTAGATTAGTTTCGAAGGTGAGATGTCGACATAACATTAGTATAAATTTTCGCACGTCTGTCCGTCAGCGGTAGTGACAGGACGACGATTGTCTTTCCGGAACTCGTTTGCAGACTCCTTGGTTACAGTATAGAGTCCATTTTATAGGTTAACTAGCTCCTTTTACTGAAATAGCTGACGGTGCTCTTTGGTTTCAAGTGTATTAGAACATAAACCTGTTTATTATGAACTAGTAATGTTATTGAAATTTTATGGTCGTGTATCCTTGAAAGAGGATGTTAAATAGCATCAGTCTACGAGGATTGAAGGTGTGAATTATTTTTGCTGCTCTCAAATTGTACTATGTAGCTAAGACTTCATTTACAGGTTACAGGCATATGCCAATGATTATGGTGGTATATTAGTGATATCAACGTTAATTATTAATTAGAATGATAAGAAAGTTCATTTTTCACCAAAATAATGACTTTTATTGATCGTCTTGAGCAACACGAACAAGAAAATCATGTCAATAGCCCAGACGAAATCCCTTGTGTTTCTCCGAACAATTAATTAACAATATTTATCGATATAAATTCAAATATATACGACTCATAATAACTTTATAGTCCAGATTACATGTGTTAACGATATCATAAAACTAATTGTAATTCATTTTGTCAAAAATAAATGGCTGGAGTCTCGATATGTTCTCGGGAAAGTCGTAAAACCGCGGCGTAAGAACGATTATTGATGATAATGTTCTATGGGCTGACAACCTGACTGTTGATGTCTGGACACTGAATTAAACAGGATTTTTAACGATGTTTGACAACTTCTTAACTACAAAAAAACAAGGTAATTCTCCTATTAAATAAATTTCTCTATACATAGCACACTTTATAGAATTAACTGATCCTTAATGTATTTAAATAACTGTAAGATTACTGCTTAATGGATTCAACTTTAATAAGTAACAAAGCATTTCAATATTAGCATATAAAAAGTACTTCCATAATATTCTCTATAAACTCCATTCCCTTTTCAACATACAACATAAATAATCAAACCGAAAGACTGAAAACTTTTCCATAAACAGACTTTCATTTCTCCATTCTGACGGACAAAACGTAAGGTTGCATCCAAACCTGTAGCAAAGAGCAATAAATACGTTTAAATAAACAGAGCGTACAAACCTGCTTGCACAAAGAATATTTGGCGTAAGCACAAGATCAAAGGCGACGGGCGGGGCGTGCCTAATCACATCCCGGTCGTTCCCGCTCTATCCGGCTGTTTCACGAATTATTTTTAGTGCACAGGTAACAAGAATGCCCCTTTGAAATGCAACACTTCCGCTCGTAACATCGTGTGTCGGAGGCAAAGATGTGGGGCGTGGACAGAATATGTTTAGTGCCTACTTGTCCTTGTATTCTGGGAAGACATAAAAAAACATCAGATTTTCTTTTTTTTTTTAAATAAACTTTAAAAGGCAGTGTAAAAAAGTTAAATTACACAAGATTATTTCACTTAAGTGCACTAAATGGAAAAAACAACTTAGCCATATATTCCTCTCAAGCTTCCGTTAAATTTTTAACTTTATCTGCAGCTTATGTAACTGGAATAGAATTGACATATTAATACTAAATTTTCAGGCTCAATATGTGTCTCATCTGTAGTCTGTTATGCGTTAGGTAAGTTTGTTGTAACTTATTCGTCTATCCTATCTCCATTTTCTTAATCTATGTCCATCTCCCCAAAAATAGCCATCTTGTACCGTACGTCAATATTTTATACATTTTACACCGATACACATCTTTACCGGTCTTCACCGCACTTGTCACGTACCATCACGCTTGACGTTTAGGGCCCGACAGACATTATAAAACAGGTAACTTATTACTATGAGTAATCATAAAGTATTAAATTAGTGATGATTGAAATTCCAGCTTTATTATTGGTAGTAAATATTTTATTAGCATTTGAGGTTTAAATCATTCGTAATTTTGGATAAAGTTCATTTAGTTAATGCGTCTTTATTAAAGCATCATTGGCAAGATCTATTTGTACCCAGTAATATACTAATATTCAAAAGAAAAAAAAAAAACGTACTTACGTTTTTTATGTTGTGACCATTATTTCATAAATAACACATCTTCTGATTCAAAATCAAGTTATTTTTATTTCAAGAGCCTACTTGCATACTCGCAGGTACTTGTGAAACGTTCAATGACTAGTTGTGTGATAAATATTTAATTGAAAATCAGAAACCAAACTAAAGTAGCAGAAAATTCATATTTTATAGAGGAACGAGTGGCCAATTTTCAATTAGGGACTTTTTAAGATTACTTTGATATTTATGAGTAGATCTTATATATATAATCTATGTTACATAGAAACTTAAAACTTATTTTATTAACATAAAAATATGTATTTGCAAAAAAAAAAAAGGCTCGCTTGGTTTATGTGTCACGGTAAAAGATTACCATCAGAACTACACTCTCATTATTCCAACCATTCTCATTTGTGTACAAGTCAATACGAAACAAGATGTATAAATCAGAGCTGCTTAAAATTCCCGCATTACGTGGCTCCCTCTGGAACAGGGAAAATAATGAGAGCTCCACAGCTCTTAAATCTTGGGACGCATCTACTTTTAATGGCATTTAAATTAGCTTTTTATTTGCTTGCGGTAAGGTTGTGGTTAACGTTTGAGGAGGTTCTTGTTTGAGTGTACGTTTTAATTGAGTTAGATTTGAGGTATCAACTGAAGTAAATAAAGACTTATAGTAAGTAGACGATAGTTAAAACAATTGTTATGGGCGCCGCGCTCGCCGCTGTTGCTCGGTGGATGGGTGACCATTTGTAAACAGATCGAGACCCCTCCGAGCTTCGGAAAGCACGTTAAGCCGTTGGTCCATACTCTCATACGGTGATCTTTGACAGTGTTAAAGACACTACAATTATGACAATCAGTCTTACTATGGAATACTGTATTACCTAGCAATGCGTTGTGGAGGTCAGATAGGCAGTGGCTCAATGTAAAATATGGCATTCAGCTAAATCCGGTAAGAATGGAAGCCGACCCAAACAAAGCTCAGAAAAGTCTAGTAGTCTATAAAATTACTATTAAACGGAAGCGACAGTATCTTGCTGGCTAGGGCGTCGGACTTGCAATCATGTGGATTCGAATCCCACCTATAACACTACCGACGTGGACCCACTCGTAACACAAGCATCTTAGCTGAGCACGAGGGTTTAACAAGAATACAAGCAATGTGTGACCCGCATTGCTAGTAAGCTTTTTTTTTTTAGAAAAAAAAAATAACTAGATTATATAGTGGTTTATTTTGATTTCATCTCTTGGTCTTGGTCTTGCAGCGCTGCTCTTGGGTTTGGCTTTATTAGTGAATTATTAGTTCCCAAGTAGGCTATATACACCGCAATAGAATCCGTTTAAAATTCGTTTTATTTAAATGTCTAACATAGCTCGGAAAACGATGTAATGACTTCGTATATAAATTGAAAATAAATTTTTAAACGCATAGCACAAGACCTGTATCCATACCTTCAAGTCATCACTTGGGTGGGCAGCTTTACAGCCAGAAGCCAGTAAAGTGAAACATTGCGGCCTCTCCCGGAAGAGGTGCACAATATCACAGGGTTTATGCAGCGCCAGTTAACCTGTTAAATCTGTTTTGTTGATCATAACTCCAGCTTTGATGGAGAGCTGAATTATTATGTATTCAGCTTTAAAGGTATTCCTTATATGAATGTTAATTGGCTGAAGTTTATAAGACTGTTATAGCGTACTAACATTTCTATGCAAGGATATAGATCTACGTACTCGTAGGAAAGAATATCTTTAAAAAAAAATGTGGTTTTCGTCTCTTTTAAAATACCACAGTTAAGATCCCTGAGAATTGAGAAGTTTAATTGCCGATACTAAATAAATGTGATAAGGGCAGGAAGAAGAAGAAGTTCCCTTCCAGAATCAATGTAAGAAAAAGAGTTTTTAAATTTATCTTTAATTATATTCCTGCTATTTTCTCATGCTTATTGTTAAATCTGCGGAATAAACCTGATCAGAAAGCAACTTGTTTTTTTTTATAATATGTGATGGATGCCTTTCTCTTGTAGTGGGACAGTTACAAGCTAATGTTATTATAAACGTGATATAAGACACAATAATTAACTTTAAACAAACATCACCAACTATGGGCTAGAATTTAACGATCGATGCTTAAGAAGATGTCACAATATCCGGTCACATCAAAGAATCTTTAATTTACGGATCTTGTACTCTTACGCATGCGCACTTTGATCTTTGGTGAATATAATAATAAACTGCTAGAAATAATTACTTGCTCCTATTGGTAGTATCAAAGAGAATTGGCCTGTTGTAATCGTAGGTTTATAGCTATATCAAGATAAAACTTGTAAAATCATGGCATGCTGTGATATAAAATTAAAATCTTCTATTTCTACAAATGTGAAAGTAGATCTGTCTGTCTGTGTGTTACGCAATCGCGCCTAAACTATTGAACCGATACAAATGAAATTTAGAACAGAGATAGTTTACAGCCTGCGAAAGGACATATCAATCTGTTAAAGAAGTAGAATAAGAAAATGTCATATTAAACCATAACCATTAATCCATTCATGAGTAAAGGTATGGGAGTGAAGGTATGGAGAATGTTATTTTGTTTTCGAGCTCACTTGTATCCTGAAATATTTAACGCACCGATGAGTTAGTTAATCTATTGACAGAAGCCGCCGTGACCGAAATTCGGTCAGCAGGACAAAATTATTATACAACAACTCTTACGATCATCTTTTACAACTACTACTATTGATCAAAACAATCATCGCTTTCAATATTTCCACCCTTTGACATCCAACTGCAAGGCATATCTCCAGACCTGACACAAATTCCATTAGCCCTCTGTTTCCCAATCTCACCGAGTTTTCTCATTCAACCGGTATTACACGGTAAATAAACCTGCTTCTAACAGAATTGTTGGCACAACTGACAGCGACATGAGCCAACCAATAAAACCGCTTCGGAGAGTTTAAAGCAAGTGCGTATCTGTCGCGGGGAGAGGTCCTCGTATATCATGCTATTACGTTTATGATAGAAACGTCTGTTATGGATAGCCTTGGAACGTTTATGAGGTACGCTTAAATCAATAGGAAAGCAGGACGGATGTATTTATTTTGGTCCCTTAAATCTTTAGTGGATTCCAAGAAAAATGATTTCAATATATTGCGCCAAAATTTTAGTTGTCATTTAATGTTTTGCAATATTATTATTTAAAAGAAGGTCCGAAAATCTTTCCTACCAAAAAGTTTCCACACATGGATGTCAGCACTTTCTTTTAGCAGTAATACAAAAATTATCATGCGCGGCATCTATGTGATGTGAAAACCGGAAATTGGGTCAGAGTCGCCCACTTATCCGCCGGAAGTGGACGCCCAGGGGCAACGTATTTCCGGTCCTGACGACTACACACCTCCCTGAACTGATTACCGTGTTTTGGGAGGCTTTTAGACTTTAGTTGTAGTTGTGGGTACATCGACTTTTTAATTTCATTCAATTTTGTCGTAGCCTGAACTTCTTTGCCATTATATTTTTCTAAAAAAAAATCCATTTAAGACATAACTCGCTTTAAGTTAATAAAGATAATCTACCTTTGTATATATAGAAGCTTAGTTAATTAATTTGCTGGTAGTGTAAATCAGTTCTTTATATAAATATAAAAATTTGCTATGAAATCTATACTAATATTATAAAGCTGAAGAGTTTGTTTGTTTGTTTGTTTGAACGCGCTAATCTCAGGAAGTACTCGTCCGATTTGAAAAATTCTTTCACTGTTAGATACCCCACTTATTGAGGAAGGCTATAGGCTACTTTTCTTTTGGAAATCTATCCCCTAAGGAGGTGAAATAGGGGTTGACAGTTTGTATGGGAAGTTCGGTATTTTCAATAATAGACACATAAAATTTCGTATACGGGTTTCTGGATAGAAATAAATAAAGATGTATTTCAGCGATTTTAAAAATCATCCCCCTAAGAGGGTAAAAAAGGGGTTGGAAGTTTGTAGGTACATGAATTGTGTCGTTTTCAAAGATATACACATTTATTTTCATACAAGGGTTATTAGTTAGAAATAAATAAGACGTATTTCCAAGATTTTAGAAATCTACCTTCTAAGGGGATGCAATAGGGGTTGGAAATTTATATAGGAAGTTCGTCATTTTCAAAGATAGATAAATGAGATTTGGTATAAGGGTTTCTGGTTCGATACAAATAAACACATATTTCAGCAATCTTGACAATCCTCTCCCTGAGAGGGTGAATTAGGGTTGAAAGTTTGGGCAGTTCGGTACTTTCTCAGTCTACCTATCCTTTACTAACATACAAGAGCGAGCGAAGCCGCTGGCAACAGCTAGTAATTAAATAAAACCAAAAACAAAGTTGTCATTTCTTGCACAAATGCCATCCACTAGTTATACCTCATAACGTTTCAGTACCCAACCAGTCCACATAACTTAGCGCTATGTTATTCAGTTTTAGTACTTCTTCCCCTCCCCCCTCCCCCCTCTCATATTAGCGGCAACTATGACACGTTTACATTAACGACTCATACGCGATGCGCCCGCGCGTTACTCTACAACCGCTTTGATCTTTTACGCCTAGTGTCATAGAGTAGAGTCACGCAGATGTGCTACACCATTTTCACTTCCATTATAATATGGTTGATTTGGTCACACTGGAAAAGTGACACTTATAAAAAAAGTAACAAAGAAAAATGCCTAAGGAAGCAAAATGATAGACACGAAAAAGTAGATTCACGAAATATTTGAAAGTGTTGTTATATATCTATTGGTAACCCTCAAAGCTCAAGTAATTTCTAATAGCTTATTAGTTGTGTATTGTGTGTGTGTATGTATTTGTTGATAACATTTAACAAAACTAGTTTAACTGTCATTTCATCTATTCTGTTTAATAATCTATGTCTACCAGCGTACGTCTCTACGTTCTGGCTGTCAACCTTGAACAGAGAGTGCCAATTATCTTACGAGTTTATTGTTTTGTTTGATATTGTTTAATAACTCTATTGAAATGTACGTTTTGTCTTCTTCTAGAGGTACAACAGATTTTGTTATGTCTAGCGAACGTGGGAGGAAATTAGTATTGTAGTACATTATTGTGGTCGCGATTGTATAACAAAAGATTTTTTATTTTGTTTTGAAAAATGAAACCTAAATTCTAACGATCTTTCTATTTTTCGCATTATACCTATTGTTGAAACAAAAAATGTGATTACAGCAACTATTTTTGACATTTAATTCATCATGTTAATTACATGCATACAATCTATCTATATAAATAAAAAGACAAGGCCTGACTGACTGACTGACTGACTGACTGACTGACTCATCAACGCCCAGCCCAAACCCTTGAACCTAGAAAGCTGAAATTTTGCACAGAGGTTTCCTTTATAATGTAAACAAGGAATAAGGAAGGATTTTTTGAAATTCAACCCTTAGGGGTGTTAAATAGGGGATGAAAGTTTTTATGGAAAATCGTCATTTTTGAAGTTTAAACCATGAAACTTGGTGGTTACCATTCTGGTAAAAAAATTAAAATCGACGTGTTTCAGTATTTTTCGAATATCAATCCCTAAGGGACTTAAATAGGGGATGAAAGTTTGTATGGAAAATCGTCATTTTTGTAGTTTAAACCATAAAAATTGGTAGATAACATTTAAGTAAAAAATTAAAAACTACGTGTTTCATTATTTTTCGAAAATCGACCCCTAAGGGTGTTAAATAGGGGATGAAAGTTTGTATGGAAAATCGTCATTTTTGAAGTTTAAACCATGAAACTTGATGGTTACCATTCTGTTAAAAAATTAAAATCGACGTGTTTCAGTATTTTTCGAATATCAATCCCTAAGGGACTTAAATAGGGGATGAAAGTTTGTATGGAAAATCGTCATTTTTGTAGTTTAAACCATAAAAATTAGTAGATAACATTTTAGTAAAAAATTAAAAACTACGTGTTTCATAATTTTTCGAAAATCGACCCCTATGGGTGTTAAATAGGGGATGAAAGTTTGTATGGAAAATCGTCATTTTTGAAGTTTAAACCATAAAAATTTGTGGTTATCATTCTGGTAAAAAATTAAAAACCACGTGTTTCAGTATTTTTCGAAATTCAACCCCTAAAGGAGTTAAAAGGGGTTGAAAGTTTGTATGGGAAGTTTGGTATTTTCAAAGATAGACACATGAAATTTCGTAAACGGGTTTCTCGATAGAAATAAATGAAGACGTATTTCAGCGATTTTGAAAATCTACCCCCTAAGAGGGTAAAATAGGGGATGGAAGTTTGTAGGTATATGAATTGTGTAGTTTTCATAGATAGGCACATTAAATTTCATAGTAAAATCTACCCTCAAAGGGGGTGCAATAGTGGTTGGAAGTTTTTTTAGGAAGTTCGTCATTTTCAAAGAGAGAGATAAGATTTGGTTTCATGAGATTTGGTATACGGGTTTTTGGTTAGAAATAAATGAAAACATATTTTAGCGATTTTAGAAATCTACGCCTTAAGATGGTTAAATAGGGGTTGCAAGGTATTATATTGTGGACTTTATTTTTAAAGATAAGGCCATGCCTTTCATATACGGGTTTCTGGATCGATACAAATAAATGACCATCTAAAACATATCTTTACGATGACATCCGTGTTCGAGTGGCGTCCACAACGGTTTTCAAGGTGTCGCCAGCTCTGAGGTCCCGGGTTCGATCCCCGGACGGGTCGATGTAGAAAATCACTTTTCTACATTATGTCGAGTCTGGGTGTTAGTGGTACTTTCGTTGTTTCTGATTCCATAACACAAGAGCTTTAGCTACTTTCTTTGAATTCGGAGCAATGTATGTGATTCTTCTTCATCTTTTCGTGTCAATGATTTTCAAGTTTCGTCTGACCAAAAAGCTGCCACCATTTTAAAAGTTTATCCAAACTCAATGTATGTGATGTTTTCCACATTATCTTATTATTATCTTAACGCCATAATCTTTTATGAAAAATATAATTGCTCCTTACTTTGAAAATCACAGAATACATCTATCTATCCCTTACTACTTACTACTCTTAACTTTACGCGCGTGCGAAGCCGCGAGCAACAGCTAGTTAGATATAAACGCTTACATTGATCTTTTGGGGTACAGCACATACTAGCCTTATGCGTGTGGTTTCTCTGCTCTATTAAATTTATGGTTCGCTTGATGAGCTGCCCGGCGTGACCTTCAACCTGTACACGCGAGGACCTGTATAACGACACTGAGAAGGCCGTCCGCGTGGCTGACTGGTCCGAAAAAATCTGACTTTGCCATTGATCGATACGCTAAGAAAAATATAAATTACCAACATTATTTTTGTTATTGTGTGTTGCGTGAAAATTGATTCTCGTATATGACATATATTATCTAGAAGTAAAGTTAGTTTATTTTGAACTCACTTCCTGTAAATAAGTTTAATCTCACAATACACCTGACTGTACCTGACTACTTGGCTGTTTTTGTTTTTTATTATTATTAATTATCATAACATTTTATTAATCTATTTTATTATTCCAAAAATTGCTTACACATAACATCGACAAGCCACCATATAAAAATAATACATGATGTGTACGACTACATAGGCTAACACCACACGATACGTCTAAAAGTATTCATATCTACTCCGCAATATAGGTAACAAATTTGTTTGAACGTGATCATAATTAAACTGACGAATTATGAAACTCATTATTAACAAACAAGAACTAAAAATAAAATGGATTCTAAAGTCATTGGATGTGGTATACTTTAGGTATATTTAAATTGGTCCCAAAAAAAAATGTGCTCGTGTGGTCGTCTTCAGAAGAGCCTTAAAAAAATCTAGAAGATGATGAATATAGTTTTGGACATATTTATGTTTTCAGAGCTAAAAAAAAAGCGGCAGAAGCTATTGTAATTATGTAGCGAGAACTGTTATATAATCCAAAACAGTGGTGAGCTTTAAGATTATACTAATTACAATGAAAATATAGAACCTTCGAATTTGTGGAAGTCAGTTGAAAACAAGAAAAGCTATTCATATAACCTTGGTCCCACATTTTCTATGTAACACCTGATTGATGTACGCATTCATCAAAATTTTAATGATTCCTAGCAGTCGCTTTAATTAACACGATACCTTTCTCATTAAACGTTCTCATTAGGAGACTGAATATTTGTTGAATATATCAATGAAATAAGGCTAAAAAAATGCTTAAAAACTGATACTTGGAAGGACTTGAATGATTATACGTTTTAGTTTTTGGTAAACGTACCTAATATTATTTAACGACAACAAAGAGAAATATTTTGTTTACGTGGGTAGATTCGATGCTATCTCTAATAAATAATCGGTAATTTACTTACCCTAAAAACTGGCTTTACATTTTTTATCAAAGTAGACACAGTTTGAACATTTCCCAAATGAAAGGGTTGTTATAATAATGCGGCCATACTAATTGCGCGCCCACCACTAAGCCTGCCCACTCTGTCAGCGTTATGCCGTGATGATGGACTCGACTCTGCCAGATTGATGGGTCCGTTACGTGACGGCAGTCAAATTATAGAGTTTCATTATTGTTAATCTGCTTTATAACCAATTTGTGGACGTCAAAAGGTAGCTTTCACGGCTGATATTCTAGCTTGTATTGATATAATTGCTTACTTTAATACAATATGCAAGGAAGGTGATACCAACATAGCTATGATATTTTTAATGTCATAAACTCTCAGAATAATCTGCTTTCTTCTTCGAAACGTAGCATAAATGGGATGTTGACATATTTGTGTACACATAGCATTAACCACAGCACAAGCACACAAAGAAAAAATGAAGCAATGTCAACCTAACCCTTAATTTAAAAAAAGAGAAAATTTTTAGTTCACGTGACAAATTACACCCACCCCAGAATCGTTCTTCATTTAGAGAAGAGTATTCCTCTATGATACAAATCATTCTTCAGTAGTAACCCAACCCTCTGAATGCTGCGGCCTCATTTGTAAGCCCAGGTGTGTCCGCGGGCGGTCCGAGGTGTCGCCGCAATCAGCCGCGGCGGCTGACTCGTGACAGCGTGACAGCTGACACTGGATTACTTTGAACAGTACATTTGCAGAAGGTCCATTACTTTGGCGGTAGTTTTGGTGGAAAGTTTGAAATGTGGTGAAATTCCTGATATACTATAACTTCGAGTTTTTCAGATTTGTCTACAAATTTTCAGCAATATTCTATTCTATACAGTAATCTTTGCTAAGAAGTTAAACTTTTAAGAAGAGAATCTTAACTTTAATTAGCTTTACAACCAATAAGCAAAAAAAGGTACATCTATCCAAATATATAAGTATAGGTCGAGTAAATCTTCGAAAATTTATATTTATACGTAAGAATATTGTATTTAGCCACATTAGTTAGTTACACCAAAGTAAATGTCTAGAGTATTTCCATGATTATTTTTCAAAATGGAGCTTCTATTCATTTTTGCATCTCGTCTGACATACACTGACATCGGGTGACAGATTGAGGCGACGCCATTGTTACCTTCCGCTTTTGTTTTAACTACACACTTTTCCGGTAACGGTAGGATTTGTGCGCTTTTTCAGCTTGTTTGTATTTTTAAATTGTGGTTCTTTGTTTGAATGTGGCTGATTATTTTTTCTTTGTGCACGAATGATTAGTTTGTTTTTTTTTACTTACACGTGAAGCTTTTTTTTTAAATAAAAATTAGAAAATTTCTTTTCACAATATTTGTGGGTGTCACAGATAAATCCATTACCTTAATTTACAGCAATAAAAATAATACATTAATTTTATCGCGCTAACTATAATGGCATTCCGCAAATAATTGCGAAACAGAGTGAACGCTAAATAAATATCAATACAGTAAAGTATAAAACAGCTGTATCCGCGACAGATTACCTGAGAAATATTGCTTATGTCGACAAGAAAAAAGACGAAAAATTCTGACCAGTGTGCCAGAAAAATTCTGGCACTATCGACAAAGGTGTTTATGCTACATTCCCTGAAATAGTGTGCAGTGCTTTAAAATATATTACAACTAACCGACACTGTACTGCGTGTTAAATTATCGAATAAAAGCTTGCGATTATAATAATTCCTCTTAATAGGCATTAAAATGTTGTTGTTTTTCTTCAATTTGGTTTGTTTATGATCGCTTTAAGAGTGCGTTTATTTACGATTGTTTCGCGGTTTTTGCATCTGTTGCGTTGGAAATTATGTCGGTGGTAATGCATAGTATGCGAGGAATGCGAAGATTACCGGGTAACCTATAGTTATTACCACCGGGATTAGGTGAATGGCTTCGATGTCATTGGTATTGCTCTTAGCTCTCATTATAAGTATCCGGATAACTAGGTTGGTAGATATAAGGCATTAAAAGCTTTTTTCTTAAAGACCAATTAATGTCTTGTTTTTGTTGAAAAAAGAGTAAGATAAGGAAAATCTTTGTTTGTGAAAACATTATTGTGTAGTTACAAACTTGTGTAGTTATATAGTTATGTAGACTGAACAACAAACCTGGCTGCGTAACTTTTGCTGACTGCTTGGAATGACTGGAATTAAACAGACAATATACTCCAAGTTAGAATTAATATTAAATAAGAAGCGGCGGTAGTCTAATGGCTAGGGCATTGGACTTGCGATCATGTGGTCGCGGATTCAAATCCCACCCATTACACTACCTATGTGAACCCTCTCGTAACACAAGCATATTTAACAAATATGTCTACTATTAATGTGCGACACCCTTTTTAAGAGGGTTTAAAAAAAAGATGTATTTTTTTAAATGATCTCTACAAATAGAACATAACGAAAAATTTTTCAAACTAGTACCACGTAAAGAATCACCTGTAATACATTTTCTGTAACACTATTCCGTCTAATTAGATATTTTCCGAGTTCCAAAAGATCCAACTCTTTAATAATTAGCACACAGGGCGAGCTGCCAAATGTGGCACTGGGCAATAATTAGCACAATGTCATAAATTAATAAATGGACTTAGCTGTGATTATACGCAAACCGTCGTTTTAATACCCACAAATATATTATATTAGCAAGTTTGATCCTGTTCATAATGGATATGTCTTACTTCCAATGGGTAACAAGTTCACTTACAAAAATCGATGACCTCCGTGGTCGAGTGGCGTACACACCTGTTTTCAAGGTGTCGCCTGCTCTGAGGTCCCGGGTTCGATCCCCGGACGGGTCAATATAGAAAAAAACTTTTCTACATTGTGTCGGGTCTGGCTGTTTGTGGTACCTTCGTTGTCTCTGATTCCATAACACAAGTGATTTAGCTACTTAATTGGGAATCGGAGCAATGTATGTGATGTTGTCCACATTTATTTATTATTTAAAAGCTTAGCTATTCAACCCTTGCAAAGTTTACTGAAACACGTAAAAACTCGCGCTAGCAACTTCGGGTTTATTACTAGCAAAGGCAGATTCTAATCTTCCCCATACCTAACGAGATCAAAAAACACTGGAACGTGTTTTAATAAGTTTCACCATGTTATCTTGTTACATTTCTGCTGATCCCTCCCTTGAGCGCGATATTTTTATCGGCGCCTCCAATTCTGCCGGTAAATTGCAATCCGATAGGCAGGTTGGGCCGCGGGACTTGCAATTAGGGTACCCTTACATCTGCGACTATTTATATCTGCCCTTATCTGTATGTAGAGCATGTTTAATAAATATATGGCATAAGTACAACACCGTAGGTTTTCCTGAATCTAATATAATAATAATAATATAATAGTAATATCTTGGGACAACCCACACACGGCCATCTGATCCTAAACTAGGTCTGCCTAGTACTATGTTGACCAGACTGATAAACTTAGATATTTCTAAATACATACATAGTATAGATAGATTACACCCAGACGCAGAACAGATGATCATGCTCATCAAACAGATTTCTCTTGGGTGGGAATCGAACCCACGACCTCCGGCTTAGCAGTCAGGGTCACTAACCACTAGACCAACAGGCCCGTCAAAAAAAATAGATATGTAGCAAACAGGATAATACCTAGACCGTCTTTATAAAAAAGTTAGTTGTTGTTATTCTACGTAATGCTACCAAAGAGAAAAACATGTAAATTAAATCGAATCTAAATAGAAAAAGGTAAAATACAGTTACAGATTAAAGTAGAGCGATGCTCAGTCCTTCTAATTCAGTAACAAGTAAACAGTATAATAGACGAGAACTGCAGAACAGACAATTTTATGCTTATATATTACCCATTTCAACTCACCAAGATCAAAAAAATACAATGTTAAAAATAATATTAAAATAATCATACCGGTCATCAACGTAACAAAAATGTACGAAAAATGTTTTATCCGCAGTAAATTATCCTAATTCAAAACCTCGGCACGCACTAAAATATAAAATAATAGGTCGACAACGACGCAGGCCATAATAAAAACGTCTTAACCCTATAATACCTGAGGAACCTGGGATATAATTGACCATTATATCTAAAAAAATTTCAAATAAGCTATTCAAGAAAAATTTATGATAAAATTAATGAGCTTAACCCGTCGGTTGCTGCGTTTCTTATGTTTGTTTAACAATGTGTCCAAAAGGTGCCAAGTCTAAAAATGCGCGATATCTCCACGCCAAGGTATTCATGGCTGTCACAGACACCTTTCAATAAGCGTGTCTCTAGTTTGGTCGTTTTGGCAAATGGCGCCTACCAACAGACTAGGGACGAGACGATTTTAACGATTATTTTTAATATGATTTAATTACTTACCTATTAATATTTATTATATTGCCATAGTTGGGCTTTTCATGACCATGTTACTCATGGTTTATTTTTGAAAACAACTGAGTTAAAATATGTGGGAATATAGGTAACTAGGTAATTAATTAGATAGATTAGAAGGTGAAAAGTTTAAAAACCCCTTTTAAAAAGATTGGTAACGATTTTGGTATAGTTTACTTTTATAGGCACGTAAGTACCTGCGAAGGTAAACTGTACGATGCAAATTTATAGAGATCCAACGTTCTTAAAAAATACATTAAAGATAGTTTAGGCTCCAGCTCAATTTTTTTTTCGATTCCGTACCTTACAAGTCTTTGTCAATAAAAACAAAACTTAAATTATCAACTAAAACCATCGATATATCGACATTTACCTACACTAGTTACTAATGAGCAGGGCGCATCCAGGTGAAACGTCCACACATCATTACACGTCGTTATACACCGGATTTCCGGCACGCTACATCTCTACAGCCCCGTGTAATATCCCACAGATACATGCTGAAAAACACGCGACAACTGCCAACTTTTCTTTATAATAATTAAAATAATATTTGGAAAGATTTTGAGTACGTCAGCCATTTTTGTTAGGGAAATTAGGTTTTTCCTGTGGCGCTGTGTTACGTATGAACTAAGTGCGTTGGAAGCTAATTAAAAACAAATAACTACGTAAAACTTGCGATGTTTTTGAGTAACTTGTTTTTATAATGACATTACGTACCGTATTTACAAATAGTTTTATTTCTTTAATTACTTTTGTTTATTTCCTAACTATGCTAAATTATATAATATGCCTACAGCAAGCTTTTTTTAAGAATGAATATGAAGCGAAATACTGAATGACGCCCATTTTATTTCACGTTAAGTCAAAAGAAATACTTTTACTAGGTACATAAAGCAATCACATTACCAGGTGGGTATATTGGGTACCTATGTACCATTACTTTCTATTGAAATACAATCGGCTATCTCAACTCCTTTGCCCCACTTCTTCATTTTTAATACCATAACAAACTAACCATCCAATGATACACCTTACTCATTTATCGTAACAACAACAAAAGGTGTCCCAACCTTATCGCCGCCTACACCAGGTGTGCTCCGCCTTAACATCGATCGGACAGGTGCGCTGCTTCTGATTGGTTGAGCCGCCGCCGCGCACAGGTATCTTGCTTATCAACCAATCAGAGGCCAGGGTTGGACAGGTAACGTTATAGGTCGCTACCTGTATTATACTTACATATAGATAAGTTTAAGATTACGAAAGGTAGGTTGGGCAAACTGGCACGGTATATTTTAGTTTTACCTACAGGAATAGTAAAAATAAAATAAGAAAATATTCAATATAGGTTATTATACAACTGCTAACTATGAAACATTTAATTTATGTTTTTTTTTTTAATATAGATGTTTCCAACATAAATTAATTAGGTGACTGATATTAACAGACTTAGACATTATATTTACTGAATTCTATTCTATTTCAAGTGTAAATATTAATACATTCACGCTTGTATTGCTTGATTGGGTACCCAGAAGTAGGTTGGGCGTCCACTTAGTGGTTAGAGCACAGATCATAAAATAGGTTATAGCATACTCCTTCAGAATAATAATTTCTAATTAACTTCTATTTTTTTTTTGTAATTGGATTTAATTTTGAAACGTATTCTTATTACTGGCATTAAGTCGACAGACTAGGTATGTTTTATGAACTCATCTTGAGACTGTCCTTTTTGTAGCTCATTTTCTTTACCAAACTATACAAAGTTATTTTAGTTTTCTTTAAATACTCAATTTTTTAACTAACACTAAAATACATCCATGCATCCAACGCTTAGTATCAATATTTTGGTGCAAGGTGCACAATACGTGGTGTATGGTGCGTGGTGCGTGGAACGTTGTGCGTGCAATTTATGAGCCTTTGATGTGATAGTTTATTGATTGCGCTCGTGCTCCGCTAAGTATTTTGCAGTTAGCATCGAGGGGTTAATTCGCACTGACTTTAGAATATTAATTGTTTTACAGTTGCGCATTAAATCTTCGAGACATGTCATGTTGTATTATTTGAATAGTTTACCATAAGTTATTTGTTTTCTAATGTAATTTTCAGAAGTTGAAAACCAAGCAATAATACACAAAAACCGAATAGTTAAATAAATTTGCATTTCATAAAAGTCCTATCCCTTATCTCTACAATTTATACCAAACAAAATATCCATTTCAAAATTAAGGAGATTTTTTTAGGTAAACTAACAAAAACGTCTTAAAAATTATCTTTTATTGAAGCCACAAAAAATAATCTGTACCCCTGGTGGGACTCGAACCCACAATCCCCGGCTTAGGAGGCCGATGCCTTATCCATTAGGCCACAGGGGCTGTGATATTCACACTAAAAATAAACTGTTGCATTCTATGACGTACTATTGTAGATGTTTATATTAATGTGATAGCAACGTATGATAAAAAATGCACTAATAAGTATGTAGGTAAAGCAAAAAATACAACAACAATGAAATTGAAATAATAATAAATTTGATATTTTATGCATAATACCTATAACATATTTCATTATTTAGTTGCATGAATTGATTTAAATAATTTTACCTATAAGTTTTTGTTTCATATTATTTTCGTGTAAAATTAACTTCAATAGAATTATATAGTTAATAGCTTCTACACCGAAACAAAAAAATACTACATAAAACATTATTTTACTTTGGAATATATTTCACGTCGTATTTTCTACAATAAAATCGTGAATTTAACATTCCAAAACATACAATAAAAAGAACATTTAATTTGCTTATAAAACGCCGAGAATTTGATTACACCCCAACAAGGTGCACACGTGTCAATCAACCCCCGGGGGGCAGGGGGCGCAGCGTCTTGGGGTGCTCACTTAACAGCCAACCAATTGAGTTCTTATTCACCATTCCAGGGAATTTATATGGTAATCGGGACACGCTGGGATAGAAACCTGCTTGTTTTATAAAGAAAGGTGTATGAAGGATACTGGACGAGTTTTTAAAGCACTTGTGTTATTGTTTAGTATTTGTTTTTTACCTTTGAATGTATTGTGCGTAGATTTTAAGATCGTTGGATAGTTTTGGGTTAGGGTTAGTTTAGGTTTGGTAGCTTTGTGCTGACTCTTAACGGGTTCCGTATAATAATATTAAGAAAGGTTAATTAAGTTTAAATGCAGATGTCAGTGTTGTGAAGAGATTTCATCTTCAGTAACGGAGAACACGACTTTAACGACATAGGTATAGAACATTATAATTACGTTGACAACTAAATTGAAAACGACCAAAATTAGTATACTTTACAAGTAAGAAATGGTTGGAAAAAAGTAGATACCTATAGAAAAAAAAAAAACATGCGTGCGTACAAAGTACACATGTCAGAAGTGAAACTTCTTTGGCGAACTAATTTATAAATCTTGTTTATATTTATACAAATCTAAAACTTTAAATTTCCAAGATTAAGAGGAAGGGAAAAAGGAAGATAGGTTAGGAATTTAATTGTCATTAAAATAAAAAAAGGTTTGAAAATTAATGTAAATTATAAATTTAATTTTTTCAATTTATTTCTTCAATATTTACATTGTTTGACATAACGTTTATCTAAAATAAATAAAAATAAGTATTGTTACAATAATTAACAATAGCGAGATACACAATTTGTAAAACAGTAACTATTATGCAAATGCGCTTCGTCTATGGTCTCACATGCAAAAATTCTAGATTGAGATTGAGACGAATACATGTAATTTCATATAGAGAAATGTCCTCCATCTTGGATCAGGAACTTTTGCGCGATAGACATTTCCGCGAAAGCTTGACCTCATTTTTATTTTTAGTGACCTCGCAAATCTTAAAAATGACTTATCACAAAAAAATGCATATTTTTCTCGGTGCCATCTTGGATTCTAATTTCGACCCCATAATCGTTTTTAGCGACCTCGGGTACCATGAAAATGACACCCATGATGAAAAAAATGCATATTTTTCTCGGCGCCATCTTGGATTCTAATTTCGACCCCATAATCGTTTTTAGCGACCTCGGGTACCATGAAAATGACACCCATGATGAAAAAAATGCATATTTTTCTCGGCGCCATCTTGGATTCTAATTTCGACCCCATAATCGTTTTTAGCGACCTCGGGTACCATGAAAATGACACCCATGATGAAAAAAATGCATATTTTTCTCGGCGCCATCTTGGATTCTAATTTCGACCCCATAATCGTTTTTAGCGACCTCGGGTACCATGAAAATGACACCCATTATGAAAAAAATGCATATTTTTCTCGGCGCCATCTTGGATTCTAATTTCGACCCCATAATCGTTTTTAGCGACCTCGGGTACCATGAAAATGACACCCATGATGAAAAAAATGCATATTTTTCTCGGCGCCATCTTGGATTCTAATTTCGACCCCATAATCGTTTTTAGCGACTTCGGGTACCATGAAAATGACACACATGATGAAAAATTTACAAATTGTCGTCGGCGCCATCTTGGGTTTTAATTTCGAACCCATAATCGTTTTTAGCGACCTTGGGAACCATGAAAATGACACCGATGACGAAAAATTTGCAAAATTTCCTCGGCGCCATCTTGGGTTTTAATTTCGACCCCATAATCGTTTAAGCGACCTCGGGAATCATGAAAATGACACCCATGACGAAAAATTTGCAAATTGTCGTCGACGCCATCTTGGTTTCTTGGCACCCATTTTAATAAAATTATTATATTTATTAAAACTAATAGAAGCCCTGTCTTACTCTCTCTCAATCGGTCTCGATCATGAAGGTATAGATGAAAACCTTCATGGTCTCGATCACTCTCTCTCTCTTTTCTGACACTTCCGTTCAAAGACATTGTAATGTATTCTACTACTTCCGTTGCATACCGGCGTGACGTTTCATCTGTAAAAATTTTACCCTCATGCGCCAAAAGAAGTTTCACTTCAAAAACAGAGCTACATAAAAAAAAGATGGAATATAAATAAAAGTGACTGTAATTACATACACACACATACAAGTTTTTATATTAAACAAGTATTGAATCACACCGAGATCACATCGCTAATCGGGTCAAATATTTAGCAAAAAAAGTTTGCATTTTATTTAATTCTGACATTACAACTTATCTAATTTACGAATATAACGTTACTTTCAAAACAAACATTAACAAAATCGTTCTAATTTCATTGAAAAAACATCATTAGGTTTACGAAATAGGCCAACCACTACTTTTTGCTGAGAGCGACGACAGATAATTAATCTGCTTACTCTTTGTTCAAGAAAACGGGTCGATATTATTTTTAAGAAATGTATACGAGCTAATACGTGATTGGATACGGCTAATCAAAATGTCTGCTCTGATCTTAGAAAATAATTGGCTTTGAAATTGAGAAAGACAGGTCGTTGATCTAAGGTTACATAAAATTAGTTTAATCAAAGAGTCAAAAGAAATTGGTTGACAAAACAAGAAGCTGGTCATTGACAAATATAAATGAATACACTAGATCATGTAAGACGTTTGTTGTCTACTTGTACTTAGAAATTGTCATCGTCATTAAAAATGTATCTGCCGTTAAAAGTTAAAAAGAAAGTAGTTGATTATGTAGAGACTCAGGGTAGAGAGTTCTAAAGAGTTGAATGACAACTTTAGCCTTTAGCGGCGGTACCCTAATGGTCAGAAGGTCGGACTTGCAACCATGTGTTTGCCGGTTCGTATCCCATCCATTACACCACCGACCCGAACCCACTCGTAACACAAGCATTTTAGCCCCCACATCGCTAGTAAAATAAAAATTAGAAAACCGAAAAGATTTCCTGTATGAAAAAGTTTTTTTGATTTACTAAGTAGGCTTTAATTTTTTAAATCTTTATCTAAGGTATGTAAACATAGTATATAACAAAGTCGCTATCGCTGTCTTTACACTTAGATTTTTTAACCTTCACATTTTTTATAATGATTAATTTGCAATTGATAAGAGTGATTCAAGGAATTAAGTTTTTTATGGACATTTATTACTATGCTAGCCGCTTGAACCCGAGTTCCGTACTATCCTTGTCCCTATTATAATTAATGTAACTCTGTCAGTTCGTGTGGTAGGCAATTACGCTTTTAAACTAAGTACTAAACCAATTTGAAACAAAGATAGCCTAGGGTCTGAGAAAGGACATACTTAGGCTATTTTCCGCGATAACTGACACCACCGCGGGCGGGGTCGCGGGCTACACTAATATTACAAAGAGGAAAGATTTCTGTTCTTTTTTTTTGTGTGTGTTAATGAATAAACTCAAAAACTTCTGTGCCGATTTCAAGAATTATGTTACCATTAGAAAACTACATTCATCCTGAGTAACATAGGCTATATTTTTAACTAATAAATTAGGTACCGCGGGCGGAGTCGCGAGAACGACTAGTATTATATAAAGGTAAACAAAACATGGAATAATACTGCGACGCAATTGCCAGTAAGCAGCATACAATTGCAATATAATAAGCTCACCTGTACGTACCTTATGTAGCACAATGGCCATCACTAATTATTTCCTACCGCGATATGAATTATAATTAGCTTTTCCTTATGCCATTGTCCCGCGTATTTTTAGACGAGACGCATATGTTCGTCTATGACGGTCAACGTAAGGGTCCTTACATACTGCGTCGCAACAATATTTTGTTATAACTAATAACTAATCCAGTTAACAAAATTGCTTGTAGTTATATTTAGGATTTTAGAGGATTCCTTGGTAGATAATAAGTTTTTTATACTTTTGGTAAGTTAAATATTGACAAGGCCACATAGCAACTGAGAAGTCTCATATGGCGTTGTTATTTTTTGAGGTCGATTACTAAAAATTGTTGATTCTATATTAGACTTTACAGTTACTATGTAGTCTTGTGATCAATCTTACGATAAATACTAATTAGGGATGTTATGTATCAAATTATATTAGTGGAAGACTTAAGTGCGCAGAGAGCTTCGTAAAAAATACGTACAGGCAGGCCTACTTTACCCAAAATAATTTGCTTCCTACTTATAATAATTGATCTAGCTAGGCCGTCATTTGTAGGTAGTGTGTATACTTTACTCGGATATCAATGTACTTTTGTCTTATTCAACGCTAAAACAGTGAACAGACTAGTACGTTACGCTCTAGTGTGCCCGCACCACATCACATCTATTTCTGTGTTGATTTATACCGGCACTTGTACTCAACGGGCGACTCCAGCCGCGAATTAATTGTTTATCTTTTTTTATACACAGATGTTATTCCCATTATTAAACATTACTTTTATGATGGTAATAAACTCGAAATTATATAAATAGTCACGTCCTTTAAGATAATACGTTGTTTGTAGGCTATTTAGTGAGGAGTTAGTAATGTCCAGGTTTGATAAAAATAAGATATACTTACTAAATTTCATCACCATCTTTTTTGTGTCTACCAATTTAATTGACCTACCATCTTTACTAATAGATATTATAAAGCTTATAAGTTTCTTTTTTTTTTTTGGTTGAACGCGCTAATCTCCGAAACTACCTACTGGTCCTATTTGAAAAAATATGTTTTGTATATATGGCTATCTAGTCCACTTATTTAGGAAGGCTATAATTTGCCGATAACAGACGCTCACGCGGGTGGAGCCGTGAGCGAAAGCTAGTATTCTATATGTATAAGAAGAGCACATATCGATGATAAGTTTTAGTAATAGGTACATTGTATAAGTACTTACCTAACTAGAAAAGCGGAGCATTTGAGAATTGCTTAACAACATACAATAGGGAATTATAATAAGTACGTAAAGGAAAATCCTATTTAGACCGTTAGTTAGATAATAAAAAAATAATTGAGACGTATTTTTTCATCAAAACAATAATAATTGACAAAGATTTTCCATCTCTGCATCTCCGTAATTATTTGTTTACGAGAGAACAGAAAATTTATGTCTAATATTTTTTCATTATTGCTTTATTATATTATCTAATGTCGTGGCGGCCTAGCGGATTAATGACCGGATTCGTATGCACATGGTTGCGGGTTCGAATATAGGCAAATACCAATAAGATTTTTTCAAAGTTACATTTACTTTCTTTATTAAGTATGGCATCATTGGCAAACGATGAGGCAACCTAGATTCCAAAAATTGATATCCGTAAATTGTGATTACCAATACACAATGAGCAAGCGTGGTGATCAATGCTCATTCCTTTTCATAGGAAGAGGCCCGTGCCCAGCAGCAACTCAGTAAGATATTTATATTTATAATAAAAAAAAATATAACAATACTTTCTATTCTTAAATATTTTAAACTCATCGTACTTATTAATACATCGCTATCGATAATTTAGTGTCTACACAGTAACATTAAAATATCATTTGACAGGTGATAGAGCCAGTGCATTTCACCGGCAATATTGTTACACGTCCTATAGTGATTACATGTGGGTACAGCCGTACATCAAAGTGAAAACACAAATTTTTCAGCCACATAATATTAGCTCTTTATTTATTATTAACGATTATTTTGTCAGCTAGAACGACGACGATTACTCCTACATAGTGTCACAGTATTATAGGCGAGACCAGAAGGTTCTCACGGGTCATTTGTATAGTCGAAAGTATTTATACAAGAAAAATAACTGATCTTGGTACGAACGTCTTGCCTGAAAACTGTTTTAATACCTCCGTCAAGTAGGTTAACTAAGTAGGTTAAGCTTAACTAATGTGTGTCGACGATACTAATTTTTTTGCAATGAAAAAGAAAACATCTTTAAATTTGTATTCTTAGACTGCCTCAAAAATCATTAGTCTTGCTATTTTGCACCTCATACTTAGAGTTTTAAAAAGAGTTATAATCTTTAGCTGAGTATACATTCGTACCAAAGATACTTTGTAATAAAATTGTCTGTACTGATCTTTTACATTTACTATATTTTAATGCCCCCCTCAAAGGTCAATGAGATTTAATTCACCTGTGCACCATTTTCATCCTCTAACTATAGGCAAAATTCTTATATAGTGCGCGCAAGTCGTGACTTTAATAATTTGTGTAGACAGTTTTTATTTGATCCGTTCAATACTTAATAAGAGCTCCGTGACACGTAAGCAGCTAAACCTTATTTATAAAAAAAAATATATAATATATATTAATATACGCATATATAATTTTTATTAGATATACTTTGCTGTAGCCATCCGTGGAAACCTGTTTTATGTTTATATATTCTTAGAGTTGCTCATATTTTGTCAGATAGCTATTAGTTTTCGTTATGATAAAAAAATAAATATTGTTTAACGCGAAAGAAATACGCCTCTTTTTGATAAGTGATTTGGTGTTGGCCTACTGTTTTTATTTTCTATTAACTCTCAGGACATACGCAACTCGTGCGCAAGTTAACACAACAGTTATTGCTATTATAAATTGTAACATTATTATAAGACAGGTAGGGATTACTTTTGTAATATAAAGTTAATTATTACATTGTATCTGTCAAGTGAAGGTATTTAAACAAAGTTATAGAATTGTAATGATGTCGTTAACGTGATAAAATGGAAGGGAAACATCTTTTTAATGGTGATTTTCCTAAAATATTATAGTTTTGGGTGTTAATCGCATTATGGAACCAATTACGACGACCTCCGTGATCGAGTAGCGTACACACCGGTTTTCAGGTGTCGCCAGCTCTGAGGTTCCGGGTTCGAACCCGGGACGGGTCAATGTATAAAATCATTTTTACCTTCGTTGTCTCTGATTCCATAACAAAAGCTATTTACTTTGGATTCGCTTTAGCTTTAGCTACTTACTTTGGATTCGGACCAATATATGTGCTGTTATCCACATTTATTTATTATTATTTAGTATTTCATACATTTTTTGATCCAGAAATAGATTATTTCAAGGTTCTTCATTTACACTTACACCAACAATAATTTGCGCACTGCATCACAACTGCCTACCTCTGAAAAAATATAGCCTTGATGATATACTTACGACATCATCAACAAAACGTTGATCCCAGACGTGAGTATAAAAACTATTTCAACTGCATAAAAATACTAGATAAATTGTCATGAAGAGCCGCGCCGACGCATTACGGCTCGTGCGAAATAATTAAAGCTTTTCCACAGACATCTAGACTAGTCTAATCACTTTGGTCCTAACTAGGGATGTACGGAGCGCCGTTATCGTAACCGAAATATCGGATATCGGAAATAAAAATGTAGCCGAAAGAGAAACGAATCCAAAACTTTGGATATCGGATACATATACATCGGATAAGATATGAATAGATTTTCACCAAAATACCATTTTTTATTTACTATTCCTGAAACACATACATAACATTCATATTTGTATCTATCAGAATAACCAAAAAAAAAACATTATCTGTAACCGTTTAATTTATAGCTTTAAAAGTATTTATAATATCCGTTGCCTAGATAGATCTAGATCCGAAAGTTTATTAACCCTACATCGTACAACTTACAGTTTCCTGTGTCTTCAGGTGATCACTAATAATGAACTAGTGGTATTTACTGGGAACTAGTGCTACGAGTGGGATAATTACCCCAGTTAGGCGGGTCGCCAAGACATTACGATTTATACTTTTTTTTCTGTGGTTTTGTGGCGTGATTTTTATAGGAAGTGTGGTTTTATAGATGTCATTTGTGCATTCTTTGTGACGTTTTTAGACATGCAACTATTTGAAGATTCTGTTTTGTTTTACGTTAGCATAATAGGTAGATCTATTTTTATTTCAAATACATTCTATCTACGACAATAGTTAATCAAAAGTATTTGTAATTATTTTTTTTATGTTAAAGATAATAATAATATAATTTTGAGACTATTAAATGTTTTACGTATTCACGACAACATTTTGGCAGGTAGGTAAGCAGTCTTTTTTTTAAATTGAATAAATCAAAAACAATATTCCCAAACCGAGTGTCCAATTTCATTCTAAATTCATAATTTGATTGACGTTGGTTTTAAATTGTTTAATGGCGGAATGAAATAGTAACAGAGTTGCGGCGTCCTTGTTGGCTCTGATTTAGCGCAGGTGATGTTTTTAGTTTCCTACAAACTATTTGACATTGTTTCCCTGTGAATTATTGTTTTTAAAGCTTTACACGACACCTCTATTTGTTTTGTCAATAGGGCATTTCTTTTCATGTAGTGATTTGGATGCCATACTGTTTCTGTTGGCCAGCTGCTTTCATAATTATTAAAACTAAAGTGTTTTTTTACGTTATAACATGATGTTATAACGTAAAAAAACATTTTATATTTAACTTTTTCCAATATGGAGCTGAAACATGGCAATCCATCAAAAACATACTAAGAAGATGTCTCTGAGATGAGGTGCTGGCGGCTTTTGCTGAGGTTAAAATGGAGAGCTCGCCGTACATACGTTTCCACCCTGAAGGAGCTTCGCATCCAACAAACGCTTTCGTCGACTGCGCAAATACGAATCCTTAAGATTTTTGGCCACATAACACGCAGTGAAAGCTCTTTAGAACGTCTAATTATACAAGGAAGAGTAGAAGGCCAACGTTTTCCAGGTCGATCACCCACAAGATGAACTGACATCATTAAGTCATCTACGAAGTGTTCCCTCACTGAATGTATACGCAGTGCCGCAAATGGGAAGAGATGGAGAAGCATTGCAAAAGCGTCAACCAACCTAGAAGACGATTCATAACCACAGCCACTCCGTCAGGAGTGTACGACTAAGAAGAAGATTCAGCTTTTTAAGTATAACATTAAAAACTGTCAAATTCAATATCAAATAATATGAGAAATTAAGAAAAGGCACCAACCTGTTTACGGAAAATTCAATTTTTAAATATGGCAGAACTCTGACAAGGAAAAATATCGATAAATATTTGATACAAGTACGAAAAAGGTACGTGCCACATATTTTTTGCGTAACTTCAACCACACGCAAAACTTGAAGATCTAAATACCCATTTATAATGTTTTTTGGATGCGAGTTTGACGAGCTGTACGCACTGCCCACCGCATATTACAGATTTTCTCACGGCCTTACATGTTTGTCAGCGCTGCAACGTTGTACAGGAAGACTAACATTCATGTCATGTATTTCAGTAAATATTTGCAAGATATTATAATATTTCAGTTTCTAAACTAGGTCTATTTAAGTAAGAAAGTTAGGTTAGGCTATTTTTCACAATTTCAGAGCTTTTATTTTAACAAGATTTGAAATACCACAGACATTTTAAGGAATGAAATTTAAACTTTTAATTTTGCTTCAAAATTACTGTTGTCAGACTTTATAGATTATACAAAAAGTTGGTTTATTTTGTCTTAATTTTTTTTTATTTCTTGTTAGCTAGTTTATTTTTTTTATTTAATAAATTATGTACCTACACAAATAATACTAAAACAATACATCAGTTATCATAGTTTATTACTTTCAGTTTAGTTCGTTAGTTAGTTGGGTCTAGTTTGACCTGGTAGCTAACTAATCCTTAAAGATTATTCACAGCGTTTGTGTGACTTTTCTTTTATAATTATTAAAGCTAAAATGAATAAAAATTACACGTGCTGAACTAACACACTTGAGTTATTGAACAGCGAGAAATTGCGTCAGTTGGCTTGGTGGCCAGGTGTTGACGATCACCAGGGACGCAAAGAACAGTAACTCTTAGAAAAGTCTTCACAATTAACGTCTTCATCTAAATCTTCGCACGTAATATAATGTGCGTCTAAACGACTCTATTTGACAGCTAGCCGTGCATCTAACACCGCGTAATACATCTTAGATTATATATAAATTCAGTACCTACTCGTGTGTGGGAAAAAATGTTTTGTTTTCGTTTTCTTTTCACATTTCTGACCGGTCATTCTGTAGATTCTTGAGGTGTTACTACGCAAGTTAAAATTATTTAGAAGCATGTGGTTGTATTGGGGTAGCAATTTTTTTACATTTGTAGATTGAGAGATTTACAGGTTGTTGAGGTACTATTTTTCTCGTTTTTAACAAATAAGTAGATAGTAAAAAATAAACTATAAAACAGAGAAAGATTAAAGAAACTCATTTTATCTTTATGGTGTCACTGGTGGTATTGTTGTTTCGGGTTGTGCAGCTCCCTCTAAAATGGTTGAGTGAGGCATACTTGTCACTTTTTGATACAGGCTTGCTCAAGTCGACCTGTTTCTTTTGAAAAAGTCAAGAAAAGACTCTGCATTTATTTAATTAATATTGTATAATAATTTGCCTGGATTTCAAAAGAGGCTTTGACTCCTGATTTTTTTCGACATTTCTTCTCAGGTGCCAGTTACGACATGTTGACTCTAGTAAACGCAATAGATATATATACTCTAGTAACGTGTAAAAGTGGTTACAAAAATCATAATTGCATAAGAAATAATTTGAACCAACCAATGATACGAGAACACTTTTATATACAAAGTTAAATTACTAATTCGCCTCCTAAATTATGACGGTGGTAAGAAGTCATCCCAAATTTAATTCCCCTGAAAATACAAGCCTATAGAAAACACATAGAGAAAACTTGCATCTATAAAGCAACTTTTATACCGATACCTAAAATCCATAAAATTAAAAATAAGTATAAAACATTAAACCAACAACTGTATAATATTTTAACGTTCCGTAAAAATGTCTGCTAAGATCGGTGAAAGAAAACTGCCGCTTTAATTCAAAGTTACGACCCGGGAAGCGAACCTGGCCCATCGAGCACGCTCCCTTTGTAAACAAGACGATGATGAGAGCGTCTTCTAATCCTTTTCTTTATTATATTTAAATACGGGAGCTATAAAAATTGATTATACTTTAAATTGAGTAGATGTTAAAATAGATCGGTTTTGGATAATTATGTTGTGGTGGATTATCTTAGTGGGTCAGTAGGGATATTGGATGGATTGCGATACATTCTTAAGCACTTTTTGGTCTTTACTGTTCCTGTCATTTTCATCATAATATGAGTGAAGATATTTATATTTTGAAGTAAAATTGTTACTTTATCGTTTTTCACTATTTCCTTTTTCTATTTTGTCTTTTCTATGTTTGTATAAAAAAACGACGCCCGCACTAAGGAATTTAATCCTTGTGTCGCGGGGGTTTCACAAACATTCAAATCACATGCACAAAGAACACCCAGACTTGGAACAAGCATTTGTGTTTCACACAAATACTTGTCCCATGCGGGGATCGAACCCGCAGCACGTCGCGCACAGTTGTAATTAGCGTGGTGACCTATACCACTCGGCTATCCGTGCAGCTTTAGCGCTATGCGATCCAATGGGACGCAACAAATCAATGATCATGAAAATCGGTCCACCCGTTCTCGAGTTATGAGTGTTGTAACAAACCCGACTTTGTTTTATATATAAAGATAATAATTACAAAATATCTAATGACAAACAGTTCTATGACACCTTGCAGAAAAATAAAGTTTTAATTTCGTAACCTCTATTCGTAAATCCTGTTCCCTAAAGGGTTACCATAACTCAAAGAGACATCTATCACTCAGCCAAGTAGGTTTATCATATTGTAAATCATATGCCGCACTCCTCAATTACCAACTTATCTTTGCACTTGGAATGCAGTAAATTAAACCTTAGCTGTTTAGAAATAGAGGTTGTGTGATGTGTGGATGATGAAGTAGTTTGTGGATACTTAGCGACATCAAAGGGCCGATTATGACATCTGTTTTATAGTGTATCCGTCTGTTCTCACAAGGTGACCCATTATAAATATTTTATAGTAAGTGTAATGTGTGGATTCATTTAGATACTTTAGATTCCTCGGAACTGAATAGTGTGGCCAATGTTATGTCTGCAGTTAGATCCCATTTACTGTCCACTGTGCGTCAAGGACTTGATAACAAGTAGGTATAGTCGAAAATTCACTGTTGCTTTGCGCCTATAGTCGGCTATCGTCGTAGAGCTAACTTGTTATGTGTGAATAAAGTTCCCTGATTACAAACCTGTGAAAGTACCTTGGTCGCTTCATGAACCTAAGGCTATCTATCACCTCTCCTGAAAATCTGCGACGTGTTTATATGATAATGATTACGTCATTTACGTTTTAAGCACCTTAACCCACAAAGATCACTTCCATCTCCTCTTCCTCTCCTAAAATTAACAAAGATGTTCATCTTTGTTTACCTTTCTCAAGATGCTTAGAATATTTTTATTCAGTATCCATCATCAATCTCAACTACTTGACGCCCATTACTGCCTGAAAAGGTCCTTAATCACAGCAGTAATAAGCATATATTACAACATAAAACGGTAAAAACGCTCGAAACTATTTGCTCTGTTGATAGTAGATTTAACATTTGTTTATAAAAATACTGCGCCACGAAACGTGGTGCGTCTCAACCTATTTGTCACTTTAACAAACTACTTCCTAGATGTCATAGCGTATACGGTGACCAGGGGCAGTTGATTTACTGACTAACGCCTGCACTGTGCTATTAAATCATTGTGTGATTCGTTTTGATTTTTTTTTTGCTTACTGATAAGCTATTTCATGGGAGCGATTTTCTGTTTTATCAGATTGGGAAATGTTCAGGAGGACGTTATTAGAAAGGATATTAATTTATATGACCGTGTTGCGTCATCTCAATTACTACAGTAAATAAACTCAATAAAACAATTTAACCGTACTGTTACCGTACTGCCAGTTATATCATCTTTATTGACTATATGCTGAAATTATTGCATATTATTATTACTCTCTACTTTTTGATGTTAACGTTTTTAAGGAGTAGTGGGAATCACACACATAAATTAACCTAATGCTCAACAGAATCTCAAATTAATAAGTAAAGTAATTGCGAAGTACATGCAAATCTTCTTTGAAGTAACTTAAAAATGATATGCAGGGACAGATAGAGTTTGTAGAATCCTCTTATGATAAGTTTTGTATTTTTTTCATATACTAAACAATGATTTTAAGTACCGGTCAATTCCCATGTGATATTTAAAAAAATAAGCAAACTGACCAACCCTATTTTCTTCAATATCAAAGTTGAAACGAGGCCAGTTCAAACTCAGCAACAGTTCCCCGCAATCTTGCGCTTACAAGATCAAAATACAATATCTACCGGAACAGCGGCCACAGACAATTTGTCATCTGTCAACCTGTACTTTAATTACAGGCAAGTCCCTGCCCCCCACAGCCCTCCAGCTTCATCTCACCCCCCCGGACACCTTGATTAAACGCGGGGCTATATATAAAGTACGTGGAAATTGGTCATACTTGTCATTTTTGGATTGACGTCCGCTAGGTGACGTGGGCAAGATTAATTTGGACTAAAACTGGGGTTTTGCTATAGGAAATTTATGAAGATTATAAAATTATTCATAAGCTAATAGGTTTGGAGTTCATTACGAGGATATAAATGATACACAACTAGTCGTGATGTGATATGGACTGTAAGTTTGTTTATTGAATTTGGTAACCTTTTTTAATTTGTGAATTCTTTCAATCTAGCAGCAAAATAATACTTTGTTAGATTGTACAATAAAGCACAAATAATAATTATGTTGAAGAGAATGGTGTTAGTTAGTTAGTAGGAGGTTTGAATCTTTACATCGCCGGTATTTTTTTCAGACTGTGATGTGAGATAAAAAAGATGATAATAAAACTAAACTGAATAAACAAAATAAATATTTACTACTGTCATATAAATTAGTATTCAATGGCACCTGATTACTTCCACACTTTTCATTTCCTCACGAAACAAATCAATAATTTCCAATCGAGTAGCGATCGAAATTCGAGTTCGCTTTCCATTACTGCAAAACAAAAGGCGGTTGTGTTCTCTTTGTAAAATAAAAGCGCGATGTAATAAATAGTGGCATCGATCATGTGGCGATACAAATACCGCTATTGACCGCGAGAGATGGGAACACGATTGTCATCAGAAATAACATTTGTTGTAACAATTTGTTACTTTTATATGCCAATGTTGCTTTTTTAGATCGGAGTCGTGTTTTGTCGACGAAATTAGGGCAACTCAAGGTGGTGGGTCTGGAACTTCTCAGTGTAAATAAATACCTTCTAATGGTACAGTATGTACAAAGTTAAAATTTGTAATAGCTACTTCATTCATTGACATGACAACACAACTTTTATGTCACTGACTATATGAGTATCGAAGGGTGTTTTGCTATTAACTAATTAGACAACCAATTTCTCAAAAAAAATATTAATCACTACAGGCAAATCATTCATCACACCAAGAACGAATTTTATATAACCAGTCCAACTAAAGCGGATCACAAAATAAGCGTCTTTAATAACCATTTAACCAATTGCAAATTAGTTTCACGACGCAATGGTCTAAGGAAACGAGATTTATCAATATTATGAGCGTGTTATTGGAAGTGCGGTGTCACAGCCGTAGCAATCATGATCATCACTCAATCCCAGCACTAGAACCCTGGTCCTCGGCGCGTGCGTAAGCAAGACTAATTATTTTCTAAACACCGTTTGACGTTACGGCTAAATACACTGTGTGCTTTACTAAATTTATTTCACGGCACGTCAATTAACCTGCGCGTGGTGTGTAAATCATTCGCGTTCGGTCGTGGTATACGAAATACAGGGAATAGTTCAGTGGGTTAACTCCAAGAGATAAACTTAAAACATTGCAGGCTTGTCAGAGCTTGTATTTAATTTGTAGGTACATACTGAAAGTGTAGAACTTAAAAAAAAAACAGATTGATAGAACTAGAAAAAAATAATATGATATTCTTTAATAAAATCATAAAGCAATGTAGATACGGCCAGTGTTAAACGAAAAAATAGAGTGCAACCGAAAAATATGCGAAACTCAATTAGATTCACAACAGACAACTTTACAAATATACTAAATTCTACATAATTATGCAAGCATTTGCACTGTATGTTCTGTGAAACTTCTGCGTTTATTTTTTTAGTGGCACGTACTCCGGCGCAACTTTGTCGCGATGTCGCGTCATGTCGACAAAGCATTTCATTTACGTGTGGTATAGTAAAAACATTAGTGTTGCTATATTTACATTGATTCCGTTCGTTACATTTTGTGGAGGTACCTACAGATTTATGTCACAGACATGTTGGGATATGTGTCATCTCTTACAATATTACACGGTTAGATGCAGTTGGTTGAAATTCATTAATTACTTAAGTAGTACACAAATGATACTTATTTATTTGTCTATAAGAAAGTATGATTTACTGGTGTTTGGTGCGACAGACAATGTTTAGTAGGTCTAAACATTATCTGTCTAGACTTTAGTTTAAGCAAAAAAAAACGAATATACCAAAATGTCGTCACGTCGTCGTCGTCTAGTGTTTAAACCCTCACGTGTGATACAGCCTCACTCCCTGTACCTTTTCTACTGATGCTTATAATGAAATACGTGTTAAAGCAAGTGCTCGTGCCAAGCAATGAAACCCCAACTTAAGTAGCCCACGCCACACTACGCCCCTTATAACTTTTTAACTCCTCCACTGATTTAGCTGAAGAAAGATCATCATCTAACACGCTGACGCACAAGACAGGTATCGCTGTCTCTCTCTCCCCTGTCACTCAACCTCACATCGTGTGTTACATCTCATAAACCACTCCCTCACCATCAGCTGACCGACAATACCTACTTTTCTGCTAAATGCTTTAAGCGCTTCATAATTTACAGCCCTCGTAAACTGATGTCCGCTTTTAAGTCTATATGAAATAGTGGAGTTATGACGTAGAAAAGCGCTGCAGCGACCATCATTCAGCGAACAACATCAAAGGACGAGTGTTCATTGCTCGTATGATTGTTTATTTTGTATACTTTGTTGCGTTGACGGAGCAATGGAGTTGAAATGAGGTGCGATTGAAAATTGTATATTATTTGGTCTGTTGAAAAGAGTTGGAAAAATAAATTATTATTTTAGATTACATTTGTTCTACAATGTTTCGGAGAAGACTTAAGAAAATGGTACGTGACCACAAGTATGTCAAATTCAAGTTAGGTGAATGTATTATTCTTAGTTAAGGCTGCCCTAACCTTAAATTTGGATAAGGGAGTATATAAAACCCTAAGTAAGAAAGGCTATATAACATTTAAGCTACGTTCTTAAAGTTTCAAAGCTGTCTAATGATCACTTAAAGCCTCCTCCACATTTCCTACTCCACGTAAGTGTTAACCTCATGCAGTGAATATCTCAGTCACCTGCCGTCTTAAACAAGACTTACCGCGATGACATATTGCTCAGTCGCACAGTTTCTAGGAATGTCCCACACCTGGCGGGCATGTTACCGCCTCTAAATCTTTCGAGGATAAATTGTATCTACTTGATTCTGAGTGCTCGTAAATGGATTATGTTTGAAGTGTTGAGTGTTTGTGTTTGAGAGACCGCTAGACAGAAGAAATATAAGACTGACTAATATGTCTGACGGTGAACAAACCCTATTACTGGAAGTTACATTTAGAAACTTTTTTATGTCCGAGTCTTTGGGCTCATTGTAAAACTGCTTAAATTAATCTCATGGTAGTTCAAGAAAGTAACTACTTTTTGTTATTTTACGGGGCTGGAGTCGCCAATACAACCATAGAACAGTAGATACAACAATAAAACTATACTATGCAACCAAACTTAGTAAAATTGTCCATGACATGCTACAAAGTAAACATCGAAATCAAAACATTTCCAGCATTCAGGTCCGACACCTCGGAAGGTATTCACGCTCCCCTGAGCCAGGGAGCCAGGGTGTGAGCTACCCTCACCAGCCGCTGTATGACGCAGATTGTCAGAATAACAATGGACGAGGACAATGCGCCGGTGGGCGAAACAACCGGACTCTTTGTGGCGAGTTAAACATAGACTAATGGGCAGATGTGGCGGAAAATCGTACTGCTTAATTCCAGTAAAATAAAACCGTAGAAAAATTGCCACCATGCAGTATTATTATAATTGAAAACCATAATAGACTTGAAGCGGTATAATCATACAAAAGGTAACGCTGCGGCGGATGATATCTCTGAAAAAGAACAACTAAGGTCTGCCTACTTTTGAAGTTAATATTCAAACAAAATAAACCATTGTTTAAAAAACAACACACAAAATACAAAAATGTATCTTTTACGTCAGGCGTCATTGTCCATCCATGAATTGCTCTCGAATGTGATGCCTCTAGGAGGACTTATACAATAGGCAGAATTCTATCAATCAAAACTAAATATAAGTCGTCTATCCTCAATGCTTAGACGAGCATGGTTGAAAGGTGGTGGAATACCTTCACAGATACAATGCGAACGGTTTAATACTCCGATTTGGCCCTCCGTCCTATTGTTGTGCTAAATGTTATTCTTAAATTAATGGACGAAACTATTTCGGGCTTTCATCCTTAGCAATAAGGTTTAATTTTGTATAGCTCTTATATTGTATTTAGTGTTGGTTTTCTTCGTGTTATTAAAGTAATTGTTTTACTTTCTTATGCAACGTCGAAGAAACATATTAATAATATAACTTTATTTTAAGACGTTGTCAATATATTTGTTTAGAAAAGTTTTTGATAAAAAATACTATATTGGTATAGACTTAAATGGATCGTAATAAATTTAGAAAATTATTCGTTTTTGAACATGTTATTTTACCTTCGTTCGTTTTTCATGTTTTACGCTAGTAAAACTAGGGAACTGGCTGTTTAGATAGGTGTGTTGCATAAAATATCGACTTAACTACTAATAAATATAAGGTACGATGTGATATTTTAACATCAATATTTTTATTGCAGCGTCTATATGATTTATTGACAAGGTGCTGATATTAGGGATCTGTGTGAAATCAGGTCGGGATTGAAAGCCCAAACTACGGATACGAATACTGTACACATATTATTTTTTTCAGATTGTCTTGTGTTGTTCTATTAGAAATTGTTTTTGAGCTGTATTTTTATAAGATGTAGATTATGAACTTGACAGTATAGTATCAGTTAAATGGAGTATTTGAAGATATATCAACGACCTCCGTGGTCGAGTGGCGTACACACCGGTTTTCAAAATGGCGCCAGCTCTGAAGTCCCGGGTTCGATCCTCGGACGGGACAATGTAAAAAATCATTTTTCTGCATTGTTTCGGGTCTAGGTGTTTATGATACCTTCCTTGTCTCTGATTCCATAACACAAATGCTTTAGCTACTTACTTTGGATTCGGAGCAATGTATGTGATGTTTTTCACTTTTATTGTTTTTATTATATACTAGCTTCTGCCCGCAACTTCGTACGCGGATCCTGTTGCTTATGCCAGCGACAACAGGGTCGTCAAAATAAAAGATCTGAAACGTCTGATGTCAAATTCTCAGAACCCGGGGACGGGAAAACAACGTGATGCGCGAGACGATTCGAGAACCTCCAGATCTTTCATTTTTGTAAGATAGCAGGAAATGCCCATCAGAACTTTTGCTCACGATCAGCGGTCAGTCGCGCATCATATTCTTCACTGGTCTCTAGAGACCTGGATGTAGATACGTAAATACGATGAGAATGCAGGCGTGCTTCGCGATCCGAAGAGGTTTCCACGGAGCGAGTTGGAGCCTGATCTTCTCGAACAGCATCAAGTCTCTCTTGACGCTCTTCGGTAGATTCTTGGGATCTTATGATTCTCAATCCTTTTCATTATTTAGCCTATTTAGCTCCTTTGGAACATTGGGAAAGATTTGACCTCTTTCATCATGGTTACAGTTTTATTGTGAAGATACCTGATCAATTAAAATCTAAGTGACTGCAAAGTAAATTAAACGCTCAAATAACATAAGCCCAAAGGCATATATATTCGATAAAAAAAAATAAAAAAAAAAATTGGGAGTTTTGGCCAGTAGAGTCGAATTATAAATGATATATCATCGTCATCCAAAATCAGTCCGAAAGGTTATGTTATTTTATAATTATACAGTGAAATTAGTGATAGCTTTGATTTCCAAGTCAGATGTTTCAAATCTTCGATTTTTATAAGTCAACAGGAAATGCCCATCAGACCGAACCACTTTTGCTAAGACGTCATTCCTATATGTGTTATGGTGTAGCCGGGCGCTTGGAGTTCGACAACAGGTGTTCCAGATCTTCAATTTTTATACGTCAACAGAGAGTGCTCATCAGGCTGAACAACTCTGCTGAGACGTCATTTCTATATGCGTTATGGTGTAGCCGGGCTCTTGGAGTTCCACAACAGGTGTTCCAGATCTTCAATTTTTATACGTCAACAGAGAGTGCTCATCAGGCTGAACAACTCTGCAGAGCCGTCATTCCTATATGTGTTATGGTGTAGCCGTGCTCTTGGAGTTCCACAACAGGTGTTCCAGATCTTCAATTTTTATACGTCAACAGTGAGTGCTCATCAGGCTGAACAACTCTTGCTAAGACGTCATTTCTATATGTGTTATGGTGTACCCGGGCTCTTGGAGTTCCACATCAGGTGTTCCAGATCTTCAAATTTATTCTCTCAGCAGAAAATGCTCATCACGTGGAACAATTTTTGCTAAGGTACCATTTTTGTATCTCTTATAGTTTAGCTGGTCTGTTGCGGTTCTGCATCAGGTGTTCAAATTTCCAAGATAAATTATAGCCTATATGTTGCCCAGACTTAATACCTATACAACAAAAAAAAATCATTCAAATCCGTTCAGAAGTTCCGAAGATTAGCGTGTACAAACAAACAGACAAACAGACATACAGACAAACAGACAAACAGACAGAATTTTTTTTTTGGATTCGTGCTCCATAACTGTTTGTAAACCCCCCTCAATTATTATTTTTTTAATATATTCAATGTACAGACACAGTTTTTTTACTGTTTTATTATATGTATAGATGAGGTGTAATTAAAAAGAATACAGAAAAGATGTATGATAAAATTTATGGACATTATTTTTATCGAGGAACAATACGTAAAGTACGTGCTCTTTACAAATGTTTCATCCACACGGAACCCAAGAATACATAGGTACATCGACCATAATTACATCTCACATAATTCGACGCTACATCAACAAACAGATCTGCGCGGGCGCCGTATTTGTTGTTCTAACATTTTTTTATTCGGCACACGTGTGTAAGTAAACTGAATTATTTTCTGTTTGGGTTTCATTTTGCAAATATTTTAACTTTATTTTAATCCTCGTTTATATGGATTATTAGGATATATTGGATTTGAAAATGGTTGTTATTCTAAAGTAAGAATGTATTTTATTTAGGTCAAGGTGAACTTTAATTACTCATAAAACTATGGTAACTACGATTAATGGTAAACTTTTTTTTCAATAAATCACTATTACAAATGAAGATGTATGTTTCATTCAAACGTCTGTTTTTTCTGGTATAAATTAGGAATTATTTTTTTTATATATTAGCAATAAAATAACGGTCTATAAATGTCTCATTGCTGGGTATAGACCTCTTCCCATTTAGAGAAGGTATGAGCATTGATCACCATGCTTGCTCATTGCGGGGTGGCGATTTCAGATTACAAATTTTGGAATACGGTTTCTCCACGAAGTTTTCCTTCACCGTTTGTCAATAGTATCTTAAAATAATAAAGAAAGTAGGTACATGTTGCTTTGAAAAAATCACATTTCTACTTGTTTGGGTTCAAACCTACGACCATGTGCAATGCATACGAATCCGGTCATTGAAACTACGACCACAATGTTTAGGGACCTATTTACAAAGAAAAATCTAAACATAAACGCTTCTCTACTCGGTAGTACCGGTGAGAAGTGAAAGTATATTACGACGAGAGCGGGGCGCGTCAGACGGGCGAGGGGGGTGCCGCGCCAATTGCGCTGATTGCTTCAATTGCAACCAATCAACTCAGGCGCACGCTAGGTAACATCGCACCATGACCTGCCTTATTGAATGTAGATAACTCTGTTGTTGTTTGTTTACCATTAGGAGAATGGTCTATTGGGAAACATTCTGGATAGGCTCAGAATTTGATATTTTAAAAGAGAATCAAGTGGATTTTTATGGACAATATTATTATGCTGTTGAGGATGAGGCCTACATAGAACCTTCTCCTTTTGGAAGTCGGTTAAAAACCTATTGATATAGTGTCGAAACTATTAATGGCAGCGGACTCGACGACATTTTTCTGTAGTGCGCTAGAGTTCTAAGACATTCATAGCAAGTGTTGGTTTTCCTGTTACCCTTTTAAGTAGTTGTTAGGAGTGGACTGGATTGAACTGGAATAGGCTCGGAGGTGTGTCTCATATAATTATATGGATACAACTCCGACCATCGGTAGCTACCTTCAAAAATTGCAGCATGGTTACTTTTATTATGACGCTATGACTTAAGTTTTAGTTACAAAAGAATTTGGGTAATGGTTATTCAAAAACATCAGATTATTGAGTTGGTCTTGCTTGATATGTGATCAAACCAAATCATAACAAAAGTTATAGTTTGGTTTGAACTTATGCGATAATTACAACATTTTATTACTTATAATGAACTTTAACATACCATGGCAATGAACATAACTAAGATTTGTCCCAATAGAAATAAAAAAGAACTTGACATTTTAAACGCATTATATTAACAAACTTACATAAGAGTCCATCACCAGTCATAACACTACATAAGCGGACCACGAGTGCCACCTTTACATACGGCGGGTTCGACGACCTCACCGGACAAGCCCAATTGCGGCTCAATAAAGGTGCGTTCGCCTCGTGACCCGCCTTGAACTTCGATGGTACCTTCACACTAGGGAGGGGTCACGGACCAGACTGGTCACAATAACTGCTATTCTAGACTTTAGAATGATACGGAGCTGTTCTAAAGATTTTATGCAACCTCTATTTGAGGGGATTTTTTATGTAAAGATTAAAATGTTCAAAATCAAATAGTTTTTATTTCTTATAAACCTGAAGAAGGCGCTCAAGAAACATTATACTAATCTAATCACTCTAGGTGCATGGTTCTAAAGTGTCATTCCCATGGGGAAGCACCGGCAAGAAACTCAATGTTGATGTGTTACCAAACGTAGTGAAAGATCAGGGAGTATTATCATTATAGAAGATTCAGCTTCAGAGGGACGTAGTTCAACTGTAGAGGATGCTGTCAGGCTCTCCTGACCTCTGTTATAGCATTTGCAGAACAACCCTTCTTCCTTCTTTATACCGCCGCGGACGACCCGCTTAGAACTTAACCAGGTAACCTTATCTTGTGACATTAATAAGATTTATTAAATGCTTTTAAAACTACAGCTAATTTATGGAAAAAAATCATGAAGAAAACCTGAATTCCAAACCCCAGAAATCTTTAATCACCAATCTGCAAAGGAGCAAGTGGTAGTCAATGTAGCCCTTTGCCTAGCGAAAAATGACAGTTCGCTTTTTGACCACGTTATTAATAAAGCTACATAAGTACAAGATTTTTGTCTCCTGGAATATTTCAAAAAGTATATTAAATAGAAAGCTCTGTGTCAACGATTGTACCGATCAATGAGTCAAGTCTACCACCTTTTATTGTCGCTTTCATACCGCGGTGTCCGGTTGCCATCCGGGACAATTGGACTGGATGGCAGAAGGGCTTTACAGTTATCATGTGAGTTCAGACTTTATTAAGTAGCGTTATGGTTGCTTTTAAAATGGCTAGTGGCTTTAACGTCTAATCTAGAGAGTTTGTGTCGTTAGGTACCTTTGTTTTATGGCGGAATGCTGTAATGAACTTGATTAATGTTGATATTTTTATGTTGCTTTTATCATTCTAAAATTGCACAGAAAACGTAAAACTTTATTAAAATAAAAAAAAAATGATTTAAAGAACATTTGAAACGAAAATACATTAAACTGCAAAAAATCTAGTCATTTTTATTACAAACAGCGAAATAACTCAAATACTTGACCACTCTAACGTAATACAAAAACTTTTATCTAACAACCTAGAAAGACCCCGGACTATCGGAAACATGGTAAGTTTACCATACATTGCTGCATTACCAAGGTGATCAAAATTATACAATACGCAAACACGGTAATGTATGGTAAAATATTAATAGAGTAGCTCTTAAAGTAGTTATTTTATGTAGGTAGTGGTCCGGTAATAGTCAAAGTTAGTTTTTCATAGGCCCACTTATGTTCACGTTTGATATACGACTAAAAGTGACCACATTACCATTATGGAAGAATTTAGGTATGATACAGTTTCTGAAATTTCTACGGGCGAGTTAAAAGCAAAGTTTTGGTACCGAGTGTAATATTATATATAATAAGATAAGTATTTTAGTTTTGCTTGTGTTTACTTGCTTCGTCTGGAAACAATAAGCTATATTTATGCTAGAAAAGTCTCAAAATTATCGCAAAAGAATTTTCTCATATTATTATAAAGAAAAGAAAAACAAATGCCAACCTAGGAAGACCTGAATCGAAGTCAATTTCGAAGTACCGAAAAAAGACAAGTCTATTCAAAATCGTAACGATTTTACATTTTCATATAAAAAAAAGATATAAAAGTGTATTAGTTTTAATAATGGAGCAATTTCAGTGATATATTATAAGGATTAAAGAGACATTCTTCTAATGATATATTAGTTACAATTAGTATCAAAAGAACTCCTGCCGAAAGACTAATGGTTAATGATACAGTTATAACAAAACTGGAGACATTAAAAAAGGTAGAATATTGTTCTTTTTTATATTGAGACAGCAGCTGGTTCCGTGTGAACGCACCAACTGAAATACGTAAAATAAAAGATGATTATTCATAAGGTAATGTGTCCTTATTGTAGAATATTTTTACAAAAGCTGAAGTTATTGCAAATTAGTGATTTAACTATTTATAAGTATTTAGATAAATCGTCTGTAAAAAGCATTAACTTGATACCTATTTAAGGTTTTTTAAAACAGACATGGAAGTATACACAACGCGAAAACAAAGTATTTTTTATTTAGAGCAGCGTCCTTTTTATTAGTTTCAGTTGTAAGGAAGGGTTTTTTTTAACTTTTAGTGATAATTCAATAATATTTTATTTCATCAATGTCCACAAGTTCAGTGGAAATACAATATTGTTCCGAACTACTCGTACATCAATTGACTCCTTATTTTTTTAGACCTCGTCATAAATCACACACTTTCACGAAAGTCCCAAATATTCCGAAAATAAACATCACCCCAACAAACTCGCTTGGTCACGACTTTATCACAAGATTTATGATAATGATTATTCATTTCAGCAACCTTCGCCCACGGCACAAGGTGATGTCCGAACGGAAACGGAAGGGCGAAGGCCCCCCTTCCTCCCCGTGTCTTAATTTCCGGTCACATCGCATCACAGATCTCCTTACGATTATGCTCGCTCTTATCCCTCGGTGAGGCGGATCGTATGTTTTGAGGAAATGGAGAAAAGGTATCAGAATATCATCGAAATAATGTAAGTAGGTATAAAATATTTACATTTTAATATTATTGGTTTATAACAAATGAAATTGGCGATTACGAAGTGACATTATAGACGAAAAGAAAATTTTCGGTCATCATCGGATAATTTGTCAAATAGAGCCGAACGAAATCAAATACAAGATTATCTTTTTAGCACACTGCAGATTCCATTTACTAAAAAAGAAATCGATTTGTTACTAAAACGATGCTCCATTCAAACAAAATAAGATATCCTAACCCAGGCTGAATATTGCTAAAGAAAAACACATATAATTTGACAAAAGCCCGACCTTAAGCCCTTCAAATAAGAGGGCATGTTGTCGCGATCACCTTATACTCCGGCTCGATCACCCGCCGGACGGGGGAATATTGGAATATTTTTCATACAAACACGTCTCTACGTGGACACTTCTACTTGATACAATATTGCTGAAGAATAATCTTGGTTTACATGGAAACACTTTTCTAAATATTCCACAAAATATCCATTTACACTTAGTGCTATATCGTAACTCGTATCAGAATCTTCAGATCTAAAGTGATATATTTTAGAATGAGATCTTATAATTTATGTAACCACTTTAATAACTGCACTGATACTAATGAATGGCGGACGAAAGTCACCTGTCAGGTGCATTGCCAAAGCTATATTGCAATCACTAATAAATGTTATTTATGCTTCATTAAATTTGATTCAAAAATTTAGGTCTAGTAGTTAATGATTAGGATTATGAATGGGATCTCATTCAGTCACTCAGTGCACGTTCATTCACCTCCCATAATTTAGAAATGACAGATTGATGAATGGGATGATAGAATGAACAAAGATTGCTAAAGAAAAACTAATAATAATACCTGACTTGTGTAAAGTGAAAATACATATTTTTTATCCCCATGTAAGCCTTTCACGGGCCGTAGGTGGTCGCGTCACTGTCCGCCGGCGGTCAAACTTTATATATTTTATGTTCGGGCACACCGCGCGCCCCGCCCGCATTTATTATAAGACTTGTTATTGGACGGGGCTTTACAGAACCTTCTTGTATTTCTTCATATAACCTTGGTTTTATGTCACTTTAAGGTTTTTGGGCAAGTTCGAGTTGTACAAAGTTTATTAATCTTTATCATCATCATTTCAGTCTGAAATCACCCAAATCATAAATACTCGTGAAAGCACAAATCATATGTGACTATATTTTCTTCAAATAAAGACATGCTCAGGTTTTGCATGATCAGCTTTTCATCAATCCAGGACACACATCTGACACATCACATTTCCTTACAGTTTCCAATATTGGACTTATTTAGTTATAAGAACGATGAGTCGTCCAATACAGCGGGTGTCCATTTACGAGGGATCCCTAATCTTATGGAACCCACCTTGATATCGCCTTAATAAAGACGTCACGTGGACACGGATCGTAAAAATCAACTGACGCGATATCTGGACGATGGACGTAGGGGACGTTTGTGTCTTGGCCACCTTAGAAAATTGATAGAAAGATGTACTTACGTGAGGGTTGTTACAACACTATTCCATTCCTAGGTTATTAAAACTTTTTAAAGTTTCTTTACATCTCAAAGAAAACTAAAATGGCAATCTTTAAGTGTGATCGGTTTCGAGCTTACCATTTTACAGTTAAAATTTTAAGAATGCTACAAAACTACTGGCAGAATATACTACATTGCCTACTTTATATTACGCATAGTAAAATCTAAAGCTGTATAACGAGTAAACCTTTATTTAAAAAGAAACAAACGAATCACGAGCGCTTTGAACATTCGAGTCGAGAAAATAGTGTTACCATACATGTATGTTATTCTAAAAATCTCCAATTTTATTATAACACGATGTAGCAAAACACAGCTTGGAATAAATACGCAATCAAATCAGACGAGAGGAAGGTGGGTAAGTTTGGACAACAAAAATAAAAGTAATAAAAAGCAGACGGACGTCGCGATGACCGTCCGGGCGACATGTGGCCGGCCACTTGCATTTTTTAAAAATAAAATTTGCATACGTTTAGGGTCCCGCACGATTTTCATACCGGGCTCGGAGACATTTTTAAACAATATTGCGAAGGCTAAGGAGTTTATAAAGCGGTTTATACTGCGGTAAGTTCGGGGATCGTCTAATGAAATTGTTTTTGGCTATACGCTCCGCTGTAAAGTTTTATTGAAATGGATTTTTGTTTTGTATAAAACGTTTTTTGGTTATTCAAATTTGGATAGAGATAGAAAAAATCCCTAAAAGGTATTTGATTAAAAATAAATAGAGGGCCGATACAGCACTGGAGTTACGAAGTAATTTACTAAAACTCTTTCGTATGTAATTTGAATTTAGATGCACGTTGATCAAATGGAAAATAGGATAAGTGCATGACCGAAGTATTAAACTAATGATGATAATACCTAGATTTCACATTATGTAGATTTTTTATTACACTTTTAAAACAGTATTTTGTCTGGAAACAGAATACTTAGTAATAATATTTACCTCAAAACCAGCCCTACTAAGTTAAAATATTGCAGCAGTAACAAAATCTAAGCTGCGGTAACATAATCTATCGTTACCAGGAGTTGTCTTCATCATAATGGGATCGATTTATTACCAGCGACCGCGGATGCCTCGTGCCTCAGTGCTAATTTATTACATGGACTTTTTAATTGAATAATTCCTAATAATAAAGTCTTTGTAACATAATTATATCAGTTTCAATAGAAACACTTATGTATTTAATTATTGCAGTTTCATAAAAACAATATCAACTCTGAAAAATAGAAGGACTCGATTTTTTTCAACATTGTAATAAGCGTGGTTATTTCAGCTGTTAATGTATCACATCTTCATGTTTCACATCTAAGTGGCCTCCTTGTGAACCCTCCCATTACCGGCCATTCAAAACTACTTAACAACTTATTTTCAGATCTCCCCATTTAATTACCGAATTAAAAGTTCCACCGGCCTGTGAAAGCAGCATCATACAGTTCTCACGTCAGTCACTCTGTGCCGTTAAAAACAAAACCTCGATGCGACATAGGGAAATCATATGACTGATTATTCGGTACAATTTTGAACCCTATGGTATAAGTAGTAAGGTGTGACATGGAAGGCGTTGTAACGTGTAATGTGTCTCCCACGGTGTTGAATCTATTTACGTATGTGTTGGTTTCGAAGTGTATCGCGATGAGAATGTAGCGCGTTAGTAGTATTGAACTACCTATGTGGTTATTGATTTTTTTTTATTCTGGCGTGGCGACTTGGTGTTTTAGTTATATGTTATTGAAGAAAAAATAATGCATATTTATTGAATAATTATTGAAACAACACCTTATATCCCAATGAAATTTAATAGTCTTTTATTCCGATTTTTTCTCACGTCTGTCAAATCAAATCAAATCAAAAAGTTTTTATTTCTTATAAACCTCAAGAAGGCGCTCAAGAAACGTTATTGGTATACTACTCTAATGATTCTAGGTGCTCGGTTCCAAAGTGTCCTTCCCATGGAGAAGAATCGGCAAGAAACTCCATAGGTAACTCTTTTAAAAAATTGTGAAAAGATATTTATTTACTTTATTTACTCTTCGATTTATTATTATTTAAAGTGCAGCCATTCTTTATCGCTCATGTCAGGTTCACCGCACTACACCACATTAAGTCGTATCAATCGACAAGCACACGTACCTACATCATCGCACGTACGTTCACCTCGGGCGGCGGGTATCGCGTTTTTTTAATTATATTCTTATTTCAATTTTGCAGGCGGTCCACATATGTGGCGCCTCTACCCTTCCCACGTCAATTTTTCTTACAGGTATTATGAACTTTATATGCACGTGCAAAAGGTTTGGTTTTCGGTGCGGCGTATACATATGTATATTTATGAGTGAGTAAGCGTTAAATGAACACAAGTAAAGCGTGGACACGTTTATGGTAGAAACGCTGGGAACACCTGGAACGGTTCTTGTAACATATTTATTCGATTTCTCAGAACAAACGTTTTTTTTGGCACATTCAGATCGTGTTTTGTTATTAAATTTATAATTAATGTGGTGAAATGACATGTTTCAAGCGAAATTTTGGTTGTTCGAGGTAGGCATTGTAAATCACGGGTGGTAAATTAGGCTGATGTGTGATGCGAGACATTTCGGCAAAGAAACAGTCATTGAGACCACATATAAAAATTATTTTATTCAAACACATTGACTCTGAAGAAAACAAAGACCAGATTTACCTTCTACATTTATTTTATACCATTTTTTTTTATCTATTAAACTTTACAGGCAATTGTTTATCCCTCATTTCCCTCAACAGGCAACTCATGGAAAATATCTCCATTTCTTGAATAATAACAACGGCCTTTAAATGTCCCACTGCTGGGCACAGGCTTCTTCCCGTTTCGAGAAGGAATTAACATTGATCACCACGCTTGTTCATTGCGGGTTAGCGATTACGAATTATAATTTTTGGAATCTAGGTTTCCTCACGAATGTTTTCCCTCACCGTTAGTCTATGGTGTCTTAGAATAATTAAGAAAGTATATATACCTACTTTCTTAATTATTCTTTGAAAAAGTCACATTGTTCAAGTACAAATGTGAATTTATCAAAGTTGGGGGTCGAACCCGCAACCATGTGCATACGAATCCAGTCATTGAACCGCTAGACGACCACGACTCTTTTCCTGAATACCAACCATCATTCCAAAGATAACCGATTATCTGATCTAAGGTACAAGCCCACATGTATGACCTTGACAAGTCGATCTCTTGTCAAACTCATACCACATTACTCACGTACAAAAACAGTTGAACAGAAGACGTCTAGCTATGTTTTCTCAGGCGGCTCCGCCTGTTAGCGTCATTAGCCGGTTGTCATCGCACGACACCACTCTTGATTAATTGCCCGCGAACTATGTACTGACAGACAAAATCACTAACTGTTTCATTGCATATTAGATACTGGATGTTTTTGTTTTCTAAGACCGTGTCATTTGCTGATTGACTTTGGTTTAAGCGACGGAATATAATCAGCTGTAAATTCTTTTTCACATCAGAATTGTTTTACAAGAAATCTTTGCTTTGATTTAGCAAGCTATTTACGATGTAGACTTTAGCTTTGTAGCTTCGGTTTCAACTTCGGAGACAACTTAGGTTAGATTGGTATTTAGATAATAATTTATTTTTAGATATATAATTTTAATTAAGTATCGTAACGGAAAATATAAATGGGAAAATTAGAATATCTTGATAACCAGTAATGATCTTATTCTAATGATAAAATTTAAAGTAAGCAAACCTCAACGGCAATCTAAGTTTATTTCCGCAGCATGAATTAATTCCCTCTTAGTTAAATATTTACGAACAAAGACTCCTCTCCGGTGCAGAGCTAATCCAAATACGTTTGTCCACAAAAATGCGTTCAACCTTTATTTTCGGATAACACGACTATTTTGATGGCGGACGCGACAGGTGTCGCTGTTATAGGGTTGCCAAGGTGCGAAAACATGGCATGGCACATTTACGGTTAAAAACCATAAATGTTTTTTTTTCTCTATTGCTCAGTGATTTAAGAACGTATCAGGCAATAATTTATATCGTTAGATAAGTATTGTTTTATTTTGCTTGATTGAAAAAGAAATGTGCCTACATAACTGACCATCTATATATTTAATTATTTATCCGGTGAATATGATGGACTAGGTTTTCAGTAATAGATCCCCAAAATACCTCCTCCATGTGTCGGTGTTATATTTACTACAATAAGTTTATTATATACTTTTGCTCATTACAGATTGGGCAAAAAATTAAATTATTCTTTGGCGTTTCATACTATCGAACAGAGCTGGCAGCCCTGCTACTACAGGCGCAGGCGCCGTGTCGCGGTCGAGCGCAACATTCGTCATTGTCGCGCCAAACTGGAAATGTGGCGGCTTTTTCCACCAAATCCAACGATTTCACTCGTAGGAAGCACGTAGGCGTACCGAATACCTGAGAATACATAAATCTCGCGACATTAACCTTCTGACACACATAATTTATAGTTTTTTGAAGCTCTTATAAAAATACATTTCTATTTTGTGTATGCGTTTATTTAGTCTTCATATTTAATATTTCTTGCTGAGTGACTTTAAGGTCCGCCTCTCTTGTGTCCACCACGTTCTGCCGCTATTAACTTTCCTAAACTTTATATTTCCATCAGACAAATCTAGTTCAGTTCATAATTACCGAAACATTGTTAAAGAGCGCAACATTCTACTAAAGTCCCTCATAAAACTGCCCAATACCACGTCCCAGAAACACATCAAATAATTTCACTTTCGATTGTTTTCGTAACGTCAGTTATTAAAAGTGGGTAGGATGGGTCAAAGCAACAGAGTATTGGCGGGAAGCCAAGGCTTACGGGCATTAATCAAACGAGTGGAGGATCACTCAAAAATCGCTTCGTGCGCCCGACAGACGTATCGATAAGTTTGACGATCTTGTAAACACTAGGTTTTTTCAACGTGGGTGTAGATTAGTGTACCGTTCAGAGATTAGCCGCTTATTATGAGTTTTTGTAATCATACAGAATTGGAATTATTCTAATGGCGTGCGTTTTAACTGGCTTGGGGAATTCCCTCTGTTTTGCTGATGTTATCGAACAATTTTCAAAGATCTCAAGATAGCATTATTACACAGTTAGTCTTGGCTCAAAAAATGTTCGTATATCTTCAGCTTTTCGTACGTGAAAAACATGTTATTTATTCTTCTATTCGTAGATTTACGAGGAATTTATCTAATCGTCATAATAAAGTATCTGAATTTCACATTACTCTGCGACCAAGGTAAACAGGGTGCGTTCACACTGCGTGTCAGCGGGAAGCATTAGGCCGTCATCGCGCGTGTGAACCGGCTTTATCAACAGCTAACCAGCTCGTCTATGATCTCATAACAGAAGTATAGATGTGTGATCTCATTGTGGCGTAAAAATAAATATTACGGGGTTTGAGTACCTACCGACAATCATAAAAAACAAAAAGTTAAAATTCGTTTTTAAGTCGGAACTAAATCCGTGTTAAAAAAAAATGTAAAAGAGGAAAAAGAAAGGAAACACATTTTTCATTTATATACTGACGTTTGGCATTAGCTTTGTTTTTATTCACGTTATGCGTATTCACAAAATACATTATCTTTTTCATAAAAGTACGACTTCAAAAAATACAAGTTCTTTAAGTCAACTAATATCTAACTCTTATAAAAACACCAGCTGACCCGACAAGCATTGTTCTGCCATATAAGAAAATCTGAAGAAGGCCACCCCTATCATTTAGGGGTATGACAAATAGTTGTTGGCCGATTCTTAGACATACCCTACCTACTATATGCACACAAAATTTTATACAAATTGGTCCAGTCGTTTCGGAGGAGTTTGGTAACAAACATTGCGACACGAGAATTTAATTTACAAGATAAAAATCTCGTGTCATAGAAAATTAACCCTAATATCTTTAGTGCTCCGTATCATCATTATTCATGTACTGTTTATTTATTTATATTTTGCCACTAATACGTAAACTTCCAGTAAATTCTTACAAATTTCCTTGTTTCTTCTTCCTTGTGATCGAATCAATTGTTTTTATTACAATTTATTCATTTTACAGTTTGTTTCCTGGCGCCAACATTTTTTACATACAAATTATCTGCAACAGTACTAGCCGTGAGTTATGACTCGCCTGCAAAGTTATTGTGTAAATATTTGATTTTATAAGTTTTTAAATAAAATAATATACTATAGAAACGGCTTGCGCTTGTATTAGTGACATTTTTTTTTATTATTAAAATCCTTTTTCTTCTAGTTTGGTGAGAATGACAAAGAAATATTATATATAATTGGCAAAAGTTATTAGATTGCTTACTTAAGTAGGTAAGCAATTTAATAACTTTTAAATCCATCTATAATATTCTCAAGAGTATTATTTTTTTGTCTACTTTTTTTTTTTTTGTTTTTCGTCTCTAGACACACTAAACCATTTTGAAAATTATTTCACCAGTAGAAAGCTACAATATTCCTGAGTGCCTGTGATTAGGCTATATTTGGTTCTGATTAATAATATTTTCATGTGAAAACGGGAAATTTTTGACGCCCAGCGAAGTGGGCACGGGTGAGAAAAGTTATTTTGACTGACTAAGTTTAATAAAACATTATTAGAACCGATATGGGCTAATTTGGCCACGATAACCAACATCCATACAGGCAGAGCAGCGGGCAAAAAATGGTGTGTTTTTTGGAAAACAAAATGATGGTAACATAACTGAAAATGAGTAAAGGATAACGTATAAATGGATGAAACAGAAAAGAAGATTAGGGACTTTTTAATATTCCAATTAAATTTTCTAGGTGCACGAGGTGAAGTTAAGATCGGGATTCGATCAGTTTACGTGACACTTATACGAGTAGGCTCTAGCCTGAAGCAAATTAATCAAACAACAAGATTTAGTACCCTAGGGCTTTCCCTAAATCCCTGATATCCTCATTTCCCGGCCACATCCATTTCACGTATAAAAACATATTGCCATGAATATGTTATCCGCTAATACATTACATACGATGTTATCCGGTCCATACAAAGAGTTTTGTGAATTAACTGAACGCCACTGAACATCGCTATATTTTACAATAATAAATGTATGCCCGCGGCACACAATATATGTATTTTTACACGCCTTTCGCAAACGCCACAGTGTAAAACAATATATTAATAATTGTAGCCGTTGTTCAGTAGTACAATGCGAGTACTTATTTATAATAAGCATTCTTCATTCTTTCAAATTTCATTTCAATATTTTGTTGTGAGCTCTTAGTGTCGCATAGTTGGCAGTCTAGACATCTGGGCATAGCGTTTTTTTTTCAGAATGTGCTTCCAATTTAATTATTTATATTATGTTCAGGCCTAGAAGATATAATGGCAACTGTAATTATTTATTTCTGCACAGACCTGTACTACTGACTCCCTTACTCTACAAACCGTGGCGCGCGCTAAAAAGATTTATATCTCCTTAGCGTTTATTAGCTGATATATTTATCACAAATACTCAGAGATATTGCTCTGCTAACCCTCTCTGATTTCGCGAAGAAAAAAATTGTCTAAATATCGTAAATCATACACTAGGTGTCTAGTTCGCAATCTAGCTAATAGACCGATGAAAAATTTGTTGCTAAGAAAATATACAACACAATGTATCTTTATTAGCATTTCAGCTGGTTTCAAAGCAGTGATAGTCGTGCTGACCTATTCTCATATTAAATATGTGAAGGATTCCAATCCTTCTTTAGATTTTTTTTAACTGATGTAAACTGATGTGCCTACATCAGTGACAAAAAATCTTCTATCCAATTCCAAGAAAAAAATGTTGTCTACATACCTACCACAATATTAATGTTTAGGCACCAAAGTTTATTGTATTATCCTACCGAATAAGAAAAACGAATATAAACTGTTGCTATTGTAACGTGCAAAATCGCTGAAAAAAACATCTTCTTCAACATCACCCAAACTTAATTCAGTCATTATTTATCGCAAAATAGTCTCATCATATTCGTGTCCTACAACTTCCACGTGCCACCACAGACGTAATCAACTAAAATAAAATAATTTGTAATATATTATCCTAATAATTGAATAGAAACTTCAAACGTACCTCAACGTCTGAAGCAATATCAAACACAAGCCATTATACACATAAAAATTATGAAAATATTCAATAAACAAACTTAAAATTGTTGAATATTAAGAAAACTTACTTTTCAGCTCCGTATTTACATGTAAAATAATAAATTATGGGGAAAAATGTGTCGGATCTGCCAAGTGCAATGTCATTGTAATGAGAATAGCTGTTATGTCGTAATAGTAAGCAACGCGAGATGTTTCTATAAAACGATCATCATAATCGCTGTGGCGGCGCGCGGCGACTCGCGGCCTTTGAGACGCTGAGCTTGAATATGAACAACTTAATATAACACCGTCAAAGAATTTAAAAATATATTATAATTCTTAATTAAGGAGTTATTGTCATATAACTAAATAAGTCAACTAACTGAGCAACAATGTTTTTGAAGAAATATGTTTGCGAGCCCTAGTAAAGTTAGAGTGTACTTCTTTCTTATAGTGTCTATACAATTCTAAGATAAATGTTGTCAGTCAGCTCTATATATCACTTTTAACTTAACGTATTCAATGATGTCGCCTCATACTACTATTTTGCATACCTATGTTACGGTAAATTATGGAGAACCTACCATTTATACGAAAAACATCTGTCTTGTACTCATGTTTACAAAGAAATAAATGATTTATGATTTATTCTATTACGAATCGAAACATATTTTAAAGAGGATAAATTAAAAAAAATGCGTGTATATTACAAGGTAATCACTTGCATAAAACTAAACAACTTTTCCCAAGAAACATAGGTCGAAATCTTTAAATTTAAAATCAACTTCTCATACAAACATTGGCCACGTGATCTGTCACTTTGTGTTTGTATGTAGAGTTGATTTTCAATTTTAAAATTTCGATACGCAATTCTTTTAAGATCATTCTGTATAAGCAATATTCCTGGTACCCGTCGTATAGGTGTTTTTTTTTTCCTGAAAATCTTGAAAAAATATGGTTCAGCTTTCATTTCAGTACGTCATGTCAATTCATCCAGCTGTTGCTATTTACATTCCCAAATTTGACTCACAAATTAGTTGAAGGGCTACCTGTGACAACACATTACAAATAGGATGTAATATGTCATCCGTTTTGATCTCGTCAGACCAATCAATTCACACCAAAAATTATGATGACTTTAAATAATGTTGACTACACAATGTGATAAATGGTGGAAAATGAAAAAGATTTTTTCAAATCAACCGTTATATTGCCTACTTCATATAATTTGTAGACATTAATAAGAATGTCTTAATCAATAAATACTTTTGTGAAATACTGTGGGATATTATTTTTATTGTGATCGGCTTTTTTTTCATCTAGTCTGTTTGAAATAACGCTATTCTTATGTAAATCAAAAGGTTATGCAACGTAACCTAATTTTGGGGACCATCGTTAAATACATAAAATTTATTGTTCAGGGCTTAAAGCCTATTCTAAAATAGTAATTTTTTTGTTTATTAAGAATTATTTTCCGTTGTCTTCCAATTTTCTCTAGGTAGCTATCTCCCGAGGTTCTAGTTTTATTCCATCTCTTGAAACCATATTTTTTCATCCCAAATGTCTCAAACAACAATCCATTCAAAAAGACAAACATTCACATTTAAAAAAACATTTTGAAATATAAATTCTTGTGCGAAAAAATAAAATGTGCGGCATACAGGTATAATAAATATCTCGGGTACGAATGTTTACCTTTGGTGACGTACTATTTCTGGATACCGTCGCATACCTTCACGCAGCCACACTTTGTTCACCAGCTTTATAAATAAAAGCTTACAATAGTAGCTGTATATTTCTATTGGGTTAGCTTAAATGTATTTGTGGATAAATGTTTGGATTTATAATGTAAAACTGTTTCACCTGCCAACTATATGCACACAAGTTTTATGATAGGATTAAGGAAAACTGTAAAGCAACTGTAAAATTACTCACAAACACAGTAGGTAGGTACCTACAAAAATCAAAGTTTTCTTTTTGTGTTACGAAAAGATTATCCGCTTTCAATAGATTTTATTTCACCTTTTGGGTCAATTATATTTGATCAATTATTACATTTCATTTTAAATTAAATGAAACGACCATCTTAAAATGAACTGCTCAGATGGAAATTTCCATAATTTAATTTCAGTAAGTAGCTATTTATATTACGAACATCAACATTGCAGGTGTTACCTACATCTCATAATCATATTTCCGAGCGACCGCATCACTTATGCTTTTATGATTTAAACCTAAACCATCTTCACTTTGAACACTCATCTGCTGGTAAATAAATGTGGGGGCATTAGTTGTGGCGTCCGAAGCCATTAGTCACGTGACACGCAGCCGCTCCATCATCCGACATCTTCACGCCATTAAAAATACACTCGATAAAGCTGATCACTTACATTTAACCTGATTTAGGTGACCCTGTACTGTGGGTTAATTACGTAGCTTTTTAATTGAAAATAATATTCGGATTGTTAACACAAGAATTTTCATGAAACGAGAAACAAATGGCAGTTGTCTTGTTTTTCGAGTATATTGACATTGGTCGAGGTGAGAATTGGTGCATAAGGTTGATGTGCATATTTGCGTATTAAAACAGCTATAATAGTTGTATTATATACCTTCCAAATGGCAAGTAAGTAGAACTGGCCGTGCGAATAGTCTAGTCTCTGGCATCAAACAATCCATAACACAATTTCAGTCTCTGATAAATGATATGTTGTGTTTGTAACAATATCAATGCAGCTAATTTTAAATTTGGTAAGCCACATGATGCAGGCGTTAACCCGTCGCTCACCTCAAAAAGTGAATTAATATCGAACGTTGGACAGAGGGCCTTTCATGCCGTCCGTCCGGCGGCCGGATGCGCGCATCCTGACACTGACACCGCGGGTTATGTTACCCGTTCCATAATCTTATGGGATATATGCAATTTGGGTAGATTTACTTTATATAAGGTCATGGGTTACGAAACTTTTTGGTATCGGCCAGAAACAGAAAAAAATATTAATGGGTAATCTAGCATTTTGTGGCAGTATTTTCCTTATACTGGCGTGATTAGTTGATTACAACGAAGAATCTCTCCTTATGCTTGTTTAAGCTTCCTGTACGTATATCCGTTGGAATATCAAAATTTTCCGAGAACGATGCATGGCATGTCTGATTGTAAGAATCCTAGCGCCAATTGAACACCTAAAACAGACCAAAACGGTAGACAATTCGCCAAGAGATATTATTATCTGTAACAGCTAAAACAGCATGGAAGCGTATTAATCCAACAAACTCGGAAATCTATATATCCGGCACTTACAAAATCTCGCCTTTATTAGGCACAATCAAATGTGTAACACATTCAGTTCATTAGGTGCATTAAAACCTAGCACCTAGAAAATTAGTTTCCTCAATATTGATCGTTTGAATGTGAGTCAGACGGATGTCGAACCCAATACGGACTCAAATAGCTGATCACGTCTAATATTAACAGCGGACACCTCGCCGGTGAGATTACAACGTGTCTCAACGACGCCGACGACGATGGGCGAAGCTCGTTCGCGGAATTACGAATATCCAGGATTCGATGTTATTCCATTTTAAGAAATATATTAAAATTAGAATTTAGTACAATGATTAATTTAATTTAGTTTATGAAATGGACTTTGTAGTTATTCTATTAATTGCTTGCGGTTTTAATGAAGGTAAAAATAGTTATGAGTAATACCACGGTACAGGTATTTGCAGTTGATGGAACTATGGCATTAGACGTTGTTGTTTATTATTTAAAGATATTCTATATGCGTCATAAAAACCACGGTCTTGAAGGTACCTAATTACATTTTGCCACTCTCGCTAAACAAATGAACTAAAACGAAGAATATGGAATTGTTAGAATTTATAATTCAGAATTATAGTTTTAACTGTGTAATATAATCTACTACTGCTCACACAGTTACAAGTAGTTTAAAATTAAATCTTCGTAAGATTTTTATTCAGAAGAACTAAAATTTATTTTTGTTAACCAACAGTTCCTGCTCGTATTTCCACTTAGTACGTAGGTACGAGTTATACGTCTAGACATCACAATTTTCACTAATGACCTAAACGTCACAAGGTAAACTAATTTAATATCAGTGCCAACATTTGAGGTAAATGGAAAATAGACGGAAGCGACCATGTAAAAGTTAACAAACATAAATCTAATACATCGAACATTGGCTGAAAATTTGAACTCACACTTTTCCATATCCAATTCAAATCTAACATAATTATAGAGATCATTGCTCTATTAAAACCAATTTATATCTTTGCGGTTGGCAATTGCAAGTTCAATTTATTCGGTAGGACAACTCTAACGAAAAATATGTATACTTTGTCACCTAACCACCATTTCTCTGTTACGTAAGTCATATATAAACATTTCTATTGTTTGCATACTGGCGGGACATGGCAGTTACTAATACCAGGCGAGGTGGTTCCATCTGATTAACTGTAATATTAAAACGAGCGACTTAAAGCCGAATACTGATGTATGCCGACGTTTCAAACTGATTTCCGTATTTGCCAGTTCGAGGTTTACTTACTACATTTAAAAACGTCTTGAAAGTATTCAGGGTTCTTATTACGGTTCAGGAACGAAATAGTTCGTAGTATCAGCAATGCGATGCTCTTCGTACAAGAGTGAGCGTGCCAAACAATCACAATCAGAACAGTGAGTGACACAAGTGACGCCCCTCTCTCTACTCACACCTCTAATGAATATCGTGTTAATATATCGTCGAAACTATTTGCGATTGACCGTAACATGCCAATTACTTTTGTAAAATTCTTCTTGGCAGTGATATCTTTATCGATAAGACCTCTGTGTTAAGGATGAACTCCTCTAGCGACGGCTGGGTTTTTCTCTAGCTTGTTGGTTAAGGTGAACTGCAAAATCTGTATTTTGCAAGTGCTAGTGCTAGTGCTATTTTATTTAGTTCAGTAAAGTACCTACAAGTAATCTAATTGTTGTTGTTAGTGTTACACAAAATACCTTTATCAACTTTTATACAGGTATTAAAAAAAACAGTTGTCATTTTTCTTAACTCCTCGCCTAACCTATATTATTATACACACACGAAATTTCTAATTTCTGTCTGCTGCAGACCAAACATTGGCGCCAGCGTTGCCCCCGAGTTTGACATAACATACCTACCGATGGTCCACAGTTACCTATCTCGAAGCTTGCCAAATGATGCACGCTGACTGACACGGCATGGCGCGCCTCTATTTATTCTGCCAAAGACCAGCGGCGCCAGTAACTACAACACTACTTGGACATACACCGATATCTATTGCTGCATCAATATGAATCTAGTTCATCACGTGAAGAAGTAATTCTCCAATGGGTGATTAAACTAACTTCAAATAAGCCCTTTTCTAGTTACGTCGAAATATTGATGAAAATATATAAATTAAATAGTTGGTTCTCACTATATCTAAATACCTTAAAGTTAGTTTTTTTTAAAGCTTTTTTTAATAAGGTAATTTAGCATTGCTCTTACGTCTTGACTAGATATAATAAATACTAAAGCCACAAACTAAAAGATAATTAATTTAGCAATAACTAACAACAAAATAAAAAAGTTATATGGTTTGGCGTGTTGTCGCGCGGATCAGGTTTAGTAATTCTACTTGCCGCTAGATGGCGTCAGTAGTAGTTTAGATTTCCATCTCGATGCGTTTTACGTTGTGAACTCAGAATGCCAGCTGTTTGAAAAGGAATCATGTTATGCTATAATGATTAAAATAATATTTTTATCATAAAAAAAAAACAAACAAAACGGGTGACTGATATAATAATGTACCTATAGCTTTAATTATATTTATACGAAATAGATTTTAGGCAGCAGGTAAGTATTATTGATATTATCATAAGGTAGAACAGATGTAAATATTTATTCCTCATAGATAATTATTTTTATACAAACGTTATCTTGGGTGGTTAGAGACTATAATTATAATTAATTAATTATTAGATAGTTGAAAAAATGTGTTCAATTGAGGATTATTTACATTTTATTATTTTATCGGTTATTTTGCCTACATAATTATAACTAACTAAAAATTAATATTATCATGTACGCAATAAAAAATAACTTTATTTTTTCCTTATTCTGATTCAAGATATTTCTTTCAAAACTCTTCTTCCTTCTTACAATGTTGAGTAATTAAATTAATAATTAAGTTTTTTAAGTAATACCTGGATTTTTGTTTTCCTTTTTTCTTAATATGTAGATAGTTTTAAATTCTTATCTTCTTTATTGCCAATTCTGTATAATCGACATACATACTACTACTCATGAACTCAGAAATTTATAGTTTCACATATTTCACGTTTCCTCAACACAAGGTAATAATGTCTAGATGATATTAAAAACAGTTCTGGGAACTCCCACATCATACCTTGTCTCACAATCGCTAATTATTTGTTTCTTGGAACGGCACATGTGTGCAGGACAAAGGTCGCTTTTTATAAGCTTTTTGTGTTCACCTACTCTACAAGACCAATCAATTTTAAACTTTAATAGTATGCTTACAACTTCCATTTCGTAATGAAATTAGTTTTAGACCCCATTATAATTGTCAGGCGATTTTGTATCTTATTTCGTAGAGCTAAGAAGGTGGATAAAAGGTAAAGATTGTTACCTGAGCAAGGTGGGGCCATATGTATGTGTGGGGGCGTCTGTAACGAATAATGGCGGTCCTTTTGACCCAGAGTCTTAAAAAAATGGCCGTATTTGATAACATTTTGGGATCTTAGAAGCCGTCGGATGGCAGACATGTTTTTAGGTTCGTATATCATTTATTTCCAGAAATATTAAAAATTGTTTGTATTTGAAACGAGTAAGTTTTAATGATTAAGTAGAACAAATGTTAATTATGAGATAGCTAAGTGCCTCATAGAGGTGATTAATGTGATTTTATACCTAAATTCTGTTCAAGTATTATAATAAACAAACAATAACTACCTACTTTAAGCTAAAAAATTGCAACAGCTACGATAAGAGGCTGCGGAACTGTTTTTGTTTATAACTAAAAAAACAAAAACAGTTCCGTTGAATGTTATCTTAGCTGTTGTAAATTTTTGTCATTGCCTGTGTTTAATAAGCCCTAAAAGGCAACGACTATTTTAAAATAAAAACTTATCTCTTTGTTTCTGGATTTGAATTCTGTTGAGAGATAATAACATTTTTTCATCACTCAAAAATGTCATATTGTTTTAGATGTTCGGAGATAAGGAAATAGGAAACACATTTATCTTAAATATTAAACTAAAAAAATATAAATTGATACCAGTAACCTATCTTTTTCCATTCTCTAGATAAAGAGCCACATTTAACTAGGAATAAGTTATGACGACATGGAGATAAACCTACATAGTTAAATTTTGTCCATAATTTGCAAAGTATTACAGCAAATAGTATCTATCTAACAAATAAAAAGTCATTGGGAAGATAAGTAAATTATTTTAGAAATCTTTTTCACGTACCAATCAGTTTATAAGTAGGTACTTATGTTATTTCTTACTAGTTATTTCTAGTGCTAAGGCTATAATTGCCTTTTTTGCATATGCTTTTAAATGACGTGATCATTAATTCGATCATTGAGTCCACATAAAACGGCCGCGTCATAAATTTCCAATTGTTATGATATTGTTTTTCTCTCGTTAAGATTCAGCGGTTGTGTTGCGTCATGACATGAGCCGCAGCCGCTCCTGATAACACCTGACTCCGTGACCCCACTTCCTTGGAACTGTTATCAGTACCCGTGGATACCTAATGCGTAGGTGAAGACAATGCGTACCGGAAAATATTAACACGTGAAGATGTTTAGGCTAAATTGTTTGTTTAAATGAGAGTAGGTAATATCAATATTTCTGTTGAAAATAATTGGACTTTATATGCAAAAAAGCAGATAAAAATGGATGCAAAGTCGGTATCTATAGTGCTCATGGCAGTTGAAGTAGATATTATTAGGTACCAAGAAGGTAATACACATAGGTACCAAGAAGGTAAATTCTTAATAAAACAAAAATAGAAGCTATTTTTAAGGTTATTTGTTTTATTATTACTGTATAGTTTAGTATAAGGTGTACCTAAGTATACATAGTTCGCCATGTTTATACATAAATAGCCATAAAATGTACTTTATTCTTACAATGATTTAAAAATTTAAAATATACCAAAATACTATTTAAGCCTTTTAGAAGAGATTAGGTACCTATTCTAGTCTCGAGATTAGGAACAATATAAGATGCTTGAGGTATCATAAAAATATTTTGTTTACTAGTAGGTACCTACAAGATATAGGTACCTATCTATTATTTAATAGAGCTAGTGGAAACATTTTTATGCTTGACAGATTATTTATTAGGTAGGTACTTATAGGTAAAAATGTTCAGCACAAAACAAGAATGATAAAACATGTTGCAATAACTTCATTAATCATTATTAATTTCTTCTGGTTATAAAGCATTATGTAGGTACCTACGTACTGCAGACATCAGTATGTGATGTGGGTCATTTTCCAGCGATCTATTCCGCGATACACAATAAATGGATTGTGTGTTAGATGAGAGAACTAGATACTAGATTAATTACACAAGGTCAGATTTTAACAGAGCTATGGATGTAGATGGTTGACATAAACATAGCGTTATTGCGTACATCGCTGATATCAATGCACTGATTTAAACATTCATCATATTAATAGACGTAGTTAGTAATAGAGGTAGTTGTTGTTAAATGGAGTTTATACTTGCAGTAGAATACCTTTCTAGTGTTTCATAAGTTTTTAAGTAAACATTTATAAGTAAGGCATAGTAGGCAATACGACTACATTTAATGAAAAAAGATCGTGGTCTCTTCGGCACTAGATAACTTTAAAAATAATAGGAACACAAGTAATATATATGATACATACCTTTTTACCCATTTTTTGTGTAGGTACATATTTCCTAAGATAACTGTAGAGTGTAACATGAATTGTATAAGAGGTCTGTCACAGTTAGCCAGCAGCCACATTTTACCTGCTACCGGACTTTAATTTTATATAAACACAATATGTGGATTCACTTTAATATACCTACCGACTGTAATACAGGCAAGTACCTACCAATGTGACGTTTTCAAAGTTATGCGTTCATTGTCAATCGGTGACAGAAAACATTGGAGGAAACTTGGATTCCAAAATTTGAATCCGAAATCGCCAACCCGCAGTGAGCCAGCGTGGTAATCAAGGGTCGTTCCTTCTCTATATAAGAAGAGGCCTGTGTCCAGCAGCGGAACATTTATAGGCCGTTTTTATATATCGATATTTAGCTTGGATCCTACTTAGTAAAGTCTTTGCAAGCCAAATAAAACCTCTGATTACAGCTAAGCAGTGGCAGGCATACTCCAAACGAGTTGGTAGTAAGCAAACAGTATTGAGAAGCTATACTATACCTACTTGCTCGCAACTCTTACTATAGACCGCGCCGTGAACTGGGGCGATTAAATAGGTTATCTGTAACGTGGCGAACTAACTATCCAATGTGAAACTGGGTAGTAGGTACCTACATGTATTTGCTTCCACGTTTATTTCACTTGAAAAGATTATTAAAACTGAACTAGATTATACATTCACAGAAGTTAAATAAAATAGTCTTCTAAAGAAATGCTTCATATTATAATTTTCCTGCATCTCCACTAAGAACTTTATTATTAAAAGTAGGTACCTACTGTCCACTACAGACTTAGTATTAAATACCTAGCAGGTAAAGAAAATTACGATTTAAAATTGTCAAGGTATATAATTAGAAATAGTTACTTTGATTAAATACATAGGTACTCGTACATTTTTCATTATTTACCATCTAGAATCAATTTTACTTGCAAATATCTCAATGTCCATTCAACACAGTACTATCAATTGTACTTATAAAACAAATGTAAACAATAAAGGTGTTTTATCATGTCCTCACCCCGTACTATCTGGGGTCAGGCCGTAACTAAAATTGTACCGCGCCGTAGCATTGATAAAGAGCCCAGTGACGTACATAATTGTTTGGTAGTCGACTGATAAAAGTGGTGACTGACCTCATTTCAGATTAGCTGCGTACCGAAATACTATTACCTACTAAAGGTTTTGAACTTTTACTTTATACAATCAACGGATATTAAATTTTATGTAGGTAATATATATCTTTCAGTAGATTGTAGTAAAAGCTCTCTAGAGTACTTATAGATTTAGTTACATTTAGTAGATATTTTCATAAAAATGATTCAGCGCTTTTGTGGCTGCATATACTTTAGGTATATAAAACTATAACTAGATATTATCTAGATAACTAAAACCTAAATAGATACAGAATCATTTGAATACCGACATCATGCTATTATGGATAACTTTAAATAATAATTAAGACATAATTAAATTATATTGTAAAATAAAAAGATTAACTTCTAGATAATTATGTTTTATATTGGCCTCGAATCTGTTAAACACGTACTAAACTAATTTAAGTCCATCGGTATCTTTTTCACTTGTACAAATTTAGAAAAGGACGGACGAAAATTAGAACTGTCAAATTTAGTTCCGACTAAAATTCTCATATAAATTTGGCAGCAAGAAAAACGTGTGCTCACACTGTGATGTTCAAGGTTCAAGGTGAAAACTAGTTTGGCATTTCTAAGTTAGTTGATAAGTATATGTTGCCATCTTTTTCTCACGCTTTATATTAGTAAAAGATAGCAATGGTTTAAATTTAGTTTAGGTTGCGTACAGAGGAATCAGCACCAATGACTATCTATTTGAATAAACAATATGAAGATTGCAATAACAAACGAATAGTGAAAATACTACTATACAAGCGCGATAGAGGTTACAATACGGTGACGTGGATGTCATACGGATTCAGGCAATCAGCTGATTGACTGGGAAAATACCTTTGATTGAATACTAAGTAAGGTTTCACACTATTAGGTACTCACTTGTTAAAACCAAATAACTTTATCTACGCCATGGTACCTAGCGATTTGCACGGACACTCTTACATACGAAGAGATAAATATTGAACCTGCGGCTTAAGAAATGGGTTCAATAAAATGTTATTAACTGTTTTATTTGACTTTACTGATAATAGTTAAAATATAGCAATGATTGATTGTTATTTTTTGTGTAGTATTCTTGTAGGTAGGTACAATTTACCTACCTACCTACTTGCAGAAGTACCTAAACGTTTTTCTTTCCAAAGTGTCGTGGTTTATCAATCACCAAATTATTTTCTTATAGCAGCCTACGATATTTTGTCATTAGTTTGATGCAATAAAAATACGTATTGTGTGTCTTGTTACACGAGAAAATGTTGTGACGTTAGTTACTAGAACATGATTATTTTGTTCCGAATTACTCCGTCACATAAAAACGAAGGCGCAATAACTATCGAAGTAAACTTCCTACGGAATCTGTGTGTGCTAGTGGATCAAGTACTTTTGTATGAAGTACTTATAACTTGGCTCGACAGCAACATGTTTACTTTTTATTTACAAAAATAAATATTGAGAGCCCATCCGTTTACAGTGTAAACCCCTCTTATTCGTAGTTCTTATCAGGCCGTATCTTAACTCATTTCAATTTAACGAGGTATTAACCGCTAGAACACAACGCTTACTTTGTTGTCAAATACTGCAGTTAATTGCCTACGGAATAGAGATTTTAAAAGCAGGTTTTACGAGGGAAGAAATAAATTATGGAAGGCCGTTAAATCGAAGTAAATCTGAAAAAATATACGATAGTTAACTGTGGGAGACGGTTACAGTGTTTACGCAAATATTTGTTAGAATAAAAAATAGAGTTAAATAATTAGTAGTCGCGAGAATACGGATTTAAAAGTTTTCTAAGTTAATGACTCCGTTGGAACAAAAGAAAAATTGTAGATTCTATTTCAAGGTGCCCTGGAATACAAAATCTACCATAGCCGCCTGGAATGATTATAAACATGCTTACATAGTAAAATTGTGCTTAAAACTTTTAGTGTTGCAGTTCCTAGTCTGCTGCATTTTTATATTAAATTTCCTAAATAATATTTAAAGTCCTAAAGTTTTATTAATCAGCCACATGTTTCGGGAACAAACACCAACACTTAACGAGAGCCATTACTTGTATACTATGTAGGTACATCTAAACATATCACACACTTACATACAAACATTACTACAAACCATTATATTGCATGTCCACACATCAAACTATGTTCGAAATAATAACACCTACACACATACGTGCTCGTACGCATACAAGTGTCGAGATGACGTCATCCGACAACCTGTCGCCCGCGCCGTGTAATTAAACCCGTCCAAGGGGAGTAGAGATGGGTGACGGTCGATTTTTTTATAGTCGATGGATTATGAATTGAGCCAGTAATTAATAAAATAAATTAAATACTTTTATTACAACGAAAATCATACGTTTTTAATAACGTATTCCTGCATCACAAAAAATATTCATTACGCTTTGACAAACAATCTCCTTTGGATAAACAAAACAAAAATGTTGTCTCATACCTAAATATTATATTATTTTTGATCAATCGCGAATACAGTATTATACTGACTAGATTTACATTACAATACATTTATAGTAATGCTACGTTTATATTCGATTATCAGCTAAACCAAGTCCTACGAGCCTTGCTCAGCAAAAAATAAGGGAATTCAGACTTCCTCATATATTATTACGTTGACAAAACAAAAAGTTGTCCTGATTTTTCTAAATCTTCCTTAGCATTCGGTTATTTGTTTTTCTCGTAACTGTATTGTAAGAGAATGGAATACAGAAAATAATCATACTTATAAAAAAATCAATTAAGTAAATTTTAAAGGGTTTAAATTTAAAAAAATCGTTGTTTTTTATTTCAAGCAGAATATTGACCAGTTTAAAGTCATCCAGCATGTTTTTGTGTATCGATAAAGGTGATCGTCCCTATTGTCGGCCCCCGCGGCACGTCGTTTTATTAAGGCGCGTTTTTTGTGCGGCCACACGTGTGCGCCATACCTCGGCCGTCTTGTCCAACACGATATTGTGTATTGTACCTATGTGCTAAACTGCTTATTATTGTATCATACTCTTCGGTTATGTATTATTGTTTCTTTTTGGACATATTGAAATGGTTGATGTTTGTTGTTTGGATTTTGTTTGGATTTGGATACTGCGTGTGACTTAAAATTATGACTTATTATCACGCAATTACTGAAAAAAAAAATAGCAGAAGTAAAAAAAAACCGTATGTTTTAAATTATCAACTTCAAATCATTCTGCATTATAAAAACCATGGGTTCGTATTTCAAATCGTGGCTTAAAATGACAAAAAGTAATAAAACTGAGATACGCTTACAACTTACACAGTCACTCAGCAGACCCACCTAAACATAAAACATTTCGAAAGAGCCATCCAGCACTATTCAATATTCCTTCAACTATGTTTACGACACTAGAAAACTAACAAACTCTTTCCTACATAGTCTAACTGAGTTATTCTATTTTCTACGGTATAAGATTGCAGCCTGCAGTAAAATACTTAGAAAATAATATGACGGAGTCGTCCGCGGGAGATTGGAAAACTTGGAACAACTACCCGTTTATGGCTTCGGAAGTTTGTTGGTAGACGTAGGATTTGTCGCCTTACCTCGCCCGTGATGGCGGGTAATGATCGTAATGTTGCCGACAACTTTTGTTACGCTGCCAGAAATTGGCGGTTTGTGTTCGAAAATATTTTTGGGGATGGACGATAACGGGGGGTCTTACCTTGGTGGATTGTGCACCTGTGGTATAAATATTTTTTATGGGCAATTTGTGTTTTACTTATGAAACCTTTATTACATTGTTTGCATCTTAAATACGAACACCAAAAAAATGTATTTTGTTTTGCCAAAAAAACAAACTTCGTAGAATCGTAGGACTAAAAAGCAGTCTACAAGCGCCTGTGATCCTTCTAATTTGCTTAAGTGTGTGAGCTACGAGCGTGTTAGCATATAAATGTTGTTACCTAGTCGACGTCGTGCGACTTATAGCGGTGTGCGCTACCATTGTTGTTTGTTTGTGAGTGGATGTGGTAAGTGGGGGGAGGAACATTTGCATGAGACAATTTGCTAAGTGATGACGTGTGAAAGTGTGTCGACAGGTCAGGAAGGGTAACGTGGGAAACAGAAAATACTTCTACAAAATATATTTTGATACAATAACATAAGAGTCACATACCCAAATCAAAGTCTTAGCATTAAATGAGTACGTATACACCCCACAAGAGTGTTAGTAAAATTATCATAACTAAATCAGGCACTACATAATTAATTCTCCAAGCAGAATACGTACCTAACGTCCAAAACCACTAAATAATGCAGCGCCATCTGGCGGGTGAGACACGTCACGGCCTATTACGTCACAGGACACGTCATTAGCCCAGCTTTGACGACGTCACGCCGCGTTAGCCCAGCATAAAGCACGCTCCACTTTAGGTTTATTTAGAAAAGCTTAAGTGGGTCAAGTTAGCCTATGTTGACGAAGATCGGTAGATATGCAAAGGAAATGAATATGAAAATAGGTGGGAGTTTAATGAGGTTAAAATGTAATGGAGCCTTTAATTATGAATAACCGTTCATAAACTGGAATATTGTGGTGGGTTAACACAAACTTGAAATAAATGTCACCCGTTAAAGAGAAAATCCTTATTTTGTAATTAAGCATTAATTTCCTAGAATTGTATGATCTTAGAGAAGAATCACGATAACGACGTCTAAGAAGACGAATTTAGCGATAAGAGAACTTTAAAAAGTAGGGCAGTCTAATTGGATCCAAAAGAGGCTAAGTAGCTATAAAATCATAAATAAAATTAAGCCATTACAATCCAATTAAGAGTTTCATAAATAGGAAATCCATTTGAAAATTAATTACAAATAGAAAAACAACAACCTCCGTCAGGACTAAAACACGCCAAATTTGACATTTCTATTCGTTATTAGTTGAATGTATAATAAAATAAAAAACGATCAAGGTAAACAATTTGTTTTATAAATGAGAAAAACTCCCAACGTTCTCTTTGCAATTTCAACCTACACATAAATCGTGAACATAGCCACATAATATAAGTCTGTATCCACGCCGGCTTGTCCCGTGGGTGGCGAACAATCTACGCGGGCAAAACCGGAAAATTAGACATAGCATCACCGACATGTTTTAATAAGCTCGCTGCATCGCGCCGCTTTTTGTAGTGGCTACATACAGTTGCAGAACACTGTGAAATATGTTGGTTTGGTATTACAAGCTTTAGGACATTATTTAGAATGGAGTTTAGAATCAGATACTGAATTACAAAAAGGTGTCACTATGCATTAGCATAGTGACACCTAATGCCACATAGTGCATAATCCATTAGGATTATATTCTAATCTCTGATGGAACATCAACAAATATGATACTGATAATAGATCCATAAAAATGGATATGGATTCATTCGAAAATAACCAGTTTGCTTTGAATGGTTTTCCAGATTTTTTTGTAGGATTTTCTTTATAAAAACCGAGTTAAATAAAGTGGTGAAGACAAAGCTACATTGTATAATTCAGTTGGATCCAACTCCACGTGAAGCATCTGCGGTGAACACGGTCACCTCCGAGTTCCACTTTTTCCAGGGAGCGCCGCGTGCGTGAATTCATTTCAACTTGCTCTAAAAACTCCAGCACCAACGTTTTTTTGCCTGCCCCAACTGAATATGAAATCCGAACACGAGAAAGTTATGGAAAAAATACAAGGTTTGCTCACTTTTATTTTGAGATGTATATCTGCTAATAAGACTGATATTTTGGTGTGATATGAGTGATGCATTTCTAAAACTGATTGAATTATTTGATGGTATATTTTTTGTCCTAATTTTAGAGTAACATAATCAAATTGTAATTGCTCGCAAACTAATTATGAACAAGCTCTCAAAGACATGTAACTAAGACAGAATAAGTCCTATTTAATAAAACTATATACTCGTACCACAAACTTATAAAGGTGGATTCAAATCAGAGCAACGTGAAGTCGGAAGCAAGAACTTATAACGAGTGGAGGCTGCGAAAGTTGTTGTAGCTGTGGAAAGTTCCTAACTTTACCTATTCCAGTGGTTCTGGTGGGACTAGGTGCAGCACAACTAAGATTGAAAAATGTTCTCCGGGATTTTTAGTTTGGACTTCGAAATATTGATGTGTGGTCGCATCTGGGTGGACGTGAAGTTAGCCACCACGTATTTGGAACTGGGTTTATGTGATCTATAATGTTTCATGTACTTGGAGAAATGCAGATTTTTTTTGAGGTTTGTACAAAAAATAGAGTAAATGTTTCTTACCAGTTGATGATATTTAGAATAAGGGATCTGCTAACAATTTAGAAATTGGGATGTTATATGTAACCTTTCTAATACTGTAGTAGCAAGTGCTTGATTTAGGTGATTGTAAGTTAAACGTAAAAGGTAAAATAAAACTTCATCATGAAAATAATTTTACGAAGCAAGACCTAACGATTTATTTTGCTATTAATTTTAAAAAGAAATACTTTCTACAAAAACTATTTAACTACACATTTAGTCAGCAAGACAAAGAGGGTAAAGGGATCGGGCACGTTCACCCCGAGCCGAGCTATGCAAATATCTTGCGAAGGACTTTACTTTCTAACAATACGTTGTGGACCTGGGTTAATCAGATTAAAAAAATATAAAACTGACCATTACATTGAAATTGTTACTGCTCTGGTTTCTCAATCTGGATTTGAATCTGCTTTGGATATAACCAAATAGAATCGTAAAAAGCAACAGAAGTAGCTATATTGTAGTAGTTGAGTCTAAATCGTCGATGGAGAAATAATCTGCTTAATAAGAACATTAACTGTTCGCGACTTTTACTAATTAACAAAGCAGCAGCAGGTGATCACGATTTCTGTTGTTATCATCTTAAAATAGAAGTCCTCCAGCCCAGTTGTGATAACCTTTACACATAACCTCATACAATCCACTCAAACAAGCCAACACAAAGGTCGCAGTTCCATTTAAAAATCTCCATTATTTATATTTAAAGGCTGCTTAGGGTGGTGGGGTACAATTTTTCCCACCCCCCTCCACACAATTTGTCTTCAAACTTACTCGACCTGGGAGAGACCACCCTGTGTAATCAGCCACCCCCCACCCTGTATACCGCCTTAGGTAGAGTTTACGGTCTATATAGGTTTACCTAGGATTGTGCTCATGTATTATTAAGATTTATTGCGGCTTGAGATAAGTCTGACGATGACTACAGCTTTAAGGTACGTTGACTTGACCAGAGATCGAAGTCTTCAATACTACTAGAGTCCCCCTAAATCGAGCAATGGGAAGTTTTCGGGGTTGTTGTCTTCCTTTAAAAAGTGGAGGCTCGATAAGTTTAGATTAGAGCACCGCATCATGTATTCGAATATCACAGTCAACATTCTAACCAAGTTATTCTTAGTTTAATATCAAGTTAATCACATTTATTTATTGATTAATTATTGTTATTAACAATAACTTTCACTCCATTCCAGGAATCAAATAGACTACAAATATGCTTAGCATTCTCTTACTACAAGGAACCAGAATTTACTCATCCTAAGCAGAGCATGTTAAATTCTGAATTCAAACGCAATAAACATACAGTTTAACTATTTTAACATATTCAGTAGAGTCGCACATTTAAGCATCGTCACCAAGAAACCACATTTACACCCGGCTCCGAGCTTAGGTGTCTAGAATAACCCTAAATCTCCTTAAACGGAAGCCAAACAAAGACTATTATTTAAGTTTAAAACGGTATTGCGAAGCGTGCGGTGCTCGGTACATAGAGCGCACATAGCGGCTCGCGGCGTGACCTAGATCCGCGACCCACTTGCGCCGACCAATACCTGCCGCCTTACCTCGCCACGCACCTCGCAGGTGACCCGTCACCGGCGTCCCATTGGAAGGCTCGTAACCAACCCGCAATCTCCCGCACCTGTTTCATAACACTGCAGGTGCGCACAGGTACAGTTCCAACCGCCTCTGCATAAACCACGCCCCTTTTTATCGAGCTGCGCAGGTAAGCTGCGCGCTGATTGGTGGAGCGAAGGTGCGGCCAGGTATACCTGTCAATACAGGTGTATTTCGTGATGCGACTTCGCAGAACAGTTCCGCGGCAGTTACCAGTGCGGTGTGACGTTTTTGGTGCGTTTCTGTTGTGGTGGGAAAATGAAAAATTGTGCGCATGTGTTGGTACGATTGATGTTTCCTTGAGGTGTGCTAAATTTAGTACTTAGGTGGGCGCGGCGCGTCCTTGGAAAGGTCACGGGGGTTGCGGTCGGTACGTAGCTACGTTACGAGAACATCTTATGTTGTACACGTTTGTTCTAAGTTTGTTGAACTTAGTTCTGATATAAGTGAGATTATAAGCAGGCTTGCTTTAATTTATTGAAGAGAGATATTATAGAATATTATCGCGTTATTGTGTAACGTGACATTGTTTTATTAAAGGTCGTGTTAACTATACACTTAATAAAGCTTAACAGAGAATTTTAAGTACATAACATTTAAAATAGTCTATGCATACAGTAAATAATAAATTTGCTTGTCTGCTTATCTTTGCATATTTCATGTTTATTTTCATGCAACAGTTTTCTGAAAGGCATAGAAAGTTATGTTGATAAAAATACATTATTTTTAGAAGCATAATATTTTAGTACTTTATGAAAGTAGAATTCATAAAAACATTTCTGTACGCAGAGAAAAACGTAAGGTTACTTGAGAAATGAACAAAAAGCGGCCAATTATCTACCTCCCCCCTCCCCCTAAGGTGGGGTACATAACGGCTCTAGTAAAGCTACGCGCAGGTCCTAGGTATAGCGACACGATACAGTTAAGAGCAAAAGAAACGTTGACAATTCCTTAAATTTATTATATTTAATAGATAGACAATTACCTACCTTCACTATTTTTTTTTTTGAGAAGCTTCCTTTGCCAATATTAAAGCGCCGGACAAGAGTGTCTTCTACTATAGGACAAAAAAAACTGAACTATCCCTAGATGCCTAGGATTGGCTTACAAAGTAATGTATTATTTCTAATCACAAAATAAGGTACCAGGTATCCATTAATATGATCGGATTTTGCCAATTTCTCCTCAATTAGACCTTCTGCTACTGGCTTTTAGTGGTAACTTTAAAGGGGGGACACCAGTGGGGGTTGAGGCGGGTGCTGAGGTAAAAGCCACTTTAATTATGAAAGAAGATTGAGCGGTAGGTAATATGATGTTGGTGGAGGAGCGGGGGGAGGAGGTAAGACCTAGGTACCAGCGCGCCATGTTTTAATAGTAGTGTAGCTTATTACAACGGTTTGTTTTGGTTTCTTGTTAATTAAGGAGCATTAAGTGGGGGTAGGAGATAGAGCTTCGAAATTGAATACAACGAGGCTATGAATGTAATGTACTTACTTGTCACGAAATTCTGATCTAACATTACAGAGTAAATTATCATCGATATGAAAAGTTCTGATTCACGGAAGATATTGAGATATTGAGTATTCGACCTTTCCCCTTGCTAATGTTTAGGTTAATGTTTTTTGTGTTCCGATTAACACTTAACTAAAAACTAAAAAAGGAACTATAGCAAAACTAAAGAAACAGTTTAAAGACAGTAAGTCAAAAACAAATCAGAAGCTACCAATGCTGATCCACTTAGAGTCAAACCCCGTGCGGCGTACAGTGCAGCGAAACATAGTAGCGACCATAAAGTTAACTGTCTGACGACTCAATAACGGAGACACCTAACTCGTAACATTACTCGTTTTACTCACAAAACGTAGGTTAGTTTTGATGGTTTGGTAGTAACTAGAGTTAAATTGAATTTGGACGAACATCATGGAAAGACAATGGAATTACCCAGGTTATGCAAATGTGGTGGTTTCACTGTGTCACCGGAACTGCTTCCTTCCAGATTTTAATAAGGACTACCTATGAAACGAAATGATAGCAACAGGGTTTCAAACTGGTATAATCCCGTTAATTTCGGTTTTACCTTATTTATTTATTTAATACTTCATGCACTGTTAGATATACATATAGGTGGACTTAATCCCAGAAATTCTCTACCAGTCTCTCTTTTAATAATCACTTCATAAACAAGAAAATTATAAAGTAAAGAGCAAACAAGTTCTCTATTTTCTTTATTCTGACAGATGAAATGAAGCAACAAACCTCACACCATAAATAACGGATCAATGACAATTGTACGGTGAACACGCCATACACAATATTTGGCTCAGAGTGAAGTAAAAGAAACGTTAATGTCGGAGGTCATAGGGAGTCACGTAAGCAGTAACGATAACTCATGTGCATCGTCCGCCGTATCACCAGCGGCTCGGGAAACTGCCGAGTGGAGCGAGCATGGTGATGAGCGGAGCGAGAGCGATTACTAGCGGAATATGATTATAATTGCGGAATCAAAGCTCGCATGACCATAAAGTACCAAAATGTTCATGGAAGTTTTGATCAAACATTTGAGACAGTAAAATAATAATAAAATGGGATAAACTTTTAGACATTGTAGCTATTATATGAGCTACTTAATTATGTAGGACTTTCCTTTGTCGATTTTTGGACAAAATAAAAGTGCCTTATTAAACCAAACATTTTTTTATAACATGTTCATAAGATGCATCTCCCGCGTCCGCTATCGCTTGTCAGCATGTACACAGTCCAGTCACGTCAGCGGCTCCAACTCTCTAACTCATTTTATACACTGAATACTGTCCAATTTGGAACACGCACATACGGAAAATATAATGTGATTTTATCTGCACTACACTCACGACAAACTAACTAAAATAAAATGAATTGGTGGCCTACATAGGTACTGAGTAAACCTTTTTAATTTTGTGTGGGATGTCGAGATTCGAGCTATTTTTAAATTCTGTTTGCATATAAAATAAGTTTAACTGAATTTAGTTGTGTGTATAAGAGACATGATATGCTGAGACCTTTCTGCATTTAACCGTCATTTTAACCTAAATAGCCACAGTGAGGAGTTTTGTAATAATACATAATGTTTAATCTTACCGTACGTTTCAAAACATTATTGAAAAAATTATGTCGGAATATTCAAATTAGAAATTTTGATTTCGTGACAGTGATGTTTTGTAAACGCACAAAAGGTATGTAAAATCAGGTTTATGAAATCAAAATAAATTGACTTAATTTAAATTTGATTTGACGATAAAATAAAATTACACACTTTAAATACTATACTACGAGCACGATTTGCTTTCCCCCTACGATTCCAATGTTGAGTTTAACAAAAAACAATCTACAAATATTGCGCTAACTTTGGCCACAGAACACAGCAATGAGTCCATTTTAAATGGTCTTTTCATAAAAAGTAAATCCAAAATCTGTATTACTGCGTACTTTGGTACGGGCTGTTAACCAACTGGGTTAACTACGGTCGGCTTGAATCGTACTAATTTTGTAAAGGGGAAACTGTTGCGGACTGAACAAACTGCATATTCTACGAAAAATAGGGTGTAAGCAGTAAGAATCTCTTTGCGTGACGATGTCATAGTATGGGAAAAGATCATAATTTTAATTCCATGGTATGGCAACGGTGATGACGATGTTGGTTCTAAGGTACCATTCTTTTTTTTTTTTTAGTAAAGATTACTAGCAATGTGCGTCGCACATTACTAGTAATCTCGTTAACCCCTCGTGCTAAGCTAAGATTCTTGTGTTACGAGTGGGTGGTTTTGAGTTATCCTTGTCAGCAGAATTCCTTTATTATTTATCTATTTCATTTATTTTCAGAATTAGTAAAGAAAGGAACGGCTGAAGCATGTTTAAGACAGAGGACTTAAATCAAGCAGATAAAATAAATAGACGTACATAATAAAGACTTCATGGACAATCAATCAACATAGGTTAAGGAATTATACAAATTTATGGGTTATACCTGAATTAAAGATAAATAAATTAAGGATAATCATGAAACATCCGATGATTATTAAGTTTAAGTGGCGGTAGCCTTATGGCTAGGGCATCGGACTTGCGATCTTGCGGTCGCAGGTTCGAATCCCACCCATTGGACTACTGACGTGAACCCACTCGTAACACACGCATATATTTAACTTACCACGAGGGGTTAACAAGATTACTAGTAATGTGTGACCCGCATTGCTAGAAAGCTTTAAAAAAAAAGTTCCATCTAATAAGTAAATTACTTATATCAAGCGATTAACCCACGAATACTGAAATGCGAATCAACTTAACACGTTCTTAGATGTGAATCTGTCGATACTTTACATGTGACAGGGACAACATGAGACTTACCTGTGTCTTCAAACTGATGCATTTCATAATTCGTCCATTAATCATGTAATCATTAAGTGTTACTGTAACAGCTGCAATAGAACCAGGAGCAACTCGTCTTACAACAAATACTTTAACAAAATTACGTCCAGTTTAAACCAGTCCCGTGTTTACCGGTGTTTGCGGGTCACCCCTGTTTGCTCAGCTAAAATGTTTGCTGGCGGCGCGAGTGCACTCCATGACCTAGAAATATGCTGCTTTATGTACCTGAGATTAATGGGCTCAGCTGTCTAATGTGTTGCTTTTGTTTTTACCAAAGCGTTTGATTGCATTTACAACATAAATATTACCACTTCACTACCTACACTAAAATTAAAACAATTTTATAAATAACAATAAATTTGGACAACAATAGCTTCGAATCCAATACATGCTAAAGCATTTGTGCTATGGAATCCGAGACAACAAAGTTACCACGAATACCCAGATCTGAGACGATGTAGAAAAGTGTTTTTCTTCATTGACCCGTCCGGGTATCAAACCCGAGTCCTCTGAGGTGGCACCTTGAAAACCACTGCACGTATGCCACTCGACCATGGAGATCGTCAAATGTTTTCAAAAAATATTTCGTTTAATGTGATGGCTTTTATTGGTGGCTTTATTTAAAAAAAAGTTTAATATTGCAAATGGTGGAATTTTTTTGTGTTGATAATAAATTTTAAATATTTCGTTCAACTTTGTGATATAGTAACAGGTTAAAAAAATTATCACATTTGACGATGTCATAAAATCTAAATGTCAAATAAAATTGTTGCCTAATAACGCTGTTAGCTGCCCAATTACCGTGATTGCCATAATTATCAGACACAGAAACGTGTGAGTTAAGCTATATGTTATGACATGTCCGCAAAAACTCAAGGAAATAGTTGTCGAACTGGTATAGTACTGACCGCGGTGTGGGGTTCCACTTTAAGCGACGATTTCGTAATACAATTATAAAAAAGTACCAACATTTCTCATTAATTACACGGTAACAAGGAAGTTTTAATATCTAATAGATCATTTAAGTATAATTTTAACTAAAAATTGCAAAGAAGCTGTCAAATTCGCTGTCGATGCTCTAACCGACAACAAATTTACTGAATCAACACTTGTACCTTAAAGCTATTTCAGTTGCCTTGATTGCATGTCATGTCATAATTTATTCAAAAAATATTTTTAGACGTCCATACGTCCATACTTTACAAAATATTCTTATTGATTTTTATCGCATTTATGCGGAACAAAATATAGAAAAATTCTTGTTGTTATTTTCTCAAGTTCCAAAACCATAACCGCCACCACTGAAGCCCCACACGAATGTTAATGCAGACCTCATTAGCGCTCACTCAGCTCGGAAAAATCCAACGATTATAGCTTTATTATACACTACAATTAGTGTAATCGTTACTGTTTGCTACACAGACAGATTGGTGGCGAGATCACATGCCGAGAACGATGGTATGTTCAGAAATGTTAACAACTGGAATATTTTGTTGTTTTTTTTTTGTTTTCTGACAATCAGGCAGGATTTTTTGAAAATATAAAAAGAAAAAAAAAATCTGTTCAAAGATGTACTAAAATGATTCAGCATGAAAATATAAGATTACATTACTGCTGCAGATGAGAAAAACTAGGTGACGCTGACTACAGACGGTGACCATTACTGTCAATCTAAAACAATTTGTTTAAAATACAAAAATTTTAATGTTAATAAATCTGAACATCGCAATTTTCGACTACAGCTTTATACCGCAAGTAAGCAGTAGTCGACCACGAAAACCTCAACGTCCACTCTTAATATCCAAGGTGGTTATAAAAAAGTTGCCCCTCTCCCCGGTGACATTACCCACCCTTTATTACATTCCGAGCTCTCAATATGTCCGACCGTTTTTGCCAGCCGTAATGTCCAGGGCAATAACTCGTTTTAGGGCGAGTTACTGTCTGGCCATGATCGTGCTAACAGCTTGCCCTGTGTTATTTGGAAACTGATTGGGTCCATCGAAGATGTAGAGGTGAGGTGCCCAGATAATAGTAAAAACTCCCTTTTGTTTGGTGAACAAAATGTAAGTTTCGATTATAATAGAAAACATTAAGAAGAAATTTTACGAAGGTAATAATTACTAAGGTGATTTTTTGTTAAGAAAAAAAGCTTACTGGGAATGTGGGTCGCATATTACTAGTATTTTTTTTAACCCCTCGTTCTAAGCTTAATGATTACGAGTGGGTTAATGCCTGTACTGTAGTGAATGGGATTCTAACCAGTGACCACGTGATCGCAAGTCCAAAGCCCGAATACAAATATCATAACGTAGTTAACGAATAAGCCAAATAAAAATACAACATCTCACAAGGTTAGATCTGTTCTCAATCATAACATGTTTCCGTTGAATTCTTATATATAATTATTATACATACATAACGACAGGTCTGTCCGTCGCGACACACGTAAAATATCATATCCGCCGCTTTGATCCGAAGCTGCTAATTGTGAATATTTTGATATGTAGGTGGAACAGAATTATTTACTAGTTCACGTTCGTGTATTACAGAACTGTCTAATGCTATACACTTCGCAACGTTTGTTGGAAATTTAGAACTCACGTCAAAATTCTAGGTCGTGTTGAAATGAGGCTGGAATTAATTTGTTTGTTTGGTAAATGCGCTGAATTTGTGAGCTTGCCCAGTCCGAAGGTCCAATGTCGTCGGCGTAACGTTTTACTTTCACATACCGTATAAACTTAGCCCTTTATACAAGGGTCGAACTAATTCAGGATATAAACTGCCTCTGTTCTTAGTAACTTGATTGAATTACAGTATACATACAAAGTTTTGTATTTGTAAAGTTTCTGACTATATTTATAATGGCTGAATCAAAAACAGACGGTTACGTATATCCGGTATATCTATCTAATTTTGAAGCTTTAATAAAATACAATAGATTTTGATTTTATTCTAAATGCGACTAGGTACCTACTTCCAGATTATTTTGATAATTTACAACAATCATACTTATTTGATTCAATTTTCCATTTGAGATCCAAAATACATCATCGACGTCATCATCTAACCTAACAATATTTATTATAGAACATCATCACTAATTTGCTACATAGCACTACAGGATGCCGCACGCATACACAACTGGGTTTTTGTCAAATTAAACGAGTCTCCGTGATATATGGACGCTTTTTATTGGGACAGCCGTTAAAATTCATCAAAACATATATAGGTTAATATATGATGTTTAAATAGAAACATAATATACGAGAATATTCTGAAATATTAAAGAATTCGTAGATATAACTATAGTAATAAATTTATATTTCCTATCGTAACCCGATTCCATCAGTTGACTTTTACATATTGCTTGCAAGTAGTGACTGATTACGCGTTTCTTCTATTTGACACGTAAACATTAAATATAAATCAAGACATTTGAAACACAAACATATAAAATTACGTTCTTGATTTTAAATATTATTGTCATCAATTTTAAACGTTTGTTGTTTTTAGATGAGAGAATTCTTATCAGTATTAAAATTAAGATCTAAAGAAATGTAAAAAGAGATACAAGTTTAACTAAAAACATTATATTCATCTTCTTTTGTTTCTTTTTGTGAAAGATGTGAAGTATGTAAGTGTTTAATGTAGTAAGAACAGTAATAAATCAGATCTATAACCAATCGGACGTATTATTTGACTCCTATTACCGCGTTACCTCATGGCGACCCTGCCATATACGGACCGTGCGCGTCGCGACTTCAGTCCGCGTCTCAAATTATAATTTTATTAATAATGTTCATTTTTGTAACGTACTAATAAAAAATCGGTCAACGACACTTTTTCGTGTGGGTTTCAAGATGGGCTCTCAACAAACAAAAGAAGAAACGATAATAGCCCAAAATGCTGCTGGAAGTGGAAAGAATGACGCTACATCAGAGCAGAGTTATTCTAGTGTAGGCACCACGAACATTCTGCTTACAATTATTGTCATCGTAATATTGGCTGCTGCGGTGTTCGCTTTTTGCTACGCATACAAGAGGATGCACAAAAACTGGATGGAGCGGCAGATGAACCGCCGTTCTCTACGCAGGCGAGAAGCTGCCATATATGTCAACAAGCGCCAGATGCCAGGTGATGTTCCAGTGTAAACTCGAGGGTGTCGTTCATTTCTAAGAAAAGGTGTCGGGCTATACGTAAAAGTGTTAAGTGCTGTGCGTAAAAATAAACTGATAGTATATTGGTGGACTTATAATAAAAAGAAGAATAACCCGAGAAGAGAAAAGACAGTTTGAGTAAGCAGTAGTGAATAATTATGGACAATAATCGTGAGTATTTAGGTGGTTACTGTTATTTTTTGGTGTATGTTTGTATTTTTCGGAGACCATCATTATATGTTACAATTTATTAACATGTACCTATCTGCTAAATATAAATCTAAATCGTAATTATGTATATGATAAACGTTATTAGCATAAGTAATAGAGCAAAGTTTTATTCAATCATAAAATAATTAATCTAATAACATGCACTGTACCTCACCGAACTTAATACCCGCCGCCGTATATGGTGTGTTTGTGCATAACTCTCCTTAGCGGGAAGAGTTCTCGTGAAATATTACAAAGTCCAATCTAATAAAGGTATGGGCAGTGTTTAATTCTTTGTTCTATTTTTAGATTATGGCTAGTGAATTTCTTAAAATATATGACGAGTTAATGCAAATACGTAAATATTTAATAAAGAAAGGACAAAGTAGGTATAAAGGCTCAATCGCCTCAAATAAATTAAGCGAGGCCGAAAATTGTTGTGATAGGGCACGACTATTATTGTCAAATATAAAACTTGAAGAAAAATCAGAATTAGTCACGACGGTTACTGCAACTTATGACAAAATACAAAATTTATTTTTAGATATATCTCAGTTATGTTCTTCGCCTAGGGTATTAAAAACAGAAACCATGGATTTTGACCTTCGCGCCGCGTGTAATTTAATCCCGATTCTAGACGGTAAAGAGACCACCGTCAAGCGATTGATTGATGCAATAGAGATGTATGGGGAGATGTTAAATGGTTCCGAAAAAAGTATTTTAATAAAATTCGTCTTAAAAAGCCGTCTTTCAGAAAACGCTAAGCTGCGTTTATCTGACAATTATTCGTCGATTGATGATTTAATAAAAGACATAAGAAAACATTTATTACCCACAAAATCTTATACAGCCATTCAATCTCGTCTCCTTCACACTAAGCAAAGTTGGAGATCGATTGACGAATACGGGACTGAAATTGAAAAACTTTTTTCCGAACTAACTATCACGCAAGCGGAAGGTGATACTGCGAAGTACTCCGTTTTAAAACCACTAAATGAGAAAACGGCTATTAAGGTTTTTTCAGACGGACTAAACGACTCACGGCTTAGTACAATTGTAGCCGCGCGCAACTTTAGCTGTCTCAAGGATGCGATCCAGGCCGCTAAAGATGAAGAGGTTGCTACACCCTCCACGTCAGCAGGCGTTATGCAGTTTTCAGGAAGAGGAGGAAGAGGTAAGTACCAATCTTCAGTACGCACAGGTCCAAGACCAAGGGGCTCTCGATATAACTCTTACAATAATAATAATTTTCAGAGTTCCGGTAGACCTCCGCAAGACCGTTCTTATAACAATTATAACCGGGGTTCCAATAGGCCTTTCCAAAACCATAATCGTGGTAGATTTTTTAGAAATAGCCGTCGTGGTCATTGGCGTGGCAATACTCGGAATGTATTTTCGGCACAACAAGCGACAGAAAATAGTGAACAAACCTCTAGTGAGCCTAAAGACACGGAAACTATAAATAATCAGTTTTTTCGAGATTAAGGATTATGTTCTTGCTTGTAACGGGCAGTGTAAATTCGTATCATTTTATGCGAATAACAGAAAATATTTATTTTTAATAGATACTGGAGCCTCCGTTTCGGTGATAAAAAAAGATGAGATACCAATTTCAATGCCAATTATTCACGATAGTACTATAATCAATGGTATTGGAGGAAAAATTACTTCTCTAGGCCAGGTATCATTAAATCTGATTTCAGAGAATAATGACAAATTTTCACATAATTTTCATGTTTTTACTAATCTACCTTTACAAGCGAGTGGTATTTTAGGATTAGATTTTCTTTCCAGTTACAAATGTAATATTGATTTGGCGAGCAATATTTTGGTAATTAACTACAATAGCATAACTTCCTATTTGCCAATCTTCGACAAACCTGATTACAGCAATTATATTATTATACCAGCTCGTTGTGAAATAATTCACTATGTTTATTTAGATAATGATGTGAATGAAGATAGTATTGTTTGCGCGAGAGAGATTGAGAAGGATGTTTTCTTAGGAGCCGCTATAGTAAAACCCAAAAATGGTAGAATTCCTGTCAAAATACTTAACCTAAGAGAAGAGGAAGTGAAGTTAGAAAATTTTGTACCAGAAGTAGAACTTCTTAATGAATATCAGGCGTGTAATTTTTCTAAATTGAAAGCAGATGTCGATAGATCAGAAAACTTACTTAAGTTATTAAAATTGAAACATTTAAATTGTGAAGAGAAGCATTCTATTGAAATTATTTGTTCTAAATATTCCGATGTGTTTTTTTTACCAGGAGATAAACTTAATACAACTAATGTTTATCAACAATCGATAACACTTAAACCAAACATTAATCCTATATATGTAAAACCTTATCGTTTACCTCAAGCTATGAAACCAGTAATTGATAGCCAGATTAAACAGATGCTTAAAGACGATATAATAGAGGAGTCACAAAGTGAATGGAATAGTCCAGTGCTTTTAGTCCCTAAGAAGTCTGAAGGATCAAAAAAGTGGCGTTTGGTAGTCGATTTTAGGAAATTAAACGAGGTTATTGTGGATGACAAATTTCCACTACCAAACATCAATGACATATTAGATTCTCTTGCTGGCTCTATCTACTTTTCACACCTAGACTTAAATCAAGGCTACTTCCAAGTTAGTCTATCTCCTGAGAGTCGCAAGTACACGGCCTTCACCACCAGTACCGGACAGTATCAGTTAAAGCGTTTGCCAATGGGACTTAAAACTTCTTGCAGTAATTTCAGTAGAGTAATGTCAATAGCCATGTCAGGTTTGACGTACGATAAATGTTTTCTGTATTTAGATGATCTAATTATTTTCGGGCGAAATTTGGAAATCCATAACAAAAATTTAGTTAATGTCCTTGAAAGACTTAGAAAGGTCAATTTAAAATTAAACCCAGACAAATGTCAATTTTTAAAGAAAGAAATTCTTTACCTAGGACATCTTGTTTCTGCTGAGGGTGTTTTACCCGATCCAGAAAAAACAAGAGTGTTACAGTGTTACCCTATCCCCAAAAACGTAGACGAAATAAAACGATTCGTAGCTTTCTGTAATTATTACCGCAAATTTGTACCCTCTTTCGCAGAAATAACATTGCCACTGAACAAATTATGTAGGAAAAACCAAGCATTTATATGGACGGAGGAATGTCAAAAATCTTTTGATTTCTTAAAAACTTCGTTAATGACCCCGCCAATACTCCAGTACCCAGATTTTTCTGATGAAAATGAATTTATAATACAAACTGACGCATCGGGCACAGCTATTGGCGCAGTCTTGTGCAATAAAGATTTAAGACCGGTGGCATACGCTAGTAGGCCTCTAAATAAAGGAGAACTAAATTACCCTACTATACAAAAAGAGTTAACTGCCATAGTTTGGGCCGTCAAATATTACAGACCGTACTTGTTTGGCAGGCACTTCACCATAATGACGGATCATAAACCACTTTTATATTTATTCGGAATGAAAGATCCGTCAAGCAGGCTTTTAAAATTTCGTTTAACACTTGAGGAGTATGATTTTAAGATAGTGTATGTGAAAGGAAAAGACAATGCAGTCGCGGATGCATTGTCTAGGGTGTGTATTACGTCGAATGATTTGAAGAATATGAATGAGGAAATTATGGAAGTGAATGTTCTAACTAGGGCACAAAAGAAAAATATTGAGAACGATAGTAAGAATGAACAGCCGGTTCTTAATAAAACTACTGACGACGGGACTGATCACCCTAGAGTCGTGGAATTATTAAGAAAGCCGTGCAACATGATAGAAATGATATTAATGAAAGGAGAAAAAATTGATAAATTAAAAAAAGATAATATGATAGAAGTAGAAAGTGAGTGTTTTGCTTACGTTCCTTATAAAACGATTTTATGTATAAACCTCAACTATCGGGCACAATTCTCGCGAGTCGAATTTGTGACGAAGTTGGAGAAGTTTTGTAAAACTATTAAGATGGAGGAAATATGTATTATAAAGAATAAAGAAAACGAAGAATTTATAAAAGGTTTATGTAATGAGCTCAAATCGTTAAAATCGTGGTCCGGGCCACGTATATGTATACTCAGAGGAGTACAAAGAATTGAAGACGATGATGCTAAAAAATTTATCATGCATGATTTTCACTTACTTCCCACTAGTGGCCATGCTGGTGTAAGAAGGATGACTAATAACATCAAAAGGCAATTTTACTGGCCAGGCCTAGAAAAAGATGTTCATGATTTTGTGACTAAGTGCACCAAGTGCCAAAAGATGAAATATAGTAAATATACGAAACAGCCTATGACAATTACCACGACAGCTAAAGCTGCTTTCCAAAAGGTTTATCTGGATTTAGTAGGTCCATTGGATAGAGACGAAGAGGGATACTGTTACATTCTCACTATCCAATGTGAACTAACAAAGTTTATAGAGGCATATCCGATCCGAAACAAAGAAGCAGTTACTGTTGCAAAAGCTTTTGTTAAAAACTTTGTTTTACGTTTTGGAACCCCTGAGACTATAGCGACGGACAGAGGCACAGAATTTATTTCTGCAACAATGATTGAGGTTTGTAAACTCTTAAAAATAGAAAAATTAACTTCTACATCCTATCACCATCAATCAATCGGATCGCTTGAAAATACGCACAAACATTTAGGTGCATTTTTAAGGATTTATTGTACAAATAATTATCCATGGTCGCACTGGATACCATTTTGGTGTTTCAGTTTTAATAATACTATACACACCGAAACCAAATATGCGCCTTTCGAACTCGTTTTTGGAAGGACTTGTAATATACCAAACAACCTATGTAGTGAATTAGATCCTCTATATAACCCGGATAGCTATCCACTAGATTTAAAATATAGATTACAAGTGGCACTTAGAGACGCTAGGCAAAACCTTATTAGTAGTAAGGAAAAAAGAAAATTAGACTATGATATAAAATGTAATCCTATTAATTATAAAAAAGACGATTTGGTTTTAGTCAAAAATGAAAGTGGGCGTAAATTGGATTGTATCTTTGAAGGCCCATTCAGTGTAGTAGAAGATATGGGACCTAATGTTAAAATAACAAAAAATAACAAAATTGACATAGTACATAAGGATAGAACTAAGCTTTTTAAATGTTAGTAGAGGCCTCTAGAACTTAAGGAATTAAAGTTGTAAGGATTATATATAAATATACATTTATACAAATTATACCCTTTATACTCTTATACACCCATACTCATACTCTTGAAATTGTAAACTGTATACTCTTAGCCTAATAATGATTATGTACTCTTAAACTTGTAAGAATTATTTACTAACCCTTAATTAAGGCAAAAAAAAAAAAAAAAAACTTTCTATACATTTTTTTTTTTCTTTTCACCCCCGGAGGTGAAGTATGTAAGTGTTTAATGTAGTAAGAACAGTAATAAATCAGATCTATAACCAATCGGACGTATTATTTGACTCCTATTACCGCGTTACCTCAGATGAATAACCTTTTTTACTCTGCAACCCAGGCCGAATTGTAATGATTTAACGACTGTCAAAGATCACCGTATGATAGTCGGGACCAACGGCTTAACGTGCTTTCCGAGGCCCGGTCTCGGTAGCTTTATAAATGGTCACCCATCCACGGACCAACCACGGCGAGCGCGGCTTACCGTTTATTATCGGTCAAACCGTACACTGAGCCACGAACCTCCTCATTCTGAACTCCTTCATTGATTCATTTAAACTAAATAATAATGTTACGATTTTTACTGGGGCACATCCAAAGAACGCACTCGACCTCCGTGGTCGAGTGGCGTACACACCGGTTTTCAAGGTGTCGTCAGCTCTGTGGTCCCGGGTTCGATCCCCGGTCGGGTCAATGTAGAAAAACACTTTTCTACATTGCCTCGGGTCTGGGTGTTTGTGGTACCTTCGTTGTCTCTGGATTCCATGACACAAGTGCTTTAGCTACTTACTTTGGATTCGGAGCAATGTATGTGATGTTGTCCACATTTATTATTATTATTATTATTAATTTTCCAAGGGTCTTAGGTGATATAGTTATGCCACTCACTCCAAAGAGAGCAAAGAAGAGGCCAAAAGTGTTTTCTTTTAGTAGGCATGAAAACATGTTCCTATTCTATCTAGAAAATGTGAGTAAATTATTACAGAGGTGCATAGCGCATACCGAGTGAAATAATCTGCGAAGCGCCACGGCTATGATTAGCCCTCACTGCATTTTAAAAGCCTTAAAAGGTGCCGATGTAGGCTTGGACACAGATCATAATACACACAGACAGTACATACTTTATGGTTATGATTAAAGATTACATACAACGGAATTATATATAATTCGATGAAATCAGAATTCAAAGTACCTACTGAATTCTGATTTCATCGAATTATATATAATTACCTAATGTAATTACCTTAATATTATTTTTAATTCCATTTCTTCGGCTGACGTCATTAAACTGAATGATTAATTACTTTACGCTCCAGTTGGTTATGTTACAACGCTTTAGTGTTAGGTTCATAATTAGATATTAACTTATAGGTATCCTATTAATCTTAAATGCAACTCCAGATTTTTTATTATATTCAAAAACCTGATTTTAATGTATACCTTGATCGTCTCCATATTATTATGCTATGGACTGTCTAGTCTATTTCACGAGATGTTCGTTGATCTGTGGCAGCGAGTGCGGCTCATTACTCGACGCTAATGAATGCTCGCGCACGACACACAAGCTTTGTGCCGACAACCTGTGTGTAAAGACACACTGCTTAATGTTATATGAGGTATATGTCGCTACTGTATTAAAAATAACTCTGTAGTTTAATGTAGGAAAAGTGAAAATAATGTTTTAGAGTTTGTTGCTTTTGACTGGCCTTTTGGTCTAGTGGTTAATGATCCTGACTGTTAACCGGAGGTCGTGGGTTCGATTCCCATCGATGACAAATCTTTGTGTGATGAGCACGACTTTATTGGTTCTGTGTCTGGACGTAATTTTATCTACAATATATAAGTGTTTATAGTACATTTATATAGAATATATTATTTAAGTATATTTATCAGTTGTCTGGTTGTTGTAGTACAGGCTCTGTATAATCTAGGAAGAAGGCCGTGTGTATGTTATCCCAAAAATTAATTATTTATGCAACAAAGATTTTGCACAATTTCTATTATTGTAGTTATTGTTTAATGATTTAATTTAAATTTTATCATTGATTAAACTCATTGAAATTATTTATCTAAATCAACAGTCAAAAATAACAAGTACAAAGGATAGGGTTGAACCACAAACCCCTTTCAATAAAGGCATATCTCCCATACATCATCGAGGATTACGTCACTAATAACGGTCATACACAACACACGGACCAACGTTCTAATTACAAAATTTAAAATCTTTTGATCGTGACGTCAGACCTACGTCAGGCCTCAAAAGATCTTTATTGAAATCACCCGGACTTCAATTAACTGACCATCCCCTATGTGCAAGATAATATAACTTTAGAGTATGTTTGTTTATTTAAGCATGAATGAGTCATATTAACATTTATTTTTAGTCCAATAAATATTGGCCTGATGGCAAGCAATATACTCGTAAGAATCAATAAATAAACTATTTGATCTTAATTTAGATTATCAATCAGGTGCTTGCTATCAAATTGGGATAAAATATTGTTTATTACACGGTCAAATGCATATCTCGACCTAACAGGTACGCATATTTTAAGTTATATCTAGAATAATTCTTACAGTTATTATCATATAATAATACCTGCAATAAACCTGGCCAACAGGTTCTCCCAAATTTAAGTGCAGATCCCAAAAACAGAGAATGTAATTTCCATAATAACAGAAATATGAATAAAATTCTCACAAACGGATCCGCGGGTAAAAGCTAGCACTTAATAAAGAGGCACGTTTAGGGTTTTCATTACACCATGTATAATGGCGCGTACAAATATTTTTAATCCGCTGCCTCATACATCTTCCGCAGTTCATTTTGCTGGACATACTCTAGTTCGCATATTTCCTTCTGCACGAAATCCTACCTTATCCGCCATAACATGGAGTATGTTTTCGAGTACTTTTAGAATTATAACATATTGAAATAATTTTCAAAGGAGTATGAAACTTGACGCTCTAGTAACAAGGGGGAATATCGTTTGTTATGTTAGATCGGTATATCCAAACCTGAATAGGTGACCAGCGGGGATTTTTTTAATGTGTGGATATTGCATCGACGTGTCCGGACGTATTTATGGACAGGTAAATATTTTGATAGCGAACATAAAGCTTGTGTTTGTTTGATATAGATAAATCATTCCATATAACAGTGAGTATCTGACAACCCAATTGGTATTTCCATTATAACCTACTTCTGGTACAGCTATTATGGTTATGATTTTAACTTATTTTACTCAAAAGTTTCTAGATCGAGAAATCTGATAAACTCATTCTCTAGTGATTGTTAATCTAGTAAATAAATAAATTAGCCGTGGACACCAAATAATTAAAAACTAGGTAGGTATTTGAAGGAAAAGCTCATCTGGACAATTTAAAGCGCCATTATGGCAAAACTGCAACTTAATACGAACCACTGGCTTAACCGGAATCACGCTGTGCAATTTTTCAACAATAGACTGGCTACAAAAACTATTGACTGACAAAACGTTAGGTAATACTTTCGACCCTTGAAGCCACGTGTCGCTTGATAGTCACAATTAGCCACAGCATTCATCCGTAGTCAGTGTAGTCACGGCAGGGAAGTATAGCCACGTGCGGGATCTACCACATTCGCAACACTAGCGCTCCACTGACAATGAATCGAAGAATTAATTGTTTAACTATTGTGAGAGAACAACGGACGGACTTTCACAGAGCTTCACACGGAACATTTGTTGTTCATTCAATAGTGTAGAATTTGCGTTAACAAATTAAAAGGACATGTAAAATGACATTGAAATATTCATTATAGGTACATTAATTTAATTAAATTAAGTAGATTAGACTACACTAGAGACGGCACTAGACCTATAGAATTTCAACACAGCCTTTTATACAAATATTTGTTTATCAAGCTAGTCCTCACAAATCTCAAGTGAAACTAGTCCAATCAGTCGTACAGGAGCAATGGAATATAAACAAAAACATAAAAACCCTGATACAAAGCCTCCTGAAGCAATTGGATGTAAAAATATTCTTTCACTCGCACATATCTATGGGAAGGTAATGACGCGAGCTCGCCATGAATCTGTATGAATGTACATAATGATTGTAAACAACTGTATGTGTGCACGGACTATTAGGGAATGTGTATGGGCATTATAATAAATATTCATCAAGTTTTGTGAGTATGCCTACAAATACGCAAAACATATGGGGGAGAGGGCGCTGATAGTTGTAGAGGTGTACACATATATCCACATCTGTTAAATGTTGGAGATTGAAATTTAGAAAATTGTTTCAATTTTAATCCGTCGTAATAATACCAAATCCCTCGGTGTCTTATTCTCAAAACACTGCACGGGTCCCGCAAAAGAATATAATCACATTATACTTAGCATCTTTCAATTGATTTTCTTTTCAATTCTAGGTGCATACCTACGTATTTATGCTCGTGACTGTACATGAACATGCAAACTCATAAGATCAATAAAGTGGGAAAATTAATCTTTATCTATTTAAAGAACGGCAGTAAATGGCACTAATACGACTTAAAACAAGACCGTTTTTAAGAAAACAATCACATAAAGATATCCTCAACTCCTAATTGGAGGATTGACTCAGCTTCGACAAAAAGTCCAGTAAACTGCCATGCACGCATGCACGGGACGCTTATTAATGTGCAGCATTACCGTGGACCGCGTCACATCGCCACTACCACCACTAAGTGAATTCGTGTGTCCACGCCACCTCCAATTTAGTGGCGCGAACCAATCATCATTACCAGAGGGTCAACCGCGATCAAAATAAACAACACCAAACGCACCTTTATTTAGAAAGAGACTATAATATACCCTCCTCATCCGACAGAAAAGGACAGAACGATAAGTGGGCCAGATATCGTAAACAATTCTGCAAATGAAAGATTATGTTTATAGAGTTAAGGTGTGCAGTGTAATAAAATTACGTCTTTATTCGCCGGCCTGGAGATAAGTTCTGATTTTCTTATATTGTTGCTGTTTTCATTACGATCTCGAATATATTTTGTGCGGAAAATGCTTTTTTCTTAGGCACCGGATTGCGATGTTCTTTTATGTCTTTGTATTTCCTTGAATGTAAATGATAATTGAAATAACTTTTATTCTGGGTTATTTAGACTTGACTTGATCTCAGTTCCAAATGTTTGTACTTTTTTCATTTATTTTCATGTAATAATCATTATTCACTCTTAACAATATAATAATAACACAGTGTAGGTATGTGTTTCAGCAAACTTGTTTGACTCTTAGTCTGTAACATTCATTTATTACAGTTTTGTATGTATATTTGCTCATAAAATGTAGCAAGATAATCCAACTCATAGCGCTTTCTTTCATTTTATAAATTTAATTCGTCCGTCACGGGAAGAGTGACCTTTTACCACGTGAGACTACCTTTCTCGGACAAAAAGGATCAAACACTAAACCTAACTATTCCAAATTAAACTCTACCCCGCATTCTCAAAGTATGTTATTGTTTGGTTATCTCGACGCCTCTTATTCCAGGATGATTTACGTCACAAGACAATGCAATCTATTCTACGAGGCAACAGTGCAAGGAAGAAGAAGACATGGCATTTTGGAAATTAAGTTGAATTTCGAATGGAACTGTAGTGGAAAAACTAAAGGAGCTCTCACATTTCACTGAAAAATGTGAAAGAAGTAAGGCAGGGAAAGCCACGGGATCCGTTATAAAGACATATTATTCTTTTGAGCGCGGGACGGTTGTCGAGTCGCAATAAGTCGCAGTAATCCGCGGAAGGTATAGTGTGCGAGATTCAATTGTCATTGTTTGGCTCGGCCCTAATGAAAAATATTTCGCTGTACTTTTTTTAAGTGTTCTGTGCTCTTTCTGTTTATTCTTTGCGAGAAAGGTTTTTGTTGTTGAAAGTTCCTTTAGACCATTGTGAGGTATTCTAGCGCTAGCCTGCTTTAGTAAAGTAAACGTTGTTTTGTCAATCGTTGTCTGCCTTTGTGCTTTTAGTTGAAGCAATGAATTACGGTACTCAAGGGGTCTGATGATATTGTTACTATCAGGTATAAGTTAAACTTCATTAGATAGAATCATAGATAAAAGTTTTAAAGTTTTTCGAACTCATGGTCAAGTCTATTTTTGATAGAAACCCCGAGCAAACATTTTTGCGCACGAGTTTTCGAATCAACTTTACCAGAGTTGTATTGAAAAAAGGCATGCACAGATTTCCTGAAACTGTCGAAAGCATTTTGGCGCGGACACAGTGGCCCAAACAAATTCAGAACAACCATAAATCAGGAAGGCACAAATAAAAAACTAAGGTAAGCGCTCCTGTTGTCGGTCGCGCCGAACCAGGCCACTTCCGTTCGGCGGCGGAAGCGACTCTATTGGCGTAAAAAAGCTGCGAGTCAACTGGCCAGTTTGTTAGAGGTTTATTGAAAAGCGAACATTGATAAAAGTGTTCGGCGAATCGTCGTGCTGTCGATGTTTGAATGTACCACTTTTGTGTAAATGTTAGGAGTTTACTGGCGTTTTTCGGATTGGCAAAACTTGTATATTTTTCTAACTATAACTGCCACTTTTTATTGTTTCCTAAAAATATTTTTCAGATTATAATGAATTCTACATTCTTTTACTGTTGAAATTAACTGAATTAATAATCATTTCCTCTTTATATTACATAGGTATCTCACAACAAACCATATTTCATTCCCACACAGCATCCCTCCACTGGGAGCGCCGCCATTCGGCATGCACGTGTAGTGCAAATTAAAAACGTTTCTGCCGCGAGTGCGATTATTAATTACCGATAAGTTGTGCCCTCACCCTACCCCGTGAGAGAGGTACAATTAACGAGCATTGTTGAATCATCTTGGTCTTTTAAATGGTGATTCTTAAACAATTTATCTTAATTAATTCGGGTTCAGCGAAATAATTCATTAAAAGAAACCTTAAAAATTATGATGTAGCTTTGAAGTTGTCAGATTAGGTACTAAATCGATTTATACAAAAAAATTCATACTAGTTAAAGTTTACTTTAACCAATGCAAATTTGGCGGCCAAAAAAACAAGATCTGTTTAGATATTTATTGCAAAACATATTTTTTTATAAAAATACAATAGTAGGTACATTAAGTGCACTTTTAATTCACAGTTCCCATCTAAACGTCACTAACGAGTTGGCAAATACTTGAGTGGAATCCTATTGAAGTCCATTCTGCTCACATGGGGCCCAGTCCACGTGCCACTTACTGATGCCGCTGATAACCTTAATGAAAAGATCCCGAACATTGATAGAGCAGCGGTGAGCCGGACTCTGGCGGGGCAGTATGGCGAATGGACAGTGTTTTTTTGCTGTGAGTTATTTTTAGAAACGTGAAGTGAATTTAAAAAGTGATTTGCTAAATTTTATGTGATTTCTGTTATTGTGATATGTGGAATATCAGACTACAAGCAGCACAAATTAAACACAATTAGTGTTTAATATTTATGCTGCGTGCTGAAAGTGATAATGTTCGGGTAAAATTAGGTATAACAGTAGGTTTATTAATATACAAAAAAGGTACTTATTGTAACATTATTATGCCGTAAATTTCTGATAATGCTATAAAGAAATAAAGTGAATAAAAGTTTTTATTTGCTCACACATACAAATTGAAATCACACAAAATATAAACTTTTTTCACTTTCTATTTAAGGTGTTCTTAAATACTTAAATTAATCGCAAAATAATCGACTTTTCTTCGTTTAAAGAACTTTATTAATTAAAAAGTCGAACCAACGTCAGGACCTCCTTTTCAAAGGATTTCGCTAATAAAACTTTTAATATCATAAGATTTGCTACGTAAATAATCGTATAATTATGATCCCACATGGGTAGCCAGGGGTCAGCAGATCTCGCGTGATAACGGGACCAGCAGACAGATGTGCACGGATCGTACTGGAACTGCAACTAAATTACGTCGAGATAACATCTTAATGCTTTGTAATGTTTATTGATAGTCTCTGCTTCCTACAAGATTTAAGAAACAATGTTGAACCTAACGAAACAGTTTAGTCAACATTATTTCATCATATAAAAGTTAGAATATGATGGTTTAAGTCAATCTAGTCCAAACTTTTGGGCAAACATACAATGTATGATCATGTCATGATCCATATATCTTAATATATATAAATCTCGTGTCACAATGTTTGTCCTCAATGGACTCCTAAACCACTTAACCGATTATAATAAAATTCGCACACCATGTGCAGTTCGATCCAACTTGAGAGATAGGATAGTTTAAATCTCAATTAAAAAAAAAATCGAAACCGCGGGCGGAGCTGCGGGAAACAGCTAGTTATAATATATAATTCCAGTGTCACGATGTTTGTCCGGGATGAACTCCGAAACTACTTAACCTATTTTAATCAAATTTGCACACCATGTGCAGTTTGATCCAACTTGAAAGATAGGATAGCCTGCATCTCAATTATATTAAAAAAAAAATTAGACCGTGGGCGGAGCTACGGGAAACAGTGAGTGAATCTATATTTTAGAAATCAACAACATGAGGTAAATACATTAGAACTGAATATATAAACAAATTGTCATTCGTGAAGTAAAAAAGGCTAGTAACTCACTTGTAACGTTAGTCCCTAAAATTATGTTTAATAACAAAAACATATTTAAAACTGACTGACTCTTTGGATCGCCAGCCATGCGAAAAAGCAACAGCGCATTATTAATAAAGCCGTGCACAGCTCTGCGATTGTGCGCAGATGAAAAGGCGATTAGTCGCGGCGCGTCCCCTACTCCCGCACCTATTGTTTGCCGCGGACGCTACCTACGCGCTATTTATACATATTTTAATCTCTATAGATTTTTTGGCAAACGCTTAGGGCTGAAAGGTCTTAACGTATGTGTTAAGCACATACTACCTAAAGTATATACTTATATATATAATATTATAACGAGGAAAGATTTGTATTTTTGTGTGTGTATGTTTGTAATGAATAAACTCGAAAACTAATGTGCCGATTTCAAAAATTCTTTCACCATTAGAAAGCTACATTCACCCTGAGTAACATAGGCTGTACTTTTTTATTAAAAAAGTTAGGTACCGCGGGTGAAGTCCCGGGGAACTGCTAGTTAAGAATAAGTTCATTTAAAATAAGTTCAAAACTTTAGTCTTAGTTATAATCTAAAAAGGAGGAAAGTTTACTATCATTCATGAAATATTTTCCTAGTAATAAAACAATTTGATTCAACACTACACCCAATTAGATATTCAATAGTCAGCTGTTTCACAGGAAAACAAACCTGTTGTCTTAAACGCCTTTACATGTTTCTACAATATTATCGTCCTTGATTCCTTATTAGTCAAAAAATAAATTAATACAAATAACTAAAAGTCGCTTTAAATAATCCAAGAATAAATCGTAGAAAGCTAAACGACAGGTTCAAATGTCAAAGTACTACTGTAGATCTCCAATACAATAGTTTAGTTAAACCAAACGTGAAACTAAACTTAAGCAAAACTTTTGAACTTCCAACTTTATCCACCTGGTCACATACGGTATTTTAAGTCCGGTACAGATCGATGCCGCGGCAGGGGACGGTTGTGAGTCGCTCGCGCGTGCGAGTTCCCGCCGCTTGCCATCGTCAGTCCAACTAATGCGGTGACGTCACGGGAACTAAGCCGCTAAAGTTGCGGGAGATTAAAAAACGCTTGTTTTCTCTGATGGATGGATTTGAATTTCGTTAATTAGCTTACAAAAGTAAAGTCCCTCAGTTTTTTTAGGAAATTATTATCAAAACATTTCTAGTCGGCCCGTAACAAAGTTAGAGATTATTTAAAAAATTCCTTGTTCTTTTTTTTTTCAAAGTAGGTATATTAGAAACCCGTAACATTATTACAGATTCTTTCAAATATTAATTTAGATGGAATGAAGTTCCTTTGTAGGTGTAGCATGTATTTTCAGAATACCAGTGTATGTAACAATTCGTTGAATTTTAAGTAGGTAATGTTTTTATAGTTATATGTTATCAATCAAATTTTACGTTTCATAACTTCAAAGTTTTTATTTTATAATTTGTTCGTTAGAAATTAGAGGTATGGGCTATAAATACATACGAGATTATTTTGAAACAAGGCTTTAATGACTGCCAATATGAATATCAAAAAGCACTGCGTATCATTTTTTTTACTTCTTTACCTATCCCTTCATTGCAGTTTTTTGCAACATAAAAACTACAATAAGAAGACCGTTACATTTAGATAATTGGAACAGCAATAAACCCCCCACCTTCCCACACGTACGTAATTAACATAAAAATAAAATTCATAATCACATGAAATATAGCAGTCGTTGCTAACAATAAGTATAATTTTCCGCGCGATAAATCTTATAATAATAATATTTTATTTAATGTGAGTAGGTACGCGAGGGCGACTGACGACAATGCGACACGACGCGACACAATAGTCGGAGATTTGACGCGGACGGTCGGCGCGTGTGCACCTTGCTTTTGTCCTCTCCCCTGGCTTGATACAGCGAGGTGGAACTTGATTGTATAAATCGAATGATCGGTAACGGTCACAGTGTACGCGTGGGTTTAACTTTTGTATAGAGGTGGTTGATGCTGTGATAGTGGTTTGGCTTTCTAATCTGCAGCAGTTGATTAAAGATAGGATGATAAATATGCATTAAATTAAATAAATCATTTGTTTTATATGTTGGCGAATTAGCTTAAATTAATGGTTTTCGGCATATTACATATTGTCATAATATGAATGATGAAAGAGCCACCAGTCATCCTAAACATCACAGGCAATACCTGTCTAAATTCTAGTGTTTAAACAATATTTTGACGGCCTCCGTGGTCGAGTGGCGTACGCACCGGTTTTCAAGGTGTCGTCAGCTCTGAGGTCCCGGGTTGGATCCCCGGACGGGTCAATGTAGAAAAACACTTTTCTACATTGCCTCGGGTCTGGGTGTTTGTGGTACCTTCGTTGTCTCTGATTCCATAACACAAACAAACTTACTTTGGATTTAGAGCAATGTATGTGATGTTGTCCACATTTATTTTATTTATTTAAATATCTGTATTTCCCTTATTAATGTGGACTTGAAAGAGTATTATTAAGCATGATTGTATATTTATGCAAAAATATGACGTAAAAATACCTATGCTCAATACTCAATGTACACTCTTGGGGTAACTAAACATACAAAGGTTACAATCTATTGCAAATAATAAGATTCTTAAGAATTGTTATTAAGTGTAAGTACAAATAACTTGCAGGCTATAGATTGTTAATTACAGCGAAACTATCTAATATATAGCGGTTCTACTTTACGAAACGTCGGGAACTAAAATAAAAATAAACCGCGATAGAACCGCTTCAAATATAGTTTTAGTTCAATACTTTACAAAAGTTCTACGAGGTAATCAGGTGCATAAAACTGAACATCTTTTACCAAGGAACATCAATTTAATGTTTGTATGAAAATCAACTTATCATACGAACATAAGTCACGTGACTTTGTCTGAAAAGTTCGAGAATTAGTGATTCAGTTTTATGCATCTGATTACCTCGTAGAATAATACGCACTCCTTTTAAATTAATCCGGTACATAATTACAAAACCCATGTATTTTAATTACATCTCTAAAAACTAAAGAGCATGTCCTAAACGGGCATAATATTCATCAATAAAGTGCATTACTCTCGGTCACCGATGTCCCCTACCTACCCCGGCTACCCTTCCTCGGTGCTCACATGTCCAGGGGAGACAGGGGACGCTGTGAAGGGTGCACGCTGCACTGATTGTGAATGCCAAATCATCGGATTGATTCGCGTGTGTTAATGTGGAATATTATTTTTATAACTTTTTGTACGGGTAAATAGCTATAGCATAAGAATTTTAGAGTTTATTTTAAAGTTAAGCAAAAAGATTCAGTCTTATTTTTATGTAAATAATTGATTAAGATTTCGTTGCTTTAGAAAGCTTTTTGGGCTTAAGAAAAGCTCACTGAGGATATTTATTTGTATTGAATACGTAGCTTGTTATGAAATTATGAACAATTTTGGCAACAAAATAACACAACATTTTGTAATATTAATTATGGAACGCTTTAAAATGATAAATTTTAACCAAAAATACCCCCCTAAAAATCATATCACGAAATCAAAACTAAAACCATAAAAGTTATAACAAGATCATTATTCAACAATACATCGACCAAACAGCACGTGAAGTCGTTTTCACTTTCTATAAAATCCACCATCACTAACGTGCACCCCTTGAGCACCCTAAAATATTAAATTAACATAAAGCCGTGAGCACGACGGCGAATCAAACTGGGAATATCACGGATATCGTTAATTTGCGACTGCCAGCCCTTTCAGAGGTAACGATGTTACTTTCTGAATGGTAAGTGTATTTCCAGCTTTTGTTTCTTAAGACACGGTTGCCATGGTGACTGGACACCTTGGATCTGTGAGACTTAATTCAATTAATGCTGTTTAAACGAGTAGGTCCTCTTGCATACATACAAATTCTACTAGGGCTATAAGTCTTACGTTAGAAATGAATGTTAGATAGAATTCCGGTCTCTGAATAATAAAAGCGATTTCTCAAGGAATCTTACTTGCTTGACCATTGTTAGCAGATTAGCATTTTCGCTTTTTAGGTGGTATTTTATGTAGCTAACGTCACTTAAGCATGTTTGATCCATAAAGTGAATCCCAAATGACTTCTCCCCATTTTATCATTAATAAAAATTCATATAACCATCATAAGTTAATATGGATCACCACTCGAACACGAGCACCTATAAACTGATTTAAATGTTTGTTGACCATAATAGTGAACATCGCCCTTTTATGGAAGGTAATGATTTCAAGGTGCTTTATAGGTCCCATGGCCGTAACTTTTGATTGCTATTTATTAGGCACTTAAGGTCAGAATTAGGCACTCAAGGTCTTATTATTTGATGTCATTGTTCACCTTGAAGGCGTACCTGACCCCTGAAAGGCCCTTCTTGAATTGAGATGGACAATGAGTGTCACTTCCTGAATGATTGGATGTTTATAAATAAATTGAAATTCCTAAAGTCTAAATGGCTTTGTGCAAAGTATTTTTGCAAAGCGGCTTTCGAATAATCTGTAGATAGTGAAAATACCTGATGACATAAGGTTTTACAGAGCTCAGGCTCAAATTTAAGTGTATACTTGACATCATATTATAGAAAATTTATCTGGGACTCACTTTAGCGTGCCATTCAACCAGTCGCCTTCTCACCTTCCAACCCCCGCAGCACTGCAACAAACAAAATAGTCAAATCGATCTTTATTGATGAAATAAAAGTGCATTATAAATTTTATGAAGTATAAACGGGACATTTCTAAAAGTTTATGGGTCGAACACTCGTGGGGGACTAAGTACCTATACCTAACTCGACGCACCATGACACTTATCTAAACTATAACAAAATATTCATCACTTTACTGTCCATTACCAATCCTGGTGGTTGTTAAACGACAGTTTTACGGACATTTCCCGCAATGTATGTTTTATATTCAATTGGATCGCAGTAGGGCTGTACTGAGGCATGGTGAAGGAGTTACGGTGACCATAAATTCAAGTTAAATTGGAGACATATCTTTTAATGTGCGTTTATTGAAGTGTTTATGTGGAGGTCTTCAAAGTCGCAGTTCGATTCTATTTAATGGACGAACGAGATGAATTTGCGTCTCACGTTATAACGAAACTTAGTCACTCTGACACTTACTTTCCAATACGATAATGTAGAACATTGAGAGTAATTGTTTTTTACGCAAATCCTTGATGTGAGTTTTGATATTTGTAGGTGGAATAATTGATGAAGTTTCAGTTTGAAATGCTTAAGTTCTGATAATAATACAGTTCTGTACGAAGCCCCTAATCTTACTTCATTCATAAAATAAATTTTAAAGACAGTATAACATGGATCACTTTTACACTCACATTGGACACAGTGGATCACTATGATAATGAGGATATTATAGCCAATTTAGGCCATGGCAACGACTTTCATCATTTAAGTGTCAGTAATAGTCACCCAACAATTATTATACATATTCCTTTTGATATGATTCTTTATATTTCGCTCCATACAAGTAAGCTAGAAAATAGTAACATAATACACACAAAGCTATTGGTCCCACTGACATTTGAGTTACATCAAAGATTCAAAGTAACATGCTCCATCTACTGCAATAGACGTTTAAACAGAAGCCTTACACCACCCTTTCAAAGACAAACGCAGTGAAGAGGCCTTACGTCTAGGCCACCCATCATTAGGCCACAGGCTCGTCACGGGACTGGGCCAGGCCTGGCCCGGACGCGCCGCATTAGTGCGTGACAAACGAGGATTTTATGCAAAACTCCTTGCTGCCGCCGACACACGCCTTTACCGGTGAGGACTGGGCTGTACCCATGGAAATATTTATTTACCCGATAGGCATGGAGGTATTAGATTAGTGATTGATTTCAGAAAGACTGATATCAATCGGTGAAGAGTAATTTAAGGTTTTCGATACAAGATATTCACTAAAACCTACCTAAGTATTAAAAAACAAAATAATTATTTTTACATAAGAGGGAAATAAAATTAATACAAAATTTAATATATCAATCTCGTCATAGTCGTGGTTGCCGAGCGGTTGAAATAACGGATTATCGTGCACAAGGTTGCAGGTTGCAACCCACTACAGGCAACTACCAATTAAACTTTTGAAAGTTATGTGTACTTCTTAATTATTCTAAGACATCATTGACAGTCGGTGAAGAAACTTGGATTCCAAAAATTTTAATCTGAAATCGCCAACCCGCAGTAAGCCAGTGTGGTGAGCAATTGTGTGCCCAGCACTGCTGAACATTAAAGGCCGGTTTGATTATATAGCAATCTGTAAAATATTTTTCTTAACATTTTATTGCAATGCCGTTGACACATTATACCTACCTATATTCTACATTCATGTATGTTGTTAAAACGACCAATTATAAATTTCACATTCCTGTTGACATTCAAATGAGTAACTTAAGGGTATTAGGTAAATATCATTGCATATAGCTCGTGTGGTCACAAAGCAAAACAAGTCAATTTGTGAATTATTTTACTTATACCATTCGATATTGTTATTGTGTGTAACGTAAAATTCTTTTTAAAAGCTATTCTTAGGTCATAGTGATGACCTTAGAACAGCTTTTAACCAAAGACGATCTTGAAATTTGAGAATTTTATTGGTTTTGTATGCATGTGTAACGAATAGATAAGTACTAAAACAAACAAGTAGAACAAAATAAATGTGATAATCAAAAAATTTCACACTGTTTTCGTCCTATGTAACAAAAACATTTTGTTCTACCATCGAATAATAGTAAACCGTTTTGAAACCACCGCTCTATTATTATGAAATCATAATTAACTTATGAATACACTAGCATCTCCCTCACATTTGACAAGTTTGCTACAAGAAGCAACTGCCTTTGCATTGCACTTAATTATTAAAAAAAAATTACGTTATTCATAATATATACATGCATACATAATATTAATGTACTTAGTATCCCGTGGCAGCAGCAAGTACTCACCAGATACACAAACACATATCGCCGAGTAATTCGATTACATTTTCAATTTTATAAAACTGGGCGTCAAGTGTCATGAGTACGGTCATAATATTAATCAGTGTAGGGTAACAAGATTTGGAGCACGTAATCGGACGGTCTCAGCGGGGCGCGGGACACTTTATTAGATTGTCGCCCCAACCTGCCAGAATGAGAAGAAGCGGACGATACAAAAACAAAACTCGAGTATGAGCGTGCCAAGTGCTAGGTGTAGCAAAAGTGATATATTTTAAAAACTACGAGCATTGGAAGCTATTCATAATGTAACAGAAATCATTAATTTCACTTTCTTTAAAATACATTAATATCAATCTTTTATTTTTTAGGTTGGCATGACCTAATTTTTACATTAGTTGGTATGTAATAATTATATGTAATGCTGCAACTTTCAGTTTACTAAATAATGTTTTAAGTGTTAAAAAATCTGAACTTCTGAGTTTTGATTGACACTGTAAATGTTTGGGATTAAACAAAATAATAAAATAAAAACGGTTTATAAAGTGACGCAGTAAATGCTCAAACATGTCAAAACACTTTCATTTTTGAAAACCAATAATAAAATCGACAGTTCAGTATCTAATCTGATGCAGACGCAACATTTCATCGTCACCAGCCCACGTCACACGCAGATGAAACAATTGAGTGACGCGCGATGACGTCTGCAGAGCGTAGGGTGACAAAGCCAGCGATTTTAACCGGAATCCGACCGGCACACAATAGTTCACAAAAAGCTGCCCTCACCTTGCACCTCCCCGCGCCGAACACCCCTCACCTACAATAAATTACTCTCCCAATGATTTTTAGCCCGTGCGACACATTCACATGATTTATAACGCGTGCGAACAATGCTAACCGGTTACGGTATAAATCCGTGAGCATTGGGGGTGTTACTGAAAAGCTTGTTGTTTCCAATGTACGAATAGTAATTATTGTTTAAACATATGGGCACTTTGTATTTGAAAGTTATTGTTCGAAGTATTTTTTGGAATAACCGTCATGTGTCATGTGACATAGCAGCAGCATTGAACACAGCTTTACGATATCATTGTAATTACTTTTTGTGACTGTTGATTTCACATCGATATATAATAATAATAATAATAATAATCCTTTATTTACAAGAAATGTGGTTACATAATGGTGTTAAAATAATTATAGTCCTATCACATTCTACCATAACAATGGTGCGTAAATATGTCAATGTTAGAGAAGATAATTATTTATTTATACAATTTATTGATCATTTAACTATATTGATTCGTAATTAAATTATTTAATTAATGTCGAAATTTATGTCGTGAGAAAACATTGTAATGAGAAAAAAATAAATAAAAATGTGAATACTCTATTATTGTGTTGCAATGTCAATGAGGTAAATAAATGTCAACATTAATTAATAACATCATTTTCTTTATATGTCATAAAATCCTTTAATGTGTAGAAACATTTTTCTGCAAGCCACGCTGTAAGTTTTTTCTTAAACATAATAAGCTGGAGTTCTTTGAATTTGTCTGGTAATTTATTATATACATCTATCGCCTTCACATATACATTATTTTCATATATATCCAAACGACACCTAGGTCGGAGAAGTTTAAATTTATATCTCCATTGCCTACCCAGCTTTTCCGAATATTTGCTAAAATATTGTGGATGCTGTTTGACAAATACACATAGTTCCCTAATATACATGCAAACCAGAGGTAGTATATGAAACTTAGCAAATAGTGGCCTACAACTGTCTGTAGACCAGGCTCCACATATTGCTCTCACGCATTTCTTTTGCACCAGGAATGCTTTTTCAATCTCTACCGAGTTACCCCACATCAAAAGGCCATATGAGAGCACCGATGATACGTATCCGTGGTATGCACTAAGTGCCGCATCCGTTGACACGGTCTGTCGCAAACGTTTGATAGCAAATACAAATCGATCTAGTTTATTGCAAATATATTCCACATGTTCCCTCCAGTTGCAGTGCTTATCAAGCATCAGGCCCAAAAATTTTGCAGTGCTTACCTCTTCTATTTTATTATTTTTGTAATTTACATTTAAATCAATATGTCGTCTTCTATAATTTTGAAATTGAATTATTTGTGTTTTAGTTACATTAATTTTCAGATTATTATTACTTAGCCATGCAATTGTCTTATTAAGCGTCAAATTTATGTCAGTCTCGTATGTTTCTTTATTGTCACACTTGATAATGAGTGTCGTGTCGTCTGCAAATAAAATTGTTTTGTGTTAATTATAATAAAATACTACGCAATTAAGAAGTATTTTAGAAAGTTCCATAATACCTAGTAAGATTTAATGCAAAAGATTGTACACAAATAAATCAAATACAATCGTAATTCCCATTTTCTCAATCATAAACCTCCTGATTCATGGTTCTCAAACATAGCTTCGAAAACAGAAACATTGATATTCACGCTATCGTTATTCGAAGCGGTAAAAACATGTATAGCTTAGGCACACTTGCGATTGAAAACAAGAACATTTTTTTCCTCAACAGATAAGAAATCATCATTACCGTCAAATGGCAGGGGATTCCGAAATCCATTCCCATCATTACTCTCGCGACATTGACTGCTCAGCACGCATCGCCAATAAAAACACGTCGAGACCTCCTGCCAGCATGTTTATTTTGTCACACCGCTCCCTAGTCGCGCACCCCTTGCCAAGGTATTATAATTAAGCTCATTTGTTATTTTTGCTCCATACAGTGGACGCGGTGCGGCGCGCAGGCGCGATAAGCCTGCCTGTATAGGTGCGTCATTAAAGCCAGTTTTTTGATGCGCACGCGACTCAGCCCGCATTATCTTTTTATCGTTGCACCCCATGTGCACGGATTAACGTGTGGGACAGAGGTTTGAAACTTTTACAACATTTAGTCTAAGAATTAAACTCAATGTTTTTTTCTTAATATGGACAAACAAAAATATTAGAAATAAGTAGTTTTAAGTAGTTTAGTTTACTAAATTGAACTACGCTTTGATGAGAAGGCTCGCACAAGTTTTACGCATGTTTGTTAAAATATTTTTTTACTAATGAAATGGTCTTAACATCCTGAAAAAAAAGTTGTGCAAATGTACAAAATTCTGTTACATTATTCCAAAAAAACAAAAAGAGAACAGTAAAAAAATAAAACCGTATAACAAGGGTTGCAAAAACTGAACATCGGTGCGTTACCTCTGGCTATAGGTGCACAATAGAATGCGCGCGTGTCACCCGTGTGTCACCGAACAAATATTGCATTATCCCCGCCCCGCTGCCCCGCAGCTCTCGCCATAACCCCGCAGCACGGCACGCGCCTCGCGTCGTGAGAGTCTATTGTTTGGACCCCAGCATCGCTCAGCCTGGTCACCCTACTCGCTAATCCCATGGAAATTGCTCCGTAAGTGGCACAGATTTTTTACGTTAATTTTTGGTTTGATTATTTTAGGTTAAGTTTGATGGAAGGTATTATTTTTTTTAATTTATTGCAATAAGTCATTAAATTAAATTCACATAATAATTATAAATATGTACTTAAACACCCGGAAAATTCTGGTTCTTTGTAAACGCAACTATCAGTTTAGTTACTGTGTCGCAACTGTCATGAATATTGTGCATCCTGTTACAATTATATCTACTAATACTTAGGTCAGAATCACCTTACATAATATCTACTCAAAAGCTTAACATTCTCATACTATAATGGATGTTTCAGCAAGGTACAGTACTTGTCCACGCAGAACAACTGCCATCTGTTACCTCGGGCTCGCGAGGGTAACAAGATTGATGCCACCATCCACCTGACATAATGTCTAAGTCAACTCAGAAATGAAGTGGCCTCAGCTTTTATATGAGGCTCATATCTGTTGGAGGGGATCACCTTTACTTATGAGAAACATAGAACTGGTAAGAACAGAATAATACACAATCATGTTTGTATGAGTACATGAACAATAAAGTTAACAAAACTTCAAAAAGAACACATCACGTTCATGCATTCTGTCATTCTCTTATGATAAAATATCGGTGACAATCAAAGCTTTAGCAACAATTAATTTTTAGCAAGTACTAAGATTTGTAGCTGCCTGTAAACATTATTCAATTGGAATATGTAGGTATCTGGTAACCTGTTGGATAAATATAAAATTGAATGTTCTCAAAAGAGACTGAGACTGTATCTTTACCACAAAAAGCTTCATTCATAGCATTATTCAGCACAAAATGTTCAATTACTACACAATCTGCTCACAAAATAACGAAGAATTCCTAAAGTCCGAAATAACATTCAATTAGGAAACAAAAGGGTGGGTATCGTGGCCACAATCGCACGGCCACCGGCCATGCGGGCAAGGAAATTATTAATTTGAACCTATTAACATTACCTACACCAATTGAGAACAAAAAGGTCCCCTCGTACCTTCGAATACCTTTTTAATAAAGGGATATGGTTTGGCCTATGTCTTTGACAATGAATGATGAGTTTCGGGAGGTCAGCCTATCGTAAACTTTGAGAGGATATTCTGTTGAAGGAGGTAAAGAGGGGCTATGTTCTGCATGTTATGGATTATGTTATGTAATGGTGCGACTATAATGATAATTATTAAAATGATTTGGAGTAAAAGATTCGCTTTATTTGAGTGTATAAATTTGATTCTGTTTAGGATCCTAATTAGAAGGAGTAACTGTATGTAGTTTTAAATACATATTTTATTTTTTAAAGAATACTGAAACAAACATTAAGATTAATTTTTTTTTTTTAAATAACAGGTTAAACTTGTATAAGTTTCACAGAATTGTTCGACTTTCAACACCTACAGTATTGACAGGAAGAATTAAAATTACGTCATTCTTGTCTTGAAATCTTACACTCCAATCAATGTAGAACATAATACACCATTAAAGCACACAAGGAAACCCTACACCCAGTCTATCTAAAATAAAACACCTCGACTCACGCGATAAGGGTTCAATTGTTACCTTTTGATGTGTACTAAAAACGCTTAAAACTATCTCGGAGGGTTCTGTATGCGGGCACTCTATTAGACGGACCGCGTCCTGCGGGCGACACCTTTGCAAAGTAAGGCTTTATTTAATTTCTCACTACATTTTATGTGACAAAGGGATGTAGGGATAACTAGTTTAGTTTGGGTTGCGGCTGCTCGTTTGTAAAACGTGTGGAAGAATGGATTTTGATGCGGTGCTAATTGGTGGTAATGTCGGGCGCACTGAGGTTACGTGCTAAATGTTTTACATTGACATTCCATTATCTAAAGGATAGATGGTTAATTATATGATATAGTTGTTAACAAATATTCAACGACTGTTGAGACAGAATAAAAAAAAATATCATAGAGAATTTAACTTCGCAGGAAAATTATGAAGCCTGTAATAAAACGACAAAGTATTGAATAATTATAATTGTTCGGGGATAAAAATACATATATATTTTTTTAAGATACACACACAATTAAATAGATAGGTTTCGCGTATACGCTTCACGTATATACATTATGTAGTGACTACTACGAGTCAATTCGCTTCGTTGTAAACCTCTTCAAACAATAAACCGTTGTGTAACACTTACTGTGCATTAAAAGAATCAATTTTCCAATCTTGTGAACAAAGTGCGATGATCCGAGGTCAGCGACCTGTCAGCGGACTGCAATCAGTCTTTAGTGGGTTCGGATATCTACATTTATTTATATTTCGGTCATTAAGGATCAAACTGATAAATATTAAGATCAGTCGAGCATAACACAGATTAAGCATCTTAAATAAGACAACGAAATTGAGTTTTTATGCATGGTTTGCGTTCACATAAAGGATTATTTTAAAAGGAGCGCGGATATCGTAAGGGTAATCACGTGCATAAAACTGAACAACTTTCCCCACGGAACATAGTCAAAATCTTAAATTGGAAAATGAAATTTTCATACAGTGATAGGTCACGTGACTTATGTTTGTATGTTAAGTTGATTTTTATTTTTATTTTTATTCTTAAGATTTCATCGTACGATATCCGCGCTCCTTTTAAAATAATCCTGTATTCCTCAAGTCTAGGTTTATATTGACAAAATAGACGTGTATCTTTATTTATTACGGTAGGACTAAGAAGCCCACGAAACTCGAAACATTGTTTAGTGAAGTGCAAAATAAAAGAAGACATATCTTATTTATTCGTCAAATACTCTCAATGGACTTCTCTGTAGCATACACCTGAAAGCCGCACCTTCTTAATAGTTTATGCAAACTAGGAATTATAATACTAAATTGAAATAATATCTCGCAACAACGAGAAACAATGAGTTACGAGTGATCCGGGTACTTAAAGTAATAACCTCTAAATGAGAAGTATCTTGTTCAATGGCACCCTACACCCGTACCTGACAGCACCTTAACTCTCTCAATTGGTCTACATGTGGGTCAACGGAATACGAAGTGGAAAGGAGTAGAAGAGGATGCCATGGAAATTATGTTAAGTTTGTGAACCATAGGACATCAACTCTTTTGGTTTTCTGATAGAAAATAATCGGTCTTGTCGATCAATGCAATTTATATAACTTTTTACCGAACAGTAACTAATCAGAGACGCAGACAGAAAGTTTAATAGAGTCCTAATTTATTTATATTTGATTAGACTATGCATAAAACTTATAAAAGCTACTGTTACTGTTTTGTTTACACTACATATTATATGGAACTCGAATTTTATATTACACAACATTCATGCTGCAATTATAATAAATGAGTTTAAGCTTTTTCGAACATGTGAAGTATTAATGTATTTTCATTCACAATTATTTATAATAACAATTAATACAAAAAATTATTCATCCGCCTTTTCCTACAAGCTTACATTTAGTACAGAATTAGTGAAACTGAAAAGTGTACTGAATCAGCTCCATAGTATTCTGTATTCTCACCGTGAATCCTATTAACTAAATTGCTGGTTGAGTCAGCGGCCACCTGGCGGGCGATCACCTTAAATGTCGCCCAATTGACTGCCATCTGTACCTATGGGTACGCACCTATGTAATATAGTCATTGTAACAATTCTATTTATTAATGTATCACGGCATTAAGAAGTAATATAAAATGTATCATGTTACTAAATATCCATCTTTTTGACGTTTAAAAATAATTACAATGCAAGTAAACACACAAGCAGTGTTCTACATTAGACGTCACCTGGTGTACTTTTACAAGAAAACTGAACATAATCGATCGTGAATCTTATCGATATTTATCTTCGAGCCAAAAACTGTGCTGCAGGAAAGAATGGTTTCCAAGGGCTTTGACACAAGTTAATTTGTTCGTATAAAACATGTTTCACATACTTAATATGCGTTTTAGAGATGTATATATTAGCACATTAATGATGATTAACTCGAGAAATAAATAAATTAATTAAAAAACACTTAAATTATAATTTCATAAAATGAAAATACTATATGTAAAATGTATTTAATCTAATAGTAAATTATTTGGCATACCAAATAATTCTTAAAAGTTTCGTTATCACTCTCTTCTAACAACTAAATAGTGATATTAGTGAACAAATGAACTGCGAATGCCCTCAGCCGCCGTCACCACCACGGTCAAAGTCATAAGCCGCAACCAATATAAAACATGAAACAATATTTCGCAAAGCAATTAAAAGCTCTCATCACGTTATCGGTCGATCTGCCCGCATCGCGCTGCTGCTCAATTGGACCCAATGAGGGTCTCAGACGGTAATCACACACGAATCGTTAGTTGGTTTTAAGTATGATATTGTACAAGTTATTAAACGTATATTGTACACGCAAGATCGTTATTGACATTACCGTAAAATTTAAAGCGAAATAAAATATGGAATTCCTATAATAAAAAAAAATGGTAAAAAATGAATATGTTATTTTTTATAAGAGGTGTAGAATTAATCTTTTTTTATGAAGGTTTATTAAATTTTGTCAAAAAAGCAAATAATTTGACAACAACGATCAACGATCAGTCGAACTACTATCTACGATAATTGTTAACTTTCCAATAAAATTAATCAAGAATCCAGTAGTTCCAATTACCTTCAGTCTGCACTGGGTTTAATTTAACCTTCACAATGCCGTAATAACTTATTAATGTCCACAGGGTATTGATCCCATCCCCTGTAACTCAATACTCGTTACCGAACAATACACTCGCCAGGTGTTCAACCCTACAGTGCCACGATGAGCGAATCTCTCTGCTTTAATAATAACACAGGGGTAAATTTGACTTATGAAATTCTATGTTAGCATAGGACTTAAATTTAAAATAGATGTTTTTTTTTGTTATGCATACTGGTTTTTTAGTTGTTGGTACAGGGTAAATTTAAAACGGGGTAATTTATGTTCAAATACATTTATTAAAACATTCATTAAATCTTCTATTATTAGGTATAATCATTACATTCTTGATAGGTCGCTCATAAATCTACAATGTTTGTTTTTTTTCGAGTAAACCAATTTTTTTGAATTACAATACGAAATTATATCATTGGTATCTGTTATTTTTTAGACAGAAAAAGTAAAGATAGTGATCTATGTCGTTGCTCCGTCTCGTCTGCTCAATCATAATTTAGGAGCAGTCCCCGCGATCAAAGTCAGGCACAAATAAACGCTGTAAATAACTTATTTGGTAAAACTATTTTTTTATCTAACATCAACACATTTAGTCAAGCATATTCTTCACAATTGTTTTGCAAATTGCATAAACGTAAACTTTTCTGTTTGCAAAATATTCCGAGAATAATGCGGATTTCACTAAATCATTGTTTTTACAAGAACTAGATACCTATAATTATCTTCATCTTTAAAGTTTATGCATATGAAAGCCGTACTGGTCACTTGCGTCCTGTGGATCCCTATTGAATTGATTTTTCGTTGTATCTTCGGTTCGGCGATCAGAGTTAAGCACTTAATATTTCTATTTATCTTGGCGAGTGGTTATATGGTACTCAATTCGAGTTTCTTAGCCATCTCACCTCGGGTTACAACATACCCTCTGTCTCAAACCGTTTAATTACCGTTCACAAACCATAATCCACAAACATAATCCGTTGACCCAGTACAAGTCAAACAGACTCAAATTTATTAATCGGCGGGTCTGGCAGGCCCCGTGCAAACATTGTAGGGTTACGCTTAAGTAATTAACGTGGAGTCTGTTGTCATAACTTGCTATCGACACTCGATTGTTTTGAGCGTAATATGTTACGTTAATTTTAGGGTGGCAGGGTAATATTAGCAGTTCATATAAGTTTACTGAAAAGATAGCTGTTGGAAATAAATGTATTTTCTATCGTCCAGCTTTGTATATTTAGGTACTGTAGTCATATTTTAAATACCCGGCTTTTATTTTTAATCACAAATTATGTTAACAAAGATAACAAGATACTTTTGTTTTGTTGATTGTTAGTTGATTTAATTTAAAATTATGTACTATTAAATCAAATAGTGATTACTCTTTGGCCGCTGTATCTTGGCGAACCTTAAAAGCGATACAAGATATTGACACCTCTTTCTCACCCACTGTTAATAAGTACTTGCCTCTCACGCAAACTGTCTTGTAGCTCTTTTCAGACTCGCCAAGATTCGTCGGCCGTATGGAATACTAGCTGTACCCGCGATGTCGTTCGCGTTATTCAGTGTATTTATTGACGTCAATAACTGAAAGTGAAATGTCGTGGTGCCCTAGCGGTTCAATGTCCTAATTCGTATGTACCTACAGGATTGCTGGTTCAAACTCGGGAGAGTATTAATGTGACTTTTTCAAAGTTACGTATTGTGTACTTTCTTCATTATTCTAAGACACCATTAACAAACGGTGACGGAAAACATCGTGAGGGAACCTGGTTTCCAAAAATTTTAATCTGAAAACGCAAGCCCGCAATGAGCAAGCATGGTGACGTTCGTTCCTTCTCTAAGTGGTTAGAGGCCTGTGCCCAGTGAGTAGGATTACCGCCTCTCTATTTCGGCATCGCGACGCCATGACTGAGCGGCGTCGCGACGCTATAGCTGCGACGCGTCGTGAATCCATAGATGAGAAGCATCGCGACGCCATAGCTGAGATGTGTCGCGACGCTGCTATGGAGCGGCATCGCGACGTTATAGCTGAGATGTGTCGCGACGCTGTAATTGAGTGGCGTCGCAACGTTATCTCTGAGTGAGCTGACCTAACCTAACCTGAGTAGCGCCGCGACGCCGAAGCTGGGGCATCACGACGCCGAAATAGAGAGGCGTCGCGACGTTATACCTGAGAAGCGACGCTATACCTGAGAACCGACACCTATACCCGAGAGGCCTCGCGACGTTACAGCTGAGCCGCGCCGCGACGCTGTAATTGAGCGGCGTCACGACGTTATAGCTGAGATTTGCCGCGACGCTGTAATTAAGAGGCGTCGCGACGCTACAGCTGAGAGGCGCCGCGACGCCATTATAGAGCGGCGCCGCGACGCTATAGCTGAGACACTTCGCGAAGCTATAGAGGAGATGCATCGCGCCGCCATAGCCGTGATGTGTTGCGACGCTGTAATTAAGCGGCGTCGCGACGTTATAGCTAAGTGAGCTAACCTAACGTAACCTGAGAAGCGCCGCGACGCCGAGACTGAGGTATCGCAACGCATAAATAGAGAGGCGTTGCGACGCTATACTTGAGAAGCGACGCTATACCTGAGAACCGACACCTATACCCGAGAGGCCTCGCGACGTTACAGCTGAGCCGCGCCGCGACGCTGTAATTGAGCGGCGTCACGACGTTATAGCTGAGATTTGCCGCGACGCTGTAATTAAGAGGCGTCGCGACGCTACAGCTGAGAGGCGCCGCGACGCCATTATACAGCGGCGCCGCGACGCTATAGCTGAGACACTTCTGAGAGGCGCCGCGACGCCATTATACAGCGGCGCCGCGACGCTATAGCTGAGACACTTCGCGAAGCTATAGAGGAGATGCATCGCGCCGCCATAGCCGTGATGTGTTGCGACGCTGTAATTAAGCGGCGTCGCGACGTTATAGCTAAGTGAGCTAACCTAACGTAACCTGAGAAGCGCCGCGACGCCGAGACTGAGGTATCGCAACGCATAAATAGAGAGGCGTTGCGACGCTATACTTGAGAAGCGACGCTATACCTGAGAACCGACACCTATACCCGAGAGGCCTCGCGACGTTACAGCTGAGCCGCGCCGCGACGCTGTAATTGAGCGGCGTCACGACGTTATAGCTGAGATTTGCCGCGACGCTGTAATTAAGAGGCGTCGCGACGCTACAGCTGAGAGGCGCCGCGACGCCATTATAGAGCGGCGCCGCGACGCTATAGCTGAGATACATCGCGAAGCTATAGAGGAGATGCATCGCGACGCCATAGCTGTGATGTGTTGCGACGCTGTAATTAAGCGGCGTCGCGACGTTATAGCTAAGTGAGCTAACCTAACATAACCCGAGAAGCGCCGCGACGCCGAGACTGAGGCATCGCGACGCCTAAATAGAGAAGCGTGGCGACGCTATACCTGAGCAAAGACGCTATACCTGAGAAGCGACACTATACCTGAGAGGCGTCTCGACGCTACAGCTGAGACACGCCGCGACGCTGTAATTGAGCGGCATCGGGACGCCCTTACCTCACCTAACCTAACCTGAGAAGCGCCGCTACGCCAAGGCTGGGTCATCACGACGCCGAAATCGAGAGGCGTCGCCGCGCTATAACTGAGAAGCGTCGATATACCTGAGAAGCGACACTATACCTGAGAAGCGACACTATACCTGAGAAGCGACACTATACCTGAGAGGCGTCGCAACGCCATGATAGAGCGGCGCCGCGACGCTATAGCTGAGACGCATCGAGAAGCTATAGAGGAGATGCATCGCGACGCCATAGCTGTGATGTGTTGGACGCTGTAATTAAGCGGCGTCGCGACGTTAAAGCTGAGTGAGCTAACCTAAACTAACCTGAGCAGCGCCGCGACGTCGAGACTGAGGCATCGCGACGTCAAAATATAGAGGCGTCGCGAAGCTATAGAGAAGATGCATCGCGACGCCATAGCCGTGATGTGTTGCGACGCTGTAATTAAGCGGCGTCGCGACGTTATAGCTGAGTGAGCTCACCTAACCTAACCTGATAAGTGCCGCGACGCCGAGACGCCAAAATAGAGAGGCGTCTCGACGCTACAGCTGAGACACGCCGCGACCTTGTAATTGAGCGGCGTCGCGACGCCTTTCAGGGATGGCGTCGCGAAGCTATACCCGAAAGGCGTTGGGACGCCGCAGCTGAAAGGCATCGTGACGCCCTTAGCTCACCTAACCTAACCTGAGAAGCGCCGCGACGCCGAGGCTGGGTCGTCACGACGCCGAAATAGAAAGGCGTCGCCACGCTATACCTGAGAAGCGATGCTATACCTGAGAAGCGACACTATACCTGAGAGGCGTCGCGACGCTACAGCTGAGACGCGCCGCGACGCTGTAATAGAGCGGCATCGCGACGCGAGAAGCGACGCTATACCTGAGAAGCGACACCATACCTGAGAAGCGACACTTTACCTGAGAGGCGTCTCGATGCTACCGCTGAGACACGCCGCGGCGCTGTAATTGAGCGGCATCGCGACGCCTTTCAGATATGGCGTCGCGACGCTATTCCCGAAAAGCGTGGGACGCAGCAGCTGAAAGGCATCGTGACGCCCTTACCTCACCTAACCTCACCTGAGAAGCGCCGCGACGCCTAGACTGGGTCATCACGACGCCGAAGTAGAGAGGCATCGCCACGCTTTACCTGAGAAGTGACGCTATACCTGAGAACCGACACCTATACCCGAGAGGCCTCGCGACGTTACAGCTGAGCCGCGCCGCGACGCTGTAATTGAGCGGCGTCACGACGTTATAGCTGAGATTTGCCGCGACGCTGTAATTAAGAGGCGTCGCGACGCTACAGCTGAGAGTCGCCGCGATGCCATTATAGAGAGGCGCCGCGACGCTATAGCTGAGACACATCGCGAAGCTATAGAGGAGATGCATCGCGACGCCATAGCCGTGATGTGTTGCGACGCTGTAATTAAGCGGCGTCGCGACGTTGTAGCTAAGTGAGCTAACCTAACGTAACCTGAGAAGCGCCGCGACGCCGAGACTGAGGCATCGCGACGTCAAAATATAGAGGCGTCGCGAAGCTATAGAGGAGATGCATCGCGACGCCATAGCCGTGATGTGTTGCGACGCTGTAATTAAGCGGCGTCGAGACGTTATAGCTGAGTGAGCTCACCTAACCTAACCTGAGAAGTGCCGCGACGCCGAGACGCCAAAATAGAGAGGCGTCTCGACGCTACAGCTGAGACACGCCGCGACCTTGTAATTGAGCGGCGTCGCGACGCCTTTCAGGGATGGCGTCGCGAAGCTATACCCGAAAGGCGTTGGGACGCCGCAGCTGAAAGGCATCGTGACGCCCTTAGCTCACCTAACCTAACCTGAGAAGCGCCGCGACGCCGAGGCTGGGTCGTCACGACGCCGAAATAGAAAGGCGTCGCCACGCTATACCTGAGAAGCGATGCTATACCTGAGAAGCGACACTATACCTGAGAGGCGTCGCGACGCTACAGCTGAGACGCGCCGCGACGCTGTAATAGAGCGGCATCGCGACGCGAGAAGCGACGCTATACCTGAGAAGCGACACCATACCTGAGAAGCGACACTTTACCTGAGAGGCGTCTCGATGCTACCGCTGAGACACGCCGCGGCGCTGTAATTGAGCGGCATCGCGACGCCTTTCAGATATGGCGTCGCGACGCTATTCCCGAAAAGCGTGGGACGCAGCAGCTGAAAGGCATCGTGACGCCCTTACCTCACCTAACCTCACCTGAGAAGCGCCGCGACGCCTAGACTGGGTCATCACGACGCCGAAGTAGAGAGGCATCGCCACGCTTTACCTGAGAAGTGACGCTATACCTGAGAACCGACACCTATACCCGAGAGGCCTCGCGACGTTACAGCTGAGCCGCGCCGCGACGCTGTAATTGAGCGGCGTCACGACGTTATAGCTGAGATTTGCCGCGACGCTGTAATTAAGAGGCGTCGCGACGCTACAGCTGAGAGTCGCCGCGATGCCATTATAGAGAGTCGCCGCGACGCTATAGCTGAGACACATCGCGAAGCTATAGAGGAGATGCATCGCGACGCCATAGCCGTGATGTGTTGCGACGCTGTAATTAAGCGGCGTCGCGACGTTGTAGCTAAGTGAGCTAACCTAACGTAACCTGAGAAGCGCCGCGACGCCGAGACTGAGGCATCGCAACGCCTAAATAGAGAGGCGTTGTGACGCTATACCTGAGAAGCGACGCTATACCTGAGAACCGACACCTTTACCCGAAAGGCCTCGCGACGTTACAGCTAAGCCGCGCCGCGACGCTGTAATTGAGCGGCGTCACGACGTTATAGCTGAGATTTGCCGCGACGCTGTAATTAAGAGGCGTCGCGACGCTACAAATGAGAGGCGCCGCGACGCCATTATAGAGCGGCGCCGCGACGCTATAGCTGAGACACATCGCGAAGCTATAGAGGAGATGCATCGCGACGCCATAGCTGTGATGTGTTGCGACGCTGTAATTAAGCGGCGTCGCGACGTTATAGCTAAGTGAGCTAACCTAACATAACCCGAGAAGCGCCGCGACGCCGAGACTGAGGCATCGCGACGCCTAAATAGAGAAGCGTGGCGACGCTATACCTGAGCAAAGACGCTATACCTGAGAAGCGACACTATACCTGAGAGGCGTCTCGACGCTACAGCTGAGACACGCCGCGACGCTGTAATTGAGCGGCGTCGGGACGCCCTTACCTCACCTAACCTAACCTGAGAAGCGCCGCTACGCCAAGGCTGGGTCATCACGACGCCGAAATCGAGAGGCGTCGCCGCGCTAGCACTGAGAAGCGACGATATACCTGAGAAGCGACACTATACCTGAGAAGCGACACTATACATGAGAGGCGTCGCAACGCCATGATAGAGCGGCGCCACGACGCTATAGCTGAGACGCATTGCGAAGCTATAGAGGAGATGCATCGCGACGCCATAGCTGTGATGTGTTGGACGCTGTAATTAAGCGGCGTCGCGACGTTAAAGCTGAGTGAGTTAACCTAAACTAACCTGAGCAGCGCCACGACGCCGAGACTGAGGCATCGCGACGTCAAAATATAGAGGCGTCGCGAAGCTATAGAGGAGATGCATCGCGACGCCATAGCCGTGATGTGTTGCGACGCTGTAATTAAGCGGCGTCGAGACGTTATAGCTGAGTGAGCTCACCTAACCTAACCTGAGAAGTGCCGCGACGCCGAGACGCCAAAATAGAGAGGCGTCGCGACGCTATACGTGAGAAAAGACGCTATACCTGAGAAGCGACACTATACCTGAGAGGCGTCTCGACGCTACAGGTGAGACACGCTGCGACCTTGTAATTGAGCGGCGTCGCGACGCCTTTCAGGGATGGCGTCGCGACGCTATACCCGAAAGGCGTTGGGACGCCGCAGCTGAAAGGCATCGTGACGCCCTTAGCTCACCTAACCTAACCTGAGAAGCGCCGCGACGCCGAGGCTGGGTCGTCACGACGCCGAAATAGAAAGGCGTCGCCACGCTATACCTGAGAAGCGATGCTATACCTGAGAAGCGACACTATACCTGAGAGGCGTCGCGACGCTACAGATGAGACGCGCCGCGACGCTGTAATAGAGCGGCATCGCGACGCGAGAAGCGACGCTATACCTGAGAAGCGACACCATACCTGAGAAGCGACACTTTACCTGAGAGGCGTCTCGATGCTACCGCTGAGACACGCCGCGGCGCTGTAATTGAGCGGCATCGCGACGCCTTTCAGGTATGGTGTCGCGACGCTATACCCGAAAAGCGTGGGACGCAGCAGCTGAAAGGCATCGTGACGCCCTTACCTCACCTAACCTCACCTGAGAAGCGCCGCGACGCCTAGACTGGGTCATCACGACGCCGAAGTAGAGAGGCATCGCCACGCTATACCTGAGAAGTGACGCTATACCTGAGAACCGACACCTATACCCGAGAGGCCTCGCGACGTTACAGCTGAGCCGCGCCGCGACGCTGTAATTGAGCGGCGTCACGACGTTATAGCTGAGATTTGCCGCGACGCTGTAATTAAGAGGCGTCGCGACGCTACAGCTGAGAGGCGCCGCGATGCCATTATAGAGAGGCGCCGCGACGCTATAGCTGAGACACTTCGCGAAGCTATAGAGGAGATGCATCGCGCCGCCATAGCCGTGATGTGTTGCGACGCTGTAATTAAGCGGCGTCGCGACGTTGTAGCTAAGTGAGCTAACCTAACGTAACCTGAGAAGCGCCGCGACGCCGAGACTGAGGCATCGCAACGCCTAAATAGAGAGGTGTTGCGACGCTATACCTGAGAAGCGACGCTATACCTGATAACCGACACCTTTACCCGAAAGGTCTCGCGACGTTACAGCTAAGCCGCGCCGCGACGCTGTAATTGAGCGGCGTCACGACGTTATAGCTGAGATTTGCCGCGACGCTGTAATTAAGAGGCGTCGCGACGCTACAAATGAGAGGTGCCGCGACGCCATTATAGAGCGGCGCCGCGACGCTATAGCTGAGACACATCGCGAAGCTAAAGAGGAGATGCATCGCGACGCCATAGCTGTGATGTGTTGCGACGCTGTAATTAAGCGGCGTCGCGACGTATATACCTGAGAAGTGACGCTATACCTGAGAGGCGTCTCGACGCTACAGCTGAGACGCGCCGCGACGCTGTAATATAGCGGCGTCGCGACGTTGTAGCTGAGATTTATCGCGATGCTGTAATTAAGCGGCGTCGCGACGCTACAGCTGAGAGGCGCCGCGACGCCATGATAGAGATGAATCGCGACGCCATAGTTGTGATGTGTCGCGACGCTGTACCTGAGAAGCGACACTATACCTGAGAGGTTTCTCGACACTACAGGCTGACACACGGCGCGACGCTGTAAATAAGCGGCGTCGCGACGTTATAGCTGAGTGAGCTAACCTAACCTAACCTGAGAAGCGCCGCGACGCCGAAATAGAGAGGCGTCGCGACGCTATACCTGAGAAGCGACGCTATACCTGAGAAGCGACACTATCCCTGAGAAGCGACACTAGCACTGAGGTGTCGCGACGCTACAGCTCAGAAGCGCCGCGACGCCATGATTGATCGGCGTCGCGGCGCTATAGCTGAGACGCATCGCGAAGCTATAGATAACTGTGATATGTCGCGACGCTGTAATTGAGCGGCGTCGCGACGCCATACCCGAAAGGCGTTGCGACGCCGCAGCTGAAAGGCATCGTGACGCCTTTTTATAGCAGCGTTGCGAAGTTATGGCTGAGTGGCGTCGCGACGCTATTTTACCTGAGAGGCGACGCGACACTATATCTGAGGCAACGCGACGCTATTAAATTATATGTATATTTACTTGAGATAAAAATATACAATTGATTATTTCTGTTCAAGAAATATTCCAGATTAACAAAAGCCAATGGGAATAAAAAGAGCACTTCCTCTCCTCATAATGCATTTATATATATATATTTTTATGTATGTATATGTTTATTTATAATATTTATATGTTTATTATATATTTTACTTTTATGTTAGTGTTATAAAAGTAGGAATTGTTGTTTTTGTTTCCTCTCCTTCTCCTTATTTCCGTACACTATGTCTATTATATTTAATGACTCTCTCCTTTCGCAGGTCTGCTGGAAGAGTTTACTTTAAGAAATAAGCAGTACCTTTGTACATAATTTATCTAAATATTGTGTCCTATTACTTCTTGTGTACATGAATTGTTAAATAAATAAATAAATAAAAATATAAATAAAGACCAATGGGCAAACTACGTTGAAGCTCATTTTTTTAATGCAGTTATTTTTTCTAAGAAGTGACTCATACTTCAATTATTAAATGGTATTGTTGTTTTTGCCATGGTTACTTGGTTTTTTACACGTCAATAATGCCAATTTACGTGTGCGGATGAAAAAGAAGATTTTGAAAATTTAAAACGGAATTTTACGATATCGCCTGGATGTATTTCTATGTTCATAGCCTAATACCGTCTTAGATTTTTTGAAAATATTCTCTAAATTTTTTACAGCAAAGTATTTTGCCGTTTATGCTGGATACTTTATTTTATTATATAAATAGTAAGTATAGTATAGTATAGTACAGATAGAAAGATAGTTAAGCAATATATTTGTATGTCATTTTTAATATAAACTATAGACGGTACATAATAAACCGTGTCCCTGTAAATATTTGTTATATTAAAGAATTTTAATATGGAGCATTCAACTGCATACCTTATGAAAATTCTTTCGTTATTGGTATATAATATCGATAGGTCAACGCACATTGATAGCTATATTTTATGAATTGTTACATATTATTTATAATATCTTTTTTTAAGTATATAAGAACAGCAGTAGTAGTGAGAGTTGGTTTTGGGTTTTGTCGTTATTTCTGGAGAAAATGGTAGAAAAGCATAAGTGAAGGTAATACAATAATACCCACTTTTGCAGAACCAATTAATTTATAGTAACGTATGATCAATAGTTAAAATTGTATTTCAGATCCGCTGAATTCCGGTTTTTAGATCAGGATATGGCCTACAGCTAAAAGCATATAAGATAAGAATTTCAGTAAAACAAATACTAAGAGAATAAAAACAAGTTGAAATCAAACGATGTCCCTAATAAATTAATTAGTTCATATTGTATTTATTATAACTAGTTGTGTACAAATAGTTCATACAAACACATAGATTTTTCACCTTTAGTTTATTTAAAATCGATTCCTCTAAAATTCGTAAATTCTCAGATTCAATGAATTAATAAAGTAAGCCTGGTAACATTGTGCGGCATAGACAATACCTCGCCTTCTAAATTAATACCGCCGCTCAAATATTCTCAGCTGGCGCCGGCAGCTATAAGCTTGTGTGCTCTCGTGTTCACGATGCAGGTTGAAACTGCACCACCCACTAGCTCTGCGATATAAACTAAGAGGGTTCGCTATCTGATGCCGGGAATATGGGATACAAAACCGCCTTGAGACTGGAACCATTCTTAAAACATGAGTGAATCTGAAAAGGTATTTGACTTAAACAGTTCAACAAGCTGATTTTTCTGGCTCTGCTGGTAATAAAAAAATGTCACGGGTATATATATGCATCCATTATCCAAATTACAAACTTTGGTTAATATATTATTACTATGTTTTTTAAAAGCCTTATTCTTCTACGATAGTATTTACCTTTTTTTTCAGTTAAACCTAGAACAAAGAAACTCCTTTTTTTTATTTAAGGCCAGCTCACACACGGCCATCTGATCCCAAACTAGGTAGAGCCTGTACTATGGCAACCAGATAACTGATAAACATACTTATATATTTCTAAATACATACATATTATAGATAAATAACACCCAGACACAGAACAAATGATCGTGCTCATCGCACAAAGATTTGTCCTGAGTGGGAATAGAACCAACAACCTCCGGCGTAGCACTCAGGGTCACTACTACTAGACAGGCCAGTCACTTGCTGAAGAAATGATCATGGTTTTCTTTTACCCACCTTACAAATATAGGTCGCAGTATCAACAGTGTAACCAAACAATTCATAAGGACATGGGCACACGTGTCGTTACTTACCCGCGTAATAACTGCGACGATGCGAGTCTCCCTCACGTAGCGACATCTTTTATTCCGCAGCACATGTAGCCTCGGTAAACCTATTACATTTTATTGTTATTAACTAGGTGAATATTATACGAGAATATTATTCTAAGGTACCATTGTGTCAATGTTGATCTTGCGGTTGTTCTCATTGATTCTAAACCAGGTTTAGTTATTGCGTTTTCCGCATGTTTTTCTTTTAGTATCTAATTATGAGGACCAAAATCAGCAATTTATTTAATCTTCGCGAGATCTCTTACAACAAAATTCAGAAGTTATTCCAAATTATCTGATTTCTCAACTAGTGAATAAACTTCCGACCATCTGATTGTATAATCGTGGTCGTTGTACTGTTCAACACGTCCAACTCCCGCATGTAAGCCAAATAAAGCCGAAGCCGATCCTTAATCATGGATGCAGTAAAATCACTCCTCTTCAAACACACAAAATATGATCATGTAACATGTTTGCCGAGTGTGGATACGGGGAGGGGGGGAGGGGAAGGTAAAAGTTATTAGTTTCACCTGAGGGGCAAGATACTCAGTTTGTTTGCCTCAAACAATGGATTGAGATTGGTATGAACCCTCCGGTCATATCCATGTACCTATAGATCGAGTAATTAAAACCTTGCCTGCTAGACGATAATTTGAGGAGGATAAATTTAGGCAACTCTGTATGAAGAAATAAGACATAAGGTAAAACAAAGTTGGCAGGGCTTGGAGTAACTATACCTCGATAATTTAAAATTATATCACCATATCACATAGAAATATTAAAATAAAGAAAACTTGCTAGCTATTAACGGTCATTGGTATTGGAATTTGGAAATCACTTGCTTAAAGCTATCTAAAATATCTAATTAAAGTTGACTCTAGGGTGGCGTTGTCCATATAATTGTATTATATTGACTCTACACAGAGCACCAATAAAACTAAGTATACATAGGTACACAATATAATTATCGGCCATATTTTATCTGGTGGTGGACACACGGTCCGCGGGGAGGCGGCTGATCACACCGGCGAAGTGGCGCCGCTATTCTGAAACCCGCTTTGTTATGGTGTTAGTTCAGTTATTATTTGAAACCAATCGTCACAATAAATGTGATCGTGGAACTTTTTTTTTATTGAATTTGAAATCATTTTAAATACCTAACTAGATTTTTGTACCTTAGAAACATTTTTTATTAGTGATTACGGATTTCCAAAAAAAGATAAGGTGTGTAAAGGGGAATTCAAGATACCAAAAATAGACGACCTTCATAAATAATAGCGAACTTACAGATTGGTCTCTATTTTATGCAACTTTCATGACTTCCATGAACGCTTTTCGTAACACCCAAAGAAAATTATTTTTCTGAAGTAAGTGAGACATTTCAGAATACAGCCGCGGCCTGCAAGGGCTCAACCCTTTGCTGCATTCAATTATCTGACACGAAGCAGCAACTGATGGGAAAAATCACAGCATAATAGAAAACAACGGTGCGACTCACCGACAGACTAATTGTATTAGCTGCGTCATATCGTATTATAACGTGTTGTATGTATGGCTGATGTATGTGATTATTATCAAGGGGTTACCAATAAAGGGTTATGATGAGTGACTTTTGTTTTTAATTTTTTTTTTATCGTAGTAATTGCTTGGTGATATAACCGTATATACAGGATTAATTTAAAAGGAGTGCGTATATTCAATGAGGCAAAGTCGAGTGCGTAAAACTGAAAAACTTTTCATATGGAACATATAGGTCGAGATTTTAAAATGGAAAAGTAACTTTTCATACAAAGTCAGATCACGTGACTTATTTTTAGTATGAAAAGAGAAGAATCCTGTATAAAACTTAAATAAAGAATTAAATTTATTAAAATAATAAAAATGTCGTGGTGGCCTAGCGGTTCAATGACCGGATTCGCATGCACATGGTTGCAGGTTCGAATCCAGGCAAGTACCCATGTGACTTTTTATAAAAAAAAGTTATATGTGCTTTCTTATTCATTCCAAGACATCATTGACAAACGGTGAAGGAAAACATCGCGAGGAAACCTGAATTTCAAAGTATTGGAATCTGAAATCGCCAACCCGCAATGAGCAAGCGTGGTGATCAATGCTCATCCCTTCTCTATATGGGAAGAGGTCTATGCCCAGCAATGGGACATATATAGGCCGGTATTATTATTATTATTATAGAAAGAATTTACAGCTACTCGTAAGATTCATCGCCACAGAAGTTTATCATGGTTTTAAAGGTTTTGCCGTCCACGATAACAAGTAGGTACTACACACTTGATGTTGACTGTTATATTTACAATTACATATTAAGCAAAGTAATTTTTTCCGATTTTATTTTAAGGTAATGCAAACCAATTATAATGAAAATGGTGCACCCATATCAACATAAAGAGCCTCAAGCGATTGTAGAATGGATCAAATTCTCTACACAGTTGAAGACAATATGGAGGATGTGCGAGATGCGAGGCACGCGAGAGGTAGTCAGATAGGCCTCTTTATTTGTTACATTATGTCGATCCCTCCCGCGCTACGCGAATACCTTGACGAAACTTAATATCGGACCGAGGCCCACACGACCGTGGCCAGGAAAGCAGCGGCGGATTACATTCAGAATGGGTATTATTAAACTTAGCCTTTGATAAAAGTAAATACACGGCTTTAACCAACATAAATAATGGAACAATATTGTTGTAGAAAATTAAGTGATTTCACACTGAATTAGTACTGAACTTTGAATTAACCTTTTTGATTGGGCGTTAATGGCAGCAACACAGTTTATAAGTAATGGAGTCATCATAATTTAATTAATCTAATGTAATTGTGTTTTAGTTCCAATAAACATAAAAAATGTCTTCATATTGAAGAAATAAAAATGTTTGTTTTTTTAAATATAAATAATATTCATAGATTCCATCTTCATCTTTGTTTTAAGTAAGGCGATGCATGTAGACAGTAAGTTTCCTAACAACAATATGTTTGTATATCCACAAGTTTAATGGCCACACGTTTTCGAAATCCTCTTTGCATAGTTGTAGAAACGTTAATTGTTGCCTCAAGGTCCGGCTCAGCGATTTATGACCTCTAGGTGCAAAGTGACTCGCATTCTTAGCATTGCGAGAGAACTTACGTTTGGCCTATTTCTTAAGAGTGTCCGACACAAATTGTGTGTCGAAATCATTCGAAACCTTTTGGAGATAGGATAGCGTGTGTTTATTTCAGAAATTTAAATATCTTTTGTGAGATGTATGCTCTTCTTTGAGCAGGTATTTTTAATATCAGTAAACAAAACACTACTGTTACCATTGCCTTCTTAACATTGAGTTTGTGAGACTCTTACATATTTTAATCACTGAGCTTCGAAACTGTTACAAAAGGAGCAATAATTCATCTTCCAATCAAGTCAAAACCTAAGCTAATCTGATCTAAGATACTTCACGCTAGAGCGGTGCAACTATCAACTACCAAAATCCTGCAAAGCCTTCCCAAGTAGGTAGAGTATGCTCATTAATTACTTCACTGCCTACCTCGGTGAGGTGGCGTCGACATGCGTCACCGCAGCTCCCTCATTAAACTAACTTCGTTTCCAATCTCCGCTCGTCGCGGCCGCGCGTTTGAGGTACGAGAATTGATAGTCGTGGCACGACAGGTCGGAGGTAAGTAGTTTACTGGTATTAGCTGCAAGTAGCGTGCGAAATACAGAGACAGTGGGAATACCACAGAACAAAATATTAAGGTAATACGAATATGAATATGATTACATCAAATAAGTACATTGTGGATTCATTAAAAAAATATTAAATATTAGTAACTACTACATTGAGGTATATAATTTGACTTCTAGAACTGTTTTGCAAGTACTTTTAACGTCGATTTTCGGCCAGCGGGAACGTCGATTATTGTTGCAAAAAATAGTATAAAGCCTTTTTCAATAAATGGGATATCTAACAACGAAAGCTCATGACAAACTAATAGCTTCATAATTATTGTTGTGAGGGTGAATAATTCTAATTACATATCAAAAAACCAATACGTCTATCTAACTCAAGTCTAATGTCACATAAATATGAGTTGAAATGTGTTACCAAACAAAGCAGGCTGTATTTTCCTGTATTTCCTTGCTTCACTGTTAGGGGACGTAGGCACAAGTATTTGACGACCCTATAAACACCTCGTCACTACGGGAACACATCACCTAACTTCGGCAATAAAGGCCTTGCCAGAAACTTTCACTTCAGTGGTCGTGACGTCATCGCAGATAAAAAATCTTGCCTCGTCACCTTCGCAGCAGTTAGTCATTGTGCACCTGCCAGTGTGACGTCATTAATTATCCCCCTTGTGCCCCTCCCCGTCTAGCCACCCCTGGCCCTTGCTGGCCGTGTTGTGTCAAGGTGATCCTATTGTTTTTGAAGGCCCGGTGGAACCTAGGTAACGAAAGATTAGTGATCCGGATTTTCGTTAAGAAATTTTAATTGTACCAACTGATTTATAATACCTACATTTCGATTTATAACTTTTTCTGTATCTCTAACAAAAGTTCAATAAATTATTTTTTTTGTCTTTTCTATCGCCAATCTGCAACCCATAGTAGCAACAAGATCAAGCTTAACTATTAACCATGGTTAAACTTAGTTTGAACCACCGTTGAGTAAGTCAGGGTTCAGGAAGTCACTCGGAAGGTAAGATGGTGTCGTTGATTAACGATATCGTCGACGTGTTTATTGTCTCGCGGAGACGGCAACGTCACGTCGACGTCACGCAAAGCTTTAGCCCACCAGTATTGTAATTAACTTCTACTTTTAAAGTATAGGTGTAATGTTGGAGACACCATCGCATGCAGATTTAAAATTTTCTGTTAATTTATTAGACGGGATTGACTGCCCAATTTTTAAATTCGTAATACTTGTCCGATATCCGTAAAAACACACCTTTTAATGATAATCCGCACCAAAAATTTATGTCAGTACAAGTACCTACATTTTAATGATATGCTCAAACAAATGGGCAACGGAATCTCAATATCAGCACACAATACATTACCTCGAAATATATTATGTATCGATGTTCCACTGAGCAATTTACAGCGCGGACAATAACGTGCGTAACAATGGTGGAATATCCGCATCCGCCCATCCGTGGCGGCTACAATCTGGCGGACGCTTTACCTGAAAATCCGCATTAATTCATATTCCGACGCGAAAACAATGCGGACAGCGGAAACCTGTCCGCGGTTTCACCAGCGGATTTTACACGCGGATGTACACCTCTAGTAACACTTAAGCACTCGAAAATCCACTTTAACCGGAAATTAATAAAGCTGAAATCCCTGTGGGATAGCGTGTTGATCGCATTATAGTAATACACACAATAATAATCTTAATTTCTTTGCAATAAAGTTGAAATCAGTTTGTTGCGCTATTACTGGCCATCGGGATGATCTCTCAACCGTTTTGAAAATGGAATACCATTCTTGTCACCTGCGACTGGTGTACATTGGAAATACAAGCTTAATTCGATATGTTTATGTTCGGTTTTGCTGTGATGTATGCTTGTGAAGTGGTGATTGAAAGCTAATACCTACGTTTGAATGAAATTGTACTCTGATACGCTGAACAAAAGGGGTATACTGACAGGTGCAACAGTGTGGAAGGCTCGACAAACGGCTGATTTCGCATACAATATGGTGGTCCATCCGTTTCCGCAGCGATTATGAGGTGGGGTGTGAATCATGTGTAGATAACAACACACTTAATTAATACTTTTGAACAATGGATAATACTGGAGGTGAAATAGATTTTAATAGATTGCTGTAAACATCTGTCATATTTACAATACAAACTAAAGCATTTAAAAATGTCGATCTCAACCAAAAAACTCTTTTCTTCTAATATCTTTTGTCACCTGTAATTTAAGATAAAATTTTTTCCATGATTGGGATGGGTTGTCTGAAGGATGATCAATATGATAACAAAAGGAGTAATCGCTGAGATTAAGTGTAGCAATTTCATGTTTATTTATTTCGTTAAACGTAAAACTAAGTGTCTATATTCTGTTTTTTAATCCCGGAGACTAAATTGACAAGTGCAAATGTCAAAACTGACGTAAAAGCTATTGGAATCATTTTGGCATTTATACTTGTCAATTTTAGTCTTCAGGATTAAAAAAAGGACTGTAATTATTGTTTATTATCCCTAAAATAGATAATAAAAAAATATTAGATGCGTATTTTTTTATTTTCAAAACAATAAAATTTGACAAAGTTAAACCGCGTTCAAGTTCATGAATAAGGACTTGTGATGACATAAGTAGGCAAAAATAGTTGCCACCACTGAGGTGGCGAGCTTCCACTCCTTAACTTAAATTCGCTGTATCTAAGTATCTATCCGTTATTTAAAAAAAGCAAAAAAGTCTAATATTTTTCATTACCTAAAAACGAAAAATGGTCCGCATCCGTATTTAGGCTAAGAGAGTGAAGTGACGTCACAATACAAACATTCCTGAGCCATGCCTACCATCGTAGTGTACAGACCGGCCAGCAATTGTCCGCGTCATCAGTTAATCCGACAAGACGGCCAATTAAATGATTTGTCCCGCCGCCAACGAATTGATCCAGTTAACTGATATCAACCACTGTACTGTACGAGGCGACTCAGATACGTAAGGCAAGTGAGTGTACCACTGTATAGGCAGTAGATGGAATTTGTTACAAGTAGCTAATGTTCTACTGTTAAGATTGCCAACTTAACCGTCAGTTGCCGCAATAGTTCCAACTATGAAAATAAGCATAAGTGCCTTACGGGAGATAAAGCCAGACCATTCAGTCTTGAGTCAATATTTTTGATTATGAGTTTGTGTGTGAATGACAAAGATCCTAACAAAGATCTTGGTTAATAGCCGTAATAAGATGAACTAAAATTGTAGGGTATAAAACTATCTTTGTGCTATTTTTAAAGGCTATTTACGGAACTCCCCAACCGAATATACCTCGCTACCAAACCCACGAGTACTAAACCAAGCTAATCGTTTAAAAAAGGAAGGTGAGCTCTCGGTCTATTCGCGGAGAGGACACGCGTGATTTACGGCGGCGCACGCGCATCGTTCACGGAAACCAGCGCTCATCATACACATGCAAAAATGAGTACTACATACCTACTATTATTTGTAAATAATTATACACGTGGATAAGGTAGGAAAGTTTCAGGTTTGAAAAAAAAGATTAATTATTCTAATCTTTTGTAAATGGTTTTTTGTTTTATTTACATACATGTTTATTATTGATGAATGTGTGCCGGAAACTGAACTCGTTGCTTGCTTGAATCTACTAAGCTATTAGTAACAGTGCACTTGGAAAATTATGTAAAATGTTGCCTTCAGCAATGTTATATGTGATTGTACGATAAAAAATACACTAATGAGAGAAAAATCAAGGACTTGGGAAGAGAAGATAAAACTCAAATTATTAATCTCTTATATCAAATCATTGACCAGTAACAAACAGACATTAACAGGTGTAAATACACTAATTACCAAAGTTATTCTGATCGGCGAACCTTTGGTCACCAGTGAAATATTAATAGCGTGTCAGCGACATAATATACGATAATAGATTGTGCAAATAATCGGTCACTTAGCGGCCTAGCGAGGTGAGAGGTGCATAAATCACGGCGCTTCCTGGCTGCCCGCGCAGGCATGTGAGCAGCAATTAGATGGCAGTTTTAATACGAGAGAGCACCGCGCTCATAAAATACATATATATCACTATGTCAAAATCTATTTCTAACTCAATAGGCACGGAATTACAAAAGGAGAAAGCATTTCAAATACAACACATAAATAATTAGTTAGATCTTTCAGGTCTGGGCTCTACGCTATTTTCTATAACACAATTAATGATTCATTATATTTATATACTTAGATATAACTTTGTAGATAAAACTCTCGATTCAATCTTGTTTTGCGAAGGTTCACATACCAAACATACATACTATTGAAGTTCAAAATTCCTGGTTTTAAAAAGTTTTCTATTTGATTTAAGATGTATTTTTGCTGATCCGTCTATCTGCTCATAATCCTATCCTACAACTTTTATCCAACAACTGGAGAAACAAAACTACCTAATGGAACATTAGAAGGCACATGAACCAGTCATCGCGCGCATTACCGCGCTATTGTCACACGTATCAACAACAGTTATTAATCAATCAAACTGATTGGCTGTGAATTGTCATGTTCAGATCTATTGTGCGCTCTTAAAACGTTTTCGTGGTAAAGACAGGATTTGCTTTTAAGACGATGATACTTTGAAAGTACGATTTTAGCTACTACGTGACATTTGGAATGGGCTTCATATTATATGCCGATTATATCACCGAATAAATGGACCAAATGGAAAACAAAAGAGGGCCTTTGCACATAATGCTAAATTTTAGTTACTGGCTTATTACATTAAATCTTCATTCTACAAAAAAAAGGAATACCAACTATCAGTGTCTACCTACAAGTATCAGTAGCATAAGTGCAAGCTAAATGCCTACTTGAACTAACAAAGGGAAAACCTATCTGTTAACACATTAGTGTAAAAATATAACCAACAAATCCGACTCACGCAGAAGTCGAATTCGGCGGATTGCCGGGTGTTTTACGGCAATTTGAAAAAAGCCCAAGTCCAGAAATCAGCCGTAATAGGCTGCGTTGATTTATTTCGGAATTTAAAAGAAACAATAACATAAGACGAAGTATGTGATGATTTTGATTAAAAGCGTACCAATTACGTACCTACTTCAGTATCATCCCCCATAGGGTCTAATTGACTCGGTCACGTGGCGTTCATCTCGCTCCGGACGCGCGCTCTCAGTGACTTATGCGAGTTTCCTTCCGGAGACCCGCTGCGCCCCGCGCCGCGCCTTGCTAGCTTTCGTCTAGGCATAGATTTTTTATCGTAGAAACGGGAAAGCTTTAGATAACGCAGCAGGTGTCAAAACGCTTTGTTGTTTTATAAAGACTGTATGAATAAAGCAATACGTATGAAAGAATGAACGGTTAGTTTTTTAGAAGGATACTTATGATTGATTTTGACAGGACTAGATTTATATGAAAGGTATAAAAATATCTTGGGCGTAGTCAACAATTCTAATGGTCTATTTATTTACTTAAAACTTTGTGTACACACACAAAACATAGAAAACAACAAAATTTACAAAGGTACTGCCTATTTATTAAGTCTACTTAGTTATGTAAAATGTCAATAAATTGTAATCAAACCAAGCGACGCCAGGCATGGACATTTATCGAATAAAAAAGGGACTTTAAAATCAGCTACATGACAACAGTCCATACATCTGTAATGGACGCTACACAACTCCAAGATACAATTCCTGACACATTCACACATGACTTTAGCACTATCGATTAGGTCGATTATGACGTTAGCAACAATAACGATTCAGTGAGCGTAAAAATATATCTCAACCCCACAGGACACCGTCACGTTTGATTCCATCCCTCATGTGACAATGACGGTGTAGTATGTTCGACAAATTAAGAAAGGTGATGATCCTTACGTCTATAGAAATAAGGTTGGCTGTTGCTTGCGTTAATTGTAAAGAATAGTTGTGTATGCGCTTTTTGATGCGAAATGAATGTCAAATTTGGTTTATTACGTATGATCAAAGGAACTAAATAGAAATTAAATTAATTTCAATTTAAATCTCCAGGACATAACTCATACAAATACATAAATATACACGTATGGGGTAAATAATTATAATTTTTGGAATATGGAAGGAAAAGGAAGTCCAATAGTATTCTTATATTGAACTTTGAAAATAAATCATAAACTTCATAAACTTCAAATCTTCAAAATTAGTTTCCATCAAAACACGTAATACAAGCACCATCAAAGGCCGGTAGCGGTCGCGTGCGTCGGACGTTAGACGCGTGTCGTTTCCGACTCACTGAGTGGCGTGTTTAATTGATAGAACGATGTAGGGGACTAGTCTACGACATGACAAGCAGCGCTTGCTTCAATACATCCATAAAGGTTAAAGATGAACCTCCACATTCTCAAATATTATACTGAATCTCTTAAAAGCAACAAACATTAACACATTTTTATTTTTACTTAAAAGTATTTATTTTGAACACTGTTGACTGCCTTTCTTTGCCTCTTCTATAAGGGGCCTGCTGGCAGAGATTTCTTATTAAATAAGCAGAGCCTTTGTTCATTTTTTGTCTTATGTATTGTGTAACTATTATGTGTCTACAAAAAATAAGGGATAAGGGCAGGAAGAAGAAGAAAAAGAAAAAATATTAAATAAAACTTAACAAGAAAAAGCTGACCTGGCAAACGTTATTTGTATTTGTTACATGTTTTGGAGAAAGACACAATGACATGTATAATGTAAGGGTATAAAAATAGCCTACGACCTATCCAAAATATTTTTCAGTTTAACTTCTACAAACACAACGGTAAGTAAATAGTATCAGAATATTTGGAAGAACTGTTTCGAATAGTCAGTAAACAAGTGAAGTGCAGTAACACGGAGCGTGACAGGCGCATCTGACTCACACACCACTGACTCTCGACCTATGTCTAATCATTGGAATAGAGCCATGTGCTTCTAGACGTGGCTGGTGTACAACGATATTGCAGACCTTCTTACTTATGTCATCATCTTCCTCCTTCCATTCTCATCTTCATCTTTCCATTATCTTTCAAGTTTTTCTTCCATACTTATCTGACATCATCTCACGTAACATTCTTTCTACCTTAACCCAAGAATTTGTATAATTCATACTCTCTAAACAAAAGTCCATGCTTAGGTTTCATTACTAATTCAATTCTGTTTTTAATATCCGTATATTACGTGGAAACCTTTGAGCTTTTTTAGTCTTAAGTCATAACAAAAGTCGTAATATGTAAATATGATTTGAATACCTAGTCCACGACACCATTTGAAACCAAAATCGCTATCTACTGTAAAATACAAAGATTAGATAATTACACTAGTTTATCGTACAGTTCTAAAATATTTAAAGTCTAACCTCTAGCGGCCGGACGCGGCTCGTGTCAGCGACAGCGCACGACTTTCCGACTGGAAACTGTTGGACCTGCCTCCGACAACCGACACGACGGGCTCAACCAACGAGACTTGATTCTTCGTCCACTTGATTAAGATTCAAATCATAGACATTGACTATTTGTTGCATTTGTTCATCCACCAAACAAAAGCTTGCAATATTTATGTTGAAATGCGAATTTATAAATGGTAGATAATAATATTATACATAGGTAAGTTCACTAGTAATTAATGTACTTATGTCTACTAATACTTGCTTGTTAGATTTATCTGTATTACTATACAGATAAATCTTTTGTCAAAGTCAGTTTGTAACTTTAGTATTTCCAGGCGATTCAATTCATTTGACACATTTATAAAATAGGTACCAATCTGAAGAAACAATCTCACTTCAAACATCTCCTCCACCCTATCAAATAAACATTTGCTAAAAGAAACCATAACAATAAGTACCTACCACTTGTATAGACAGCTTCAAACAAAATCTAAAAAAATTCTGAGTTAACTACATAGGAGTGTCGTAAGCATCTGTTAGGCCAATCAGGCTCCCCTTCGGGACACTTGCATACAATTACTTAATTTGCCACTTTATTCAGAGAGACTCTCACATCTGAGGTGGCTCCGTACCCATGCTATTGAGATAATGCTCGAGAAAGTCCCGCAATCATTTTATTTACCACGACGACAATTTTGAAATGAAAATTTGAATTCAAGTTTGCTTTTGTTAGGGTTTCTAAGGACAATGGGAAGAGAGGTTAAAATACTTCTTGAAAATATATCCCTGTGATGTGAAATGAATTTGCTTTCGCAAAATGTATGTAGTAGTTTTGTTTTACAAAGTAAAACTACTACATATATAAGACGTATCTAAATTCTAGGTACTGTATTGCACCAAAAAAATCGTGGAATAATTTTGGTCTTTTCTGCTCAAATCAAACTGCGCTATCTTTTATTACTCTGGAGTTTTTTTTAAGACGGGTACAACTCCAATAAGAAGTTGTCCTGGTTGTTGACGATCTTGCTAATCACAATAAGCATATCAGTTTGGTACTACACTAATCCGAGTGCTTAGCACAAATATATGCTATGTATTCAGAGTATATAGCGGTATAGTAGTGTAATGGTGACACTCGTCGTGATTACCACATGCACAGTTATGGTGTCGGGTATTTATGGGGTATTTATATAATTTGGAGGGCGGCGCTTCGGCGGAGTGCGGAGGAACGTGCGCGGCCTACTACAGACCTCTTTACTCAGCCAAGGCCTTACGGGACGGACTGTACAAGTGAATATAACAAAAGTCGCTTATTTATTGGGCTGTTTATGTTGGTATGGTAATCTGTTACGACAGACATATGGATAGTATCGGCTGATTAAAATTGTTCTGAGGGGATGGGATGGAATTTGATGGAAACTTTTTATGTTTGCAGACAAATAGAATAATCAATTGACTTTAGTAATTATTGTAGGTACCTACATAAATTGTAAATAATTATAATGAAATATTACCAAATATAACGCGAAATAGCTAAACAGATTAATAAATTTAGGATAAAACTCTTACACTTACTTAGGTAGTTACTTTTTGTTTCACTTTTCACTTCTACAGAAAATGTATGTCAAGTGCGTCCCTGATCCCAGCACCTCTCGGCTCTTTCATTTCATTCTATTCATTCCGGCGGATAAACCGTAATGAATATCATCGGCTCTGACGACACGATGCGCCTCCGTGGAGCCCTAGAGTCCTAGAGGCACAGATACGATTGTGGCATTACTTTAATGACGAATTTCGTTTTCTTTTTTATAACCACCATAACTATAGGCAGAGGCTAGTAATTTACCTATTTCTTCTATCACGGTTGATTTTAAAACGTTCCGATTACCAATTTTCCGTACACATATACTTGAACAGTCCCACTTTCCCCACTTTGAAAAACTTCTTCAAAGAGTAGGTTACCACTAAGACCTGTTGTCACTTTTGTCCCTCTTTTAATTTCGTTTCCTTGGAATCGTTCCAAGCGTATCCACCTGCTGATCCCCTCACGATAGTCTATGATTATTCAAATCCTTTTAGATTCGTGCGCAAACATCTATATGCAAATGGTGACAAACAGCCGAGCGTTTACAAACGCACAATATACTTTTATGGTCCAGGAAAAGCCGAATCTTTACAACTTTACCTTTGCTGGCAGGTACTGAAACTTTGAACTTTACGGCAAAGCAAATTGGGTTTCTATTATATGTGTTTCGTATGTTTGTACTCCATGGTGCGTTCAAGATATTGTTTCACGTGTTTTATGAGGTGGGCTAAGATTTCACGGCGCTTTTGTCAGGGGCATTTTTGAGTGTTCCCTTTGCATTGTAGATGTTTATTTGTGAGGGGATGTTATTTCCGATTGAGTATGATTCATGTCTAGTGTTTGTGCTTAAGCCATCAATGAAGCAGGTTCGATTTGATTCTTTATATAAGTCGTGGTATTTGAAAATGTGACGTTATGATTTTATAATGTTTAGGGGAAAAGTTTTCTTTGGTCAGAAACCATTTTACTATTGTTTTTTGAGACCTTTTTGAGACCCTGATTATGCATTAGAAAATGTTTCTTTTCTGGTACTTGTTTAGGTTCATGGTTAGTGCTTTTTATTTTTACAAATCAAGATACAATAAAGTTTATATAACAACTTAAATATCCTATAGTCACTCGAACAAACATCAAATAACCCGCCATTCCCAATAGAAAGGGTACAAAAGACACTTTGAAATAAAAACAGAATAAATTCAGGAAAATAATATTGTGTGTTTACCTACGAAACCTGAACAACGGTTATGACAACCTTATGTAATCACATTCGTATGTCGTTTTTTCCCTTGTGTTTACACTGACAACATCCATTAGAGTGGTGTCCGGCCGGCTACTGCCGCCCAACGTGGGGCACACAAAGCGACCAATTTCTTCAAAATGTTATCAAAAAGTGATGCTCAAAGTTATGTTGAAGTACTATAGAAAGTTTAGATAATACAACTTAATTTTTAAGTTAAACTAAACATGCTATGGTTAAAATGGGAAAAATCGTCACTAAATAAGCAGTCTTTGAACAATTGTTTCTTATGAATTGTTTAAGATGTGTGTACAAAAATTATTAAATAAATATGTGTGTGTATGTCTTAAATTGCAGAGCTTAGTGAAATATATACGAAGCCCACGTTCCCGTTAACAATGGAAAAGAAAACATTAAAAGTTTGACAACCGCACCCCAGCTTCTTGGTCCATCACAAATTTCCCTGACAAGGAATAACGCAAAATAAACAAAGTGTTATTGTAGCTTATTTTCATAAGTTAATAGGCGAGGCAGCGATAACATGGCCGGCCAGACGGACGGCGTGCCTTCTTTATGGCATCACTGTATATGCACATAGGGAAAGATTTAAGGGTTAGACCGCCTTAGTATTTACCCCAAATACCCTCTATTACTTTGATTAAATAGGTTTCTTTTACTATGATTAAATTATACAAAAAGAAAAGAATATTATTATAGTTTTGGTTGTAATAAGACCCTCAAAAAACATGATATTATTTAGATGAGCAGCTGATATTTTAGTTAATTAAATATTTTTTGTCATATTACTTATATGTTTAGAAATAAACTATAATCTGGAAGAGGTTTACGATACCAAATACATATTATCTACATATATTTTTATTGATTCAACAAAAAAAAACAAATAATTATGCAAGTATGGTCCTGTGTGTGTTTTTTTTTCTTTTAACCCAAAAAAGTGATCCATTGCACGACCTACACTTCACAAGGGGATCCACACCTCGAGCTGCGCCACTTAACAAATACGTCATAATACCGTAATATACTGTATCGGCTTCCATATATTTAGCTCGAACTGCAATAAGCATTCCAGTGTCGACATCACTACTGTATTACTATGACGCTGACTTACGGATGGAAAGATTGAAACAAAACATGAAACAGTAGTTTGATAACATAGGTTTCAGCTTATTGCTAATGTCGAATATGAATGTTATTTTACCGAGTTAATCAGGTGCATGAAACTGAACAATTTTCCCCAAGGAACAATTCAAAATCTTAAAATTGAAAATCAACCGTTCATACAAAGTGACAGTTCACGTGACTTATGATTGTATAAAAACATTATTATCAATTTTAAAATTTCGACTTCTGTTCCTTGGGGCAAGTTGTTCAGTTTTATACACCTCATTACCTCGAAAAATATTCGCACTCCTTCTAAATTTAACAAGAATGGATTTACGTTACGCTACACTGATTATGATCATTGTAAAACCTTTTTAAACGGTGATGTTGATAAGCAGTTAAAAAAATTAAATTGCTAAATCCTTATCAGGCATGTATCAGGTTACGAATTCTCTTTACAAAAGTACTATGACGAGTCAGAATGTGATTCTCGGTCTGTTTTTTTTTTAGGTAACTTTTTCATACCAAAGACTACAGCATAGCTCCTGAGATAGTCCTTCAGAAATAAGTACTATCAAGACATACAGTCAAATGAATCGTCAACACACTTAACTCCAGCGAAAAAAGTACACAAGATACTTTTATTGAGGCCTTTAAGGTGGATGAATATAAAGTGGATTTATACGGATTATGTGGGGCTGGTCTTCGCGGGTAAGTAGAGGGGAGGGGGGGTAGGTCGTTCGGGAGGTGGATATACAGCCTTAATCTTTGCGAACGCCGTGAGCCTCGGAATTGAATTGGTTCTTATATGTAAATTGTCGCGTGCGAGTAAATAAATAAACGGATACGTGATTTAAAAGTATTCGCAGTCGGCTTAGAGGTGGAGCCGTTTTTATAACGATAGCTTCTTCAAACTACTTTGGGGTTCCGAATGTTGATTTTAGGGATTGAAAATCAAATTCTGAAATTTATTCTAACAATAAATTCGATCCTTATTTTATTAGCGAACTGCTACATGGGAAACTTCTTCTGCCTAGCCATTTCCCAAGCTACGGTAGGATCGGCTTCCAGTCGTAATATTGCATAGAGCGTCTGTTCACCTAACATCCACGACCCAAAGTCAATAATTGTCAAAGATCATTTCCAAAGATCAACGTATGACAGTCAGCTTTACGTACTACTGAGTTATATTCTGTAATCATAAAATTAAAATGTGAAACATTTTCATTTTCATCATCCTCCAATTTGTAAGTGAGCAGGAGTGCTTTTTTATAAAACAGAGTCTGAATTATATTTATCTATTCTTCATTTATACCTACTAAAAGTAAAATTAATTGGTAAAAAGAACATAAATATTACGTTTATCTGGAAATACCTTGACTTTATGCGTCAATAAAAGTCAGTCCACATTCGACACCGTAACATTCGGATACTTTTTAATATTATTATAACATTTTCAGCAATAAATATAACATTTAAAGCAATCATAAATATAACATGAATAGCTAATAGACGCGATAATGCGCTATTAAGGAACGGCGCACAGTGCGCGAATACATTAGAGTCAGACGAACGATACTCGATGCCGAAAGTTATTTACGACAACACTTTTACGCAACGATACGTATTTTATTAGCTTTTTAAATTTATTGGTTTCAAAACAAATTTTATCCATAAAGAAAATTTTGTCGCAGAATCTGGTTACCCACTTGCCAACCCTTTTGGTCATTATTGGCCAGCAATTTCAAGTTAACCTCCTGCAAAGATTGCCAGCATATTTATTATATAATAAAAAGTAATCTTAATTATAAAGTTGGTGGATACTTTATCAATATTTTTCCTTCTCCATTCTTTCCAGCGATCCTGGTCCCTCGCCTCTTCTTGGATAGGTACTTACATAATTTATTAGTTAACGCAGTTATTATTGTTATTTAACTATTATGTATCTATGCGAAACAATCACTTGTTCGTTAATAAGAATTGTGCAGTTATTAATAAAAAAATGTATTTCTATGTGTTTTCCAACTGCAAGTCCGCTGTCTTATCGCCTTTATAGCCTGGCTTATGATAACGAACGTGTTTATACCATTGCCGATGAGATTAAGATATTATGTGTCATATGGATTTATCACAACTGACCGTATTTTGTCTATGAATAAAAATTAATTAATTAAATAGCGTGGAGCTGGTCCACTCTTCGGGGGAAACGTACAAAACTTACAAGTATAACATCATATTATTAAATTATTGTATCATTCACGTCATCACACACCGGTTTTCAGGATGTCGTCAACTCTGGGGTTCGATCCCCGGACGGGTCAAAACACTTTTCAACATTATCTCAGGTCTGGGTGTTTGTGGTACTTTCGTTGTCTCTGATTCCATAACACAAGTGCTTTAGCTACTTACTTTGGATTCGGAGCAATGTATGTGATGTTATCTATATTTATTAATTTATTTATTATTTAAATTACATGATTGTACTTACAACATTTACTTCTTCTTTTTCAATTGAAATAAACGTATATTTAAAGATATGGCTTTCTTGTGTCTATTTTTAATCCATTGACTACCAACATGATTCGAGTGGTGGTGTCACCCTACAATAAAGCTGCCTTTACACTCGGCAATTCGGACTTTTATAAGCAATCGCTTCGTCTTAATATTCAATTAGTTGTAATTGCTAAGGAGATGAGGATGATAATATCTTTGGCCAGATTAACGACGCTACATATAATTCGTTACCGTAATGGACCAAGTTATGGTGGTTGTAAATTTTTTACAGTGGAGTATGGAACCAGCTTTATTGGTTTGGCAGAACTTTAGGTAAGAGTATGCTCCTAATTATATTTTATTCTAAGCATAAATAACTAATCATTATCCAAATAAAACTAATATTAATATCCAAAAAAATAACGAATATATTTAAACTAACATTCACACAACAACAACATAGAAATGAATAAAACAGTTTTGACCACTTTTAATTTAGGTAAATATATTTCATAATGTTCCAATAAATAAAAAGCTGTTTCCGCCCGGGATCGAACCGGGGGCCTTCTGCGTGTTAGGCAGATGTGATAACCGCTACACCACGGAAACTTGACTACATTTTGAATAAATTCTGTGTGGTTGCTTGGAGTGAAAGTTACGGAACACATTGGTCGTATAGAAGACGTGGCTATGACCGTTGTTGGTGAACGATACGTTTTTAATGGTTGACTGTCCTGCAGGGTCTAGCCCATACTTCCTGCCTTTTAAAAATTCTACAGCTTACAATGTTTTTTTTTAATATATTTTTATTTGGAACCTTTTATAAAAATATATGTCAGCCCCATCGTACCCTTCTACATTGATTTAAAAGTTGACACATTTTTTTTTTCTCTAACTATTACACTTAGGTACTTAAAATTTATTTAAAAAAAGGACATTTAAATTATATTCGGGACATCGTGCTACTGAAGAAGTTACTTTTCAGTAACGAAAAAAAGCTATGTTTCCGCCCGGGATCGAACCGGGGGCCTTCTGCGTGTTAGGCAGATGTGATAACCGCTACACCACGGAAACTATTGAGTGAATGGTCCAAGTATACAAATACAACAAAATATCTAGGCTAACTTAACAACAGTTATCCATTACCTACACCTACAAAAGATTTGTTTCCGCCCGGGATCGAACCGGGGGCCTTCTGCGTGTTAGGCAGATGTGATAACCGCTACACCACGGAAACTATATCTTTACGCGCTCAATTTGCACTTTAATTTTAATTATTATCGCTGTCATAAATAAAGTAGCATTATAATATTGTTGTTATCAATCAACGTTCAATTTTATTGTACCGAGATCAATCGATTAAATCTCTAGGCTTTTATTCATTTATAACCTTAACCGCAAAACAGATCATAATCGAAGATTATTAAAATTGTCGCTACGGTGAATTATGTGGTAGGTATTTACAACGACTATAATGCCTACTACATACTGTAGTAACTCGTACTGGAATCATAAATTTCAATACATGAGAAGTACTACAGCCAAAGAACTCGTAATAATGAATTTGTGTTATGGTAGACGGTAAACACAAGCAACCAGTTAAAAAAGACTGTAAGAAATGTAGAGCATTCCTTAGTATAATAAACAACAAATGTAGTCAACATCACATACATTGCTCCGAATCCAAAGTAAGTAGCTAAAACATTTGTGTTATGGATTCAGAGACAACGAAGGTAGGTACCGCAAACACCCATGTTTTTCTAAATTGATCGAACCCGGTACATATGAGCTACCAACACCTTGAAAACTGGAGTTCGTCAAAAAATTACATAATTACATAGAAATATGATTTTTTTTTGTGTTTTGGAAGAAAATTCTAAAGAAATAGGCAGTACCCTTGTTTGTACCTTTATTTTCTTCTGTATTTATTCTTTGTTGTGTGTGTGTTCATAAATAATAAATAATGATGATGATTAGCAAAAGGGAACAACAAAAGACAATATTATAATATGATAATTTCCATAACCGAGAGCTCACGGCTAACTCTGAAGGACGTTTAATTCAATTGTTTACAAGGATCACACACGATAACCGGATTGTACGCGGGCCAGCTAACAGCATTAGACTAAGACCACGCCGCGCCGTCTTATCGATACTATATCGATATACAATCGATACTCGGTACCGGTGTGATCGAGTTAGCGAGTTTGAGGTTGAATTAGCATTGATGGATTGGCAAGTGTACAACTTTAAGGTAATGTTTGTAAAGTCAAACTCTTCCTCATTCCCTTTTTAGAGACCTTACTTTTTAAAAGACTATTTGGTATTCTCGAATTAGGAGATATATTCAAATTTCATTTTAGTTATTTGTTACGTTATACCTGAAGAGGGCTAAATCGAAAGGCACAAAAAGGTTTTCACCCTAGGTGGTTTACTCCGAGTCGAGATAAAAATTCTTCTATATGCCGTTAAATCAGAGTCCTATTTACAGTGTGAAACTGTCCGTGGATGACATATCAATATTGAACATTAATTTATTAAAACTAAGCCCCACAAAATGCTGTATACATCACAGTACTAAGATCTGTTTTATTAAATAGCTTACATAAACATCTCAATAGACGTTACGCAGTACATTGTGTAATCCAATTGTCCTCAATAGTCTAACTAATGTGCATTAATTAATACGCGCGGTGTAATGATGGTGTAATCCGTTGAAAATAATGTGAGACCAGCGCGCGCCGGCGACCGCCGGTGCTATCTGACCGTACCTTGTTGCTGGTACTTCATTCTAGTTATACACACATATGTTCATAAATAATACGGCTGCATTCACAAGGACTCTAGGGTTCGTTCAAAATGAACAATTTACATTTACTTTTTTAATAAGTATTACTAAGTCATAAATGACAGCTGTTTAACGAACCATTTGCGTATTGCGCTTATACCGTTCCTAATTCAGTAAAATAAATTAAATCGTACATAATTTATTTAACGATTCCAAAAACCAACTCCTTCAAATTACGTTACGCAGAAAACATCACAATTTTACAAAATTAAACCCTTCCTAACTCAGTATTCTGCGAGCACAGAACATAAGTAATTCGGCAGTCACAAAGACCTGCGGCGAACAAAGATAACGATGTTTTGAATGCCACTCAACTCATTACGTGCCGATATCTTTCCTCAGGAAGCATTTCACCTAGACTTTACTCAGGACCTAACTCTTATAGCACCACCAAACGAAACCCAACTATACAACTACGTGATAAAGTCCAAGTTTCTATGAAAACTATTCCACAATAGCACTAAGTACCTAATGAGCGTACACCAGCCGCCGTGAATAGGAAACGTCTTAATATAGAAGTCTGCAATGTAATCTGAACTTTGAGCTTTGGCATTAACGTTGAGAATATGTTGTAGATAAAGTTGGGCCGGTAATACAAGTGGTATAGTGTAAAGGAGGGATTGTACAAGCGTAATTAGTCATTAGTGCGACAGCGCAGTGGGCAGGAAGAGGCCGCGATTGATCGGACGTGAGAAACAGCCTTAGGGTTGTTTCAGTCGAAAGTTCTTGCAAGGCAAGAGTAGTGTCAATACTAACTTACTTATTATCTAAACCTTTAACGTTTTAATTGCGCCTCCATTCATTTTCTATTCCATTCATCTTAAAACATTTTCGAGAAAAAGGATACAGCTGAACACCCTACAGAATAAAAAGGAATTGCACTCCAAAAGCCATGGTTACTATATTCAAATAAACAAAAAAAAAAGTTAAGATTAGTTGCTTACTTCTACTTATCTTAACTATAGCACCTAGAGCACCAGACAGGCCAGGGCGCACCCATCGCACTTCCATAAAACAATCCTGGCGACTACATTCAATTCAATATGAAGTTATCACAACTCAATCAACTCCAACAATTTGCAATTAAATAAAATCCCTAATATTTCATTACCAGTCATAAAATTAAGTAAAATTGTAATTATCTCATTAACATAGCCAATATCCGACCAATCCTATTACAATACTCAGGCCATCACCCAAAGAGATAAATGATTAATTAGTTCGTAAAATAACGATCATTAACGTAATCATATTGGGGGAGCGAGGGCGGAATATGGCGGGAATAAAAAGTTCTTTATTGGTATAGCTCACTTCAACAAATTGATACTTGGCCAGGGCATGTGCGGGAAGCCTGTTTTGATTCGAGAATTTTATAGTTGTGCGGCTGAGGGTCCGTAGTGATGAAGACGAGAGCGCGTGACGCAGACGTTGGTATTAGCTTTGCAATAAAATCCAAATTGTTTTAACTCATCCCTGATGAGAGCAGCTTCCATTGATGAAGTGGTCATGAATTGCAATTAAGAACTTTAACGAAATAACCAGTCTGAGTTAACAGGTCTCGCGCTATACACCAATTATTAATATTATAAGTGAAACATTATCGTTACTTATCAGATCAATCCCAGCCATAACTGGAACACGTAAATGGGACATTTAGCAAGAAAACAGTCATAAGCACACCTCTGCCCCCGTCGAAGACTTGCGAACTGCCATAAACGTGGCTCCATAAAAACAAATCAATCAGCAGTGTGGAGCCGTTACCTCCACCTTATCATTGCGCCCTGGTACTCGGGAGGCCTCGTAAACGGCCCGATTAACTCAGACGACCGTAAACGGACAAACTTTGATATTAGTATTTTTGTTTCATCGGAATCGCTCATCACGAAAGTTCAGTAATATGTAATTCAGTAAGTTGTAGGTTATGACAGAGTTTTGAGTGTTGATGACATTTAAAATGTGACATTGATATTGGAACCGAATCTGTTAGACACGCTCTAAATTTATTTTAGTCCCTCGGTATCTTTTTCACTTGTAGGTACATAATAATATTATCTTTTGTCGTCCTTTTGCCACGGTTTATGTTAGCACATAGATAGCCATGGTTTAAATTTGCATTCGTCTGCGTACAAAGAAATCAGTACTGAGATACTACAAGACTTGACACCCACGCTAGCTTGATTACCCTTTATTTATGAGACGTCTTCAGATAGGATAATGAGTTAGAAGGTTTCATTATACGAGGTAAACGCGAAGAGTAAGTGATTCTATCCTTCCTGGATGATTAAGCCTGGCAAATGTTTCACAAATATAATTTTATTTGATCCCTATTGCTATCACCTACATACAGTGTCCAGGAAAACATCGGCCATCAATATGCCGCGTCACGTCCCGACGTGTTTTTTGTGCCCCCTGTAGCTCGGTCAGGGTTGCTGTCACGCAGCTGAACAAGCGCCCAGATTCTCTTTCAAAAACATTTTTTTACAGTCCCTCAAGGCAGACCCATTTTGCCGTGATCTTGACGAAGCCTTCATGAGTAGGCTGCAGTTTATTGGTAGTCAAAATGGGTGCATCAAAAGTCCAGTTAGAAATGGCAACTTAGTATTGACTCGTATCATAAATCATAGAAGTTATTAATTCACAAAATATATATATCTACAATCTTTTGATATTAGCTGCTTAATAACACAAGGTAAGTTTTTTTGTTGTTTCTGATTATTATTCCCAAGTTTTGTAGAACCAGTATCTGTGTATGGCAGCCCTGATCTAGGTGTGGTACACAGGGTGCACAGATAATCCGTATTGATAACTATCGCGTGTCGTTTGTCCGTCTGTGTGTTAGGTTCCGTTGCACGGTGGGGGATTAGGGGAATATACTCAACAGATCTGAAGAAATGTATTACGGAAATATACTGATAAATACTATGTATGAGATAAGGAAAGAAACAAAAATAAATGAGAGAAAGGATCAGAAAAACAATATGGTTGCAAGATTTTAGACTGCACTCCTTAATTAGGTATACACTAGTCGTTGAACTGTTACTAATAAACTATGTCAAGAAAAGCCTCTAAAATCAAAATGTTTTTATTTCAGTACTGTCATTTAGTAAACCTAAAAAAGGCGCTTTAGAAACGTTTACTCTGAATCTAAATGACTAGTTGATGTGGTGAACGGGTTCCAAAGAATCAATCGAACCAAATGACCGAGAGTTACTCTTAAAAAAATGATTTATATTAAATAGGTGATGTAGTAATAAGATAAATATTTTATCCTATAAATATGTATGTATAGGTATATAATTATCTCTCTTCACAACAGAGTTCAAAGCAATTAATGGTAAGTATTAGATTTGCGGAGTATTACAGTCGAAGAGATCGTCGTTACAATTCAGCATAAACATCTAAATACTCAAAATTTCAATAAGACAATACAGTAGTTGAGCTCGTACAGCCGTACTTGTTAGTTATCTGAACTGGTATTCTCCCGCGAGCCGTTTCAGTTTCTTAGCGCGGTAACTCAATTATACGGGACAGGTCGACGCGATATATATGCGTTTCGGTAACTGTTATTGTGCAAGTTATGAGAGGTAGCGGACTTGATGAGTCCTACAGTTTTGGACAAATAATGAAGCTCGTGAGTTGTTGCTCTGAATTTTCAACATCTACAGTTCCTCAAATCTCAAGGCACAATACTACCTACAATCTATATATATAAAACTCTTCCGTTACTGACTGACTGACAGACAACGCACAGCCGAAACTACTGATCGTAAAGAGCTGAAATTTGGCATGTGTGTTTGTTGGGAGGAATTGGCTACCGCTAAGAGAGGATTTTTGGAAATTCCCCCCCAAAGAGGAGAAAAGGGTGGTAAATTGAAAATGTTTATTTCTCAATGGATTCCACGCGGACGAAGTCGCGAGCAAAAGCTAGTATAATAATAAGCCACAATACCATCTACTTCCATATCAGAGAAAACTGGTGAATTCCTACATTGCGCACATAAACCAATAGTTTTAACAATTATTTCCCTTATATAGAAAACCTGGAATACCTGCTATCGTCGCTATTTTCCAAACAGAGCATACATGTATTGCTCTGTTTGGGGCGTCAAAATTTGAAATAATTTACGTCGGAAAATGGTTTTACCGTTGAATAACGATGAATAAAAAATACTGCAACGAGTGAAGATATCGGAGAAGCTTGACTAGTTCTAGCCTCAAACGGAGCCTCTACCTACTCATGACTACAATACGCGTCAGTTTCGTGCCACGGAATTTAATCCTTAGACAAGAGCATACTTTCCATTACATACATTACGCATGTCAATATCGCTACCGCTTATAACTTATCGCCGGTGTCCGCGGGGCGTGCGGTCGGCATAACTCATAGGCTCGCACCTCGCACTCCGTTAACTTGCAAACTTTGATATATCACCTCGGGCTCCACCTGAACACGACCCACGCCGACATGCCTCAACTGTTACATTTAATTATAACACTTTATTGTTGACAGTTGTGTACATTGGAGAGTTTTGTAATTATCATGTTAATTGCTTAAGACTCGCCTTATAAGCACAGTACATTGAATTATTATTATTAAAACGAAATTAATGTCGATTGCTACACTATTGGATTTCTAGTAATTATAATTTCTAAAAGACCAAGTATTTTCCTGGCTGTGAAAAAATACAAAAGCTATGTTTCCGCCCGGGATCGAACCGGGGGCCTTCTGCGTGTTAGGCAGATGTGATAACCGCTACACCACGGAAACTGTTGATATAGTTTTAAAACACACGGAGTGCATAACACAACTTATGTAATGGATTCGCATAGTGATTATATCACAGCCATTAACACCTGCCCTATTACGTTTAATTTACATAATTATCAATACATGGTACATAAACTTAATTCATTGTATACAATCGAAACGTATCTTCGCAAGACCCAGTTTGGTTCAGGCTTGTTCTGTGGAACGAGCTGAAATTTTTGAGAAGTTTACTTTCATCATTATTATGACCAGGACTCTGGATATGATCAAGTACTCTTAATGAATAAAAAATAGGAGTTTTTAATACATTAAAGCTAGGCACAATAGCACAGTCGCGTAAATAAAAAAAATGTTTCCGCCCGGGATCGAACCGGGGGCCTTCTGCGTGTTAGGCAGATGTGATAACCGCTACACCACGGAAACTTACGTTCGATCAACGAAGTCTACAAATACAACAAAATGTCTAAAGTGTAATAAATAAATTAATATCTACCTATTAGACACCTGCAAAAGATTTGTTTCCGCCCGGGATCGAACCGGGGGCCTTCTGCGTGTTAGGCAGATGTGATAACCGCTACACCACGGAAACCGCGCTAGTAGATGCTCAAAATACTCGTTGGTACACAATGATTACGCGCGAGAGATACGGAGCCGGCAGTGAAAGTGGTCTTAAAGTAGATCAACTCGTTATCTTAATACGTTCATAAACAGTATTACATACCACGATAATAGTCGCGTAAGTTATTTTTATTTTATCAATCGCCTGATAAGTAGGTCATAAAACAAGTATACAATATTATAACATAGTGTATTAACCTAAATATGTTAATTAAATAATAAAATGGCCGATGGGTAAATTCAACTTTTTAATATCAGATGTAGGTCAAAGATATACTTAGTATAACTTCAGCCTTCAGAATAATATTAATTAATCTTAAAAACAGCTTTTAAATTAACAGAACTAAGTACCGATGGCATTAATAATTTACCTCTTACTACCGCAACTTACCGCGATGTCTGCTGGCCTAATGATGCTTTATGCGCCGATATATTACCATATTAACGGCAGGGGACGCTGGGACTCACTTATATGTTATTAATATAGACTAAGTTACGTGTACCTACTTCCTTACATTTGTTTGTCTTGAAAGAAGAATAGAGTAGCGGAACAAGTAAATGTTTCACATTATTGTTATTCTGGTAACAGAACGGCACGTATAAATTTACCAAAAAAAATCAATAATAAGTAGATATTATGATCTTCTTCTTCTATATTATGATATACCTACGTTAAAAATAATGACACGAAATAACTTAAACCTTTTGATCGGGAAAAAAAGGTTATAATTTATAAAAGCACCACGACGCTCAAGAAGCATCAGTGAGAAGCTCTCAGCTGTCTCCAACTTTTCCAAAATGTACAAAAACAATATCAATAAGCGTCAAGTTTGCACGGGGCCTCTCACAACATGGCCGCTCAAAATTAAAAATAAATGACTCAGAAAAATACACTACACAGTCAATGATTTGATTAAATTAAGGGGAAAATACCTCACCGTTCGCACAGGAAAATACGCCGGTTCTCTGCTTTTTTGTTATTATTAAAAGCTTTTTTTGTTGGTGTTAAAGGACTTCATTTTGCAAATACGTCGATTTGCATGAATTTACTTTGTCCCGCTTCAATGGAGCTCACAAATATTTGAATAATGTTCAGTGTTTTGTGATGTCGGAGATAAAAAGCCTAGACAACAAATTACTTTAGTTGAGTATAAGTTTTATAAGACTGTTTTAATCCGTCGTTACTTAATGTATCTTATTATATTAAGTGCCTTTCAATAAAAAATGGTAGGTAGAGTACAAACATGATCTACATTTCATTAGACTTAATAATAATAACATTGTTAGTACAAAACATTAGAACTCTACAAACAATATATCACAAACACGTATGATATTATAAACGGCACTCCATTACAGCAGAGATCCCAAAACGATAATTCTTACGACACCAAACTACACATATGGCGGACAATTTAAACTTAAATCGTGATAACCCGAAACTGCCGACCGGCAATAAAACTTAGCCGCTAACGGTTAATTAGAGACAGTGTCCGATAGATGTACGATTTATAACACAATTTGAGGCAAGACTTGGGACGGGTGGTCACACTATCGGATCGGATGACTGATAAAGGAGTGTGGTCACCCTCGCCCGAGGCGCTCTATTGCTCCCCGGAGAACACTTTCTTGCCGGACAATGCGCGCTAATAAAGCTACGGAGACGATGCTTTCACTTTATTGTACCTTAGTTAGTGCTACTCATATTACCAACATTAAGATACCCAACTTACTAGAAAACTATAATTCTTGGATCAAACAAATCATTCCTATGTGTAAACAAAACTATCATACACTTAAGCGCAAGAATCATTAAACGAATAACGATAAATAAAGCTTACGATTTCAAAAGTCGATTACAATTAAAAAAATTCTCATACGTATGAGAAAACAAAATTTGAATCCTAGAAAACTTAGAGAGGGTAAGTAAATAAATCTTAGCATGAAATATTCAAATCGATAAGACATCTCGAAGTCTTCCATTGTGCGCTGATTACAGAAACATGTAGAACACAATTCCGTATCGTCGCCGGATCGTATTGCTATCCGTAAGTATAACATATAAATCTTGGCGATCGAATCACAACTAGTGTTGGATCGGGTCGTAGCGATCAGCCCCCGCGGGCTACGGCTAACTTCGAAGGGGCCTTTCTTTGGAAATTAGCCTAAAGCGTACCTACACTTAGTAGGAACAAGTGAAGCCTTGGTTATATTTTGTTTTCGACAGAGAATTAAGGAAACTGTTTGTAAGTTGATTAGATACTGTAACCGAAGACAACATTTTACATAGTTTCCGCTTGTCCTTTGTAAAGCACGGTAATGCATCAAGCAATAAACCCTATTAAACTAGAAGCAATCATAAAAATAATAATATTTTAATTTCATATTAAAATTACTTAGTTTCGTCTGAGTATTTTGCCCCTTGACTAATTTACAAAATCATTTAATTGAATAAGTAATGAAGGCAAGGTAAGTTGACCGCACGCAACGCCCTCTGTCGACACCCGCCCTGCAACTCGTCCGATACTTAATAGACTTGTTAAAATTAATTGCTCCATAAAACTATGGTGTGCGTTCTTAGCCATAACTTTAAGACAACGTAAAACAGACCCTCAGGTTGTTTGCAGACAGTTTAATTTTACGTGTTCATGTTTCACATCCTTTGTGTACTAAGTAAACTAATGATTGTGTCGTTGTTAATCAGGTCAAAAGCACGAAATTGGAAACTTTCAAGTTTTAATGCTCAGGATATTTTTATGGCTGCACTTTTACTCAGGGTACCGTGGTAATATCAAATCCAAGTCATAACATTTTTTAAAATTTTTAGAGAGAACCCGAAAAGGTACGAATATTTTATTGGACTTTTCACAATAACAATTTATAGTAAAACACGAAGAATTTGACAGGCCTGTTGGTCTAGTGATTAGTGACCCTGACTGCTAAGCCGGAGGTCATAGGTTCAATTCCCACCCAGGACAAATCTTTATGTGATGAACACGATCATTATTTTGTTCTGTGTCTGGGTGTAATTTATCTATAATATGCATGTATTAATTAATATAAGTATGTTTTTTAGTTTTTTGGTCACCATAGTACAAGCTCTGCCTAGTTTGGGATCAGATAGCCGTGTGCATTGTCCCAAGATATTATTATTATCATGTCCTTTATTTTAAAACATAAATTTTATTATTATTAAGAACACAATCCTATAAAACTCTAGATAAATTTGAGTAAAAGCAATCAAATGAGACTGAAAATCAGGCATAGAAACCAAGTACTCATTAACTAAACAACAATACATAATATATTCATACGGACCCTCCGATATAAATAATATTCTTATTTCTTTCTCTGTTTACTTACTACAATCCCGTCACTCAAGATCGTGTGACGGACACACTCATGATTTACATTCACAAAGTATTAAAACTTTACAGTCTACTTAATTGCTTCCGCGCCGATACGATCGTAAACTTGTTTAAACAAAATGGCTGACATTTACTGATGTGTGCACTTTTTCCATCAACAAAATCTGGTAGTTACCATGATTTGTAATGACTCTATGATAATGACTTAACTGATAAATATTACAACTTCGGTTGTACTAAAATGTAGACCATTTCAAAAATTGTGATCTTTACGTAATACTTTAACGAACTAAAAAAAACTCTTAAGGTGTCGAAACGCAAATCTAAGCATTATAGATTATTTCAATCATCATACTACACTAATTATCTAAAGCCTAAACAATATTGTGATCACGAATAACTCCATATAATTTACCTTAAGATACAATCACGCCATAATTAATATTAACGAGGTGCTCTGAGGGCAGGCAATTAGACCCTCAAGATCTGGGCCCCCTTGAGCACTGGCTGATAACACACAGCCAACCTTAATGGACGAATATGGCCTATCATTATACCTATTTGAGGAAATTAGCCCGTGAATGATAGTGGTAACATGGAAACTAATCGGATCACTCACTTATGATGTTGAAGATGTTTGGTTGGAACTACGGATCCCTTAAAAAAGAAGTTTTCGAGTGGAAAAAATTAACACTTGCCCAGGATGATATTTATTCCGCAAAAAAAAAATGGGATGCAAAAGGGTCTTAATTTAAATTACTTTTCGGACATGTATAAAATTAAGGTGGCGACATCTATCAACGATTGTAAAATCCTTGCCGGTATTGTTCAAACTAAAAAACCAAGACCAAATTTTCCATCCCAAAACCAAATGTTTGTCACAAACAGCAGTTCAATATTCTACGGTTGAAATAGAAGAATAAACACTGGATAATAAACGCAGATCTTGTGTATTGTGCAGCGCCCTCGAGCACGCTAGAACTGGCGTCAGAACTCCCCAAGTTTTTAATCTTTTAAGCAAGAGTCGACCCGACACGAACCACTTACGAGAGGATTATCTCACTACATTTAACTGAACACCGTTATTTTATACATTGATTTTTTTGACGGAGGTAAGCTGCGGTTGGAGGTGATTTGTTGCTGTTTTTGTTAAGGAATTTCCATCTACGGAAAGATGCTGAAATATGTTTTACTCCGATCTGCCTCTATACATTAATTCTTGATCAAAATCTTCTTCAACTAATAAATTTCAGTTTACCATAACAATAGGTACTTTAGTACAATCTTGAAGCATTACCTTCTATTCGTTAAACAGAAGATAACACAACATAAAGGCTCCCGCAGTAGGCCGCGGTCGCAGTATCGGTCGCTCAAAAAACTTGCGATCGCCAAAACCAAGTTAAATGAGGTCCCCGAACAAACGGCAAGATCAGTGCGCGGATTATCTGACTCGCCTTCGACTTAATTAAACATGAAATTCAATTAATAGAGAACGCGGCGAGTTATCGCGTAAGGAATAAAGGGATCCCTTCCTCCTAATTAAAATGTATTGCCTTATTTAACTCATTTTCCACTTACAATGACATCGCGCGACCGACTCGAACTTTTTAATCTTGCCTGCGTCTTACTTCGCCTTAAGTAGTACGAGTCATTTAAATAATTTGGACTTTGTGTTTTGTTAAATAAGATTGGTATTCGGTTGAGACTCAGTTCTTGAAGAAAATTCCGTGTAGCCAGGTCTCGGAGCGACGGCAGCGTGGGTATCGTTCGGAGTCACAAAGAGGTATTTGCGGCGGACTTAAGGCTGAACATTAGTTTTTAAGGGTCTTATTTTGTTGTGCGCTATTAAACCGGCGCAGAGTCTTTGATAGAATTAGCTGGGCCAATAAAATTAATCGGTTCCCCCTAAGAAACAAAAGCGGGCAACGAAACGATGAATATTGTGCTTTAGTACATAAGCTTTGTGGATTTTATTGAGTAAATAAAAAGTTTGAATTTGGAAAACCAATTACCCTACCTAAGACTTTACAAGCGCCATTAGTTTGAAGTAAGAAAACTGGTGCCTCTTAGATTTAAATGAAGCGAACCGTGGTATTTGAGTGTAATACGATGTTATGAGTTGAAAAATATCCGTATAACAAGTTCTTGGCGACCTGATCCCCTGGCACTAACACTTTCGACAAAATATTCGTAACATAAACGTTACAATTAGTGTGGAGATTTAACATTTTTAACACCATTCTTCATACAAATTTTATTTTTATTTTAACGCTTCACTCCGAATACTTTTTCGAAAGCATTTGTGCTACGGGCTTGGTTCTAATAGTCATGGATGATGTATTATTAAAATTAACATAATCAAACCTCAGTTACATATAACGATATAAATAAACTCCCACTTCAAGTGCTTTACGTCTTCACAAGTTACTGATTAGAAATATAAATACAATTACAAAAGGCTAAATATTAGTTTCCGAATTCTGCTAATATCTACTTTAATTTTATATGCTAATAGTTAATACAGTGGTACTTGTTATTTCTCGATGTTTTGTCTGGTCCACTTCCCGGCTGAGCATCACTTACGACCTGATGTCCTGCTGGGAACTTTGTCTTCCGGTAGGAACACAGTAATGCAAGAAATTGCAACACAGCTGAATATTTATCAGATAAAAAAGTGGTATGTATTTGTATACCTACAGCGTGTTTAAAATAAGACAGACGGTTGTTTTTTTGTTTTCACTTTTTTTGGGTGTGGATCATTTACATAATATTTCAATGACATAGCTAGGACTCATAAACACAAGTACTATATATGAGATGTTTCCAATTTTTGCGTAGTTATTAAGATTTTGTATAAATGGAATCTTATATAAAAGTTCTTTTGAAAGTGATAGCTCCTCTGTTTCATGTCACGACTCTGACTAAGTGTTTAGGATCTATCAGTATTAAGATAAGACCAAATTATACCAATAACTCTTGTAAATAAAGAAATTCAATCATCGGTTCATGTGTTGTACTTTTCACAAGCAAAAAAAACGAAATATTATATATTCTTATATCTTCTTCGTTCTTTTCATCATCAAAAGAACGTAGAAGAGAAAGAGGTAATGAGGGGCTGCGTTGTGTTCCGTTTTATTTAGATGCTGAAGATCTAAATATTTGTCGGCGGGAGTCGTCACAGGCCGTGTGTGTCACCCACGCTGCACCACTGCCAAGCCTACTTAGCTGTGCCACTTAATTCTCTAGGCTGTGACACTGCGATTTATAGAACCTCGTAACTCTTGGCGTTGTGTAACTATCGCTTTATTTTATAATCCAATAAAAATACTTTTCCGAAGTAATCCTAAAACCGAGATAAATCATGATGGAACAGTAATCCCAAGTTTTCAGACCTTAATTTCCCCTTTTCATGTTCATGGTTCAAGATGCGGGACTGCCCAATACAATGCTGCCTCAACTAAACGTATGCACATTTTAAGATTTAAGAAAGATTTTTGTTTTACTCCCTCATTTTTAGTCACTAGCCAAAAGTAGCCATTTTGAGCATAAGGTTCCAGGTTCTTAACTTCAAACCTTGTAAAGTTTTGTAACTGTTTTTGTTACCAGGTCGCATCCTATATGTTTATCCCTCAGCGTTTTTCAAGCTTTCTAATACTTTTTGTCGTTATGCATAATCAGACTTATCGCCGTGATAATAATTTAGACAGGTTTGCCTGCCTAAATGCATTTTGTGTTAAATATACCGAACAAATGTAGAGTTTCTAAGGCGTTTTGTTTCTAAATCTAAGATCTAACAATGTCCTCTAAGTGCTCCTCCTCCACTTAAATCTGCATGGAGACCAGCCACACAAACAACATGAAACAATAAATAAGCATAAGATCATAACGATGCGTCATCTGCCAGGCTAACGCAATAAAGGTCGCACTAATAGTCACTGTGAAAGAGAACTAAATAGCCCGTACCGACCTCCCTGGCTACTCTTGAAAGCTTACCCTTGGCCATATCTCTACCAGTATACCCTGACCGCCCATAGCTCATGTAGCTCCCGCGATCGAAGTAGACTTTGTTAGAGTTGAGGGGGGATCAGGGGGTCAGCTAGTGATGGTGGATGGAACGACAATTATAAATAAGTAGGTTGGAGCAATAACGGGCGGCGACGTGCCTTATATCAAGCAAACTGCCTGAAATGCAACGCCACCTACGAGACACTCGATGCAGACTAGTTAAGAATATGTTCGAAGACACGACACGTCGCTGAGGACCGTGATCACAACCTGATGCTTAAGATGGTTCAAGGGTCGATAAGTGAATTAGGTCATTATTTAAAATATTAATCGAATGAAATGTCAATTTAACTGTCTAAAGACACTCTTAAAACAAACGAATTAACGTTTTTCATATCTTGTAGAAATTAAAATGATACAAAATCAAATTTCGTTAATGTTTGTAGAAAAGTACTTGTTCAAGCATGTCTGTCTACTTGTCAATGCATAAAGATGAGGTATGGGTACCGATAGAAAGGATTAAATTAATATGGATTAACGTAGGAATAGCATTATGAGCGGAGCGTCGCATCTGCACTAATAACACGTGTATGATCTGTGCGCGGCGCGTTGGAGCGCTCATAGGCCATTCATAACCGACGTTGCATCCTCTACACCAGACGTTTTTATTTGCCGAACCAACGACACTAACATAAAAACAACACTCAAATATCAAATAAACAGCGCTTTAAAGCGCAGTTTCGTACGGCTTAAGCCCGTATTAGGTAGTTAAATTTACATTTTACATTTGATATTTTCAGCCGTGAAAGTTATTTCTTGTTTGTGCTGCAGCAGATTTATTGTTCGGATCCGGCGAGTACTCCAGCGACATCTCTTTGTTGCGAATCGTTTACGTGTATTTATGGGGTAATTTAAACGATCCGAAATACAAAATACTTTAGTGCGATTTACTAAAATACAATGCAGTGATTATAAAAGGATTTATTGTTGTATGTTGTGTGCTCTACATTGTGAGCTCGTACCTCTGTTGCCGCGCCTATTTATAAGTCGGACGATATAAGGTGCAAAGCAAATAAACTGCATTCAACGTATTTGCAGTCACTGAGAGAAATAATGTGTTGACTTCTGCTCATCTCATTTACGTGAAAGATCGCTGTTAACACTTTACTCACGGCTAAACTGATGACATTATTATCTTGAATCTGTTTAATTAAAATTTATATTTAAACTTTCTTTTCATTTATTGACCGCTTCACGACGTAGTCTTTATATTACGACTTCATTTGTTAATTTAGTAACCAGACAGTTTTGTTAACTCCTTCTATCATTCTCTGGATCGCGCCACCACTATTAAACCTGGTATGACTCTAACTAAACACCTGAACACATAATTTAAAAAAAACGCTAAAATATTGTCTAACAAAAGTAACCGAGAAATATCCTTAAATTTAATTCATTAATAAGACATTATAATTTTATTGAGCCCACACTTTCCCACTGCATTCCCTGTTTTCATTCCATTTTCTTCTGTCATAAACCAATTGACATGATTACTTTGAAATTTAAATATTCCTACAATTTTATACAACAACTTACATACTTCATGAAGAAAATAATAAAAGCAAAGCTCTATCTCCATCTGAGACTATTTACTGTCAACATAGACCAAACGTTTTACTCTACAATAAATCGCGCTCCAATATTCTCTACGTCTCGTTCTCGCTCCGCTCCCGTCCCGCTGTCGTCCCGCTGCCGTATCGCTACCGTCTGCTCGCAGGTAACAATTGAATTGCAAACGCCGTGTGTTTACAACTGCTTTATATTCCCGCAAGTGATTCCGGCGAGTTTATTCCTGAAACTTTGTAGATTTTGTTTGAAGCCTTGCTTCAGTTAAACAATGTTTCAGAAGGATTTCAGTTGGAAGGTAAATTACAAAGGGTGAGAAAAATTGCTATATTTTGGCTTCACTATTTTCTTTACGTTTGGTAACGAAAGAGTCTAGATCATAATAAACAAGATTAAAGCTAAAATCAGAATATCTTTCTAAAATTAGGTCGTAGTACCTACAAACAAAATATTTTCTAATTAGAATTTACAAATTTATTTGAGATCTTAAAAAGTGTCACAAATTCAACCATACGCTCCAAAATTTTGCTGAACAAACGTTTCCATTTAATTTTGAAAGGATAAAACATAAAACATGTCTCATAAAACTTAGGTTCCAGGCATCGAAAATAAGTACTAAATATTCTGAATTTTAAAGAACACCATTACTGTGAGTGTGAGGCAAATGAGCCGATTTGTATTCAGCCTCTATATGTTAATATGTTTTATCATCGCTATATTATTCATGACAGACTGTACTCTTATTTTCTAGAGGTATTTTAATATATGATCTGCACCTAAGTTATTAAAATACTAGCTCAGGAACGCGACTCTGTTTTTTATTATTTATTATATGAACTGTGTTTGGAATTTTTGTTCACTACGTCAAAATAAAATGTTGAAGATATTAAGTAGGTAAATTCTTCTATAATTAAGTCACTCATGTTTACGTTAGAATCGTTAAATATGTTTTTCACGTAACTCTTAGTTTTGGTTGTGCAGAAAATGTCAAAAGTGATCTTTGATCGTATACTACTAATTATATTAGTGAAGGATACATTTGGAACTGAGTGCGGTTGTGTTAATGTTTCTCGTCTGCCTCTTCACTGAGCCGTGAGCCACAGCCCTCCATTGTCTCAATATTCACAGCAACCACATTCAGTCGCCGTCAACCATGAAAAACTCTCGATAGCGACAATAACATCATCAAGAAAACAATTACGCGACAAGAGATTAAAAATGAAAAATGTTCGCGACACTAGCGCCATCTTCAACGGACACAAACAAAACATCCTAATTGCTTTTTCTTTTATTGTTTGCTGAATTATTGTCGCGGCTTTGTCGTCGATATTGTTTCTTAAAAAACGCTACCCCTGTTGTGGTAATCTTTTGGCCAAGCAAAGGATTAGTGGTGAAAAATACCGCTCGTAAACAAATAGCAGGCGATAAAACAGAACATTTGTCTTACGATGACAGTGACGAGTGAGTGGTGAGCTTTTAAGTTTTGGTTTTAATTAATGTCGCGCGTTAAGATGGATCTTTTTATAAAAATGTATGAAACATTTGAGATCCATGCTTAATTTATTCAAATCTATGATCACTGACTCATTGTGGTTATGGGATCTCATAGTGTTTACTTTCTCTTGTGGCTCTCTACTTTTTAGCCAGGTCATTAGAAAACTAGAGAAAAATATGTAATAACCAAAATTACAAAGTTGAGTTCCAATATATAATTATAAGTATCTTGTTCAAATAGTACGTTGATATCTTACATATTAATTTCTAAAGCCAGGTAGTCAAGACAATCAAAGCCCTTTCAATGATTACTTCCAACACATGAAGATAGCTGGGTATAATGGTTGCTTAGAAGTGACATCTTAACGAGCTGATAACGTGTAACTTACGCTCCCCACCTAGTATTAGGTACAAACAAACATAAATCCGAGTCACATCAACGTTTCTTAATATTCAATTTGCATGTATTGTTTACAGCCCACCTCGGGCCTCTACTTGTCTAATCTCAACGGTTATTGTCTAAGTTCTGCCGTTTCCTGAGGCCCTGCCACATTATAGCCGAACTACAGAAGGTATACTTCATACAAATTATAAAGAAACAGAACTATAATAAATCGACATGAATTTGTACACCTGTCAGTTTATTTTATTAATAAAAATGAACATCTATATTGAAAAAACAGTAAATTGATTCGAATTATAAATCTTTTATTTATAATTCGTCATAATGACAAACCATCCTAAGCAAAAATTTACTTATATAATATTACTGTTACTTAATGACGTAGGTTAGAAAACATTAAATAAAAGTTTCTATTACAAATTAATTCAAAACACCTTTTTAGTATTGAACCTTTTAATTTATATTCATTGTGACTTTCCAAGTTGCGTAAGACCGGTTACAAGCAAACGGTGAGAGTATCCAAGTGAAGTGATATTTATGGCGTGTGTAGGTGAGCCCCGAATAACTTCGCAACTAGTTTGGGTTACAATAGATGCCATCTAATAGAGGTACCAAACTTTCAAACAAATTCATCATAATACAACTGTATACACATTTTGAATGTGTGAATGTAAGTAGATACTTTAATATATGAATTTACATTTAACGGAATGATTTATGAAAGGTTTGCCGAACCAAAGTAGAAATTTTATAGATATACAGTAACATAATCGGTGCAGGCTAGATTGATAATGCTGCAGTATTCATAATTATTAAAGGAGTAGGAAATGTTTCACTTATAGCAAAAGATTTCATCAATCAAATTGAACTGCTAACCGTCAGATACTGTTACCGCGTGATGTCTGAGTAGCCCCAGTTGGGCACAGCTCCGTGCGTTTCCGGTGCATGATGATGCTGCCTCCCCTCATCCAGGGGGGATCTAGAGGGGCTACGATACCTCTATGCAACACGGGAGTAACTTTATAACTATTGGACTGAATGTTTATAAGTGTTTTTCTTATGAGCTGCGAGTGGTAATTAATCTCTCTCCTTTTAACAATACTAATAGAAACAGAAGCAAAATCTTCACACGCAAAAAAAAATACACACGTTAAATTTTATTCTGCAATGTTCGCATGAATCATTTCTGTACAAAATATAACTTTGTGCTTGTGGCGAGTTATTAATATTTCTTTATCATAAATTACGTCTCGGGAATGAACGCGATGATCATGCAACACGATACTTTAAAAGTTATCATTTCAATGTCATCTAGCTGTTTTCGTGATTACAATTTGAGCAACAACAGAATACCTACAATAAACAGCGATACAATAAAAACCAACTTTTTACCCTCGAGTGTATCATAATGACTCGTAGTTTTCACCCCTTGTGCGGTTCCTAACGAATTTATTACCCGGCAAGCGACGCGTAATTGATACAGTCATGCCTGGAAATATTACAACGAAATATTCATAAATAGGATCTCGAAAAAAAATAAAGAAATACCTTTCTAATGTTCGTCCTTCTTTTTTTTTGTGATGTATTATTTGCTTTAAGTTCGCGTAAGATTTGTGATTGATTCGCGTACACCGAATAATATAATAGTTTACTTTGTTAATTAAAACGCTAATCTGGCCGAATTATGCACTATCAGTACTTATATGACCACTAGTAAGAATAATTAGATCTTCAATTAGCTCCTTCGTGTTAACCATGGAATACCTAAGTAGGTTTTGTTTTAGGAATCCTTAAAGACTTTATCAATATACAGAATCCCTTTCAACTACGAGATGACAGAGAGGTAAGGTGCGCTCTGAGTACATAAACTACAACCCATATATAATCTACACGAACAGCTTTATACCAAAACGCAAGCTTGTTTAACAGGACGTCTAAACCTGAGAATTCGTCTTTCAATTTCACATTTTAAACCATAATCCAACTGAATACGGTGGAACCCACCTCTAGAATCCAGCTGGTACAATCGGCCACATACCGCACTCCATACAATGCAATAATAACCTGTTTACATCGCTATCAGTCGGACGTCCGGCCGATACGACGCGACACACTTCACTCGTTCATACGCTGTTAATGATTCTATTGTTATGTACTGCATACAGATAGGTGTGGACTGCACGTACTGAGAATAATGCTCAAGAGAGTAGGAAGTGGACACAAAGGCATCCTTTGCTAATTCATTACGACCTAACAGGTAGCCTATACATACTTGCTTGAAGACTTACATATACCTACTTAACGTCATTGTATATACATACCTACATATAATTACAGTGTCATCTAAATTTTTTTTTTTAGAAAAGTTTACTAGCAATGTGGGTCGCACATTACTAGTAATCTCGTTAACCCCTCGTGCTAAGCTAAGATGCTTGTGTTACGAGTGGGTTCACGTCGGTAGTGTAATGGATGGGATTCGAACCCGCAACCGCATGATCACAAGTCCGACGCCCTAACCATTAGGCTACCGCCGCTTCAAAAATTTACGGATAGGTACCTAATTTGGGATTTTATACTTAAATCAAGGCAGCGATTATTGTTACTTTTTTATTTTCTTTCTGTTTGGATCACATCTGAAAAACAATCTGCAGATCTTAGACAATGTTTTCACAAAAGATGTTCGTAACGATTACAAAAAATCCGAACATTATCAACCAAAATCGTTAGTTAAAACTAGTCTGCACTAAGCTCAGTGTATGTACCTATAGGTTCCCTATAGTCTCACCGCAGTCACCGCATCAAACTTGGCGAGTTGGACGCGCTGCGCCGGACTACTTGCCACTTTTTTACTTCCACCGACTAACACAGGATTGCCATTTAACTGGCGAGCCACAAGACGCTATTTGTTGCCGTTTCCATGCTATATGTACTTAATATACCTTGCTTAAAAGAACAACTTTATAAAAACTTTTGGATTTTTATAAGAAATAAAAACGATATTCAATAGATTCGACCAACCTTGAAGTCTTCTTTCTTATAAAACAAAATTTAAAGTAATGTAAAGCCTTTTAGTGACGTTCTACATTATGCCTAACAGTCAGTCAAATTGTACTATAATTAGCACGAAGAGTTTGTTCCACACAAAAACTCACACGAGTAGCTCTCAACTTACATTCGAATATTAGTAAGATTAGTCAGTACAAATTAACAACATACTATTATATTCCCGAAGGTTTGTATATGAATAGGTATAGATGTTCATCGTTATCTAAATAAGCAAAGTTATACCTGAGGGGCTGAGGCGCTCTCAATAAATCAATATCTTCAGCTTGTTAAGTAACTTTATCCCGAGATGCTCCCGTATCGTATGCACATTGACTAACGCACAGTGTGCTAGTATTGCTTAAGGTTCTGGACAAAATAACTGAATAATTTAATCGTAATTTAAAGGTTTCTATCGTAGTTATAAGAACCTGTTTAGTTTGTAAAACTGTTACAGTAAAGCTCAATTTTATTTTAGTGGTAAGAAAATGAATAATGTCATCTGATATAATAATAATACCAGCCTATAAATGTTGTTTCCCTATATGGGTAGAGACCTCTTCCCATATAGGGAAGGAGCGAGCATGGATTATTACGAGTTGGCGATTAAAGGTTCTAAGTTTTGGATATTAATCCAGGTTTCCTCACGATGTTTTCTTTACCATTTGTTAATTACTTTCTCAATTATTCTAAGACACCATGTCTTAGAGTAATTGAAAAACTACGTATAACTTTGAAAAATCACATTGGTTCTTGCCGGTTCGAACCTAAAACCATGTGCATACAAATTCGGTAATTGAGCCGCTAGGGTACCACGGTGTAGTAGTTATTATCTATTGTGGTACCTAGTTAAAAAATACCTAAATATTACAATACGATATAGTTTTGTGTATCATATATCCTTGCACTCATTCATTTATTATACCTAATTATTTTATATTTTTGCAGCACTACACAATACAAGAAAAGTATGACTTGGTACTCGTAATTGCAACTTGTGATATTCTGAGGAATTTATTATTACAAATAAGTTATAAAAAACATGTGAAGTTCAAGGTTATTTTATGAGATATACTAAATTCCTCAAAGACATAGCAAATGTTTGTTATTATTAAAGTGACCTTCATTTTGACCAGAAATAAAATATAGTGATAGCAGTGTGCGGCTCGCGTATATCCGTCCGGGCGGGCCGGGCTCGTGCCTCAACCTAATTTGTATTGATTAAAAATATTCAGCATAGTTGGAAGCAGCGGAATGCGCGCCCGACCGGCTCATGCAGATTATTGGCCCGACAACTCATTTGATTTTCTTAGAAAAATATTTACAACTACTCTACAAATTGTATGGTTTGTGTGAGGGGAAAGATTGGAAGTTTTAACTGAAATATGTATTTGTAGTTGGAATTGAATGTTACCGAATTGCAATTACATGACTGTCTAATATTAGATACTTTGAGTATTTTTAGCATTACGATTATATCTACTTTTGTCAGTACTTAATTTCAGTGTTAGGTGTTAGATTAAGAAATAAAATGAAATAAAGACGCCTTCACACTAAGACACTCACATCTCATCTGTGGTGTGAGGTGCTTGTTCAAAAATACTACCTAGTCATGAAACCTTTCTCTGACTTTTTACGATACTGAAATATTTACCTTATATTTACTAAAATAGGTTTTGATAAGCATTTAATAATTGAATTTGTAACTTTGTGGTGATAACTTTATTATTTGGTTTTCGAATCTCAATTTTAATGTCCAAACTAACTGTTTGGAGAATTGATTTTATTTCCTACGGATCACATCCACAAGGTGGGTACCAATTGAGAAGAACTGAACCCCATATGTAAGTTTAGTTACTATTTTATACCAGTAGCCACCAGCTAGAAGCCCAGTGTCGCAGGCATCAAGTCGTTGTGTCATGAATAATGCGACGCCGATACATTTTTATTTGCGTCGTGATCGTGAGGTAAACACGGTGTGTTGTTGTGTCCCCTCAACGATTATTATTTATGTAACGACTGTTGTTCTGTTGTGGTTACGGATTATGAATCCGTGGAAGCGGCTTCGAGAATAAAGTAACAATAATCGTGGTAACGATAAAATTAACCGATATCATTTGTTCCGAGTGAATGTTCTTCAAGTGAAAACATCCGAAGGGTTTTTTTACGTACTTTAGATATTTGGACTAAAATAGGATGTGGTTTTTTTACTATTACACGTATTCTCAACACATACTTAAACAATCCCGCTTGAAACTAGTTTCTGTGTTAAGAAAATATTATTATATTATGTAGATATTTTATCTAAAGATGAAAGGCTAAAGAATTGACCATCTTCATGCAGTAATACAATTCACTCATGGCTCCTACATGTCGCTTCCAGCGTAGCGTATATCTTTGCATTCAGGTAACTCGCCACTTATGCTAAGTGACTCCTAGATGTACTTTCTTCATATCACTTAGCGTGCGGAACAAACTGTGCACCATGAAATAGCTGGCAACTATCCTCGCTCTCAGCTTACGGCACTTTTGTTTTCATACACTTGTTTTTATTTCCCGATACAAACGCCTACTTGTTAGTTTGTTGTTTGTCTTACTGTCGCTGGGCGCCACTTAAGTCCAACTGATGTGATCGAAATTTAATATTATTCGGTATTTCGAATAAAAATTAACTTGTGTTTTTTTTTATCAAGCCTTTTTTTTTTATGTGTAACATAAAAAAAACACTTTGCCACAAGCTATTGCGATTAATTAATATCTTACCACGCATAGCTCTACTTTTTGTAAATTAATAAAAGACGTCACAAAATCATTACAGTTTTGCTGTATGAATAAATTAATAAACACATCTAAGACTCCTAAGTTCACATCAATAATATACATTACGACCCTTAATACTCCTAGTTTCTGTAATTAATAATTCAAATTATAAATTGAAACCCACCACTAAAATTAATAGTGTAATGTCCGCCACCCATGTCTAAGTGTTTGCACGGCGGCGGCGGCGTGGCCACCCTACTGCACGTGTTGTGTCCACGGACAAGGGACAAGGGACGGACAACACTAACAAAATTCCGGATTAATCTTAGGCCGGATTTTAGACCAAGACAAATATGGCCGGCCTTTAACTAAATGCTAGGAAATTATTAAATTAAGGAGATATATGCGTTAAGGTTTAAACTTAAGGGATGAGAATTAGTGCGGGTGTGTATCATTAAGTGGGATAAAGCGGTGGGTAATGTCTTACGTAAGGTTTTTACTAGAAAACTAAGTTTTGGTTATTATTTCCGTTTATAGGGACAACAGACTCTGAACACAAAGAGAAGTTGTAAATGTATTTAAACGACCACTTATCATCCAAAATTCAAAGTAGTACGTAACTTAGTATTGCATGTAAGCACCAGTGTAACAACCTGTACAAGCAAAACATAAACACATGTTTCAAACTCTAAGACAAAGGAGCAACAAACAGCGGCGTATAGGTACAATATTCAGAGAACAATAAATACAAAACAATTCACGAAACGTTGCGCCAAACGTTTTTAAACAAACATCAAACAACAGGGTCTGAGACGTTTTCGACAATTTACATGTTGTAATTTTAATTAGGATTCCGTAGACCACAGGGCAAGACGGCCGGCGGCCGGCCGGGTGTAAGAGGCTGGCACACAATGGGCGCCCTACGGGCCCTCGGAATAGTTCCTCCTAATGTTAATTTAATCTAAGACGGCACAGACCGGCGCGAGCCGAAAACTTGTGACTCCACTTTCTTGTGTTGTTGTTTATACTGCTCGGATTAGGGGACTGAGGGTTTTACTTGATACTGCCTTACTGTGGCTGCAAATTTTTTGATGTATTAATTGAATGAATACCTACATATGATTCAGGGATTTACATAAGTGAATACGTACATAAATGCATTAGGTAGGTACGAAAGATCAATCCCATGCCTTAATATCATAATGGGTAATCTAATCTTCTATCGCCAACAAACCGTATTACTTCTTGTGTACGTTTATATTACATGATATTACTATTCATAACTACCTAAATTCATCAACGTAAAAATCCGGTACATCTATTACAACAAACTGAATTAAAGTAGTTATTATAATTTACAAAGTAAACCTCAAACAAGTTTACAAATCCATGTCTTGTGTTAGTCCCCGAGTTCGAACAAGTTGCCTACCCACGTGTTAAGTCGCTGCTGTATAATTACGGCGAATAATTCACGGGACCCACTTACCGGACCTCCGCCCTCGGACCTCGGGGAGTCGACCTGTCGCCACCTCCTGCCCACTGGACCCTACAGCCTGAGAAATTGCTCAATTTTAATATGTACGACTAAAGGAATTGAGAACAATAATTGGCTATAGCATGCGTACGTTTGATGTGACTATAATTATGTAGGTAATAGAGATACTTCCACTTACATGAACGATAAGTCATCTTTGGAGACACAACACTTAATTAAAACACCAAACTATCAAGTTAGTAGAAAAACATTGAATAAATACTAACTAACACTAAATATAAAAAAAATCAAAGTGAACACTGAAATAAAACTACTTTTAAACAAATTCTATCGCGGTTTATTTTAATTTTAGTTCCCGACGTTTCGACACCTTCGCACGTGTCATGGTCACGAGCAGACTGAGGTGGTATTTGTCGTTAATATGAAAATTTTCTCGGTCTACCCTCATATTTATTTTTATAAATTACTTGTGTTCCGACAAATGCAATATGATTTCACTGAGTTTTGAGGTCTTGCAGCGCTGCTACTAAATAATATACTTCAGGAAGAATATCCTGGGGTCGTTCTCAAAAAAGTGGCACTGTAACCTGTCGGGCCGTTTTTAGACTATAAGTGTATTTTTTTTAAGGTGACTTATATATTTCTTCACATTAATATACAAAAAGAGACTTTTTACGTAGAGGCCGAGTAAAATTAAGAAGTTTAATATCATACAGTTACTAAAAAATAATATTGTAATGTCGTTTTCTCAGTAACTTGTCGTGTCCAAACACGATATGTCTGTCTTTGAGGTGAAATAAAAAAATAAATACTATAAATAAGCGTTCAAATAAAATCAAATACAGTTCTTTATATCATTGTTATAAGGTGATTTAAACTATAAGCTCTGAATGTTAATAGTTTTAAAGATAAACCTGTTTAAATTGTGTCCAGAGAATTTTTCTCCACAATCTGCCGTTGCACACTACCGTCCATTACCCGATCACTATTATGTTTGCAACACCTCACCCCCGTGCAAATTGAGCCGACACTATCTGGCTAACCACTGTCAAAGAAAGACGCGATGAATATTGCGCAGTTTTCTTAGGAATTACATCGAGATATCACAATCGGATTTTGTAACGGGTATGTTGTCTACAACCTGACCTATTTTTTTTTGTTTGTGTGTAAACTGCTTCGTTATGTTTTGTCTTAAAATGTGTCAATAGGTAACTATATATGATTCTGTAAATTATATTTTAAACAGCCTAACCGTTTTGTTGTTATTGAATGTTTACTTAGGTTTTTTCATTAACCAGACTCTCTTTACCCTGTTAAAAATGCACAGGTTAAAGAGATTGTTAACAGGTTAAAGATATTTTACCTATATATTTTTTGTCAAATGCATTTTTTTTAAGAATAATCGAAATAATTAGGTATGAAATACTTAGTATATCTACTGCATGTTTACGTTAACAGTAAAAAAGTTAAATTAGGTTATATATATTGCTATTTGGATACCTTTTAGCTATTTATTCATTTATAACTTCTACTCGCGACTTCGTATACATGGACTTCAGAATTGGGTCCAAAAAGAAATGAAAAATGTAAAAGTAATAAAATATAGAATAACATGTTCACCCGTGTTGCGCTGTAATAGAGAAAAATACAAAATTTCAAAGCTGTCTGCCCAGAGCTTTGCTCGTAAACAATTTTCAATTTTCCCTCGGCAACTAATTAAGGAATCGGGATAAAAGGTAGCTTATATTCTTTTCCATGTCAAAGACTACTTGCATGCCAAATTTCATCCAAATCCGATCAGCCGTTTTTGCGTGATTGAGTTACAAACATCAAAACATCTAAACATTCAAACGTTCACACTTTCACATTTATAATATTAGTAGGAAGTAGGATTATGGTTACGGTTTGACCTATTTTGTAAGTCTGGCAGCCGAAGTCAACATGGCTTGGGATAAGACTAGAGTGCTAGACAGAAGAAGAAGAAGTAGTAAGTGTTCTAATAGATCTACACCATTTTCAGCTCTGTCTGAAATAGAATTACCTCCGGAACTCCAAAGAAGTACTTCTTGGAAAATATTATATTAGATGAAGGGCCTGCGATTAATCGCCTCGTTGAATTCATTTCAAATTCATAATCATAATCATAATCATTTATTACGATTATTATGTGATTGATTATTTTTGTGTGATTGGCTTAAGAACTCTATTCATACAAGATCCAAAATATTATTATTATAATTTAGAAGCTGACAATATGTAATAGCAATATAGTAAGTATATTGCTATTACATATTGTCAGCTGATTGTCACAGACTGATTAAAAGTTCATTAATTAGATTTTAAGACGAAGGTTTTCCTTTTTAATTTTTTGTTTTTTTTCGTTATAGAAGCTGTTATTTTCCATCAGAACTGTTAATGTTTGCAGTTAATTAAATAATAAACATTGATTTTGCATGATTACACTGTTTTTTTGTTTCTTTCTCTATAATTTGGTAATGTTTTCTCATAAACCTGTACAATGCTTCTTTAACCTGTGAAGCCATATTTTTGAAAGGCTGTATCTCATTCAATTTTCTGTAAATCTGCTTCCCTTTCATCAATTCAACCTAATACAAACGCTGCCAATAGATTTCTGTAAAAAAAACTCAATATTTGAAACATTTTTAAAAATTGATAAATTAAATCGATCGGTGCCACTTTTTTGAGAACGACCCCCTGATACTTCTGCATATAAAACAAGCAATTTTAAAAGAGAGGACACGTGAAATATGTTTATAAGGAGCAACGTGTTTTGATTTATAACGATCCGCGGGTAGCATGCGATAGCATGAGGTATGTATAGCACAAGGTATAAGCGATGGCGGGAACGACATAAACATAAATGTTCTTTTGTGAACGAAACATTAGAAATTATTTATTTTTAACCGTGTGGTACTACTATAGCTGGGCAAAGATAAATGAAATTTAATGAAACATATAAGGGATAATTGTTTTCTCTCATTGTTTTATCTCATAGAAAAAAAGGTGGCTGTTCCATAATTAATAGGGAAATTTTGTAACACAAAACACAAATACCAAAGATTTTTTTTACTGTAATGTGAATGTGATATTAAGAATGCTCGATACCGCTCTTAACTTAAACTTGCCGAGGGGTGTTGATTGTCACAAGGCAAGAAGATTTATTATATCTTGGTGCAGATTTAAGTTCACTAAATGTATCTACTATGTTTTTATAGAATTCACAAATCTTTAACAATTGAACTCTTATTCAAGCTGTATACAAGATTATTTTAAAAGGTTTGCGGATATCGTACGAGGTAAGCAGGTGCATAAAACTGAAACACTTTTCCCAAGGAACATAGGTCGAAATCTTAAAAGTAAAAATCAACTTTTCATACAAACATAAGCCACGTGATCAGTCACTTTGTATGAAAATTTCATTTTCCAATTTAAGATGTCGACCTATGTTCCTTGGGAAAGTTGTTCAAGTTTATGCACGTGATGAGCTTGTAGGATTTCCGCACTCCTTTAAAAAAAATATTGAATATGTATTATGAGAGAAATACCTACGCCGAATTCAAATCATTGCTTATGTTACTATTGTGTCACCAGTAATATTATGTCAGTGGAAAATTCGATTCTTAATAAATTATTTTTCGTTATCCTTTTGAAAAAAATCATCATTCTGAAATCGTTTAAACCTATAGGTAGTAACACATGTTCGCTTAACTAACCATAAAAATGATATAAATCTTCAACCCCCGTGTAGAACAATTTCCATGGAGAGATTAATCTGGTAAAAACCAAGGGGTTACCGCACCATAAGTCATGGTGCCGGTACACCTTAGTCCATATTTATGGAGGCTGCCGGCGACGTGGCGACAACACCGATACTTTATAATGGTGTATGCAGTGAGAGCAGAAAGTTTCTTTCAATAATGTATGGCTCATATGCGTTTAGGTTAGAACAAAACCATAATCAAAACTTTTTTTTTTCGTCATGGATAAGCAATTATCAATCATAAGCTCTGTCACCCTTTGGCTCTGAATTGTGTTTAAGTAAATCTTAACGAGCCTACACCTTTTAAATTACACTTAAGTGAATGTATTCCACAATAACTATAATAAAAACATTAAGCGACGCTCCCCACCTAATATTTTTTTAACAGCGCACTTTTATGAAGAGACGACGGCCATGCAAATGTCCCACCGCTCCTTACAACACTATTAAATATTATTTGTTGCTAAAATTAAAACACAAATAAAAAGGTTTTTCTTCCAACAGACAATTGTGATGCAAAATAGGTAGTGCTTACAGTGCAAGCCAAAAAAACGGGCGCGCGAAAAATGACCGCTTTCTTACGTCTTCACTAGTAATAAAAATGTAATGGTGGCTTTGTATCTTTTTGTTGTTATTAAAACATTCTGACTTCCTTTTAAACGGAATGTTTGAGTGTTGTCGCCGATGGTATTCTGTGTTTTTGCCAAAATTTTCACTGTAGCAGTCAACTGTGTTGTTTTGTTTATCGACTGAATGTTGATAACATTTTGTCATTTTATTAATTAGAATAGAATTATCTAGACACATGAATTTTTTTATCATCTTTACTATTCAAATGATTCCGAAAAGACTAAATACCTAAGTGTTTATTTGTAGATAAGTAATTAATTTTATATTAGTTCACGAGGTTGAACCAGTCCCTCAGGTCCGCGTATTCACCGCAATTAAGACGGCCATTACGGATTAACAGTAAGTCATTATTTAAAAATATTAAAATTACTTCAAACAATAAACGGCAAGCATCGCCGCGGCACGTATTCCAAGTTTTATAAAACACTTTTTTATTTGGAGTTAAGTGTTGTGCGGCTATAAAGGGCAAGGCAAATGACGCAATATCGAGGCAGGGGCGGCGGCGGCGGTACGCGGTGACGACGTTATTATTTATGTTAATTCCAAACGCTAAATGACGTCTTACGTGTTCCCGCCACCTTTTACTCACCCCGCGTAGGGCTGCCGGTTGCATAGCAATAAAACTGAATTTATTGATGCTGGGTGAAATTTAAGGCCACAAGTGTAAGTTTGGGAATTGTATGTCATTGGTGTTTTTTATCTGCGACGAGAGAGGGGTGCTGTGTTTCGCTCCTGAGTTAAAAGTTTCTGGTGACGAAATTTTATTAGATATCAGTTGAACCTTGATTTTTGTAATGTTTACTTAACGCGCAACTAGCGTCATTTTACGTTTCAAAGTGCCTGGAAAGGCGTACTTGCAATAAAATTATTTTGTTTTTATTTTTTAACCGGTAGATTTTACTTCACTGACAACATTTCAGAAAAAAACATACGTATTTATTTTAAATTAATTTGACAATATATTCCTCAATAATAAAAACTTATAGAGAACAATACTTTTTGTTCTGATATAATACCTGTAATATTTGTGCAGGAATAAACTCCCATAATTTTAGATTTACTAAGTTGCTGTACTTTTGATTATGACAAGGCCCAAATGAGACAGGCTGACATTCGGCATCCCTGGCACTCCAGAGAGCGAGACGCCGGGAGTGCGGCACACAACTTTTTCACAAGTCACCACGGTAATTGTGGCACTTTACATAATGTCTATTTTAGTACCGGGAGCATTTTTCAAAACGCCCGCCCCTAATGATTCGTGAAGAGCGCCTTGATGTCCCGTAATGCATCGGGCACCTCTCATTTAACGAACGTTTGCACGTCGCGAGATTTATAGCAAACGCTAAGTGAACACGATCGCCTTCGACATCCACTAACAGTGCGCGAGTATTAGAGGGTTCTAACTAATGGCAGCACATTTAATTTCTGCGTACGCAAATTTCTTGGGAATGCTGTCATAAACATGGTGATTTTTCTTTTCGAGTTCCTTAAAAGGTTTCACTTTAAGCGATTGCCGTGTGAGGGGAGTATCCAGAAGTGAACTGTATTGTTAACGACGATCAACTTCACATTACACACTTAAAAACTTACATTCAAGATTTTCTCTCAGAGTGCGCATGTGATGTAATTTATTACTAACTACCACTGGCTGTCTAAACAGACTTCTACCTACTAATGACATGAAAACATCACTTATCCAAGTCAACTCCGTCCTCCTTGGAACTACATCCCCTCAAGTCACACTAAACCCACTTTAAGGTAGTTTCGAGTTCAGCCGAAAACATGTATTTATAATTTGAAAGCAAAAGAGGTGCGTTTCGGCTATAAATATCAGTTTAGTTGAGTCCGGCGCGCGCGTCGGCTTAGGCCTGCCGACGCCGCGTATGACGCGAATTGTAAATGCGCAATTTGCGAAGTTCGCAGCTCACAAGCGGCAGATTTATTGCTCGAGACAGGATTTCGTGGACACCTTCGTCTTATCCAAAACTCCTCGATAAGCCACGTCTTCATAACTAGTCTCCGAGGGTTTATTGTTGGAAACTTGTAGACCGCTCGAAAGCTTGGAAAAGAATTGCCTTTATGTACTGAACTTTAGCCCTGAAAATTATTACTTTACTAAAGTTTTACTTTATAGTAATAGTATGGATACCTATGATACAAATATATCTGAAATAGTCTTTTTTTTAAACATACTTAATAACTACACTCCATAAAGGATACAACGAGTCTCTTCAAGACGTCCTATTCCATCGGTTTGCTCATTTTTTGTAGGCTAATCCCTAATCTATTTTAACCCTGCCCTTGCCGTAAGGTGTGTGATGTTAGCGCGGCTCGTAAACTCGGCGTAAACAGCCGGTTCCGCTGGCTGCGTCCACCTGGCGGACAGAGGGTTTGTTTGTACGAACCGAGCTGTTTGGTACGACCGGCCAAGAGGTGAGGATTGCATGCCGAGACCAACGTAAACACTTTCTACTGTGAGAACTTGCAATGTGCGATGACTTGTTGCACTGGATGGTTGCCTTTATGTAGGCATGTGTTATTACGTAATAACTTACCTACGTGACTCATTTTAGTACTAGACGTGAAGCAATTTCTGTTACAAGTTATTCGATTAGACATTCTTGAATTTGACAGAACTTGTAATTTTATTAAATAAGATGTATTTTTTTGTACTTAAAACAACTTCTACTCCTGTGGTTTAACATTAAGTGATAAATGGCTTAAATATTTGATGTCTTGAAAGAAAACTTATTTACAAGTACATAATAATATAATATATCGATATTTACTATTGACCCACATAGTCGTACCTATCAAAATAAACAAGGTACGGCTTGTATCGTCTTCTCAGTGATTGTCACAATATTTACTTCGGCGCCAAATGTGAGTTTTCCAAAAAAGCTGCGCAAACACGCGCGACAAACAGTCGGGACCTCCCGTCACCTTGACTGTTTGTTTGTGCGGGACCATGGGAGTGGCCGGTGAGGGCAAACCGTTGGTACACGAGCAAAAAACTGCCTCAAAAATGTTTTGGGTTAAAATATGAAAGAAAAAAACCCTCCCACAAACATGATTTTACAGAAGTTACTGTATGCCGCTATTGTTGACAGACCAACGATATTTTAGGTCTGTCTGTACTCTGTTTAGACATGAGGTAAACACAAACTATCCGCCTCTGAAAGTAGGTTTCATAACTAATTACTTTTAATGTAGAAACTGACGATTTTACAAGTAACTTTGATTGTAAAGATTCTTTGAACCAGTGAACAATAGGTAGATAAGTTACGTAAGTAGTTCTTAGTCTATATTCAAGTATGTGATAGCAAATTATACTTTATTTTAATCCAAATAATTATGAATAAAGACTTAATTAGAATTTCTGCATCCACTCTGTAAAAAAATGAGACAGCGCAAAAGTTAAAATAAAATCATGAATTTAAAACAATACAGCCAGCGTTTAAAAAAACATCTCACAAAAAGTTGATCTTATTCAAATGTCACGGCGAGCGGTTCCGGGCGACACCACTAGTCGCTGCATAATTCATGGGACGAGAGGTACTAAGTGAAACGACCCTCAGGTTAATAAAAATATTTTTATGGTGTTCTCGTTTCTATAAAAAAAATGGATATAATGATAAATGGACTATTAAAGGTAAGTTTTGACAAAGTGGAGGTAAAGAAAGTGGTTTGTTTGATTCAATATTTGATTAATTGTAAATAAGTTAAGACCGCTACCACAGATAAAAAAAAGAAGCCACTACGCCAGAAAGTGGTTTATGTCTTGTCACAAAATGTTCCACTTTTTTCTTCTTTTAAGTTCCCGATCAACAAGGTCAATGTCAACACATTTGATTTCAACATAGGTACATTATGGATGACATTATAATATTCTGTTGTTCTAAGTACTATTTGTTATTGCAGTTAGAAAAAAATCAGTTACCGATAGTGGGGGACTGGCCGTGTTGTAAAAAATACATATTATTTATGAGATTGACTCAATCTTTATTTAAGGTGTTCAGTTCAGCCTGAATTAGAAGAAAGAAAAGAAAAAACGTTTTTTGCGTAAAAATGCTTATACAAAAAAATGCGTATAAAAATGCTTATACAAAAAAAAAACAAATAACAAGAACAGGAAAAATATTTAAATACATATAGAGGACGCGACACATATGAGCAAAACTGTCGTCGCTCAGCATATGCCAAGGTTCCTGCTAGAAACAGGGCCTTAGCGCTGATTTTCAGCGACGACCGAATTATATATAAGTAGTTGCCGTTAAATACTGATTTCATTAGAAATTAAAAGAAATCCGTTATTTTACACATCAGGGTGTTACACGTTTATTTGTAAAAAAAGAGAGTAGAATTACCGTATTCATTTCATTTTAATTAGAAAACCGCCTCCCATTTCTTTGGACTAATTGTATATATATTATAATACTTGAATATTATATTGTATGGCATAACATGGGCGCGGCGCTTCATAGTGCGCATCACTAGAGGCCTATATTTATGAATAACAAATGAACAACAGATCGGTATCGGATCCACGTCCGATATTATTGATAGCGTTTTTGTTCCGCTTTCAATCTAACTTGTGTAAGTGCGACCTGCATTGTTTGTGTTATATTTTTAGCGCAGACCAATCAACTCCGCTCACAGAGTATAACTCACTACAATATAATGCGAAATTATTTATTTCGAGCTTCCGTTCATAACCGCAACATTTTTAACTGAGTCATGATGAATTGTCCATTACTGTTAGTTAATATATTGTTACTAAGATTCGTACCTACTTACATCTAGTCCTGTATTCCGCACATACTATGGCTAAATGGTTGATGATGGAATGAAGATTGTATAGAATATATAATTGATGATATTAAAAGCTAAACTCAATTGCTGCGTCCTAGTACCTACACGCACAAGACACAGCCAGTACGTAACGTCCTGTTAAAATTTCATACCACATCTTAGTGCTCTTGTTTAATGGACTCATCTTGAAAGCCCATGTCGAATACAACAAGCTCAACCAACAATAGGTATAATATGTATGACATGTAAAAGTGACGATATTTCTACAGAAGCAAATTAATGCATTTTTTTTCCAAAAATTCTGGAATGGAAACGAAATTCCTTCGTGGTGTCTCTCAAAGGTGTATTTCTATCTCACACTTATATTTTATAAGTAAGAGTTTAACACAGCCTTACCTACTACCAGTAGCCAGTAACTTTTAAACGTTGAAAGTTGTGTGTGGCCACGAAAGTTGCGGCCGACAGTCGCAGGCGAGCCGACTTAGTTGCCGTTCGCACGACTTGCTCTCAATTAAAATTATTTCATCCCGGCTGCACCCAGCGAGCACACTCCACGGTCCTCCGCGACAGACAGACAAAAATTATGAAAACTTTTCTATGAGTTTCAAGTTGACATCTTTATGGGGCTCTAAAATGACGCATGAAGCCTAATTTGAGATTATAGATTATTTTTTCCAAGAATTTACCAACCAAAACTAAGTTACCTACTTATATCTTTATTGTCTTTGATTTTTTCTTTAAATAAACTAAAGAATTAGCACTCAAAATCTTTATCTAACTTAAGCTTTATAAACGTACGTTAAAATAAGTCCAGTGAAGCAAACTTAAGTAAACTGTCAATTTACACGTAACAAGCAGCAGTAATAAACAAACACGATCGAGCGGCATCTTAAGCCGCCAAGTTGTCGGTCAAGCCAATTAGCGTCACGATTGGAGAGCCTGCTTTGATCTGCTTTGCTCAGCCGCGCGTGACGTAATCACCTACAACTTACCTTACCTGATGATGAGGCTAATTAATTTTATGAAGCTCTTCACGGACTTGTCAAAGGTGACCACTTGAAGGGAGTTTTGTTGAAATAAAAGGGATGTATAATTAGGTAGGGTTTGGATTTAAGTACGCGTGTAATAAGAATCTATTGCTCTTAAGTGCCTACCGTTTTTATCGACGAGGATATTCTTCTGTTAGGCTGGATTTTGGATAGTTATGTTTAAAGCTATCTATGTTACTAGCTGTAGCCCGCTACTTCGCCTGCGTGGGTATAGGTTAGGTATCGCGCCAATTCTTTCTTAGGCTGCTCTAGACTATCTCTGTATCAAATTTTATTTAAATCGGTTCAATAGTTTAGGCGTGATTGAGTAACTCGCAGACAAATAGAGTTACTTTATCGTAAGGATAGTAAGGATTTGGTGAATAGATAAGAAATTTAATTGTTATATAAATATGAAATATTTCATACACCTCATTCATATCTTTTGTTTTTCAATTTGGTTGAATTTCCTTAGTTTCGAAAATCACATTATCACAAACATATTCAAATGTCTCATGCAGACTGTAAACACTGTCTAACCAGCACATGTAACGCGCCCCTTAAGTGAACCAACCCTCAAACGGCTTGTCGGGCCTTTCCGACCAAAGACGTCGTTCGTGACACAGTGCGGAAGTGCGCAAGCCGCGCGGTCAGCTTCCGGCCCTTTGACCTGTCTTTTGTGCGCGCTCGCTCTAATTACAACATTACTACAAACCAGCTTTGCATCTCATATGCAACACGCACCTTATTGTCACATACATAAGATCCATGTTTCCTTGTTTCAGGCAGGAGACTAAGTTACGCTCGAGGCAGTATGACCCTCGCGTTATTCGCAGGAAATCGCCTAAGACGGACCAGTTTTAGGTGACATCAGCATAGGAGTGCGGACGTTGGACTTGCAAGTGTAAGTTAATCACGACTTGAGTTAAAGTTTGTTTTAATTACATAAACACAGCCCCGCTCTGTGGTGGCGATAAGCAAGGAGACACGACAAATAGACTCCGATATGAAATGAATACTTCCTTATTAAATACACTTATTTTGTAACATATATACCCACATAAATAGAAATTTGTTATTGTTCTATGTCTCTAGACAGTACTTAAGAACTAATTATTAATACGATATCAAGTGCCCAATTATTATTAAATCTAACCAAATACGTTCAGTCGACTTTTTTTAAGTAGGTACTATCAAAAGGAACCTGTTATTATTTTTTGTTCTTTTTTCAGGACCAACCCCGGAAACAAACAATACGTGTCGCATGTCTACAGGCAGTGGGCGACCGGAAGTGACGTGCGCGGGCAGGTCCCGCAGACCACTTCCGTCGCTTTGACAAACAGCCCCCAAGGTCGGTGATGGAGGGTTAAAAGGTCCGCGACAATGGGCCCTTCGAGCAAAAAGATTTCGAAAACCTGTTGTTTTTGTGATTTGAGGCTCAATAAAAATAAAGCGGCAAGTCATTGTTTTAATTGTGACCAAATTTAGAAAAGTTTGCTGTTTTTATTTTACACAAGTAGTTGTAAACCGGTTAAGGTAACGCAAGATACAAACCCGCGCTACATATACACATCAACATATCCCTAGTTTTCATTCAATCACTGGTCTTCCCTGCCTTAACATCTAACCTTCATCCGCTGCACATTAAAACTGTCTTAACGGCTCCATCCAACCCTTCAGCGTCTTCGTAATGAACACGGCGAACACTGGCCGGTGTAAATTTGACACTAATTCGCGCCATCGCCGGCCAGCGCCGACTTATGGACTATTAAGGAATGGTTCTCACTCGGACATAGGGGGGGTAAGGGAGATGTTATTTGCATAAAGTTCCGAGCGCCGTGTGTGCTGCCACCCTTAAGGGTATTGCTGAATTATCTACAGGCTGAGTTTTAATGTTTACTAGACTTCAAGTTTTATGTTAAATAGTACACACCAATTCGTAAGGTAATCACGTTATTATAGTTTTAATAGTAATCCTATATACTAATATTATAAACTTGAAAGTGTGGATGTTTAGATGTTTGTTTAGCCTTTGACATGGAAAAGAACATAGCCTATATTTTATCCCGATTTCTTAATTAGTTCCCGAGGGAAAATTTAAAATTGTTTACGAGCTAAGCCTCTCTCTCATACACAAATAGAAAATTATAAAAAAATACAATGATTTATGGATGTAGATGCTTTATATAATCTTAATGTTGGTTTAATCCTCACCGTTGACTACTTGATAATATGTAGACTACTCTAATACAAGAAAGTTGTCTATCTAATAATCGAACCAAAAGCCAACTGCAGAAATAGGAAGCAAACTTCTGAACCTCCTGTATAAGCTACAGTGGATTTGCTGTAACATTCGTAAGTCAGGGCGGCGCGAGGTGTTTAAACTCCGCGCCCGCGTCTTAGGTAAGCGAGTGGACACAACTCCCACCCCCACCCCTCCCACTCCAGCACAGGACCCCCTTACTGCCCCTACTTGACAGTAATCAACAAAACCCAACACAAATATCGCACCGGCTGGCTTTTAAGAGGACCTCTGAGTATGTTTGCGTAACTTCGTTTTCAAGAGCTTTAAAAATATTATTTGACTTGATATCTCAGAATGAGATATTCACCTCAAGCCACCTAGACTTCTTACATAGTTTTCAGACGCAAATGTACATTAGGGCCAAAGGTTCTTCCATATAACAAATTATGTTGAATAACATAATTTGTTCCATGACACAAACTAGAATTTTAAAATGCTTCCTTACTAAAAGCAAGGAGTTTGGTCTCTCTGTTGGAATCAAGTCTGATGAACTTTAGACTATGCGCAAATGTCTACGACAACTAATAGGATTTAATTAATATGCTTCTATACAGAACAGACGTGAGCAAAGTAGAGCGCAATAATAGCAGCAATACAGATCCGTAGGCTGACGGGATCCGCGCAGTTTATGGCGCGGGATTAGCGACGCAAATAGATCGCGGAGTTGCGAACTTCTAGTTCCGAAGCGGTTGCGGCCGCAGCTACCCGCTGTGTTTGCCCTTTGACCGGCCGCCTCACTATCTATTGCACACGACGCGGTTTTGACTAATAAAACTACATAATAAATTATCTTCAACTTCTTTTAAAACAGGTAATTAATTTTTATTAATGTAAATTTCTACGAATGTAAAAAATCAAAAACCCTTTGTCAATAAACTGTTTTACGAAGGTTACAAAACATTAGAAAGGTCCTAATAATAGGATAATCTTTGTTTCGGAAAATATATCAGGCATATATCAACGTTTAATAAGCAATAATATTTACGTAATGTTACAACAATAATAAACGATTTTCCTGGTAAAATAAACAACTGATAAATTAAACTACTACTGCTGCTACCGTAATGACTGTGACAGGATTTCCCAAAAACTTGAGGAAATGTCGTTATTAATGAGAGACTATTAGCCATTGATACTGTTTGTGTTATAAATTTAGGTATAATCAAACAATAAACATGTTATTGTACTAAACATAAGACAAAATTATTAATTATAAAACTACATCTCATTATAACTTTATAGAAAGTTATTTGGAATAAATTAAAAGAAAACAGAAAATAAAACAAACATAACACAACTATTTAGATTTTAGTAATATACCTACAATAACTATTTAATAAAAAAATACAAATTTACGAAACTGGGATAAAGTTAAGATAGAGTATCTTTGGATAAGGAAATAACTTAATTTGACAACTTATTATTCACACACAATTAATTCAAATAAACGCTTGATTTCCAAACGTTTCTTGCGCCGAGTGCGGCGGCGCCAGCGAACTCTGTGTAAGTAGCGTTTCTATTTCGAAAGCATCGAACTAATAGTTGTAAGGAAGCAGTGCCTCTTCCAATCAACTAATCGTACCCAAATAGATACAGCGGTTTAGCCTCCACGACCATTGTTCCAACATTTACATTCAATTACTGTTTCCTGGACGATTTTGGAATTCTATTAAGGGTTGTAAGGCTAAGTTATCATGTAAGTTTCTTGGTGCTTAAGGGATCCTTATGGTAAGGGGATGTTTGGAGAATTTGGGGAAAGGTATGGACAGGTTTACTTATAATGTTACTTTGATTTGATTGAAATTGAGACTTTCTAGATAGACCCGCAGTTGCAGCTAAAGTTCCTAAATATCTTGTTTTCTTGAATTTATTGCGGTCATAAGCCACCAAGAAATTAAATAATAAATAAAAAACAAACACAAAGTTCAGAAACGCATTCTGCTTTTCGAGCCCCTAATTTTAGATAATATCTCATAAGACCCAAACAACCGAAACAAAGCAGGTTAAGATCGTATAGCGAAGTGTGTGAAGAGAATTTAATTAATCCTCGCCATCACGGCCGAGCGGTCACACCGAGAGCCGACCACCTTTGAGAACCAAATGTTGTATCGTAAGACTTTGGCCGAGGGGGCGCGGGCGCCAGATATAATACGTTCGAAACTACATCTTTGTACACGATGGTGAGTATTGAGCCAGAATGGCTTTGTTTCGAAAACAAGGACACGCAACAATTTTATAAAAGTTATGCCGAACTTTTATAAAAGGAGTGGCCTCAATTGTTCAGAGAGAAAAATTGAAGGAAGAAAGAGAGGCCTTTGCCCTGCAGTGGGACAGTTCAGGCTCAAAATAAATAATAATAAATAATGCCGAACTTTTGTCTAGTTGTCTAGGACAGAATACTTAATACCTTATAAATTACTTTGTTTATTGTTTCTTATTTTATTCACATTAGAATGTGACATATTCTGGTTGCGTTCTCTTTGCATAATATGTGATCAGAACTAATTGTTGAATCGTTTGATTTTTACAACAATATTCTGGTTTAGTTTTGTTTATGTAGGTATGTTTATGAATGGACTTAGCTAAAACTGAGCACTTAATACTTAGATCAAATATATAATACGTCGCTATATTATAGTATCTTCAAAACTTAAATGGAGAGATTCTCAGAAACCTGACATAAGTAGAACGAGTCGATCCAATTGATTAGTGAGCAGACAAACTTTGATTGCACGTATTCATGTGAGTTCAAACTTACTGAAGGGTTACTGGCGGTCTTAATCAAAAGGCGATCGTAAAGGTGTGGTTTGCAATGTTGTAGTCTATTGATTTTCCAAATCTTACGGCTTATTGCGATGCAGTGTAAGAAAATTGGTAAATTAGGACCAAATTTTGTAAAAAAATGTTTTTTATAATAATTTAAGTAAATATTACGTATTTTAGTTTTATTTTTATGTGTCAGGATTATAAGGCTGAAAAGTTTTTTGGTTTGGTAAGACGCGCTAATTTTAGAAACTACCATTCCAATTCAAAAAGTTCGTTCAGAGCTATAGCCCATTAATCGAAGAAGGATATTTTTTTCCGCGATGACCGACGCCCACGCGGGCAAAACGGCGAGCAAAAGCTAGTTAGAAATAAAAGTTAATTCAGGACTAGTCGTCTGTCGAGCGTCAAAAGTGGAGTAACTAAAATGTTTCAAGAGAAACACCCTTACAAAACTGTACGAAGACGCGTGGGCAGTCAGGACTCAGGAGCTTGTCACTGCACCAATCAGGTTATCAGACTCCATTAAATAAATTGCAGATGCCCTACGTTGGCTGAGTGTTCACTTGTCTAAGATATATTACTTGCCGGGTGCTCAATATTATGCAGCGTCAATTGGATAACGAGTTAGATTTATGCTCGTAATGGCAAGGTGGCGTCCATTCGCGCATCCGTCGCCTACGACACGACTGAACAATGCCAACTTTATTTCATATCGCGCAATACTTTACATAAAATATGTGTAGAAGATACATTAAAACGGCGGTAGCCACTGCACTACAAACGTGAAACCACTCATAACACGAGAATTTTGGCTAAGCATGAGGAGTTAACAAGAATACTATTAATATGCGAACCACACTTACTTACTAGTAATTTTTTTAGAAGAATATAATTATATAATGAAATCTAGAGACTGTGTAAAGAGGAGTCACTTCATAATATAACAACTTTACCTAATAGATAGGCATGACCTGCCCTAGTTCAATAATAAGTTGTTCATAATTACCTACAACACAACTTACGGGAAATCCAAGAGATATACAGAACTCGTAGACAAACATGCAGCATGGGTGAGTCAACGTCACGAATGTTTATAAATAATAACAAAATATTATTGTTTGTCAGCATAATTATGTTATTTGTGAATAAACCTTGTTTAACGATCCGGTGAATTCCCGAGAAACTTACACAATGTGGATATTACCTGAAAATATAAAAACTGTTTTCGTAAGCAATCAATATTGTTTTGCATCGTTTAATGTACCTAATGTAACCGCAGACATTTATAAACTAAAATTCTGAGTTCCAGGGAAAATACTGATTCGTAAGTATAATGTCTTCTACGACTACATACACGGACTATACAGATCTCAATGTACCTTAGTTAAACTGGATTAAGTTTTCACCAAATTGTTCAATCCACTAAGTAGGTACCTTTTGCTAACTTTTGCTGACAGCTAATTATAGCAATGTCGTGGTGGCCTAACGGTTCAATGTCTGGATTTGAATGCACATGGTTGCGGGTTCGAACGCAGGCGTGTACCAATGTGACTTTTCAAAGTTATATATTATGTGGCCAGCAGTGAGACATTTATAGGCCGGTGTTATTATATTATATTAATTATAGCAATCGAACTGCGTGGTTTATTGTCCTTTGGGCATACCTACTTCCACGTGTAGATATTGATGACTAAACGTGTTCACTGGCTTGGTATACAGTGACACGCTGAAGACAGATAAGTCTCCATAGCAACGGCGTAATGACAAAACCTTGTAAAACAAATGATCTAACCACATTGGGCGGTGTCATGGCGGCAGCGGCGTCGCGGCCGGTGAGCGGCGCGGCGCGACCAGGCGCCAGTGACTAAACAAGTGCTCTTTGTCCAAACTGTCATTACGTCACGGGAGATTCGTGAATGTTTCTAAATAAGTAAATAAAGGTAAATTGGGAAACAAAAGCGAAGAGTGAGTCAGGTTGCCTAATTGTCAAGTATTAAGTAATTGCTATACCTACACATTTGTTGATAGACTGAAACTACTAAGAGCAACTTTCGCATCTCTAATGTATCTTTGGGTAAATTCGCGACTTGCCCTTTCGGGGAATCCAATGGTTATATTATAATAGATGTTACTGCCATTAATTGGAATATATAAATTGTCATGTAAATACCTAAATCATTACAAAGTTGTACTCATCTTTTATTCCATTTATGGTCATTTCAGGCAAACCGCGATAGTTTCAATTTGTAATGTTTGCAAATAACCTTTTTTGGGAGACATCTCATTAAGGCTTAAAAATAAATGAACAGTGCCTACGAGATAGATGTAACATATTATTATTATAAAACTTTAGTTAGGTTAGATTCTGCGATTCAACCCCATGAAATACGATAATTATGTTGGTACTTACAGGGCTAACCTCGCCGTGAAGCGACAGTTGCTGTTGTGTACAAAGTCATCACGCTAATTACCACTGTGCTGACGTGCTGCGAGTTCGATCCCCGCATGGGACAAGATCCACAAATTCTTGTTCCAAGTCTGGGTGTTCTTTGTGCATGTGATTTTGATGTTTGTGAAACCCTCGCGATACAAGGATTAAATTCCTTAGAGCGGGCGTGGTTATTAAAAAAAAAGTGACAGGAAGACATTATTAAGAACTAAAACAATATACATTCCACTAAAACATTAGCTGAAGCTAAGTTGGTAGGTACTCGTAAGTAACACATTGTGGTCAATAAGACATAATTTACAAACAGTATTAGTACATACACTTAAGCAACACATTTTAGCTGCTAACTGTCGCATACAAGAAATAAAACAACAGAAGGTCGATACTTCGTCAAACAAAAGAAAGCAAGTGTCTCGAGGAAGAGCCGAGAAGTTTCGATCATTACGAAGGTAAGGTTAAACTTTAAAATATTGTGAGTACATATAAAACAATTTATTGAAATAAATTGAAAAGATTATACATGAGATTGTATGTCCACCAATATCTCCGATAGCTGAAGACTAGGTTTGCAAACTTGCAAACTCCGTTTATTCGAAACAGTGGTCTCCTGAGCTGGTCCCATCATCATCAAGTCAGGATCTGATGAGATCCCCGGAAAAATTGAGGGTGATTTCTAAAGCAATCCAGGTATTGCGACTAGGTCTCCTCATATGTTGATGAACTGGTGTTGGAAGGTATATCTCCTTATCAGCTAGGAGTTGGACGATAACGATACAAAATATTATAGGGACGAATAGAGATTTGTATTCTTTGAGGTTACAACTTCATAAACCCATAGGTACCTATACTTAACCATTTAAAGCGCAGAATAAACTAAATTCTTAAATTGCGTTATATATTCAATTGTTAAGTTAAGTAATACTGAATTACACACACAATACATTTTTTAAATCAAAAGTCATAAAATTTTGTTTAAATATTATACTCCCTATACTAAACAATAAACTCAAATAAACTCGTAAGTAAAATAACTCAAATGAGTATTTCCAATGTATACTTCACTTTCGTCAACTGGACCTACTGTAAATGTACGCATAGTGTTACCTACATAAAGTAGAGGTAATTAAAAGTATGTGCGCCAATAAGAGTGTGTCCGACAGATGCGTGCCGTTCTCACGAGTACCGCGCAGTGATCATGTAGCGGCCACCAGAAGAGACGAGACACTCCGACCAAGATTACCTGGACCACAGGTCTTGGGTAATGTTACGGTGACCACGGATTATTGTGTTGTCGTTGTGTTCATAAACAAAATTAATCGAAACAACGCAAATACGTGTAGTGTGTACAGTCAGACATCAAAAGTGCTTAAGAAACTTTATTAGAATTTTTGTCCCAACGCTATTTGCAATTTCTTTTTGCTACATTATATGTTCGTATTTGCGTTACCTATGATCCGTGATACACACTTATGATGCTTGACTGTACCTACTGCAGCTGAAATTTACAGTTATCATGTCTCGTTATTTCATTAGCTACGTATTCACGTTTCCAAAGTAGTTCAATTTTTAAAATACTACTAAAACACCGCTACACTTTCAGGAAACACAACAGTTTCAACCTGTTGTTGGAATATCACATTTCCTAAGAATCTAAATTAGTATTGGTACTACTACTACTATAATTGCTGTCATCATCTTCATCAGCAAACTAACATTTGTCTAATCGAATGCCATAATTTCAGCGAGCTGGTTTAACCTTGAGATCAAAGCAGTGTCCTGTCTACATAACATTATCGTGTGTCGGTCGGTGTGTCGAGGCCGCACATGCGACGCCACGCCTGTGAATCACATCGCCGCTCATTAGCGAGAGGTGCCTCGCATCTGTAGCCAGCAGATCACTTCACACTTGTACACCTAATATTTGTATACTATAAACACATGTGTAACGCGAACAAAGTTTTAAACTTCATCAAGTACAAGATTAATGTTTGGTATTCGATTGAGATAAGTATTTATAGGTAATGTAGGTGATTCATGATGATAGCATGTTTTTATTACAATTAATTATAAGCTTTTTACATTTTGAACAGAATTAATTTGTTATTAATACAAGGAAAACTTGCAAGAAGTTTGTTTTAGTTTTAGAGATAAATCTTTGAGTGTTGTGACTATCTTTAATAATATCAATTAAACTTTCAACTCTCTACAGACGCTCTTACCGGTCGCTTGCCCCATTACACGCTGTCCCTTTAATTTAAAAAGTCATCTATCATTGCATTCCCTCATAAAACGCGCACTCACACACGCGCACGTTAATGATCTAAACACGGCCGCATTAGATGCTAAGTAATAAAGGCTGGAACACACTCGCATCACATGCTAAGCAATAAAGGACGGGTTACACGCGAGCCATTAAGCGGCCGGCGATGACACCCACTTGAGACGAGGCTCAATTGAGACAACGACCGCGCACCTTGCAACATGGCCGCCGACTCATGTGATGGGGGCCGGACCACTTGGATATCAATAAAACAAAAAAACTAGTATTGGTAAGTGGTTACGCGATCTGCATTTTTTTGTTCTGAACTCCTCACATGACAAAGTATCATGGATTTTTTTAGATAGTGTACGTATCTTATCTGTTAGCACATTTACTGGATTAACTGACTAACAAAAGAGTATGAGGAAGAGTGCCTAATGGCTAAGAAATTGTTTATTAATTTAATAATAAGTACACACTTAATCGTAAAACAAAACATCAGGCAACAAATGTAGAAAAGCTCTGCTTATTTTATAAGAAATCTCTGCCAGCAAGCCGCGATAAGAGAAGAATACTTACAACTTCTCGCAAAAAGCACACAAAAGTTTAACTAATACCTATCAAGATTTATAAACCAATAAAAGAAACCAGTCCAACCATAAATGTGTATAAATAATTCGTTCATTCACCTACAAATTCGATGGAGTGCAGTTTCAAGAAGGCCTTAATAGTGATTAGGAGTCAGGCAAAGCAAACAACTAAATTGATGGAGCAGCGTACCTACGAGACGAGCACATCATAACAGTGACTCACTAACTCTCCTGGTATTGCGGGAAGGATCACACAAAGATGTGGAGACTACAATTACTACAATCCTACTACTGATTTAAAAATAATCTTGTAGTATAAATATATTCATGGAGAATTTAAATGAATGTAAATAAAATATTGATTGTTGAATATTTTCACGCTTTATACAAGCAAGTAATTTTAAAATTATAGACGTTAAAATCTTCTTAATGCATTGATATTTTAAAATTAAATATTAAATAAAAATAACAAGTTAACATAATTATAATTATTAGGTACCTATTATAGTTTATCTAGTAGCTTACGTGAGTCAACGGGAAAATATACAAGTGATAGACAAGCCGGCTGCAACTAGTGCATCAATATTATGGTCACGAACCCTATTTAGGTCACCTATCTCAGTTATTACGTCAAATGGCATCACTGCTGAAACGTGCGCTTAGCTTCTGCATAACGAACTCAAAAAAAAAACATTAAAAATAACCTAATATGGTAAGTTTATATATTTTGTTAAGATTTTAATAATATTCTTGTTAACCCCTCGTGCTAAGCTATGATTTTTGTGTTAGGGTTCACGTTGGTAGTCTAATTGGTGGGATTCGAACCCGCTACCACATAATTACAAGTCTAACGCCGTAGCCATTAGGCTACCGCCGATTCTAAATATAATTTAGATCAAGTCTATTAATCTCGGGAAACAGTGTGATGTGAATAATATTACACATCATTAGAATTAGGTATTCAATATTCCTTCGGTGTTATTAATTTCTAAAGGAAAGAAATGAAAAAAACGTTACTTCATACTTCTAGATTAGTCGATGTCAGAGACGTTTTTAGTTCGAGTATAACCCACTAAGAGCTCGACAAAATCTTCAACTTCTTGCAATCTGTAAATTACTAAAACTTCATTTACTTATGTGAAGATAAAGGTCCATGACTTACGGTCAGTCAAAACAAATCGGCGACAAATGTGTCCGCGTCGTCTCCACTGATGCGAGCAGTTAGGTGGACGATAATTAACAGTTCGGGGGGTCAACAGAGCCGGCGTCGCATACCGGTCAATTCGACCAATTGCCCACGCGCAGACGTGGGAACGGGCGGCGCGCGCGCATGATTCACTGAACCACCACACATTATTTATAGCTTAAGATTATGGCTGTTGTATATAAGAAGGTATGTAAGGCTTAGGTATTTGTATCTTTACTTCTTTATATGATGTTTGTTTCTTTATGTGTGTTTAGACTTTTTTTTGCTATGTATGATAAAGTTGCACGTATAAAAAGTATAAATTGTACGTATGTAAAATTACAAGTGAGTGATGAAACACAATTAGTATAGCACTATTTTTAAATAATAACCTATGGTTCATGCGCGCTCTTTGCTTTGGAACAGCGCTACTAGAATCTTTAATTTATATTTCAAAAGTGCCTGAAAGTTTCTTGAAATGACAATTCTTTGATCAAGATCAGCAGAACAATTTGCCACTCATATAGGTAATACAAGTATTTTCTAAAGCAGAGCTACTTTCTACAAATGACAAAGTCATAAGCTTGCCTCATAATATACGTAATTATACTTCGTCGCTGCATCCTCGAGATTTTGATATTCACTAAGTAGTACACTCCAATGTACTAGGCATCGAACACAATTTAGAGCAAAAATAAATTAGTGACTACCCTCTTATTCACCCCTCCACAGTAGTTAGTGGGGGCGCGCGCGCTCGCCGGCCTCAGCTGCTAAAGTCGTCATTCGCTTTCAGTGTTCGGGCATCGACACATCTCTAATTTTAAACTTAAGCGTTTTATTACATTTGTTTACATGTTTACATTTATTAGTGAGTATTATTAGTGAGTATTGTGTAAGTGCAACGATATAAAGGATGCAGATAAGAATATCGACGACGTCTGAAGCGTCGTCTGATGCAGAACGATAGCAGCTCTGATGGTGAGTGCAGTATTTGCATGGTATATCTATTATTGCAGATTTTTAACCTAACCACGTTTGTTGTGTTAAACCAAAAGATTATCCGGAGCGGGTTTCGTTCTGCCTTGTATTTTGTGCGAAACAAAATTGATATTTTGTTATTTTTCATTGTCTTTCAATACAAATGAAATTATGAAATTATTTTAAATTTTCAAATAAGTATATATTTATTCTAATTGTTAACATTTTGTTTTGAAATGCAAATAAGCAATCTATGTCATAATATAATAAAGGATTAAGGTCTTATTGTTTACTTGGAGAGCCAATAATATTACGTTAAAGAACCGCGATGCAAATGCGGTCGGAGGTACCTTCTTGAGAGTTCTGATGCGATCAGAACCAATGCTTTACCTATTTCGTACCGCGATGCGATTGTGGTTTACTTGTTTAGTAACGGAAAGTATGTGCTTAACAAGTCATGATGCAATTACGACTTAGTAATCTTTATATTAGTCACTGTGAAACTAATGAAGACCCAGCTGGAGTTTAGAACCGATGCTTTACCCGTTGCGTAGTGCGATGCGATTATGATCGAATACTTAATGTGCCGTGATGCGATTACGACCTAGTACTCTTTAGATTAGCTACTGCGAAACTGATGAAGAACCCGCTGGAGTTTGGAACCGATGCTGTACCCGTTGCGTAGTGCGATGCGATTATGGTATATTTGTTTAATAACGAAAAGTTCATACTTAATGTGTCGTGATGCGATTACGACCTAGTACTCTTTAGATTAGTCATTGCAAAACTGACGGAAAACCCGCTGGAGTTTAGAACCGAAGCTTTACCCGTTGCGTACAGTGCGCTGCGATTATGATCTATTTGTTTATTAAAGATAAGTTCGTACTAAATGTGTCGTGATGCGATTACGACCTAGTACTCTTTATATTAGTCAATGCGAAACTCATGAAGACTCAGCTGGAGTTTCGGCAGTATCCGCTGTGTGATTGACGGCCCTACAGTAAGAGATGAGATATCTGAACGTTGGGGTAAGATAGTAGCTGGAGATTGAATGAACTGAAGGAGTTAGTATACTTATTGATAATATAATGTTTACTTTCCGGTAAACTTGAAACTGCTTGAAGCCCCTGTAACTTACTCAAATCGCAATGAGTTAACATTGAGTCAACATAAACAATAAATATATATATAAATGTATATATATTTAAAATATTAAAATAGAGCCAAACGCTTAGAAAAGGTCCAAAATTATTTGGGAAAGAGTACCGCTGCAGTGACGCAGTTCACCTCTAGCTTGAGTTGATCAAAACTGAAATTATAAAGAAATCATCGGTAATAGAACATTTATCTACTTTAGACCTACCTTTAGGAGGAAAAATATATTAAATAATATAGGCTGGGTTAATAAATATTATGTTTATAAATACATAGAAGAGACGTCTCTCTATTTGGCAAGAGTCTAGATGAAGGATTCAAGGCAAATGAAACTGCAGAAAAATCGTGTTTACAAATAAAACGGACCTTTGGATCTCAACCATCAACTTCATACGGTCCTATTCCATCAGATACATGCCACAGTAACTCGAGGGCCCAGCTCAAGGCCAATATAGAGATACATGCTACCAGAGAGCCGAACGGGGAGGGGCTAAGAATCTAGCCTCTTCACAGACTAACAGGCGTATGGGAGCATTAGAGGTAACCGTTATGCGGTAAAATGTTAAGCGGTTAGATTGCAGTTTTATTATAATAGTACCTGTGCCCGCGGTTTCACCCGCGTTAGTTTCTTGCTATTCGGGCCGGAGACGAATCCCTCAAATCAAGGATCATAAAAATCTGTCCATCCGTTCACAAGCTAGACAACAGGACTCTGTTTTATATTACGGATACTATAAATGAGACAGTCACTGAAGATCCGGTAGTGCTTTCGCATATATCCGGGTATAAGGTTCCCTTTGTTCATACAGTTTTGAGACTTCTATTTCGCCCTTTGAAATATATCGGATTGACTGCACGGATAGCCGGGTGGTATAGGTCACCACGCTAATTATCACTGTGCGCGACGTGCTGCGGGTTCGATCCCCGCATGGGACAAGCATTTGTGTGATCCACAGATAATTGTTCCAAGTCTGGGTGTTCTTTGTGCATGTGATTTAAAAAAAAAAGAAAGAAAAGAAAGAATATCATATAAAGTTATAAACAGCCAAGCTAATAAATCTTGCGAGTTGTTCAAGGATGTAATTTTGAACCTGATCAGTTTTATTTTCATAAATTTCTTGTAACAAAGGGCGATGGCAGTTTTAGATTAATTTCTTTTTAACCTTAAGAAACTAAATAAAATAATAGAAAAACATCATTTGTACAAGGAGATACTAGAACTGCCTCAAACTTACATTTCTAGACAAGACTATTACAGCTAACATTGATGAGCATATTATTCTAGATAAACTTAATGAATTCTAATGTTTTCTCTTTGATTCAAGGTCTGCGCCCTTTGATTTGACAAAGATTATGAGACCATTCGTAACTTGCTGGAGAAATCGAGGTCATCTCCTAGTTATTAATTTGGATGACACATTGTGTAATGATAGCTCCTTTGAAAGCTATAATAATATATAAAAACTAATAGAGATTTTAATTAATTTCTTTTTTCACAGAGGTAATCGGTTTCCTAGACAGTTTGAGATTTATGATAACTATAAAGGAGTGACTTCGACCAACTTTAGCATTATATTTTGGAACTTTTCTGGGATTTGAAATTAATTCAAACAAAATGGTACTTTAGTTAATCGTCAAGGAGTTTTATCGGTTATGAGAAATATCCTTTAGAACACTTCATAGCCATATAAAAGAGTTTGGCAAGTTCTTGGGATTGCTCTTTGGTATGCCCAGCGTTAGATTATCTACGTTTGGGTTTATAAAAAGCTAAAATCTAGTTTTGTTAGGTGAGAGGATAATAATATCACAAAATATAAAGACTTTCTAATTTCACCATAACCAGTACGCACTAGAAATATTTTCAGATGCTTTTTGATCGATTGGGGTGTCTCTCGCAATAATGAAAACTCGAACGGGCTTCTGTAGATCGACTGATCGATGAATAATACGACGGCAATTCTTATATTTATAAACGAGCACTTCGTTCGACTTAGAGTTGGAAAGATTGTATTTTTACCTATTGGTCTTCCTCTTTTAATTATCTTAAAATGCTTGCGTTAAATAATTAACGAGACGGCCTTGTGAACAAAGGTTTTTTCCCCATTGGCCAAGCAAAAGGTCTGGCTCTTCGCTCTTAGACCTTCAGTCTTCAGAATCTTACTTTTTTTTTCACGCCTGAAAAACATCCCCTGTAGTCCCCTTGCAGGACCCGGTAGCCACTTTGGTGAAACTTTACCCCTCTTTAGGCCTCTTATGAGGTAAGTTTTTTGGCGACGGTTGACACCTGAGACTATTAGCATTATGGTCTGTTCACTCGGCAATTAAAAGGTTTTGGGACTTCAGTCAACTTATAAGCGTTGATGATTGCTATTGCTGTACTAGATATTTCTATACTTTCTTCGTTCTATACTTTCACTTTAGTATGAGGTATGCGTATTAGTCCAGATGCTAATGTTACTAGGTTGCTTATAGGTGTATTTAAGTATCAAGAAACGTTGGATACTGTTGTCTCAGACTTCATTGACCAGTGGTATCCGAATACAGACATTTCATTGGCTAACATTTTTAAGAACAAGAACTAAGTTGTCGTTGTCTAAAATATCCTACATCAAGATAATACAACTAACATTGATATAGCTATATAAAATAAAATTGTTTATCAAAACCTCAACCCCAGGGCGTCTAGCCTCGTCTAAGAATTCTTTTTATAATAATAAACTAGAAATAAACCCCTTTAGGGTATGGTATAACTTTGATAGCTTATATAGCCATGACAAGAAGATATATAGGCGGACAGATAAAACTAAAAGACTGATTCTAGCGGTTAGAAAACCGATACATAACGCATCCGCGGCTACGATCGGCTGCACGCTGGATCAAGATAGTTCTGCAAAAAGTAGTATTCATACAAACGTTTTTTTCCGCACGCAGAGCTTGACACGTATCAACATCCGCGGTCAGTCGTAGGGGCGTTTCTATAATAATAATTAAGAAAGCCGCGGGAGGTTCAGACATATCACTTGTTTGTAAAAAAAAAATTAATAGACCTCTTCTACCTAAGGACCAATGCCTTTACCGATGCCACTTTGGCTGATTATGATGGCACCTCAATAAGAGTTGGATAATTATCTCGGTTTTTGTTACTGAATATTGATTTTCCTAAAACTCTGAACATCTACTTAGTGAATATCAAAATCTCGAGGATGCAGCGACGAAGTATAATTGAAGGTTAAACAAACTTACCTGAAGTGAAGTTTGACCGTAATTATACTAGTCGCTGCATCCGAAGAGATTTTCGTTCCCCCCCTCCCCTCGAGGTTTTTATTTAAAAAACCTACCCGTGGAACTAAGTTCCCTTTTAACTTTAGGAAAATCATTCTCTGAAAGGAATGACGACTTTAGCAGCTGAGGCCGGCGAGCGCGCGCGCCCCCACTAACTACTGTGGAGGGGTGAATAAGAGGGTAGTCACTAATTTATTTTTGCTCTAAATTGTGTTCGATGCCTAGTACATTGGAGTGTACTACTTAGTGAATATCAAAATCTCTTCGGATGCAGCGACTAGTATAATTACGGTCAAACTTCACTTCAGGTAAGTTTGTTTAACCTTGAAGTATAATGTATTTATTTGTGTAAGAAGTACCTTCTAATGATAATCATTATTGTGGTGAATTTTAGTGTAAATATAAGTGTGACTCATTTGTTAGGTAAATGGAAGAACAATTACTTTAAGTAGGCACGTTTTATTATAGCCTTAAACAAATAATGTAACAATGTCTGTTCTGCGTGGGTTTAATTATTTCTTACCACAGGAAATGAAAATTACCTATTGACATTGTGAACTCGGAAAAAATCTATTAATTGTGGTTGACATAATTATATGTGTACTTATTATAAAGTTTAAATTATTAAAGACTTATTGTATAGAGTAAACAATAATGATAAATAAGCGAACCAAAGTTAATTTTATTATTTCTTAAAATATTATTTATTCTCATTACATATTTTTATCTTTGTAATTATTTACATTAACAATTTATTTCATTATATCGTAAAAAATACAATACCATAAGCCGATTGTAAAATAAAAACAATCTCTCACTCGGGATGAAAAGTAGTCCCCTCAGGATGCCGCTAAAAATGCAAACAAATCGCTTCGTAGAGAATGCTCGGCAATCAGCCAGGTATTCCCGACAAATTGGCCTTAATAAAATACTCTTTCTCATTAACGAGCCACCCTTACCCTCTACTGCAACAAACAAGATAAAGACAGAAGGTTCACTGCGAAACATCTTGTGACTCAACAAGTAGTAGTAACTTAAGACTCCTCATTTCAAAAATCAATCAATCAACTCAGCATATCATCATTAAAGTGCTTGCCCCAGTTACCACGCTGGGTAAGCGGGTTGGTGACCGCAGTTTATTTTCAGTTCTTTAGAAAAACACTGCTTCTATTCTCCTTGTTTCTATATGCCTTAATCGCATCTTACGATATACAAGTGGGGAGAGGGGGAGGTTATAATTATTCTATCCGGAAAACCAATTTTAAAAATCAAAATATTTTATACCTGAATAATTAAACCTTGCAACTTAAAGTAATATTTTAGAACTAATTTTACCTAAGGAAATAGTTACTTACTCGCTCTTACTACTTCTTCTAAATATATTTTGTACCGGACTTAATTTTCTTCACTTAGCCACTGATTCCAAGCTAACTACATATTTTATTTCAGTTTATCAAGTTCCACAGCTCAAGTCGACACGAGTGGACCTTTTGCATACTTCTTTATCTCGATAACTTTGAACATAGGACAAAGCCGAGGGAAAAATAACAAGAATCGTATTCTTAGACGCTTGGATGGAAAGTGATCTGGCCCTAATTGTATGTTCAGCGTCCGGCTTCAAACTGAAGCTTTGTGTGCAAATTATTTAATTTTAAGCAATCAAGTAAGTAGGTAAGTAGTGAGTAAATTCATTGAGGTGGTTGATAAAATGATTAGTTGTGTGACATTATTGTTAGACGCTATTATTTAGCCTCATTGTTGCTCCATAATTTTGTTTTTTGTATAGTTCTTCCGTATTATGACAAGATTTTCTTTAGCAAAGAATCTTCTTCATATCCCTCCAAATGTTTACGTTTTTCTTAGCAGTGAACAAGACAGCATTTCCCCTCAAGACAACAAGCAGTGCGTCCGCAACAGCAGTGGTAGCAGATAGATATGGCGCGGTACGTCCGCCGGCGCCGCGCGCGGACGCTGGCCGCTGTCCCGCGCCCCTCGCTTCGACATACATCACACGCACTGACTGATAACTGTTCTTAGCTAACTTGTGGCACAAGCGAAATGGTGCCAGCGGAATGTGACGTCAGAATATATTAAATGAGACTTCCTTATACAAACATTTATTGAGGGATTTTGTTATGTTTAGGTAAGTGTTACGTACCAAATAAATAATTTGCCTTCGCCTGTAATAAATAATTAATTTATTAACTGATTTAATCTCGAATAGCTCTACTCAGGCAAGGTAAATCAGATAGGTGGTCGAGTGGCGTACACACCGGTTTTCAAGGTGTCGCCAGCTCTGAGGTCCCGGGTTCGATCCCCGGACGGGTCAATGTAGAAAAACACTTTTCTACATTGTCTCGGGTTTGGGTGTTTGTGGTACCTTCGTTGTCTCTGATTCCATAACACAAGTGCACTAGCTACTTACTTTGGAATCGGAGCAATGTATGTGATGTTGTCCACATTTATTAAAAAAAAAAAAACAAGGTAATTATAAACCCTCTCAATTTACTTTTATGCTAATCTAAAATAATATTAAATTCAATATTTTTTGCAATCCATATGTTTTTACAAAGATGTTAAATTAACAAAAGGTACGTTATGGTCCCTGATTGATGAATGATTCAATGATTTATCAACAAAAAATTGGGAATTCCCTTCTATATTCGCTGTCAGCTTGTGACCTACGGCCCATCAACTTAGGCGGAAGGGTCCTCGGAAAAAGTCCCTCTTTACCTTCCACTAAAACTAGTAAATAGTGGGATTAACTGTTCGCATAAATCAGCAGCGGCCGCGACGCGACCTGCTCGATACGCATCTAGATTGAACCTGCGAGGTCGCTCACACGGCCGCCCACTTGATAACTCCACCTATCTGATTGGAAGTTTTCTGATTAGTGCTCCTGAGATACTGGCGAACATTTAAATAGTTGTTGTTTGTGTACCTATGTTGCATGTCAGTTAAGGAAGTATATTATTTACTGCGTGACTCGGTCTACATGTTGCCTTTTGTTTTAGTTCGAAAATTTATTTATCACGTGATTACTACCTACTACATGTCATAATAATCTTATTTTTTCGGTTAATTTAAAAGGAGTGCGTACGTTCAACGAGGTCATCAGGTCCATAAAACTGAACAACTTTTCCCACAAAACATAGGTCGAAATCTTATAAGGTCACGTGACGTGGTATGTTTGTTTGAAAAGATGATTTTCAATTTTAAGATTTCGACCTATGTTTTGTGGAAAAAGTTGTTCAGTTTCATACACCTGATTACCTCGTTGAATATACGCACACCTTTTTAATTATTCCTGTATACATTCTTATTCTTTCAAAGTTTTTTTGTGTTGTTAAATGTGTGTTTATTGTAGTCCTTAATATTTATTTATTACAATCTTAATTTACTACCTCTACCAGCTTTTGCTGATATTAGGCACCTAAAAATCTCACTCCATTTAAAAACACAAATATGATGTGAGATATAGGTATGTATGTATTTGAAAGAGGCCCATCTCCATTACCAACTCCACACACATTACGGGGAAAAAGCCTCATAACCTAGATAGGCGTCACAAGTGCGTAGACCACACATCTATACTTACATACAATCAAACAACAGAAGGTTTATTGCAATATCGATACTACAATACTCTCATGGAACGGATGGAAACCTCACTATGGAAATAACTGGTTGTCTCAATGTTCTTCAATGATTGATATGGTGGGAAATGAACGCTTTGTTAAATGGATAGGCTGTGGCATTTTCATAAGCAGTGATCCTCGCTTTATATTTATTTGTGTTATCTATTGTCGAATAACAATTCGGCCAGTCTGTGGTCTCGCTCGAGCATCAAGTACAATTGGACTTCTGTATTTTTTCTGTTAGTGTTTAGTGTAGACGTATGCAAGTGGCGTCGATGTGTGAGTACTAAAGTGTGGATAGTTTAGCATACATCTGGTCCGAGGTATTGCGACGTGTTAGCTAGCCGCCGCGCCCCGGCGTCGCCTGGACTTATGAATAATTGTGTAGGTGAACTTCATATGGCATGCTAACATTAACTCTGAGCATTTTATTGAGCAAGAACTTACGTGATAATATTCGGAAAGTTTAATATTTAGTTTAGAAGTGTTAATTTTTTGATAGGGCGACATCTGTTACTGCTGATCGTTTTAAAGATTAAAATAATCATCGTTTACCTATATTTCTGCCTTAAAAACCTTGTTTATGGTAATTAGATCTATTTTGATCCCTAACAGTAATAAAGAGAACCTAAATAACATGTTTGTCACATATCTACCGTTCTTATAATATCTACCTATGTCGATATTCGCGTCCGGGTGGCCTTCACATTTGGAAAAACCTCAACTTAATCTATATAATTATATAAAATTGTTTGTTATTGAATAAATTGATATTACACACTGGCAGAAACAGCATGTAAACAAATATTTAATAATTGATACTTAAGGTACAACCATTTCATATTTCATTTATTAATTTTAAAATTAATCATTTATTTCGATTACTCATTAAACCTAAACTAGTGTAGTACTTCCTATAACTTTTGTTTATTTATTTCCAATAACTTCACCTGCCTATGCCCTACCTTAGAATCCTAGTCCTTTCGTAAAATATCAGTGTTTTGTAAATAAACATAACAACCAATAAACTGGTATTACTAAGAACTCCAAATAAAACAGCTTTCGCATCGAGCGCCGATTGATGCCTCGTAAAGTCGCACTCGATTTGGAATCCATCTATTTGAGTATTAGAACACAGAATAAGTTCATACAGACAGTCTACTTGACTAGAAATGACAAAATTACAGAAAGACAATTATAATCATATAGTTATAAGTTATTAGGTGTGGGACTAGAACCCTCTCGGGTGATGTCATTGAATCGATTTAAATATGACGTTAGCGGTCTCTAACCCGAACTTGTCGTCACAGTTTTGAAATACTGAAATACCCTGTGAGAACAGTAATTTAAATTATACAGACAACAAATAGGCAAAACAAGAGAAAACACTTGTCTTAATATAGACCAAACGCCTACGAGCTTTCATTGATTGAATAAATTAATACCGAGATAAACAGGATGACGATGTCCTTGCTACAAAAAATATTTGAAAAATAAAATTATGAGAGCTTATCTGAATAAGCAAAAACAACATGCTTTAATTGAGTTTTTTAGGAAAATTCCATGGAAAACCCTAAAAATTGTTGAAAACAAATAACTAACTCAGATAAAAAAGCTTTTCAACTATATTATAACGCCAAACAGAAGTACAGTGGAAAGCGCGAGGTTGTAATAAACCCGTCAAGTGGTGCACCTCGTCCCCGGTCCTCGCGCCGTCATCTGCGCCACCAGCTCATATGTCCGCCGAGCGCTCGATAAATCACTCGCCGACTTGAGTATTGCTCCAATATGAAAACTGCGCCGCGAGCCATGCGACACACCCGGAGGGTACACCTTACTGTACTGCCGTAGAACCGACTTACTTTTTGGGATCATTTAAGGAACTATCTTAAGAAAAACCTACGGTTTAAAAAAAATAATAATAATAATAAGTAATGTCGTCTAGCAGTTCAATGAACAGATTCGTGCACAAGGTAGGTTCGAACCCACTACAGGCAAGTACCATTAAGACTTTTTCAAAGTTATATGTACTTTCTTAATTATTCTTAAGTCATCATTGATAATCGGAGAAGGGAAAATCATCCTGAGGAAACCTGGATTCCAAAAATTGGCATTGGAATCGGCATTCCGCAGGGAGCCAGCGTGGTGATCAATGTCTTCCCTATATGAGAAGAGGTCTGTGTCCTGCAGTGGGACATTTAAAGGACGGTCATATAAGTCAGTGTTGCTAAAGAATTAGTGAAAGTATTTAAGAAGACAAAATGATCATGAGATCAAAGCTAATTATTCAGCAGTTCTATGAGACAAATGTCTAGACCGAAGCAGATGCCGTCAGGACGACAAGAGGTATAGGCCAAAGTAAACAAAAACATATTTTCCGAAAAAGTTAATATAGTACATAGAACAGGATCGTAACCTTCCCACATAGTAGGTAAATTCTGTTGAAACCCTTCATGGCCCTATAGTTTTACGAAACGCTACTCTCTCTAAACGTTACGCTCTCGCTGTGTCCCCATCTGAAACCAGTTATCAGTGCGCTGCGATTTTACTGCGGTTTGATTGCGTGCGGCGGGCGGCTGCCGGCTATGCGCACTTACGGACCTCGATTCCTTTATATTAAGCCATTTCACATCCACATCTAACTTCAACACGTTGCTAAAATGCCGTCGACTAAACTGTAGACGTAGAGATGAAATTATTGCTTTACTTGCACAAATGTCATAAGAATATTGTTTAAATATTGTCATTTTCCAGCAACAGAGTGGTTCAAAACAATGATGTAACATTTAGAAGTGTCATATTCTTTCTTTAGTTTAGTATCTGTACGTGTAGGTCCAATGCATAATTAAAACCATATTATTTAACTTTATCTATTAAACATCTAATTCGTTTATCGCAAACCAATCCTCGATAAAATACGAGTAGGTACTCAACCCACACATTGTGTACGTACATCATAATATAAAACAATATCTCGTTAAAATTTCATAGCAAGCAATTCGGACAGTGATCAAGCGCTATCAATAATAGGACACGATGTTAACACAGGGAGGGGAGAGCGGGCTAAAGGAGGTGAGATTAATTACTGAGCAATCGAAACCGACGCCGCGGGGAGAGCCGCCCGAGTAATATGCTACTATTTGCATATTAGGTGCCAGGCTACCGGGACCGGGACAGACTCGTTATAACGAAAGAAATATTAATACATGTTTCGTCTACTAAACGTTAGTACGTCATTTAACTGATATTTTACACTCGCGTGGAGAACAAGCAGGATTTATGATTTGGTTAAATTTTATACTCATATAATCTAAAACAATAAGCTTACTCACCGATTGAGATATCGAAGAGTTACTTAGTTGTTTTCAATAGTAGAAAACACGCACCAACTGAAACAAAGATAGAAAATATAAGTTTTGATGTTTACGCAAATGTTAGACAATGAAATAAAAACGTTTAAAATAGTTTTATTTTAAAGAAATTATATTTAGGATAATTCGCTTAGATACAACGCAATGTTAATTATTATTGTTATTAACAGTTATGCGACTCTTGGCTTTATTTTTAATATACTTTTATATGACGTGTACCATCGATCACATGAACAACATCGGCAATCTGTACGGCCGCCCACCAAAGCTTCCACCTGGACGGCGCCAGCGTGGCGCGTCATCCCTCCGCCGGCAAGGGGCAAGGGCCGAGATTAATTACTGTCCGCTCCAGGTACCACGTGGACTATGATTTGGTACCACCAAAAGGTCAATAAGTTGCATATCACCCCATAATTGTACATTTTTCCAGTAAGAGAAAGGGATTTTTGTAGAATGTTGTGAAATTTAAGCACGATAGCCTAATGGGTAGGGCGTCGGACCTTCGATCATGTGTTTGCCGATTCAAAACCCACACATTACACTACCGACGTGAACCCACTCGTAACACAATCATTTAGCTCAGATCGAGGTGTTAACAACAATACTAGTACTTAATGTGCGACTCACATTGCTAGTAGGCCTAAAGACAGATTAGCAAAAGTTACGTAAGTATGTAACTGAAGTAGTTTAACATTTAAATTCAAATGGCCAACACATTTTATTTTTATAGTTCCGTTTAGCTCAGACCTTCTGTAACTACAGTTGTTGTAACCAGCCAGTGACGTCCTGATTTACTGGGCAGCGCTGACTGCGGTCGATAGGCTCCAGGTAGCGTGATTAGACAATGATGTACTGCATTCGTCTAGTGATTGTAATTTAACGTGTTGGTACTGTGAGCACGAGGATCGAGGGACTACTGCGACATGCGTCGCTGTAGCGCTCGTGATTTATAGCTGAATGCCTGCAATAGATTCTGTAAATAAGCTTAAGTAGGTATATGACATTATATCGTTTTGAAAGAATATTAAGTAAAATCATAATCAATAATTATTTTGATTTAATAAATAATAGAAAAAGGAAACTTATATGAAATTTGGCGAAAACTCATACTTTGTGGATTTCATCCAGACAATCTTCAAATTCAAACATCAAATTTTCAACTTGAATAACAAATCGCAGTGACATCAATTCCTGGCCACCAATCAGTCGGACCCGCATACAAGCCGGCGCCCCGGCTGAGCTCGGCCACATCGGCCACGTCATCGACTCGACGCGGCAAAAAGGCGAGTCGCCACAATTTCGGCGCACGTTATATTAATTACGGCCAGTGATGCTCTAAGTAATGACCCTTGTATATTTGACAGCCGACGGCCGACAGGTACCGCTCCCGATATAGAAGCCACTGGATATTCTATCCAGTTCTTTTTATTTGATGTTCAGGATCACGGCCTGATCTTTTACTTATTGTAAACAAATAGTTTTGCGCGGTACTAGCAGGAACTAAGTGCTGTATTTTTCCAAGTTAAAGTAACAATAATTTTAGGTTACACATAGAGCAAAAACGAGTTAGAGGATTAATTTAGCTTCGATCATTTCGAATCTGTATGAAAATATTCTTATATAGCAGTGATTTTGAACGACCGTTATGATTCAAATATTTTATTTTACAGGCATTTGTTTAGAAAGTTAATTAATAAAAATGGCACATCCAGGAGTTTCCATCCCCCTCCAATAGGTAGAGGTGTATGTTGGTACCGGCGGACGCGGGCTGGCGGCCATTAGCGAGATATGAAAGAACAGGTCAGCGCGCCCTAATCGACGCCGCAATCCATCACCCACGTGAATAGGTGAGCCGTACCGACAGCAGACGTGCTATTCCGCTCCATGTTTATTGGGATTTGGGATTAACACGTATAGCTGCTCACCGCTCAGGTCTGATTGATACCTACATGTTTGCATGAAGTATGGTTTATTTTGAGGGGTTGGTTGAAGGTGGAAGGGAAGATTTCTTGGTTCAAGAAAAAATCATACACGGAAGAAGGAGAAATATTTTCTTTTAAATGTTTAAATTTTAACATTTTGACTTTTTGAAATTGAAGATTTTGATCCTAAAGATAGAATCTTTCAATCTACTTTGAAAATGACTCCCAAAAAAGCGAACGACTGAAATGCTATTTCTTTGTAATTATCTAATGGTAAGTATGCTAAGGTTTTAAAATTGAGATTTGATTGAGCGAGATTGTTTTGCTTGCCGTAGCACCTGAGCGACGCGGGCCACGCGTGTGGTGCGCCATCAATACGTTGCAGTTTACTGCGGTGCCAGCACCTCGACGATCGTTTGTCGTTCAGCAAACGATTACAGCTCGCAGCTGTACACAAATCGCTCTCAAGACATAGATACGAATATGTATAATGTCTCCTTACATTGATTCACCTACGTTAGCTTTATTCATCTACATTTCTGAGACACAAGTATAACGTTCAGATAGGTACAAAAAGAAACTACGAAAACCATCTGTAAAATTTAATAATATTACTGCTAAATCAAAATCTATCTTCTTCTTCTTCCTGCCCTTATCCCATTCATATGGGGTCGGCGCAATGCGTATTTTCCTTCCATTCCTCTCTATTACTCGAAAAAATATATAGCTAAATCAAAATCTATATTTTTATAAAAAGTAGGCATTTTCGGACACTTTCGAAACGTTAAATACCTAACTCCAGTTGTGCACGTCTAATAACTGCAGGGTGAAACTTTATCATACAGGTAAATATATATGTTTAAGGAGAAATAGATTAATATTATATAAAGGATAAATAGATATGATGAGTAGTCATGTACATTTTTTTATCCTGAACTTTGTTAGTACAGATGCGCTCGTAGTGTGTATATTTTTGACCTCGATACATATTCTTTGTAAACAAATCTGCACTTGATCGCGTGACCATCACCAGACGTTCTTTTCTTGACAAATAGTCAAGTGATTATTGAAAGGTAAGTTTGACAGATAACTGTATCTAATGTTAATCGTGTCCATGCCTAGGCGTGTTTTATATAATCTCCTTATATGCAATACACATCCAGCTTCAATCAGCCGGTAAACAAATTACGCGTCACCCACGGATCCAATCGAGGCGCATCTGCACATTCTGATTGCACGCCATAAGGCGGCGGGCTCATCTGCTAATCCATTAGCCACCTCGGCCCATATTTAATTGTGAACCCTCTGTACGTTGCACCTAAGCGATTGTCCGCGGACGCACATGTCGTGCCCTAACGTATAAAATTTGATAAATCGCATCGCCAACATGTGAACTACCCTCTTAGCTTAAACGGTCCGTGTTTCGAAACCATCGCCAGATTGATAAGCAAATTTGTATCTTCAGATGACGTATATAGAATTTAATTTCATCCAATGAGTTGTAAGTATAAGTTATCATCATTTGGACACGCATGTGTGATGGCATCATTTAAATTTGAATCTCAGTAGAGATACATAAGGTAACATTTCCAATGGAGGTTGCGGGATAATTGTAAGGTTTGACGGGCGGAATGGCAAATGCACTTTAGTGAATGCCCGTGCAGTAACTGATTTCGCGAGGGATGTAGACTGTAGGTAAGATAATGCAGATGTTTGGAGGGATGAAGGTAGCCCTCCGAGATGGGCCTCACATTGATGACAAAAGCAATTTCCAGTGATGTTTCCGATTTATATAAATGTAATACATTACCTAGCTTATGAAGCACATGTCTAATGGTCTGAAGCAGAAAAACATAACATTGTTAAGAGGAATTTATATTAAAAGGTTATATTTTATGACATCAATATTCTTCATCTTTAAAGATGTATATGTACGTACTGACTTCAATAAATAAATGATAAGGTTATTATGTACAACAGTTTGGTCGAAGCCAAAACAGTAACATAAAAACCTCTGTTTGCAGACTTCAAATTGAATTACGAGAATATTCCGCTTCTGCCCATAAAAATTGAATTTGTAAACTTGGAGCATTGGAGTTTGGAATGAATAAAAACGATCCATCAATTGTGAATCGTCCGCACACCGCTAAACTTTCACCGTGAGCGAATCGATACTAAATTAGCTAATGGAAACTTGATAGCGAACAAAAAACTGAATCCCCGTAAACCCCCATAAGCGCATTTTGCAACGATAAATCTCTGCATTGTCCCGCCTGACGACAGATGGCGTTTTTGCCACCCTCTACAGGTAACTTTATAGTCTCGATTGAGTTCGTCGAGCACAAAGCGCTTTCTGAAACTGTGGAGTAGTTTACTCGTCTAATCGTAAAGGGATGCAAGCGCTGTTTTGTGGGGTAAAAGCATTAGATGCGTACAATAGAATATTCAATTATGTAAATGCACGAGGTGCGGGACATGTGTGCGGCAGTGCGCGTGCGCTCATCGGCCATTTTTGCGTGGATTATGAACGCGTTCGAATAGTAACGGTCGGATTATTGGCGCGCGACAATTTTAATGTGTGCGCTATGAATTTTGAATGAATAGAGAATATGTGCGTTCAATTTCATTGCTCTGGCAATAAATGTTTAGATTATTGTATTATTTTTGTACGTGCATATGTATTAATGATAATTACTATTCTTGACAATACGTAGGTATGCAAGAGTTCGTTGGCAAGTACTTGTACAAAATCTTATGCTTCTGCTTTTTAGGAGAGGTAGAAAGGCTCTACTCTTTTTCTTATCAGTTTAACAAAACAAAGTTCATCAAACATTTAAATAAGCTAACACGTAATAATTAAATAGAGTATTGTGCAATCTCTACAAGTGATCTAATGTAAATCAAACGTACCATAAAACCGCCACCAGTTCGGTACGCGGCGCTCAGTGGGACAATAACTTGGCTCCCAAGCACATAACTATTATAATTACGAGCACATCACTATTAGGAACAATTCGTTAAAAGTGCACCAGATCAAATTTCAATTAAAACTTTACACATTAAGTGTTAAGGGGAAGCAGGAATGATAAAAATATGCGAGGCCCGCCATGTCTAATGACACTTAAGTTTTACCCCGGGATTACGTGCTCCGGGCTTTCGACGAGTAATCACTGCCTGGGATTTGACAATCCCTTTCTGTTGTTTATGAATCACATTATGCAATGTTACCTTTGGGATTATAGCGGCATTACGGAGTATGTTATTTTTCTGTTAATGGTGTTCAATTAAGTTTGTGGCAGTTTAAATGTGATTAAGATGGAATACTCCAAGGCATTTTTTTAAAGAGCTCTGGTATTCTGCTCTCAAAAATAGTCGTATTAAACTTCCTAATATTAAGTAGGTAATTACGATAAGAACCCATAACCTACTTCCATCTATTTATTCCGCCCAAATGTAAGTCCACACGCTTAATTATCAGTTATGATGTTAGCCGAGCAATCAGTCGAGTCATTAAGCCGGTGACCGCGGAGCAGCTCACAGGCATACGTGCCGCGGCGGAGAGCGACCAGATCATGTGCTGATAATATCACTGGATGACCGCACCTTATAGAGGCAGTATTGAGTGTCAATATACTATACTAATTATAATTATTATATTTAATTTACCGGGTTCCAACCAGGGTCAGTCATCAGTAATTTATTTCATTGTGTTCCTAAATATGTCTACCTATTTCAGTTAAAAGATTTTTTCAGTCGGCAAATATTTTTTCAATTAAAAATAACCATGGTACCTACCTACATGCACAAAACTAACCAAGCGCTCAACACAGCAACTATAACACTGACTGGACACCTCCGATTATGGAAGCAAAACCTAAAACACGATCAATCAACAGCAAATTTAGCGCATTGAAAATGTGTGAGCACACGAGTGAGGCGCACTCACAGCGGCTGAGGGCTCAAGTGCTGGGCAAAACTAGTGATGCGCCGACCTGACTGTTTGCACGCCACTACGAGCCATAGAGACTCCCTTCAATTAGTACTGAATTTTTAAACATACATCATCATTTCAATTTTATTTTTATGTGGGTAGGAAGGTAGCTTCTAAGTCATCGCCATGTTTTACATCCGTCCCAATTTTACAGAAAATTACAATATATTGTAGTTTTTAAACGAGGAAATTTGGTAGCGTCGGAAAACAAACATAAAAACTTGAAAAAAACTTTACTGTAAAATGCACCTTTTAGTTAGTAGCTCCTTAAAGAAAACATGTAACACTAATTTTACTTTAGATGGTCAATGCCCTAGGCGACTACCTACGCTCCAAATTCCAGCATTGTTAAGAGTGACTCCATACCTGTCTGTGTGATGCAGTGCAGCTCGCGACCGCACCTTGTCAGCTCACAAATTGACGTGGATTGTTGTCGGCGGATCTTTGTCACGCCGCGCGTAATCAACGAGAGACCAGCGTGACGTCACCAACACACCTATTTCTAGAAGAGTACTACCCATACTAATGTAAAAATCTTTACTGATATAATATTGAAAGCTGAAGAGTTTAGCGGGAACAACTGATTCTGAAAAGGTTTACGGTTTACTCATCAATGAAATATCTTAAGTAAAACTTTCGGAATATTATTTCACAGGCTAGTTTTCTTAGTTTAACAAGTTACAAGTTAAGTATCATGACAGCATTGCCATACCTACTAAAACTTCTAAAAATGAGTGAATATAACAAGAATCAGAATATAGGGGCTATTCACAGTAACGACTAACGGAGGATAGGTAAAGCTGAAAGTCACTTCCATCGTCGTAACATCCATCGCAGCAGATATATCACGGGCCGATCGCCGCACTGCAGACCGTTCGATTTTACGCCTAATCTCTAATTATGAGCGCCATTCATTTGTCATACACCAGCGACAACCCAAATGACATTAGCGTTAGTTGAACACGTCCACCTCGCGTCAACAATACAACGCTTTGTTTGATTGATCTCTAAATAAAATATGTCTGTTTTAATGTTTGAATGCCGATTTTGTATTTGTTCAATGTAAAACAACGAAAAGGTAGTGCTAGCTTTAGATCTTCTGTGTACATTCAATACCAAAATAGTAAATCATATCTACCACTTCGTCGTACACATTCGCTATTGCTTCCATACAAAATATAGTCAATAAGAGATTCCTTATCATAGTGTACCTTCACCACTTACTTAGGTAACGAGCTGCCGAGAATGAACAGGCAATTACATTTAAAGTCAACAGCAGCAGTTCTTAACAGACGTAAAACTTGACTCACAACAAAGGCAGTTTACCAACAACTTGCCACAACAAAGTGTTCCGTCAGAACTCTCACTCCTTACAATAAACGAACACGTGGGTGAACAACGCACGAAAAATAAAAATATTGGAAAAGAGTATTTTCAAGAAGTACTAGTAGGTTTGAAGCGGAAAAATCACACATTAACTGAACAGTGCAGAGAAGGAGGAAGTACTTGTAGTTTGGTGTTCTTATTATGTTGATACCTAAATTATGATGTAGCACTTATACTTCAGAATGATCTAGTTTTTTTGCCACACCTTGCTATGATACGTTACACCTTCTGCGCCTCGCTATGTGGCAATAAGGTGCAGCAAGATAATGCCACCTCTAATGTAATGGCGGGAGGTGATAATTGCTTTCTTCAGACGCCTCTCACGTGTCCCAGGGGTGCCACACGACCATTGTTATGGAAATATTAAAAATATATAGCGCTATAAAATCTGTTTTGTGAAAATCACGTGCAGAATTAAAAGTAAATCCTCATTTTTGTCCTGCTATGCTAACCCTTAAAAATTCATTTAATTTTAGTCAATAACTGTCTATTTTTTAATATAATTTGTTATTTAATCTCTCTAATCACCGCTAATGAGGCACAATTGATTTTTTATTGTAATGCGGCGACCGGTCGCCGCTCGGGGACGAATAGGTTAAGATGAAAACGAAACCAAAAGATCAATTATTATGAAAATCGGTCCACCCGGTCTCGAGTTATAAGTTTTGTCACAAAGCCGACTTTGTTTTATAGGTAGGACAAGTCCTATGTACTTACTTAATGATTATGAGATAATAGGATTAACATTTTTTTGTGCTACATTTAACAGCTATTAAATTACATATATTAATAATGGACTGTTAATATGTTGCACACAAATGATCAAGGTGACTTATCGGTACAGGGAATGCACTCATAACAGTTTTGATGCAAGTGTTCCATTAGTCAGAGCTTACAAATTAACAAAGTTATCTCTACTTTCAGATAAAACTGTAGGCAGCGGATATTCATTACGTACAAATAACCAACACATTTATTATTCAAACTTTGTAATTAATGAATCATAATTGACTTGTAATCAGACGCAATATATTGTAAACATAAGGTACCTAGGTATGTAGTTGAATGTGAACACATTTAATTTTGTGGTTTGTTTATCATGTTGGAATTATTATTTCACGAATACAAAGGTATTGTTTGTAATATTACTAATTATATTTGTCTGGTCTTTGTCTCAATGACAGGTTACAGAATATAGTATCTTCTGTGTATAGGGTTATGACGTGTCAATGCTTGTTATATTTATAATACAGAGATAATGAGATCTCGAATATTACGAAGTATTATATCTATTATTATATAAATCAAGCCAGGTAAATTTAAAAATCATTTTGCTATGTAGGTAGGTACTTAAATAGTGCGCTAACCCAGTAAATACCTACCAAAATAAATAGAGCTTGGCTGTAATATTCCAGTCAGGGTATTTTTGTACAGTACAGTGTCAGCCCTGTTTCGTGACAACGAGGTGACTGCGTCGATTTGCATACATTGTTGATAAACACCGGCGCTCGTTACGGTGCAGGCGCACAATTACACCGACACGCGCTTAGCGTTACATTCATTACGTGCTAACTTGTTTTGACAAACTCTCCTACGATAATAATGTTTTGAGCTTTTTGATTTCAGTGTTAACTAAGAATGAAGCTGAACAGCTATTTTTTTTCCATAACTGCACGTCATTAGGTAAAACTCCATACTGCACCCTTTGAAACGATTTCAACAAATTTCGTTTTAAACAATATGTAGATTGCTATCGGCCCGCCATGTTCTTTAAAAAGCTCGGACTGGCTCCATATAATTTAATATAACCACATACATGGACATCTCCAGTCTCAGACGTTGGAGAATTCTACAAACGACCGCACGGATCCATTCGACGATACACAAGCAATAATCCGTTTACTTTTATCTCTCAACCCCTTGTGCAATTGACAAATTAATCCACACATTTACTTTAGCTGCTATGTCCTCAGTAATAGAGTTGAAAATAAGTCGTGTGGGCTATTATCTGATTTGGCGGCGACTGTCCGTCAAAGAGGTTATTACCTGAAGGACATAAAGCGATCTGGTCGAAGCGAGTCCGGGCTACGGCGAAGACGCCCCGAGCGAATAAAATGCAAATATTGTGTAGTGTAGTGCCCTGCGAGGAAACGTACGGTGCCCGGCCACTCACGGTAGAGATGAGACCCGGGACTGTCGATAAGGGAACATGGAGATGAATAATAAACTTATGAAAAACAACGTTGCGTAGCAAGATTATTACCAAATTGTTCACGTCATTAATTTTTTTATTTATTAATTTCTTTATGTACAAGCACAACATAAGTGATCGGTATAGAAACAACATAATTAAACAAGGGTATACCTGTAGTGCTGCTTATGTCATGTTAAAATAGCACGCATAAGTGAAGATACTTGTGCTATATAAAAGACATTTAATTTTTGTATCTTATGGTTATAACTCTTATAAGTTCCTACCTACAACCTGCTTATCGTGGCCAAAAAGATAAAAGCATTGAATAACTGTTATAATCAGTAACTAATCAATACGTTAACTAAACGTTATTGAGCTCGACAAGTGGCCATCGACAGATCACGTCCTTATCAGCAAACCGCTGATTCGGTGCGTCGTGTCGCGTCGTTTACGAGGGTAGCTGTAAAGTGTAAAAAGCGCAAAGTGTTTGTTTATGCGAGCCGCGGTGGGCGGCACGGACAGAACCCGCTGCCCGCCCGCACATAAACCCGGCCTGCACATTTACTGCCAAACAATCGTTTTTTCATTTAAAACGGACCGTTTTATGTCTTTACTTGATTTTAGAAACAACGTTGTGAGTTGCTTATTTGCTGAAGTGAAATTCAATTTGTTTGACTTGAGTTAAACCTAGAGACGAACGTGGCCAGAAGATGCTAACGACCTTACTGATATCGTTTCGTGAGTTCGTTTATGTTTTATTATCTTTACTTTTTATACATACCTACATTTTTTCAAGAATCATTCGTCTAGTTCTCTTTCATAGAATAGATCACAAAAACCGCCGATATTCCTCCGTAACGCAAGTATTCTAGGAAAAACTATAGTGTTATGACAGTTTTACAGCTCATTGTGGCCTTAAGATATCTAAGATTCTAGCGCATTCACTGTTTTTGATGTCAATAAAATAATAAGTCTCCATAAGTAGTTTATTAAAACAAACGTAAGTACTGAGATAAGACGATCGAGCCTGTTACGATGAACTATAAACAGCAACTGCTACTAGAACGGTTGTAGTCCATCGTAGTGAAAACAGCAGTTGTAATCTGATCAGTGATGTTCATAAGTACTTGGCGGTCCCGGGAAGTGTCCAGTATAGTTTTGTAAAAGATACCGTTTTCCCCTGTTTATTAATTAATTTCTGATATACATAATTAAATAAGTAAATTTTTCAATAAATAATAATGATAGTTATTTTAGATTAGGTTTGATAAATATATACGCTGTGACTATTATCATGACGAGAAATATCTTATTCTAAAATTGCTTATAGCTAATAATATGATTAAGTAATTTATCTATATAATTAAAAAAGCACATTTTGTACTGGTAATAGATACCGGGAGATCCCACAAATCCATGGGTATCCCGCGACGTGGTTTAATTTCGAATGAGTAGCAACACTATTTACGCGTAAATATTGTATTGTTTTACGGTGGTTTTATGTTATTGGCGTAATGGGGACACTTAGGAGTCACCGCATACGAATTGCTTCGATACAGCCATGGCTTATGAAGTTATTACTTTGTTTCTTTCGCGTAAAAAAACTCAAGTTCAATTTGGAGTCAAGTGAATTTATTAAGCTGGTCTACAATTCTCAAACATGTTAGGTACATTATTGTGCATCTATTAATGTTAAAAAATCTATTGACTATCACAGTGTCATAAATAAAAAAGAAACTGAATTTCGTCTTTGAAAACGGTTAAATTACAAAAAAGTAAATATATCTTCTAATTCCCAAAATAAACCATAATTATGTCAAATACATGTGTTTATTACTCTTATGAACATAATATAATTTTTGATAGTCCGCGGAAAGTGCTAGTACCTATGGAAGAATTTTATATCCAATAAGTAGGTAAAGTATAAGCCGTAGCACTCGCAATCACAAAATTGGATCGCGACCGCACTCTTATTCAAATTGTTTCGCCCTTTTTAATGCCCACGATTTTATCCCTACGCGTTCATAATACCATTCAACAAACTTCAAAGCACCACAGCATAGAAAACTGTACAAGCAGAGTTTTAAGCCACTGGAGGTTTTCTAAAATTTCTGCTGTTGGATTCTTATACTGTGACATGAGTAAAACTTGGTTGTTGAGTACTGTAAACGCTGTACAGTTTACGATCGTCCAAAACTGACATTTACTCACGTTTTGATTTATGAAACCGCTACAGAGGATCTCTTTTGTCTGTTGATTATTCGATGGCATTGTATCGAGTCACTCGGTGGGAAAACATCGCTTTTTATTCCCTTAAAGTTATTTCCATGCGATCTTCGGCCGCGAAATGAAATTTCTTTGTCTTTCCACAAAAAATGAAACAGCGATGGACCTTACATGGTAAATGTTCGTGCCTAATTTGCGTCTAGACTCTCGTCTAATTGTTTCTCTTTTTATTGCATATTGCAAAGGCCTAAAAAAGATTATTAAACTGCATTATTAAAAAACTTTAGAGGTACCTACCAACATACATACTATGTGCCAACCTATGTTATTTTTATATAAAAGTATTATTCCTGTAACTAGAATGTAATGCGTACACAAAGTGGCATGGAGTACTCTAAGAAGCTTGTTTCGACGGCAGTGTTAACTGGCAGCCACTCAATAACACCGATATGTGAGACGTCGGTGCGTGTTAGGTGGACATTTAATTGTCGCAACAACTCTCAAGTGTGTCTGAGTGTGTCGGCGGCGACTCTGATTTATTGTGATCAGCGGCAGATACATGCGCCGACACTAGCGAGCGGGACCTCGAGCACTTGATATGTACTCGCCAAGACAAGAGTTATTGGGAACACCCACATGTAGGTTTGTATACATACTTAATTTTATTCATAGATAACTTACTACAAAAGGTCCCACATATGATGTAGGTATGACCACAGAACAGGTTAGCATGACTACCAACATGATCTTAAAAGATAAGCTCTACCCACTTAATTAAAAGCTCAAGATAAATAAAAGCAATAAAATAACAATTCAAATAAATCTTGTAAAATAACGACAAAGTAAGGAAAACAGTCATTACACGTAAACAATATTTTTATTACGAGATCAATATGTAAAAATAGTTACTAAAACCACAGATTTTATTATCACCACATTTTATTCCTGTCCTTTATAGGTCAATGAAAAGGGGGTATAAAAGTTTTATTTGTCCATTGCAGGAGTAATCGCATGTCGCGTGTTTATCGCGGGTGTATCGCGGGAGGATCGCGTCTGTGTGTATGTGCGGCTAATTGGGCCTGGATCAGATCGGGCGACGTGCGATACCGCGGGGCGCACTGCCTCTAGCGCCTTGTGGTCAGATGTAATACCCTCTGGAGGCGGCAATACTTATTTAGATGTTACAAGGAACGACTGTTGAAAATAGATCATGCAGACCATTTATATATACCTACCTATCTCAATTAACTGGATTATGATCATAGTTTACCTTCTAGAAAGCTAACTATACATGTTTCGACAAGGTATTGTTAATTCTGAGAAATAAAGGAAACGCTGTCTATAATTACTGATTCCCTCAGCAGAAGCCATATCCACAAGTCCTTAATGTTCGCGCATCTCGGTCACGTATCGCCAAGTCAGCGCTATAAATAACTTATGGCGCTAATCCGATACGCGGTGATTTGTTGCCTATTTACTTATTTGCCTAGCCCTCTTGTTAACATACACTCGACCTACTCTATTACGTTATATCACTTCCACAAAAACGATTTATCTTCAACTATTTGCCTGTCTTCTCGTGTATCCCATATTGTTCTGTGTTGTCCGCAAGAACCCAACATTCTCAATTAGTGTCAAACCAAAAATGTTATGTGAACTACAATATAAACACATCTCATCTGCGTTATGTTTTACAAACAAATGCTATTTGCATAACCAGTTTTCTTAAGAAAAATGTTTTTGGAAAATTAGATTTCTTCGCATTGGCCGCTCCTCGAGTGCCCTATATTCCCTGCACATGGCTTGCTAGCCCATCTCTTTTAACGCCGATAAACAGTACTCATAAATTTCTTATTTATAATATAATAAAATTTATAACCGCCATAATCCCCGGCAAAGCTTACAGTAAGACAATCTCTTATTAACAATTCCCTAACAGCACGTCTCGGCTTCATGTTTTTTCGTCAACCTGGCTTAAGTAACGCAAACTTTCTGATGGAAATATCGCCTTTGGGAGCTGTAGTGATAAGAGAGAGATTCGTTTAACTTTTTGAGGGTGAAAGTAAATAGTAATGCTCAATAACCATCGGCATAAATAGTATTAACAACAATTGATTTACATACAAATTGCTTTAGACAATATTGCTGACAGAATGGCGCGCGTGACGCGTACCACACATTCTGCGTGGCCCCACAGTACGCGACTGTCGGTGGCGGGGACTGGTGCACTCCAAATATCCCCAACATATCTTCTTATGTACATAAATGCAAGTATAAATACTCATTTGTTTTTTTTTTATAATATTCATATTTGAGCATTATTTAGAGTCGCAGTTTTTCTTATAAACACATATACGTCTAAAAAATATGGTCCAGGCCCAGTTTATAAATCCTGAGAAACGTTAGTGCCAACTATACCAACAGTCAACAGTCTAGTTGAATGCCAAAAGCAATTTCCCGCTCAACAGGGCTTTTTACTTGATGTAGTAAATCTAGGAATTTTGTTTTTATTTTTGCTTTTAACATAAGGTTAAAATCAAGTTACAATTCTTGATAACTTATTTATTAATGTTTTGTTAACAAAAAAGTATATTTTAAGAAACATATATTTTTAGACGCAGCGAATAATGATGTTCAAATCGTAGAGTTCTGTTGCACTTATCATATCTCTCAGAAGCTCGCTGATTTAGTGGCTTCATCACAAAGAGCGCACTAACTCCGAGCATATGTGAGGGTCGCGCGAAGCGTATGTATGTGTGTGTGTTATACGGCGATGTATGAGAATAAGAGCACCTGATTGCGCGTCTGATTGAGACGAGGACTGTTTATTTTTATTGGGAATAGTGAGCTTGCTGCATTACCTTCGTACAATCTTGAGAGGGGAATGTATGCTTTATAAGTTCAATTTGCTTAAGTAATGTATTGGAAAATACACGAGGCACGAGCCGGCGATTTAATTTATTAAGTTTCAAATGAAAACGCTCCGGAATATCGCACTAATCTTGTCTATTGCTGGCAATAAGTTCAAATATCTCAGCTTACTTCAAAATAGCGTATTGGTAGAAAATTACGTCGAAAAAGTTTACTAAATGAGTATATGATGGATCATAATCAGTCTGTCTGGTATGGTCTGTCAGTCTACTACTTACTAACTAATGACTATTTCTGTTTTTTTTTTATGTTCAGATTTAAAATTTGTTATAATGCACGTACGACGAACGTACAATATGTGCATAGTATTACACAAATGAGCACCATAACTAAACGGCCTTTAACATATTCATTGACGAGCTTGTCACCATAACCCGACAATTTATGAAGATTCCTTCAGGCCGACATGCTGCCTACTTTAACGAATAAAATTAACTAGTTGTGGACAAATATGGCAATAAATATGAGGCGAGCAGCCGGCGGCCTCTCTCTATGCAAATATAATAGGCTTTATCTAAGCTTTCATTTTGAATAGGTACGTTACGATACACGGATGAGACCGCGGATGTACTGCACGCAAAACAACTTAGCTCTTAGAAAGTTTGCTCAAGCTGATATTTAAAGATCTTGAGGTTGTAACAGCCACAAAAAACACACTTATTGTGTCCATTCGAGCCAAAGAACATTTATCAGGCAAGGATATAAAAGTTAGACAAATTATACATTAAATTTTTTAACAATCGACAGTTTCCTAGCAATTTTTAATAACATTTCACGTCATTCACGAACCACGTCTAAAATTTCACAATAGGCTCTACAAAACTCCTCATCTGGCGAGCGACGCGCGACGGACCGACCGAGCAATTTCCTCTGCTGTCGCTACCGGCTATCTTACCCAAAAAAATATGAACATTCATTTTTTCGTACATATTACGTCTGGGACCAGTACGCAAGTTAACTCGGTCTGTAGGTATAGCTAATAAAAACTTACGACACGCCGCCGCTGCGACAGTACGACATTGTCGTATGACACACGACTATTGCGGTTTAGTCAAATTCGACTAATCAACAATATGTTACCGTGTAATCGTCTATATGTCGTGCCGCAGATCGCCGAGCTATGGTAATGCCGACTGTATCGCGCTACCATGCCCTAGTTAGGTCTTTATAAATAATACTATTATTAGGCCTTGCAATTCGGGTCACATTGTGTAGCTTATTAAATATATGTATCCTCTGTTTTTTAATCCAAGATACTAAATTGACAAGTGCAAATGCAAAACTGGCGTAAAGCTATTGGAATCTATGTCATTTTCGTATTTTTACTTGTCAATTTAGTCTCCAGGACTAAAAAACAGACTATAGAACAAATATGTCTGAGCATGAGTCTCTTAACTCGATCATAAAATTAAAATAGATCCAATTTCCTAAATACCTACACCACACAGCAGTGACAATCATTCAGTTTGACATATATACTGTGTACTACTTAATTATAATGAAGGTATATAATGTTCACCCATGCTCATAATTCTTAAATAATATAAAGCAACAGGAAAGATATAGCCTGATATCTCAATGGTCTGAATTGTGTAGGTTAATATTTTTATATTGATTATCATAATACAACCTCCTTAGATAGGTGCGTAGGTCGTAAAAAACAAAGCTCACCCCCTTGCCCCCTCCCGTCACCGCCCACGGAGTTTTTCTCGTCACAAATCAAGCGGATCGCGTTTATTTAATATTTGCCCCCAATTAATTTACATAATCCTTGTCAACCACAGGTCTCGTCTCCTGTAAAATATCTACTTCGTCTTCTCAAAAGAAATAAGAATTTTTAATGTAAGGTTTTAATCTGAAGGAATTTGTAAGTAGGATCGAATTCGAAGTTTGTTATAGCGGGTATGCAAATAAAGCTACAAATATAAATATCCAATGTTATAAAGCGCACTTTAATGCTACATTTTTAATGAGACCATCTCTATTATAAAAGCCCACGTCACTCACTGACTCACTGATTCTGGAACGCTCGCACACTATGATAATTTTTAAAGAAAGAACACATAACAAAGAGTTTATCATAAAAAAGTTTCAAAAACAATATTTTCGCGAAACGTCAATGACTGAAGAAAAGTATTAAGTTTTGTTATGATTCAATCAATGTTTCCGGCAAGACGTTTCTATAATACTTTACGCGCGAGCGAAGCCGCGGGCAACAGCTAGTCTATAATAATTTAACTATAAGATTTATTAATGGTTTTTATGGTTACATTAAAGTAATATGTGTGTGTAATATGGTTACAATAAAGCGCTAAAACTATGCCATATTTAGTAAACGAGTATCTTGATCATCTTAATTTATTTTTCATTTTTTTAAACAAAATATAAACTTGAATATGAATTATTTAAAAATAAAATTAAACCAGCTCTCATCACAGCTCCCAGGTATGAACATCATAAACGAGAACAAAACGGACTTGTGTTGTCCGTCATGAATATTAACCGACGCAGCGGCGTGTGAACTCAACCTTACCATCCCCCCCCCCTCCCTCGTATCTCGTCCCCACTGTATCCAACTCGCGTAAATCTACATAATTCACATTTTATCGATATCGTAGGATATTATTGAGGTGGATAGGTATTCAAATCACTGTTTGATTTATTCGTCCAAATGTTTTTGTTAGGAGGTAGCACCATAGTATCTATCTGGTAGTCATTAGTATGATGTACAGTGTTAATAATTAATATAAGTATGTTGAGTAACACGTGAATAATTATGTCTCCAAATAGTTTTTGAATTATTATTTTTTTAACAACGGTGAACGTTTAGTTCTCACGTCTTGCGTAGGCACCCAACTAAAGAGTTGAGCTGACTCCAAAAAGTATACAAACTCTATAAATTAATATTATATACCTACTTGTTAAACAGGTAGAAGAGATAATACAATGAATTAGAATTTGAATATGGCAGAACCTTCATGTACAAGAATAAGATCCTGAAATATAGCACTTGAATTATAATTTAATGTTTAAATTTATTTTTCATAACATAGAACTGTATAAATGTTAATGAAACGACATTAAAGTTGGAATAAGTGTTTCCATTAATCGCTTGGTAGTCGCCGGACTATAAATTAGTGTGGGGCCATAAATCCCGCGGGTCGGTGACGCGAGCCGCTGTCCGCCCCCCGCTCCGCTCGTGCCGACTGCTCACAGCTAGAAAGCTGTACGCCACATTAATTAATTATGCCTTGTTTTGTAAGTGCGGTAACAACGTTTTATGAAATGTTTTTTGGATATTTAATGAATTCAAGATTATTATTCAGCGATAAGTCTATTTAATGATTTCATACTAGTAATATTTCGCTATCGAATGATTATGATTATCTACCGACCGTTGATGATCTCAAATAAATAAATAACGCACAAATTATGTGCGTTATTTGTGAAACTTGTTTTAATACTTGGAAACGCTTAATTTATCGGTCATCATGTTAGATACTTTGTTCCATCGCAGCACAAAATCGCAAACGGTTTTAATATTAATTGCTGTTGGGTCCCGCAGCCAAGACGTGGTCGGGGGCGCGTCTCAACAAAACTCCTTGTTTCGTGTCAATTTGCTTAAATCAAAGAAGAAAGTAATGCATTACTGCGCAACAGACTTTTTCTATCTAGTTGTGCGGTCATTTGGCTCTGTTTTAGATTCCCTCATTAAATCTTGGCTTAAGGTTTACTCAGGGAGTTACTTAGCTAATTTATTGGTTTAGAGTTTAAACGTAACACGATTTTTCCTCTTCAGCTGCAATAATTCTGCCTTTACAGTTTACTATTATGGTCACGAGAAGACTTTTCAAGGCAATCTAATCAAGAAAATCTTCACAATATTTACAGTAATTACGAAAGAATCTTTAAATTAATAGTTATGTTACACTCTTTTCCTTTTAATTCTTTTCATCTGAATTTCAAAACCAGCTCCTGTCCAAAACCGAGTCCTTGAAACATATACGCCTTACAGGTTCTTTAATGAGAAAATTGTACTAATGTTGCAAAATCCAACGCCTTTTACCTACTCCACTAAAACCTAAAACATTTAAAATAGTTCCCATTGCATGTTGTTTGTGTATGTTGGTTAGTGCCACAAAACACGGCGCCGCACTATGCGACACGTTCGATCGCAGTGTTATATAAATTTCGCGGGACAACACTAGCGACAGCGCTGCGCTCGCGACGACTGTGGACCTCACTGCTTCAAGATATTCAAGTGGTGCGAAGTGGCTGCTAAATTTAGCTCTGTCATAGGCAGCAGAGGCTTAAGATATTGCGACTCTGTTAAATACATAAAAACCAATGAATTGGAATGTTTCAATTACAGTTGAAATTCTAATTAGTGACTATCATAATAAAGAAAACATAGGCTATAACATTATATACCAACTATAAACAGTCTCAACTCCCTTTGTTTGATTCCACTCACATGTTCTACTACCTTAAAATAGACAAAAGCTTATCGAAAAGATATACAAAAAGGTGAAAGGATCAAGTCCGTGAGTTCAGTAGTGACCCAAGAGGTCCACCGAAGCCGAAATAACCCGATGCGAAAATTAAAACTGCATTGCACAGTCTTTGTTATTCCGTGCCCGCGTTATATTCGTAGAACTAACCGCCCGATGCACTGACTTGCTGCTGGCCGGCGAGGGCAGAAGGTACACTGTGTAGAAATTTATTAAAAAATACTAACTACTTTTACTGTTTTATAACATTCTGCTGAATATGATACGAAGACAAGAGTGCAGTGATTATCATATTCTTAACCAGTTTGTCTTTGACGTTTTGTAAAATCTAGAAGTCCTAGCTAACAGACCTGGTAAGCAGCACCGTGTGTATTACACGAACCATTTAGATACACTTTGACCCTTCATAACTCAAAAAGTATATGACAGAAACATGTCAAATTTGGTTCTTAATTACAATTTAATACGTACTCGAACAACTACGCTCGATAAGAACAGTTTTTTTAGTCTGTTACATTAGAGAACATTATATTTGCACCTATGTTTTAAACATATTTATTCGTTTTAGGCGTGGCGTATTATACGACATCAAAAACAATAGCAAGTTGTCTAAAATTTAACATTTCGTAGTTGACTTTCTGGCGTACACTGTGAAGTCCCCTGTTTGTTTAGAGACAACTTTGTACCAGCTTGGCCGCTATAGATAAATTAAAGTGTTCTGGTTAACGATTAGCCGCTGTAGTCTTTGTAAACGAGTAGTAAAATTTAACGTTTAAGACTTAGTTACACGGTATTCGTGTCATCTGCTTACCTCGAAAACAATAATGTTAAACGCTCGGGTGGTGCGATGTTCGCCGGTAAAAATAGGTCACTTTGAAGACGCCTCAGAAGTTTCTGAACGATAGCACTTATGACACGAATGCTGTTTAACCTGAATAGCTTTAGCATCAAGACTGAAGTGATATAGATATACCACTGCATAATTATATGAGAAATGAAATGTAAGAACCTATTTTTAGTTTTCAATTGTTCTCACAAAAGTGACCAATACAACAATATGTTTATATACCTAGCTACCGAAGTAAAAACCTATTTACATAAGGTATAAATCCTGTCAAATATATAAAACAGAAAACTTAAAAAAAATGTTTAAAATTTAAAGGCCTTTTAGCCACCATTACTTCCTAGCACCTTGTCAGTTTCCTAAAGTAAATCGAATAGTAATGAATTCCTGAAATAGAAGTTCAACCCCAAAGAATAATCAATTAATCCAAATCCAAGATGTACATTGTAAATCTTAATGTAGTTCATTCGTTTTGTTGCATTGCAGCGAGCGAGCTGATGCCGGCCGCTGTCCGCAGAGCGCGGCGGCGGCGACGCGACGCGGCACTACGCGGTGCGGTCCGGTCCGGTCCGTCGCCTCACTTAATTTATTTGCTCCGATCATGTCGCCTCTTACTTCCACCGCGTCGCATCGGTACAGTACCCTTTTTTTTTAATCTAAGCCCGTAAGCAATGTTTTAATTTAAGGTTTTAAATTAAAATGTACTTTGATAACCTGCAAATCTTACGTAAAATTACTTATATCCATCTACGGACCTACTAAATAGTACTCTGTACGGACCATTGTTAACTTTTTCAATTAAAAGCCGTTACTAAGAACGGTATATTTGAACGTCTTACCTTCTTTGCATTTAAGCCGTAGTACTAACAGGCTTACGGCAGGAATATTAACGTAACCAATTAACAGTAGAAGGTATGACGGACACTGTCCCTAATTCTAATTTATGCAAAGACCAAATGAAGCAAAATCCTGAATCAAAGACTGTTCGGATCCTGTTCAAACAAGTGAGGGCAACTAACTGCTGCGGCAATTTGACTAATTGGCGACCTCTTAACAACTTTAAGAAAGTTGCTTTATAAGGCTTGAGGTACAGAGATACCATCTCGGCGATATAGTAACCCCAGAAATAAAATACATACAAAACTATTTCTGTGAATTTCTGACTAGAGAGGTTAATGTGAATAGAGCAAGTTTTAAAACTAAGATAAACTGGGGGTTATTCTATGTCCAAACAAAACGTAACGTGGCAAAACGCAGATTATAGTTCAAGATCCCGGGTTCCAAATCCTTTTAGTGTTTTAAACGTCACTGGGTAGTGTTGGTATATACGTGTTAAGCCATTTAACAGATTTTTTTACCTGAAAGTACATTAAGTCGAAAGAGATAATTATAGCCTTTCTTACACGTATAATCACGTTAAACCACTTTTACTTAGTGAACAAGGCCCCTGAATATAAATTGTTAGCGAAACAAAAACAAAAAAAATACTAAAAATTAATGATACCGTTTAGTCGCATCTTGCAATGTGTGTGTAGTCGAAATTAACAGTGATGAGTCATGTACCCCTGCCCCCGGGGACCATGTGGGAATGTATTCAAACTTCAAACAAACCCAAGGGGATAAATCGCCGCCATTAAAAATACTCCAGCTCTCCCTCCTACTCTTGATAATGCTTTTAAATTAAGCCTGAAAATCAAATCATACACTCGTCCTCCATAAGTAAACAGCATGTTATTTCCGTGTTGTTCCCGGTGTGCCCGCGCCTTGTCGGGCTTACGGTGAGTGAGCAAGTTGTGAGTCGAGCACAATTAGTGACAAAGTACCGCCAACTCGAGGTCCGAGTGTCCACAAGTCCACTCTCATGTATTTGCATACGTGGCACGTCTTAGCTTATAGCGCTACGCTCTACACTCGACTTCGCTCATTACATTATTATGCGATTAGTGTTCGAAAATTTGCCGTCGTAATGTCCACATTCAGACCTAAGAGTTATGCGAAAAAAAGTAGTAAGTAATTTTCAAGGCGTCTTCATGATTGACGTCATACAATCATCTAGGTACATCTAAAATATTAACACCACCTCCACCTAAGCTGTTTATTTGAGAATAAGTTTCACATGGTTGACCTATTTTTGTTACCTACCAATAAAATTTGTCATCACCTGATGTAAATTTTTAGAGCAATATAACACAACAAGGTCACCCACCGTACTTCTACAAAATTAGTTTTCCATACCTATAAGTTTTCAGCAAACCTCATCGTGCTAGCCAGTTTAATCTGCGAAGCAATCAAACTTCTCTCATCCATATGTATAATCGGACATCAGCACTTCAATGTACAAAGTAAACGCACAACTACACGCTCTTATGATGTCCTGGTACACGTGGATTTAATTTTGATTGCGTTTTAATATTACTAAATTCGTACTTAATATACAAGAAGAAGGAGCCTGTAAGTCTTAAGTGTGTTACAGCCAGCCTCCTTTTATAAATTCTGAGCACAAATCAAGGCTGTCCTGAAGGGCGGCAGAGTATCTCGGCAAGGCATTAGGCCCTCATCGGCAATCAGTAACGACACGTAAGCACAACAGTGAGGCATCAATCTCGACGCGACACGCCCACACAATAACCTGAACACTCGCCAAGATAAACTCCGCACTTGCTTCAACAACGTACTTATCACACGGAAAGCTTTTTCTTCTTGTTTGAATACGTTTGGTTATCTCGACCTTAGTTAATTATATATAGCACGGGATAATTCCTATATATATATTCCTATGGATAATTATGATCAAAATGCAAATGATTTGGTCGTGCACGTGTCTCAGATGTACCTTCTATAAAGAAAGGCTTAAGGACTGTGTATACTAATCTCACCTCAACAAACTCTGGCACTTACTGGTGGCTGCTGGGCACAACCGTGCAGTTTTTAATCCTCGAAGCGTTGCTTTAAACTTTTTAATTCATCCCGCGCGGGACGACCACGGCACGCAAATACGACGAGCTTACACAAACTTACTGACGATGTTTTTTCAAGGTACAAGTTACTTAGACAGCCAACAGAGTGCGCTACTATTGTATATATTTACTATTTTTTGTAGCGGTATCTTACAAACCAATAGTTCATACCTACTTAATTTACATTTGATAGTACAAAACGCTAACAAAAGACGTTATAAAATACTACTACAATTTAATCGTACGTTTCGTTTTTCTGTACAAAAATAGTCTGAGATACAGTGCATAACAATATAAATATAGAACGCGACCCGCGAGTCAAGGCAGTGTCCGCGATATTGTGATACATCGTGATAGTGCGCGCATCATTGTAATCTTTATCTTAATGTCTTATCACTGTAGCTACTCTGCGAATACGACAGAATTTTAATAAACAATCCATGCAGTATAAAACTTAGTGACAACTTTTTAAAACAAAAATAAAAACCTGCGCGGTGAGAAACCCAAAGATTCATACTACACACACATGTTTTATTAGTGTAATGAGCTTCTAACGATAGCTAGCACACATTCACGCGCTCCGTATCTAAGTGGCAGTTATTAGCGCTATAAAGTATTCTCCGCGCTGCGCCCGCCGACGCCGCGCCGGTGCAGTTCAAGGGCGCGGTTTCCACGTGCGGCGATATCTACATCATTACTATTATGACTTTATTGTCGCCTCGTGTCTTAGGTACGTGGTGATGCGATACACGGCTCGCATAATACATGCTGACTTCTGTTATTAGGACCAATAAGCCGTGAGGTAAACTGAAAGAGACCCAATTCCTACTGTTCACAGAGACTATTAATTGTTCGGGATCGAACGGACAAACTCTGAAAATGATAATGGATTATGCGTACATGTCATAGTGTAGGTAGAGGCGAATTAAATAGTAGTATTATTGATGTCGATCGTAGAACACGTAAATGTTTTAAATGTAGTTGTCTCTGTATTCAATGGTGTCTGTTAGCTTTAGGCACCAGGGTCAATTTCATTCCTAGTATAATAAACATAGAATTTTTCATTTCATTTTGGTATACTATAGTTTTACGACTAGGTACGTTTATTGAAGTTATATATACCAACTCAGATTATTCCTTTATATTTCTTCCCCTTTCGGCAAGCGACGACAGTTAATATCCTAAAAGAAAATTAAAAAGTCCCGATGACTTGTTTACAAACACCGTGTAGTGTCATCGTCTTGGGAGGAACAAATCAAGTGTTTCTATTACAAAACAACGTTGTAATGGGGCTGTAAAGCGATCATAAAAACACGAGGACACCGCGTCAAACACCACACCAAGTTTAGCCGGCAACAACTTCCAGAACATGGATTGTAAAAACGTGGATATGGAAACGTACATTAACTATTTATAACGGAAGCCTTTTGTACATTCATGGATATTTAAAACTGAAAGATTTCATATGAAAACTGAAAAATTAAATACGAAAATGGAATACTTATATTATGTAGATAAAAAGACCGACTAATAAATTCAATTTTTCTCCACATAATCTTCTTTAACGTATTGAAATTCAAATAGTTTTATTTTTTCAAATTGATTATCATAATAGATTGATTAATCACGCATCTCTTACTTATAGAACAAGAATGTATAACGAACTTAAAATGACTAGTCTTATCCAGACTTTATTCAATCCAAAGCAGTTGGTAGTAAATAAAGAAGCTCTGAAGGGTAATTGAAGGGAGTTATTGCAGCGAGTGTGCAATAATAAAAATATTAACACATGTAACTGTCCGGGTTAGTGTCGTTACCAAAGCGACACGAAACTCTCGTAAACTCGTATCACGCAGATCTCATACATATACATTGGGCTGTTTAGCCGTGCGTCAGTCTGCGAGAGGTGTGCGTCACGTAGGTGGGTGACGCCACGTGGACGATGGACGTCGCGCGTCGACACAACACTGACACTTGAGTACCACTATATATTTTAGTTTGACACTAAAGTGTTCATATCAAAGCAAAAGGAATAGTCTACACACAAAATCTAGAGTTATTTTTAGGTAACACACTAGATATTTTATCGTAAATACCTAATTCAATTTAAAAAGGCTTGGCTTCAAGTTATTTTGGTAAAACATGTACGCCACCGAAACACTTTTCTAAATCAAAATACACGATAATTTTTCAAATATTTCAACAAAGAAAATATTAAATATTTTCCATCTGAATTCTCAAACAAATGAGAAAGTAATTGGGTTGTAGAACACGCGGCTGGAATTGATCTGATCACAACGTCTTGTAGGGGAGAGCGCAAATATTTGGCGGCAGTAATAAAATCATATCGGATACCTGCCGGCGCGCGGCGGAGCCCCGCGCCTGTCAAGTGGGTGAGGGAACACGAGCACACACACAGATTTCCGGGATTAGACATACCGACGAAGAATTGTAAACATTTGCTATAGGAGTAAACAGCCAATTAATTGTAGAGTCGGCAAAAGTGTAGAGTCGCCTATTAACGATGTAAATGATGAGTAAGTACTAAAACCAAATGTTTTAATTAAACAAGACATAAAAAAGCTCGGCTACTCCATAATAATACCAAATTCATATGATGAACTCAAAAATGTAGTCCTGAATTTAAAATCTAACAACTTTTTTGACTGAAGAGAGTCCCCAACTAAAGCAAACGACAACCTTTAGAATCCATGACGCTAGTCTAGTACCTGTCTTATCATAACAAATGTAAATGAATTCTCAATTTACACACGAGTACAATCAAAACATCTTTCAATTACAATGGCACCTTCCATCTGCGATGAGATTGGTGTACTGTGTACCGTACCGCGTTTTACCGAGTAGGTGGGTAAGTACCTCCCCGTGCTAACAAAGTGTGGCGGCTGATTGTGCCGGAACCTCGCGCTATTTATGTTTGTTCGTCTTGAGGTGTACGTCTTACTACCCTAAGGTACACAGTGCAGTGTGTTCAGAGAGGCAACTTTATTTTATTTTAATATTTTATGTCAAAGATTTAATTACCATACGGTAGGTATGTATGACAGTTATTAGATAACATAATAAATAAATAATTTATAAAGTTTTTATCATTTTGCTCATTTAGCTATTATGTATACCTAAGTGCGTCCAAATTGGTTCAAACAAAACTGTACTAAAGAACGAAATTAATTTCAACAAATACATATATCGCTTAGGTAAGTTGAAATGTAATATGTTATAGATACCTACGTATTTAATTGTAAAAGAAAAAAAATGTTTCACTATCCCATTGTATCTCTGTATCGAGGTGACTACGGCACAAGGGTGTACCGGTGCGCTGTGAAAATGACTCAATTTACACTTCAATCCAGGTTTTTGCTCGCGGCCATTTTTGTACAATGAGCCGACTCGTGACGTCACAGTCGCAGGCGTTTGATTGAAATCGTGACGAAGTGCCGCACAACCATTGTGCGCTTCATGCTTGTTAATTAAAATTATAAGGAATTACAATATTGCTTTACATAGCTCCGCGTTCGTGGATACAAGGGAAAGGCAGACGCTTTCATTATAAGCACCAAGTACTTATGGAGCGCGATTGTGTGACGCTTTCGATTGAGTGAATTCTGTATTTTCTTTGCTAGAAACGAATCGACTATTACTAAATCTATACATATAATAAAATCGTAAACGACCAGTGTCTGTACATTGAATATTTTAGAAAAAAAACTACATACACATGTTCTATTCATGCTACCGAAGCCGAAAATATAGTTTTTAAAATTTTTGTCTGTTTGTCTGTTTGTCTGTGCGTTTGTACGCGATGATCTCAGAAGCGACTGAATTGATTTAAATGCCGTTTTGATTGACGTATTGCTTCAACTTTCCCATAACATTTAGTAGTTGTTTCATCGAAATCGGTTTTTAAACAAAAAAGTTATGTACATTTGAATCAATAGAAAGCGATATCGGCGGCACATAGTCCAATTTAGGATGAGCTCTCATCAATATGGTCGTCCATATTAAATAGGGATCAAACCTTAAATTTACTCAATCTCAATTCATCTGTACATGTAATCTTTGACATATAAACAACAAAGTAACCATGGCGAAAATAACGTTGCCATAGCGATCAGTTTATTGAAGTATGAATAACTATTTTCGAAGCTTACAGTAAATATTAAACAGCTCGGTGGTTGTACGATAGGAAATGTGAAATATCTTGCTGCATGTTCAAATCCTGATGTTACTACATATTTTGTTTTATATTATATTATTTCTAGCACTGACTTTCTTACAGAATTTTAAATGTATCGAGCTAACCCTTTTTGTGGTTTTATATAATTTTTTAGTTTGTAGTTTTTTGCACAGGTGGTTATTATAAGAAATATTATAAAAACAGTTCCAATTCTTTAAAACGCTCAAGATAGCTTGCTGCTCATGTAATGTTTGATGCCTGATCGAGACAAACAAAAATGTATAAAGTTTTTACAATCACAGGTTACTTTTAAACAGGTGAAGTTCATAGTCAGTTAGAAGATAAGTCCACCATCTCAATCCCGCAATTTTTGCGAGTTACTTGTGAGAAACCAAATTTTCAAATACCTGTAACAGTCGACTTGAGACATCTAAAGCGCATTCAGTGATTCAGTCAGTCAAAAATATTTTTCACAAGCGTACCTATTGCGACTGATCAACGCAAACAACGTCGCGGGTACAGGTAGGTAAGGTTACTTTATTCATCTTTTTGTCTTTATTAAACAGAATGGACGGCATTTGAATCTCGCATCGACTACTGATAAATGCCTGTGTGTGATGAGATCTGATGGCAAACTGCTAAGCTGGCATAAACAAATATACAGGATATAGCGCCCGTTCCAGCTTTTGTTCTGGTCATTATTATTATTTATACACTATGGATGTATTTATCTAGACACTGTTTACGGAAATTCACGAGATCTCTGATTTTCGTAAATTCAGCTTTGGTCAAAATGTACACGTCAAAATTACATTCTACCATTTCCCAAGCTGTTTGAAGTAAACTTCTTTTTTCACCGGTTACAGCTGTAGATACCAATTTTACTGAATAATTCAGTACGTATATGTATTTTGGTAAGAATGGTTATCAGGATTGTTATGACCAACAAAGATCATATAATTATGACCATCGGACAGTCGTGTTGATGTAAGCCCGTCCAAACTGCCTGACCCTGGATTCCAAACTGCCTGACCCTGGATTCCAATCTGAAACCTCGCTCACGGTAGTGGCAATTATGAACACTAGAATTACAAGGCAACTGTCATGAAAATTGCATAAAATACCGGCCTATAAACGTCCCACTGCTGGGCACAGGCCTCTTCCCATAAAGAGAAGGAATTTAATGAGCATTGATCTGGCTTGCTCATTGCGGGTTGGCGATTTCAGATTCAAATGTTTTGGAATCCAGTTTTCCTCACGATGTTTTTCTTCACCGATTGTCATGTAGGTATGTCTTAGAATGATGAAGAAAGTACATATTACTTTGATAAAGTCACATTGTTACTTGCCTGGGTTCAAACCTGCAACCACGTGCATGCGAATCCGGACATTGAACCGTTAGGCCACCACGACATGGAGACATGAAAATTACATATTTAGCTGGAAATTGATTATACGCATTTAGCGTTTTGGTGCCGCTTTCTACCTCCCAGCCGCCTGCAGTGATCCTCCCTTTTGCTCTATTCCAGTACCGTAATGCAAAATTATCAGCAAGGGTAAACAGGACTGTCTGGTATAACACAAAAAGAAAAGAGCCAGGAAATGAATGCCCTTCTCTTTTGGTCGTTTGTGGACACCATACTAATATTTAGGACAGTACACATCGAAAATCCTCCATTCTAATAAGCTATTTTTGCTCACAGCTATATTGACACTCGGCTTAATATCAAACTCAAAATAAATATCGTCGAAACAATCCTTTAAACGTTCAAAGGAAGCTGCTTTTACACAGGTGTATTTTTTAAGGCCATTTGAAGGGAACTCTAAATACCTAATAAAGATAGCAAACGCGATTAGTCGATAACATTTCTTTATTCTTTTAACATATAAATTGAAATCTATTTCATTTTCAGCTGCATCCATAAGTTTTTAGAAATCTGTTTTGCACACCCAGGAATCGAACATTCTAAAATGCGTTAAATTACACCCTGTACTGTTATAGGATCATCAACAGGGACAATTATGAAGATCGAATCTTTTCAACAAACACGGTTAATTATATGAAAGGGAAAACCGTGAAATCTTAACTTATTAACATGTCAATAGGCAGAAAAAGCACCTTTTTCTCAACGGTTGATCGAATTACTCTGTCATATGACAGTGAAAAATTTACATCTTACCAAAAATACCTAACTGTAAAGGAGTTACGAGCGGTGTGTGTGTAACTATATAACTACAAAATTAGTAAATTCAGTTAAATTCACAAAAAAAATCGAGAGCTAATACAAACATGTACCTAACTACAAATATTTCTGACTCTAGGTCCCGCAATCTTATTTGTGTATAGTAGTCTACAGAAGAACATTTATCTAACGAACAAAAATCCATCAAACTACATCTTTCGTTTTGAGAATCAATTTTGATGATATAATTATGGTGTATGGGACCACGACACGTGTTATGTTAACCCAATCGATACAAAAAAATATTGAAATTGATCAATTATAAAATTTCCGAGGTATCGCGTAACAAACGAAAAGAAAATATCAGTCGACTTGAGCCATCTAAAGCGCACCCAGTGATTTCAGTCAAAATATTTTTACACACTTATACCTATTACGACTAATCAACGCGAACAACGTCGCGGGTACAGCTAGTTTATCCTATAAACTCTTGTTGCATAATTATCTATTTATTCAGTTGTATCTCCAAATTTTTAAAGTAATACTTTTGGAATATAAATACACGGAACGATTGTATCTGTTCATAATTTAAATAAAAATACTAGTGTCCCCTTATATTTACACTAATGACTATCGGCTCTACTTTTAGAAGCTCACACAGCGTGCTACAATAACAATATCAATAAACAAGTCTTTCACGGCGATATCTCTCGTGAACGAACGACTCCACTAATGGGTATGATACCTTTTTATAAAGTTACCCTCGGACGCGACGTCGACTTCGGCGCCTCTCGCGGTGACGAACGCTCTCGCGCACCTGTTCTCATTAAAATTTCAATTACGTGGCGTTTCTTATGATACGTACGTAACAGAAGGTTCACTTGGCCTCACAATCGTTCATTGTACAAGCTCACACTGGTTTCTTAAAAAGACTCGTAATAGTTTGTATCCGTTGCAAAGTAGACATTATTTTGTTACCCAAATAGGTACGCACCTGCATTAAAAGCTACTTGACCAAATTTAGTTTGTCCTTTAACAGTGTAACCAAAACAGTGAGATATCCTAAATCTGAACCTTTCCAGAGTGGTAATTAAAGAAATGAGATATTTCAAGCAGTACTCCAAATTATTCAAAGAATAAACTAAACTTTCCATTAAAATTAGCATTAGCATGATACTGAGTGGGCACCTCGTTGTTGCACAGACACTACTTTACTTTGACGTTTAGATTTTTATTTTTACGTGTAACCAGTGTGTGTAACAATAAATATTTTTGAATTTGTATTTGATTTTAAAATATAAAATGGTCCTTCTTCAGTAGTGGCCGGGTCCTAGCGCCGCGGGATTAGTTGGCAAACATTACTTGCATCGCATTTATTTATGTACGTCCTCGTTTTGTTTGCTTTACATCAGCGCTCCTGTGAGGTGCTCCCCGCGCCCCGCGCCCCGCCTCACTCGCACCAAACGATGTTTGCTTTTTATTGTTTTCTATTTACACTAAAATACTGAAACTAAATTAAATGAAGCGAGATACATTTAAAGTACAACTAGGTAAGCGAGTACGTCTACAGCAAGTACCTTAATTTTCATTCTGTCTATTTAACTGTTTGCTCAAAATAAATGTATTAAAGAGAGGTAACCTTAAAATAGCCACGACCTTTCCAAACACTTTACTTTAGTTCAATCATACACAGTTCTCGGTGATTTGATCTACATTACTCATTGTTTGTAGTGCATTCGAATGCCACCCGCCCTCGTGACATCATCATGTTAAGTACAGTTTGCTCACCATTACCTTTGTAGTCGTGTGTGTGCCTACGCGTGTATAATCAGGTGCAGGAACAGGAGTCACCACGACAGTAAATCTGTTGTACTTTCTAAAGCTTGCATGACATGTATTAACTTTCCTATAGGCAAACTTACTTTTTTGTCACACGCTAGGTTTTGTCTTGAACATAAAATAAACTGACTACTATTTATTGTCATCTATATAATTTCATAATTTGCAGCCTTTTCCCAAGCGATGTTGGGGTCGGCTTCCAGTCTTAGCGGATTCAGCTAAATACCATATTTTACATGGAGCGACTGCCTATTTCATCAAGATCACTTTTAAACTCGGTCGATTTTAAAGGTGTAGAAATAACTACTTTCTAGCATTTAGAAAAAAGATGTTACAACCCGCTATAACCTTGATCCTTCGATCCGCTTAAACAAAATGTTCTGATTTAGTCAACGGCAGTACAATGCTAAAGGGATCGGAAACTAAACGTGTATGTGTAAATTATGCTAAGCATGTTGGCTCCCGGTACCGGCCCAATGGTACTCGCCTTGCGAAAAACTGTGAGACCATACAACCCGCAACGGACTGCTCCTGTATAGGGACTTATACGATTGACGGTAGATTTTTTGTCAAATAAGTACTTTAGCTACTAAGGTGGATATAATTAATGGAGTTAGTGCGCGAATAAGAAATCATTATTCAGAAAATGGAAATAAACTAGGTTTATTTCCATTTTTTTAGTGAGTTTAACCCATACACTTCGCCTCTGGGACTTAATAGTTTAAATAAACAAGTTAGATAATGCTGGTCTGTACGTTAAAATTTAGTTTTTCTATATGTTTTACTCAATGAGTAGCATACCGTTTCACTAGAAACGACCCCAGGGGTCAACCCTTCATCCTCGCATACGTAAGACGGCACCTCCTTTTCCGTGTCGGTCGCCCGCCACCGCAACCGCACGGTTAAGTGCGCAAAAAATGTATGCGGTGGCAAGGTGACAGCGGCGAGCGCAGGGTTAAGTGACCGCCACTTGCAGAGCATGTATTGTTGTGTAGAGGTGCTTGAGTAGGTGCCCACAAGGGCGGAGTGTAGGTGCGTGAAATATGGCGATGTCTGGATTTTCTTTTTGTTATTTTTTTTTATTGACAAAAAAAAGTTTGCCAGTTGCTTTTTGGAGGCTTCTTGTTGTCATCGGATAAATTTGATTAAGTATTTCTTCTTTTTGAGAATATTTTCTCAAACTAGGTATATTCGGAGCCTTTGGTATTGATAAAAATAATTCTAAACTCAACTAAAACTTTTATAGGCCCTGTGAATACATTAACAAACATAGGTTGGTAAGTTGTGAATTATCAACTGCCGGCCACGAATTATAGATATTTGTATAGTTTGCAAACATCCTATTTATCTCAGATACATTTTCGATCAACACAATGCCACAATATTCGTCTACCTATATTTACGCTAACCTTATGACACGACTAATTCGAAAGGCAATTAAGCGATTAAAATCTACCATAAGCCCCACAAAACGTGCATGTTGTTACATAAGCAGTCTAGGTGTGCACGTACATAGCAGTTACCTATGTACCTGCGGGAGGTGTCTCAGGTGCGGGGCGGGGCCGCCGGCCCACCTGCGCGGCACGCCCACCTCACCTGCACAACAGGTGACGCACCTACGTCCTGCCAGGTGACGACAGGTGTATGCTGAATACATGTTGTTATTGGAGATTGATTTGTGATGTTACTTGTAAGAGATCTTAAAATTCCAATCATGTTTATCACAGAACACTCTGGTAAAAGCGAAAATTAAGACAATTGTTTGTATAATTAAATAGTGTAATAACAGGAGGTTCTAAATGTTTATATTTAAGTCTCATAAGTTGTAGTGTGGTAGGTAATAAATACATATTAACAATAAACTAGTGCAAGTAAGCTAATAACCTAAAGGATTTAACAATGTTGAGTAAATATATAAAGCTAAGTGTTTTTAAAGCTTTCTAATAATATGGGTCGCTCATTACTAGTATTCTTGTTAACCCCTTGTAGTACGCTAAATGGTTGTGTTATGAGTGGGTTCACGTCAGTAGTGCGATGAGTGGGAATCGATCCTGCGACCACGACCATCGCCTCTTTATTTTTTGTACCTGCGAAGTATATTTACCTGCCTATGTAAAATAACGTCCTATTATAATTGAAGCAATCTTTACATGAAGCAAACTATTTCCCAAAAATTATCCTATATACTTTTAAGTCTCAGGGACTTGGAGACAGCTGTGACGTTGCCGACCGCAACTAACGTGGGCGTCTATTAGATTAAAGTTCTTTGACGTCACAAGATACCATATTACGTGACGTCACTGACTCTCCGGTTACGAAAGTACCGTCAACAAAACATTACATATGAGACTATTATTTAATGACGTTGGACGGTTAAGTCCATCGTCATACAGCACAGAAATAACCCATTGAAGGTGTGTGGTTAGTAACCTTGATAGTAGTATTACCACTGTTCATTGCGTCATTCGTAAGCAGAAATATAATTATGTCTCCAGTTTACTCTTTTAACAAAATTTAACATGACCTAGTAATACCACATAATACAACTGCCGGACATGTTTGAAACCAAGAAACATACAGAAACTTTGTTTTAAATCAAATATCCCTAATTAATTAGGACAAAGTGTACACTAGTAAATAGGTGTGTATTTACTTAGTGTACACTATCTCTGCTAAACCTAAGGACAGATACGTAAAAATGTACTTACGCGTACAATTCAGAACTCAAATCACACAGTCCTCTTACCTAAAGCAACCTTTTCCAGCAAGATTTGTGAATAGGTGTTATATAGCGTGTCTGTGTCAGTCAGTGGGTGAACAGGGAAGTAGGTGGCACTCTCGCTAATTAGCAGCCAACAAACAAATACTATAAACAGCACAAATTGGATTATGTCCCGCACTAATTACCTTAATGGCGAGGTGGCCATTGTTGTCACGCTGATCATCTGTAAACGTGATTACTGAAGTAAGTAATGTTGAGCACTTCACGATTACTTGTTTGTTTTCGATACCATTTCTAGGTAATGTTTAGATTAAGATATTCTTAGAAAGCAATTTGGAATATTATCATACTTACGAGACAAATAACAATAAACCTTATCAATGTTGTCTAAATAATTGAGTTTTACCTTATGATTGTACACAGAAATATTTACAATAATACTATCACAAATGTACAGGACCGGTTATTACACCATACAGACACTAACCGCCCGCCAAACGGAACATTTAACATCCAAATTAATTAAAGAAAATAAATTCCTCGTCTTAAAACTCAAAGAAATCAAGGGTTGATCTTGGGCACCCCAAAAATAAACGAAAAAATCAGGCTGCAGCAGAGCACCGGCGGCGAGTGTAACGACGGCGCCATCTGGCGAGCCCACCTCAACCCTTCCGATATTATATAATAATAAAACGACTAATTACTCGAGAAATTCCGCCAATAAAGCCAACGCGGCGGCGGCGGCCGGCGAAAAATAATAAAATTAATTAATTAAAAACAAGCGCCTGCCTTCACCTCGCGAACGTTCACAGCTAGTTGATAACTATTACGGTAGCCCTTTCCCTCTCCCTCTTGACACTTTCTGTGATGTTTGTAAGGGACAGCTGAAGGTTTTAAACTTCGATTTGGTCCCCTGGTAATCTTTATATCGCGAGCGCGACAATCGCGAGTTCTCAATAAATATTTGCAAAAGATTTTCGTCTTCGTCTCAATATAATTAGTTGAAAACGAGAAAAGTTTTTCAATTTGCAAACAATATCCGAGTTAGAGACGTATGTAGGATTAGTTAAAATCTTAATTAAATAATCTTCAAAATTCATGACGAAATAATAGTAAAATCATCGAACAATTATAAGGCCGAGTACAAAGTACAGCATCGCAGCATTTTTAATAAAGTAAGGTATTTTTTGGAAAAACATTAAGCAGTATGCGGTCACTGAGTACGAAACAAAGCCTACTTATAAACAAAGCAACAATTTAATATCCCGCGAATAAAACAACTCTTTAATAAAAGCCGATAATTTCGAAAGGGTTTCCAAAACGTAATTTGATTAAAAAGAAATCGCGTCGACTAGGTCGCTCCGTAGGGGAGATAATCCCAATTGTAAATTCAATAAAATCTTAAACAATAACCAGCTTAGCGAAGTTTATAAAACACTCGCCGCTGAAGAATTGCTCAGGACTGAATAAAGAAGACTCGCTTATCTTATCCAGCGTATAACTCGGTACAAGGAAGTACGCACGCTAGGTGATCACCTTGTATATCTGTTCATTCTAGTGGCAATTATCAATTACGCAATCAATTGGTGTTAAGGTCATATATCTTAAGTTCAAGTTTTTAGTTAAGGTCGGATGGACCCGCGGTGGCCGTTTTTGCATCGCCTAGAACCCATTTTATAGAGCCATATCGAACTATAAAGATCTGATGGTATATAGATTAGGAGTAAGTTATTACTATGTATTATTATCAATATTTCCTATTTATTACATATTTGCATGATACCGCAATGGTTGATTTAAAACAATGATAAGCCACAACACAAATTATAGTTCACAGTTGTCACGTTTTATAACGAAACTGTAAGTATTATTGTATCGTATTAGATTAGAACCCTCTCCGCGCGCTCCAGCTCCGCAGCTCGTCGGCTGCACTTTGTACTTTTTGCTCAAAGACCTTTGTCTAAAGGTGCTCCTTATTCTTATACACTAGTTATCTCGCCTTTGTCTCGCGCTAATGCTATGGATACCTCCATCTGTCTACATCCTCGTTACTCGAGACGTGCTTTGTTTCTTACTTTCTTTAACTTCCGCTAAGGAAATCTTAATAGGGTTTAAAAATATTTCTAAAGATTGTCTGGAATCCGTTCAATATGAACATGACTGTATCTCCAACAACAACTTTATTGACAACTAATTTTATCAGAACACGAAACCTAACAAAGTTTAAACCTATCGGTCCTTATTCGGAGAACTGTTCAATTAAAAACAAAAACCGTTTAACAATCCCCTTCTGAAGACATACAAAAACTTCTGAGCAAGATCAATAAACTGGAATAGAATGAGCAACCTGTCTGTAAAGGCAATTAACGTACTTATCTTGCGAAGTAACGCGATCAAACGGCCAGGCAGGGGGGTCGAGGAGGACCGTCGCGGAGTCTTCGCCGACGAGAAAGAGGAATCAATCTTTGAACCGAAACTGCCGGACTGTGGCGCCTTTATACAATACGACACGACTGAAGTATTTTACTCAAGCTGTTGGCGAAGGTGAGATTTGCATGCCGTATATGAAGTTTTCAGTATTCAACAAACTCTCATTACAAAAAAAGTAACGGGTATGGCATGGTAAAAACCATACAATATATTAATAACATTATCAAAATATATTTTTTTTAAAGAACCACCTTTACAAATATTTTGCTATCCTGACACTCAAATCAAACCTCTATTTGATATGAATATAAAATCTATAACGATCTTGTAAAACAGAAACTGTGTAGGGATCGTAAAGTGTAAGAAGCCTCCGGTGATCGCCAGCGGCGCGCGGCGGCTGATTTAAATATCAAAACTAATTAGTGTCGAATGGAGGCAGTTTGATTGTGAGAATAACGAAAACCACCGGCCAGATGAGGGTGATGAGTACAATTACAATGAGTGTTACGAACTGAGGTAGGCGCAAGCAATTCTTCTTCAAACTTAGTAGAGATTTTTTATTACAGACTTCATTACGAGGCAGTCAATTAAGACTTCATAACAGTGTAGTATCTAATCTCAGGGGTTAATAAATTAAGCAAGACTGGCAAATCGACCGCAAATAACGGGCGCCAAAATTAGCTCTCGATTATACTAATACCGTCGACTACAGGGAAACTGATTGTGAGAACCTAGCGCTCGGAAAGGTCACTCATTTACGCAATACAGGACACAACACATGCACAAAAATTGTATAAATATTTTTTATTATAAAAATCTCGGTTTAGATATAACAGTATATTAAAATTCTGTGATAAGTTGATTTTTGTAATTTATCTTGGAAAATTTGAGCAATCGAATTATAATTATGACGACAGCTTACAAAAAATGAGAGGCAATAAAATCGTTTAAGCAATTTCCCTTCCACCTCTGCAATCACCGCACCTACCCCTGCCAATAGCACCCCTTTAATTACTAAAAATCGCGCGACATTTCATCCGACCTGTCAAACTTCCGGAAACGCCGCCATTATACAAATGGTCGCCGGAAGCCTCCGTCCTTCGTCTACAGTTAATTTGTTTTCGTACAAATGGTGGTAAAAGCTGCGTAATGATCTGATTAATTAGTTTTACAGTCAGTACTCATAAAGGGTACAATTAGCTGCGTTTATGAAGTATGGGGATTTTACTTTGTGTACTACTAATTCTTCATAATGTACTGCTACGGTGTACTTACAAGACCCAACTGTATGAGAATTAACGAAGTATTATGAAAAACAACCGTCGTTGCAAGCTGGTTTTTCAACGACAGTGAACAAGTTTACAAATACTTTTGTCTTGTAATGCATTGTGAGACCTACTTGCGTTAGTAACAAAAATTAATGTAACTTTGTAATTTCAACCAAAAAATTCCACAAGAAATAACAAATTAATAATCTTAATAATGAAAATGAAGGTGTTTATAACGACAGCCTATAACTAAACTCCATTTAATTTGTTAAAATGAACGAATCAAGTTATTCGTTATTAAATTACCGGATTTATAGCAATGGCCGGCAGTTCCCGCCACTTGGTCTGTCGTTCGGAACAACACAGTTTCAACTACTTTCGCTCTCAAATAATAATTGATTGAACTTGGACCAACTCGTGCCACTTACTGTTACACTTTCCATTGTAGTATTTACTTGAGAGGACTGTAAAAGTTGAAATTTTAGAGAAAACGAAGTTGATGCAATACTATATATACTCAATGTATCTATCTACTTACGCATCTACAGATTTTATAATTCTTATAAATATCCAGTTTTACGTGTAAAGTAACTACCTGTATATATTTAACACACCAAGACGAAAGATCCTAGCAGCTGCCATCCCTTTTATTCCAAACACGGCGGTCTTAAAGTAAACGTTTAAGAATTCGGACAAACAGAATAATTCATCCGTTGATTCAATGAAATCTGTTTCACCCTTCAAAGTGAATCTTAAGACTTTACTACACTGAGATTTTTCCTGGACGTGTCCATATGGAGCAAAGTATAAGCGATGGCGGACCTTGCTACATCACACAGAACACCAAAGCCGGACTAACTGCGTATACTACAATAGAACTTTACTCTGACTGACTACATAAACTTATACATTTTATTTATAAACATATTTGTTTTTTATAATAACTTCTGTGAGACGAATTCATAAATAATAATATGTCATCTTGCTTCTTGTATAAAAATGGTTTTCATTGGCGGTCAGTTCAAAACTCGGCAGAACGTTCTTTGTAAATTGGTGATTCTGACATCCACTATTTGTTAGTCTCGTGATTAACACGATAACGCATGAGAACAATACCTTGACTGACCGATCGACAGTTCGCCGTCCCAAGCGCTCACACCTCGCACCGCTCCCTGATTTATATTTGAAACGGTAGAGCGGCAATTACTCGCCGAACTGGAATCATTGCCTCTGCCCTCCACTAATTAATTCCGCCCCTCTTTTAATGTTCAAAAATCGCGGCGTCTAATTAGGTTTTAATTCGTTTTATTGGCCAAAGTAATGAAATAATGGCCGCTCCACAGTTTCCAAGTCGCTCGCAGCGCTCGGCCACTGCCTTACGCACAGCACTGTTTTATTACTCTAAAACCTTTTAAAAGTTTACTTTGTTAAAGACAGTTGAAGGAAATTAATACGTAAGTCATGAATTATGGTTCTCGATCATAGTGAGTATAAATGTGATTTTTCTCGAAAGACTGAAACCGATGTTTGATTTCTTAACAAATCAAATCCAATGACGCAAACAACTTCACAAAGACCGCCCTTCAGTAAGTTGACCTCTTCACCTGAATTTCGCTCAGCTGGTGTTTTGTTCTCTAACGACATTTTTCGCGCCATTACCCTCGACATAAAAAACAAAGCGTGGCCTTCCTAATGACTTCACCGATTATTACCGATCACTAGGAAAAAATCGAGTCTTTATCCGCCCACCGCTCCACTGCGAACAAACGACCGCCACATCAAGTGATTTCTGAACGACAATAATCGGAGAATTAGTCCGGCCGTCTGTGATTCAGAATATCTTTATAGGAATGATGATATCGAGTTAAAATAGTTGTAACACCCATTGCATGTAATATGCGCAAATGCCTTCACGACATACGTTTAATACTGAAATCATGTGCACATTTATCGCTATTCACACTTATCGAATTAAAAAAACCCCATTTCAGAATTCTCCACAATCCTAACGCTTCGGCTGGTAAACCTAAACTAGGTTTACTTGTTCAACAACTTGTTGTGTGAATAAACTAAAAGCGAATCTCTAAAACAACATTGTAAATGAACATTCAACCGCCGCGATAGGTATCGCGTGAGCTACAACTTGCTAATTAAATATTATTTTTTGGCCGGCCACGTCTGAGGCAGCGGCGGCTGAGGTTAACAAGTTAGTTATCCAGGCCTCGTCGCACACAACCACTTTAATATTCGCCACTGGACGTCTACAATTAACGCTTCAACTATTTCATAACTCGAGTCCGCCTTTGAGCGCTCGCAAACTCCGCGAAAAAATATAAACAAAAAAATATATATCAGCTCGCGAGGCAAAGGAAATAAACAAACGAAGGACACGGACGCCGCGCCGCACAAAGAGACGGTGGAGCCGTAATTAGATTAGTGGGAGCCGAGATCTCGATTGAATCGTGAATACTCTTATCGAACTTCTTTATAATCTGTTGTGGATCCCTTTTGACGACTAAGGTCCAATTTATTATTATTTCGTTCATTATCGCGAGATTTTTCTTGAGTTTTGTCGATTAGTCGCATTCATTTCCATATTTCGCTATGAAGGGAGTTGCCAATTTTCGTTATTGTTTGCCGATTTCATTTTCTTTCAAGAATTTTATTTTAATATCCATTTATAGAAACTTAAAATATCAGTGCTAAAACAATCTTCATTTACTTTGATATTAAAATGGTTTTTTTTACAACCTGCCTCACTACGAGTAGGTATGTGAACTTGAATGAGTAATATATTTTACTAGTTGATGCGCTCTTCCACGTTTATATAATATGTATAACCAATCTTTAGATAACTTCGCTCGTATATATCGTCATATCGCATCATACCTTCTTATCCACATTAAATGTTATAGTCTCATGAAATTTAAGTGTAAAATCTATCAAGAGAATGTGTGCTCGCGTGAGGGACTCATACGATCAACAGATAGACGACGGTCGTCAACCCGTAAGTGATCCCCGGCGGCGCGTACCCGCCAGCCTCGAGGAATACCACCACCCAGTACGACACACGTGAAAACCAATTACTTACCCTCACATTTTCGTGAATTTTCAAGCATAAGATAGCAATCAACTCCCAAATCCTTTATAAGTTTTTCACGAAGTTCGATACAAAACATAGATTATTTGTATTCATAGCTTCGGAATTGTGAGTCATTAGGTAGCGCCAAAGTACCTACAGCACCGTTGTACGTCGTATATGAAGCACCCATTCCGTAGAATATGTCGGCTGCGATAAGATTGAGTTTTTGTGTAAGGACGCACCTCGCGGCGACCGTTCGACTCTCGCGTTTTATGTTCGCCGGGGGCTAGCGGGAGATTTGAAAATTTCGCTGTCACCGGTTTTTTTTTGCCCGACGAAGTAATCTTCAAATCTAACTGGCAGTAAAGACAAAATAAGTTTTTGTAGAAAATATTATTTGATGCGGACTTTTAAGGTGTCAATGCACTGTTTGTGTTATGTACTAGGTACTTGTGAGAGTTATTTTGCATGGAGAAGAATATGAGTATTTTGTATGCATTCACTTAGGTTAACAATATCCAGCGCCATATCGAGCTTATTGACATGACAATATTCAGAAAAAATACGGACAGTCTTTCTTTTGTGTAAATAATATAACGACAACATATGCTATCGCCGATGTCATATCTCAGATTGCAGCACGGTTTTTTACGTAAGCCAAATCTTATTTGCAAAGCGCTCACTATAATAAATGCTTCTCATTACGTCTCTTTACAGTAATTGTGAGACACGAATATTTGAGACAGTTAAAAATAATCATTCGGCAAGTAAAGACTTTTTGGAAGTCTTCCACATGAATATCGGTAATCTGTCGTAAATCACGCTTTTCAATATCGACGAAACTATATACCTACATATAGGTATATCATTTTCACAGTGTTGCATGTCACACGAGTTACATTCGTCGTCTTTCACTATGTAACGATTACTTAAATATTCGCACAACGAGGAACAGACGACAAGATTCAACGAATTACTTTTTAAATGTAGCTCTTTATCAATTAACCTCTCCCAAGTTGCGCCACAACACCAGGTTGCCTGCATTATAGCCAACACAGTTTTTCAGGTCATCGGTCCATCTGGCTGGGTGCTATGATTAGCAATCATGGGGTGTTTGTTGCCCTCGTCACCACGCTTGACGACGCGAGCGGGTTAGTGACCGCAGTTCTGTATTCGTTCTTTAGGAGAACGCTGCTTCTCCTTATTTGTATATCCCTCAGTCGCCTCTTACATGCTCTTTATACATATGTCTAAAGTTAAGAAAGTTTACTTTATGATCAAAAAAATACAGGAGAACTAAAGCATGATCTAAAAAATAAATCAAAGTGTGATAACCATAAAAACGCCTTCTACTATATGGTATTAACTGAGGGACGGGTCAGTGCGTTAACTTGACGTCAGTGCGTCAACGGACGAACGGACGAAGTACGCGCTCCGGTGTACTTCGCCCGTTGTACCGTGCGGCGGCGGGGGCGGCGGCGCGTACGCACATAAATAATGAAATGAGGCAAACGCGCACTGATCTACTGAGACGCAGCGCCAGACGCCGAAGGAAACAATTACATTAAGACTTACGTATCGATAATGTATGACGGTGCAGAAAACAGTTACACGCAGGAACTTATCATATGCACAGAGCTACAGTTTTTTCGATATCTAGCGATTTCTGTATGATATATTATGCAAAATACTGCAAATCCAAACCTAATGGAATCATTAAGATAATACCGAAAAATACCGATTATTAAGTTTGTTACCACAAAATAACCAGTCCGATGAAAACATCATTCCTGGATGTTAATTAACTGATTAATGAAAGCACAAAATATGTTTTGTTAACCATTTGGGGCAAAGTAAATTGTAAGAATACAAAAAACTAAAAGTAAATGAAGCCGGAATTTCCGAACTTCGATACTTACACCTTTATCAAAAACGTGAATATATTATAATGGCTCAACAGAAATCTTCTAGTAGATAAAAAATAAATTACAAATCTAAATATTAAGATATCAGAACAAATTAGCTACATACACACATCAAAAGTGTCTAGGGATCAACATATATTTTTGCAATAACTTTTCTCCTGATTGATATTAATTAAAATTTTCTTTAAGGATTCATCGAATAAAGTGTTTTCGTTTGTCACAGTAACGATAAACCAAGTCACCTTTGCATTAATAAAGAAATTTGCCATTTTCCTAATAAAGGGATTTTTGACATTTGAACCACTAACACAAAAGTTCGAAAAAAAGACTGAAATAACAGTTTTCTTTAAAATTTTATTGGGTAACTTAAACAATTAATAATCCGTGTTTCTACCGCGAACACTAACAACACAAGAACATCGGTTTGGCATACTCAAAATGAGTTCATCCAAATCACGCTGTGGAATGGCCGCCCATGTTCGTTGCAACAACAAAAAAAGGTCTTCTTGCGACTGGATACCCTCCATATTCGGCAGAGCTCTTCTCTGTAGCATATCCCATGCATGCTCAATCGGGTTCAAGTCTGGCGACTGAGCAGGCCAGGGCAGGACATTGATGTTAGCTGCGGCGAGAGTCTGTCTTACAACTCTTGCGGTGTGCGGTCGTGCATTATCATGCATTAACTGAAATAAGGGACCGATTTGCACTTGTAGAGGAACGATGACGTCTGATACAATCGTCTCAGCATAAATTTGAGCGTTGAGGTTGCTTCTGATCCAAATCAACTCAGTTCTTCCGCCGATCCAAATACCCGCCCATACCATGATGGTTCCACCACTATAAGGATGGACTTCCTGGCAGGATTTTAATCGCTGTTGGCGTCCAGGGGTTCTCCAGTGTCGTATACGTCTTGTATCCGGTCTCATACCAAAACGAGACTCATCAGAAAAGCACACGAAACGCCATTGTTCTTCTGCCCAATTTCTGTGTTCAAGAGCCCATTGATATCGAATCCTACGATTGTGCATTGCTATAGGTGGTACCCGTAGCGGTCTTCGGGAATGAAGGTTCACTTCATGCAAGCGGTTTCTGACTGTTTGGTCGCTAATTAAGTTCCCTGAAGAGTGATGAAGCCTCACGGCTAACATCATGGCGGTTATTGTTGGAGCTCTTCGAGTTAAGATTTGAATTTATCGGTCTTGTCTCCGTGTGGTGCAGCGATACCGTCCTCCATGGCGCTCAGCCACGGTACCAGTGCTTCGGTAACGTGTCCAAAGTCGACTGATAACACTCTGACTTGTATTCAGAGCTAAAGCCACAGTACGTTGCCGGGAACCAGCTTCTATCATTCCCACGGCTCTGAGCATTTCTTCCCTGCTTAAATGACGTCGCCGCTCCATAATAACGTTGGTTTTAATCAGTAGTAGGGAAACAGTAGCACTAATAATGTCTTCAATGCGTTGTATGTTTTTATAGGGAAAATATTGACAGCTGATTTTCATCTTTTACTCGAATTTGATTCACAGTTCCTGATTCGAATTATGAAATGCACCAAAAAGGATCCATATAAATTTATAAAATCATAAATTTATTACAAAGCCACATCTCAATCTCAAGAAATCCGCATAAAAATGCTTGATCCCTAGACACTTTTGATGTGTGTATTTACTCTCATTTCATGAAAGCTACAATGTACCTATGAACTAAGAAGAAACCGATTTACGACTCTAATAAATGCACAATACAATTAATAATCATTGTCAGTTACAATTACGTACAGCTAAGGCCTGTATAGCTGTTATAGCTTATCAAACACTGTGTATTTTATAAGATTCAGAATTTTCCAAAAGGCTTACCAAAAGAAATACCTGGTATAAAATATATGTCAATCTACATAACCCTGTATGTAGATTCACATATTTTTTACCATTTTTTTTTGTTATCTCCTGAACTAAAAAATGTAGCCTAGGGAAAATTTGGTCTAATAAGTAGCAAATGATCTCCTCTATATGCGGATTTTCTATTGCGGGTTTAGACCCAGTCACCCTGCATATAAAACTAAGTCTAACTAAGGGCATATTACAACATACAACATAGCCGAATGAATATTAAAAACAATAGAAAATTGTGGTTAATGGGAACGGGGACAATGTACGTGGGTGAATAACCGCGCGATACCGCAAGTACTAAATATACAAAATACTATTGCAGTCGTTATTTAAGAGAGTTTGTAATAAACTTATATTTAAATTGGTTATATGAGTTAAATAATTGTAAACAAAAAATTTTTATACAGTAAGTAAACAAAAAAAAAAACAAAAAAACCTAAAATTTCCTGTCCCAAAAGCAAGTAAATAACGATATTCGTATTATTCAAAATAAAACCGCAAACATGACGCATTTGAAACTATATTTAGAAGAACAATTAATTAATGCATTCAATACCTGTTTGTTAAAACTCTCCACCAAATAATCATATATTTGGGTTAATCATGAGTAATGGGGAAAACTAACCACAATTCCTACCTATCGGCCAGTAGAAGGTAAATACACTAAATATGGTCTCAAATAAATGTTGTAAATATTTCAGCATCATAATAACACTATTAGATCTGAAAAACATGTTGTCTATAGAATATGTCCCGCTTTTATTACGGGCCAATAAACAAATACTTATTGCTTGACATTTTCAGTTCTCTTTTAATGCTTTTCGTCTAACCATGTACCAAATTACTTATTAATTTTCATCTTTAAAGTTTTAGTTCTTAACCATTTGTGATAAGTATCGGTCTTGCATAATTCCTACAGTGGACTGATCTAGATTGATCTGCACCTATTACGTACCGTACGTACCTACAATCGAACAAACTGCGTCAAACTAATTATAAAGTGTGAATGTTTACGTGCTGGACTACAAACATGTTTGTGTTGGTCCGAGCGGTGAGCGCGCGACCCCGCGACCGAGCGACCTTGCGGGTTTCCGCGGAAAGTGACTGATAACATCTACCAATCATTACACACTAACATCGTTTGCATACATTTAACATTCAGGAAGGGCTAGAACAATATTTGTAATGGAGAAACTATAAAATGCGTATTATCACAGATCTTATAATCTGGACAATTTAGTATCTAGTTCAAAATAGACACAATTCCAATAATTAAAAACCGGACCAAGTGTGAGTTGGATTCGACCACCGAGGGTGAACTATTCAAAGTCTTTATTTTTTATTATTGAATTACAAATGTAAAATGTAAAATAGTTTTTTTACTTAATAAAGTATTCCTGTACTTTTAGTATAATACGACACTACTCGCTAAACTTCATTGTTCAAGGACAGGGAGAGTTTAACCCTTGTAGGTAATTCCGTTGAGAATATGTTAATATACGTATATTGCTTTTGTCTTGACAGACAGACGGACGGACAAACAGGCAACAAAGTTTTCCAATAAGGGTTCTGATTTTTCCTTTTGAGGAAGGGAACCCTAAAAAATATGAAATTATGCTTGAGTCTCGATGAGTTGAGTCCCATCGTTATACAAGCACAATTTCGTAATTTGTGAAGCAGTCATAGACTGCGGTTGGCATGCATAAGCCTGCATCAATGCCTATTTACTAAAAATCGACTTTTTAGTTAACTCATTCGCTTTGCGAAGGGTTGCTGAAGGTATGCTGATCTCTTAAGCCTGCGAATTTGTTTCTGGAAACGACATGCGATACCCATGACCATTTCCTTGTAAACTGCACCGAGATCGCTCCCACAGTCCGGTGCGAGCGGCTATCGTCGTAAATGCTGCGTCTATCGCCCTCCGCGGCCCCCGCTTACCCTCCGAAGAAAATAAAACTTATCGTGTACTTGTCTTACCTACCTCCATGATACAATACCGACATGCTCAACAAACTAACATATACCGTATCATCAACTTATAAGAACGAATTTCCAATACCGCGACACCAAAAGAAAGTTGGTTTTACCGAAAACCCGAGGACACATGGACAGCTGAGATGATCTAAATAGGCGGATTCGGTTTTATGGAGGCTGATTGTGTGAAATTTCTTTTAGTTTTCATCGTGATGACGCGACTGGGGACCTGTGTTATGGCACGTAAGGGATGAGGATTATGTAGCAATGTACCTTCTGCAAGAATATTGTATGTTATTAAATATGCATATTAAAGACGAATATATTTATGTAGGAACTTTAAGTTTAAAACGGTTTTTAGTAAGCCGAAAATTTTCAGACACAGATACTGTTTGTGTTAACTGTAAACGTACATGTTGGTTATTACTGAAAGTTCGCAATTAATCCTGCATTTATTGAACCACCCTCAGGTTAGACGTATGAGTGGTCGCCGCGTGTTCTTGCAAGGATAAGATAAATGTGTCCGCACACGGCGTGCGGGTGCGCGGCGAGCGGGATGCGGCGCGGCGCGGGTCGCAGGTGCGCGCCATATCTCATAGACACGCGGTCAGGGGAGAACGCCTAATTGCCAACCGGAATCTGAATTGCGCAGAAATTGATTCTTTAAATGAACAAGATAGCGTTAGGAATGCAAAGGAGTACGATATTACAGATTATAACATTGTGTACACCAAAAATTAGTAACATACTCAGATAAATGTAAGTTACTTCATACTCAAATAAAACACTCTTCGGGACATAGCTGTTTAAATCCCCTTATATGTTTAATATGCTCGAGCCAATTGGAGCGAAATCGAATCAAATTAAAATTGAATCTAGATACAAATTAAATATTCAGTATTCTAACCCGATACCTAAATACATATAAACACGGGTAGGTTTGGCTTCCGGGCGTCCGCCAACTCCCTCACTCGCGCTAATTGTTGTTACAAGTTGTCGCGCCCTCGCCGCGACACGAAGGTGATATTTTAACGTGACCGAATTTATATGTAAATGTTCAAACTTCGCGCCGAGTTTTGACGGCACCGGCACCGGCTACCTACGCACATAATTTTCGTTTGTCCAAGTTATAAATTACTCGCCCCAACGACTGCCCTCGTGTGATTTGAATACGATTAAATCTAAATTTCAAGTGTCTTGTCGGGTACAGAAATGAGCTTGAATTTTATTAATAAATATTTTTTACGAGCTCCTCATACAATTAAGTTGGTTTTTAAAGAACCAACTTCGGAGATGAGGTAAAAAGTAAACGCTAAGTTGACTAGATATATTTGGCATATTGTACTTCTATTTCAAGGTACTCGGTAATCTTGTCTGTGTCACAGAGTTCAAGAATTTATTGAATCTCCGGACTTACCAAATTACAGCATGTACTTACTATGTTTGGATTATTTGGCACCAGAGGTAGGGTCCGTAATAGCCATTGAAACTGAACAGAAACGTGAGTGGACAAATTGGACCGGCCTGGGTTACGATAAGGGCGCCGACCACCGAGCCCAAGGAAAGGGAAACGTCCATAAACAACAGGCGACTCGGTCCCAATTAATAAAGCAGCCAACACTGAAGTAGTGCAATTAATTCTGTGCCTTCAGAGATTTTAATAGTTCACATAAATCAGAGAGACGCGAGCGGCCGGTGGGTTAATCGCCGTTTAATATGCCGGACGATCCCATCGGCCGACTATCTCATAACAAATGTATTGCCCACTATCAACAGATAAAGCACGATACGTGAGCCGCAACTTTACCGAGTCGCTTCTTTTGGTAGCCTTTATCATTCGAAGGAATTAGTTCGCCATTATATCATTATGGTTTCAACATTACTTTAGGTGCCACCTGTGATCGATGAATAACATATAACTTTTATTTTTCGTTAGCAATAAATGTCTTTTTATTTATTTATTTAAAGTAATTTGATCAAAGCCATAATCTTGTTGAAGTAACGTTTTGCCAATTCGTTATAAGGAATTTATTTTCTATCTTTAATATGATTCTTCACAATGAATGGTCAAATACCAGACTTCGATGTAGAGAGTATTTTAGAAAAATAAATCGTATATATACTTTATACGAAAATAATATCAGAGTATGCGTGGGCCATACCTAAAATTATCTACATATTTTAGTGCACGGCGGGAGTTCGGAAATTCAATTCGGGCCAGACTTCACTTCTCGTTAAGTGGTTATATCCCCTTTAACAGTGGACAGAGGAAGGCTAGTGGACACTAAACACAAGGTGCACGGGGGTGCGACATGCGGGGGCGCGGAGCGAGGGCCGCGGGAGGGGGGTGGCAGGCCAGATACTACGACACCTCTGGATATTGAATTTGCGGCGGCGAGCGACTCTCAATTGTTATCTACCGCTGCAAGGTCGACCCCAATAGCCCCCGCCAGGTACTACAGCCCTTTCTTTTACAGTAGGGTTAGTACGACAGACAGTTTTAATTACGTCTAGTAATAAATCATTACACAAGGAGAGAACACGGTTTTGACAACCACAGTTCAGGAAAACTACGTTACGTATACGTATGCAAATTTGTCAAGGAAAAAACATAGAATAATTTCCTATGAGAATCTTCACGTTTTATGTATATTTTCTTACAACCTAAATAATTTTAAAACCTACTACGCCCCAAACCGACCTGTCTGAAGAACTATAGTCAAGATCAAATAATATTTATAGATTGGTCACAATCACCAGCTAGAGATGTTCACATCTTTCTTTTGGATCGCGAAAAGAAAGCCGTAAAAGTGATACATTTGATTGTCAAGTTAGGTGAATAGCAGTAGACAATACACGCGAATAGATAATATCGGCACGTATCATAAATCACTCGATGACACGAGCATTCCTTACTGACTCTTTGTGTAGGCAAGTAATCATTTGTTACTTATGTACGTCAAACAATATGAGATGTCTGCCCCAGTTTGAGCACAATAGGACTTGGATACGAACTCTAATAATTTAAATACAAAATGTATACGCGTGATTAGGTCGGCCGGAGATGAGTAGAAGCATAATAATATATGTAACAGTTTGTTACGTCAGTGCTAGAAAGGCTGATGCGGCGTAGAAACTACAGACATTAAGCAAGCTGTACGTATAGACGTAAAGCCTGTTTTTTTTGCCTGTAGCGCTAATATTACTGATATAGTTTAAAAATTCTGATTAAATGTTGTCTAAAACGTTAGACGGTATAGAAAGTGTAGGTGCGTGGCAGCCCTGTTGGCCGGCGCTCGCTACAGCGGTCATTGGTCAATTTATTTCTTGCGCCTGCCGGGGACCGCAGTTATCATGATTGAATTAAGTAACTCCGCTCTGAATTGCAGCCGAGCCTCGGCCGTGATTTAGGGACAGGCCGCTTTATACCCAACACACCTCCGACGGAAATTGCCGGCAAAAAGGGAATTTGGAATTTTAATCGTGGGAAATGTACGGAACAAAACCCGTTTGTCCGACCGGCTGAGTTTATTTAAGGTTAATTTGGACGAGTTGATTTGAGCGGTCAGTTTTAGTTTACGACCGATCGGGGTCAACCTCCGCCTTCCAGTTAACCGAACCAGTTTGATTTGAAAACACTGATTTGGTTTTGATTTGTTTGAACTACGTATAACTTTCCGCTTTATTCATGACAAACTTCTGTAACTAAAACACTTGTTTTTCACATGTCGAATTAATTATGTTATAGTGTAATTCTACATTATAAATCTGAATTATATCAAAACTATTTACCAACAACCGTTGATAAACACTGAAAAAAAGTAACCAAAATCGCCTCAAACGTTTATTTAAAGGTAAAACGTAGCAGTGTATTTTTTTACCGATCACGTAGCACCGTAGCGGTTTCCCGTCGTAACTCGTAGCCGCGTAGCTAAGCACCGTAGCAACTTCGTAGCTGTCACGTGCTACGGAGGCTGTTAATTGAATCGCACCGGCCGATGAGAGGTGGCTTAACTTACTAATGCTCTGTAGTTACAAACTTTTCACTTAAATAACTTCGATGCAAGTTTGTGCTGGACCCACGTTAATTTTATTATAAAACCAGCCTTCCGTAATACGTAGGTTCTGCAACCCGTGTACATAAATTTAAGTGACTCGCGGTTTTTATTTTTTAATATATATATAATTATACTGACACTAAATACTACTTCTAGTTGTTTTTTGTATCAATGTAACATATAACACAAATAAAATATAGCGGAGCAATCAACTATTATATGATAGCCGGCACTCTGTGCCCATGCTTGGTAAGCGACCACGGCCATATACTGTGACGTGCAATAATGTTATAATTTATGAACCCTGTTCGCGGCCAAACACATATTACTGAAACAACATTAAAGCTACACTTGTATAATACCAACCGACGTGTCTGTTCGTGAACGCTGTTAATATTTGCGGATGTTAAGATAATGTCACCATCTCCGCATTACATTCACGACGAGAACATATTTATAGCGAACAATAAGCACCTATAAATAAGTAGCTTGTTTATGGCATTCAGCGGTGGTTCTGCATTCGAAGCCTACAACTCGTAAAAGCGAAGCATCCAATCGCACCGCGTCGATAGCAGCGTAACATCAAATTATTCCATTCCATTTTAGACGAAATGTATACAGAGCAAACATGAAAAGAGAACAAAATTAAGCATTAGCGCGAATCGCAAGTTACAAGCGAAAGCGGGAAGCGGAGGCGGGTAGCTGTGGGTGATGGTGGCCAGGTACATAAATAAACCACTTTTTATCAAAATTGGTGGGTACCTGATTGCTGCACACTATTATGGAACATATCTGTAGTGTAATCTAAGAAGAAACCTAAAAAAAATTCGCATTGCTCATAAACTTCAAAGATAAAAAAATACCAAGTACCTATTATATCTACAGAAATCCTTTTTTTACGACAGTGCTGTTCTTGTAAACTTTCAGCAGTATTGGTAAGCCGTAGCGTGTAACCTCTTCCTCTTACCCGCATGTGCCAGAGCCCACAGCGATGGTGGCGGGCGGCGGGGGTAGAGCGGGGGGCTGCGGAGGGGGGCCACATCAATAATCCTCCTTGTTATTCTTATGCAAATGCCCACGGTACGATAATAAGTGGAACGCGAATCACCAGACGTTACACAGATTGGAAGAATTCGCTGACAGCCGCCCGATACACACGACCTGCTCGTCTCAGGATTTGTATTATCCCAACGTAACCGAATTGACCAAACAATTTTAGGTCAATTTGGTAGTTTTAATGACTTAATTTAAATGATAAAGGATTAATAAGTACACTACTGGTGCTGATTCCTCTGTAGGCAAACTAAACTAAATTTAAACCATTGCTGTCTTTTACTAACATAAAGCGTGAGAAAAGGACGGCAACAGTAAACAACTAACTTAGAAATGTCAAAATAGTTTCCGCCTTGAACATCACAGTGTTTTTAGAGTACACGTTTTTACTTGTCGGCAAATTTGTATGAGAATTTGAATCGGGACTAAATTTGACAGTTCTAATTTTCGTCTGTCCTTTTCTAAATATGTACAAGTGAAAAAGATACCGATGGACTAAAGTTAGTTTAGTAAGTGTTTAACAGAATCGGGGCCACTGTTTAACAAACTATACAACACATTAAATACAACATGACCGACAAATGGGAATCCCTAATCTTACTACTTACAAGGGTACATTAATTTCTACTAAGATCATTATTAGTCTAGAATTACGTTGAGAAGAAAATTGTGCCTTAAAAGAACTTACAGTTGTTACGATTAATTTGTCTAATTAGGAATAAAAAATTAGTTGAACTAGTGTTTGTTCTTTAGTAATGATCTTCTAAGACGAGATTTTTTCTAGTAACAAAAAGGTCTTAAGATACAGTCTAAGATTCAGGCAGTGTATACCGAACGCGCGGAAGTGCGTACAAAATACAGTCGGTCGGTAATGTACGAGTGATACTTATTTGTTTAATCAGTGCACGTCACTATAATAGGCTCGATAATATTACTTGCTCGATATTGTTAGTACCGAGACACACGAACTCAAACGAAAACAAGAGAAAACAGTTGTGGTTAAATTTGAATAACTACTAGGTAGATTATTCAGTAGATATCTAATTATAGCAGACAAGCACATATTTTACTTTAGCAATGAGAAATTATATAATTAACAAATTAAAAACTCAAATTACATACTCGAGTTATACCGTAGAGTCCTTTCTTCAAATATTATTGGAAGTATTTTTTCCGAAATCACAATTAAAAGCATATAACGGTTATAAATAGTCACACTATGACCGGAGCTTGTCGACGCGTGGATAGCTTACACGCGCACTCACACACCCGCACATATGCGCGCGCGCGCAGGTCTCGTTATCTGCGCGATACGCGCGGTCAGGGGCCAGGGGCTCTAGCCATAAGCTAGTACATCTCTCACCTTACAGCACACCTTACACAGTAATAATTGTCATCATAAAGCTAAACACAAACCCTGAGAAACTAAAATTTTTCTTCTATACACAACTGAATATCTTTTTGGAAAGAGTATTGCTTATTTTTTAGAAATTTTTAAGTTCCTTACTATAATTTTCATATTTGTAGCAAATCAATGAAAATAGTTCTTTTAAAACAATAGATACACATAGACCTCTTAGTGAAATAAAAGTAGACCCAGTAGGTCATTATATACATATACATGTATATTTTTTCCCATTCGATCCTGCTTATTTATAGATACTATGTATGCTGCTATATGATTATATGATTCAATCTATTCAACTATTATTGTATTGGGTGAGCCAATTTAATAATAGTTGATTAGATTGAATGAGCGTATTTTTTAATTTTAGGAATGTTTGTAGATTATCTAACAAGACAACCATTTTAAGTGGTTACTGTACGAAACCAACAAGTCTGTTAACTTTAGAGCTAATATTTAATTGTTGGCGACGAACTTATTATTCCAGCTATTAAGTTTAAATGTCGTTCCTAGCCATGAATGGTGAGCGTACGCATGTGTAATGATGTGCTACACTGATACGTGGAATACGTTGTATGAATGAGTGCGACTGATAACGCACACAGATATAGCGTGCGCCGTGTAGCGACACGCGCGTGCACGCATACAGGCTCGCGGCGGACGACGCCGTTATCTGTTAGTGACGGGAATTTTACCTTATTGCGACGATAACATACTACCCTACCGCTGATTGGTTCACCGATCGTAAGGCTAATATGATAATGGAATACAATAATAATAAGAAGTTATATAAACATCTAATTGGAGTAAACTCTGCGTAGATCGGGCTGAGAACAACACGCGTAAGACCGTTGTATAATCCAAGATTATTCTAGAACGATTACATCGGTTAATAACAAAACACTAAGTATGACGCTAGTAGACGATATTGTATGACATGAATGAAGTTCAATCACAATCTACAGAGATATACATATAAGACGTTATATAATAGATTACGTTACAGAGTAGTTTGTGTACAGAACATTTATTGTTAAATCCCTACATCAGATGACGTTGCTTGTGCCTCAAGAACGTACCACTTCTAACGATATTAGGATTTTATCCAATAGTTTAGAATTTATAACTACGTAATACAACAGGAAAGTAGTCAGATAAATACAAAACATATTATTTACTAATTAATTGAAATGAAATAACACCCACAATAGGTTAAAAGCAGACAAATATTTGGACAACTTATAACAAATTGTTCTTCTAAACTTTTATGCGATGAGATCCGCGGAACCACAAACATTATGATACTCCTCCGAGGCACCTGTTACACTAAACTTGTCAAAAATGAAGCGCGTTCACGTAAAACGCTTTTTATACTGGCTGTATGTTTGTGTAAAGCTGTCACATTGACGAGTTTGTAGAGTGTCGCCGCGCGCCGCGCGCCGCCAGGGACGCACTGAGACGCCGCGCGCCGACACAACACGCACGAGATACTGTACAAGACAAACACAAGGGGATTTATTTATCTACTTATTTTAGCTCCCAATCAAAAAGACTAGAATTTACTCTCCTAAGATGAAGGATATGTTGTTATAACAATTTAAATTCATCTTATAAGATGTTTTAAGATTAAGATGGGGAATTCTTGAAGCACATTTCTATTAGAGTGGAAATTTGGCTAAGGAGAAAAATTATACAATTAAATTATAATTTTGAAGTCAGGATTAATTATAATCAGAACTATGAAAGTGTTAGAAGTCATAATAATGTACCTAAATGTAAATGATCTAAAGCAATACCTACCTGTCAAAATGTGTTAGGATTCGGGATTTGGTCTTTCGCACGAGTTGTACATAAGTGGCAGCGATATAATAAATTGCGTGTCCGCCGGGCCGCGCGGCCGTCAGTCGTCACATCAATAACACTAACATCTTACATCGCGCGTCCATTGCTCGTAATCTATGCGTTGCACCTACACGACGCGGAGCCCGGGCACGGCCGCATGCAATTATCATAATTGTGTAAAGTAGCTGGTTCATTAACTGTTCTAAGGTAAACGCTACAGAAACCAAACATGCATTATAGGTACACGTTTTATCCTTATTAATTAATTTCTCTAATAATATTTAATCCCTCAACTTATTAAATAACTGAAGTAAACACCTAATTAGTTTATTTCAGTTTAAAAGGGTTAAGTAAAATAATTTGTGCCCTGATTCCAATTAATATCGTCGGACGGTAGAGGAATCTCTCCTGTTTAACTCACATAAGCGCCCAATGTAAGTCCTCTATTCTGGTTAACAGTCTCTGGAGTAACTATTTGCCAAGGTACACACACAAGAACAACAAATAAAAATTTATTTGTAGTTTTTATATTAATATTGAACTTAAATAAGTTCAATATTAATATATATACTGTAGTTGTTTATAAATATTGTAGTTTTGTTTTAACCAAAACATTATAGAAAAATAGTCCCCTTGATGATATCGTTTCACAGATAAACTGTTACTCGTTAGTTTATCCAGAATCGGAGACGACGACGTCTCAACTTCCGGATTATAAAACGGTTGGTGAACAGTTATCTTTATACGGCCACCGCGGTGAAGTGAGAGCATTGTTTGAAAACTTATTAAACTAGGACACGAATTAGCCGATGTAATTATCATAATCAACACAACACTACGTGTGTTGTGTTTATTCACTGTTGCACTCGTTTCAGTTATTCAGCAAACATTAAAACATATCTATTTATACCACAAATTGCAGTTTAACAAACTCCCTCCTATATGCTAAAATAAAAACTATACAAAAAACTAATAGTTTATGATTATCAACAGCTAAAACATAATGATACGAACACGCCACAATCATAATTCTCGTTTTAAAGTTTTACCTAAATCATTGTGTGGGAGAGGAAACGTTTATTACTAAATTGTGAGCACTATCAACAGTGAAAAACCCAAAATGTAACAAACCAGTTTATCGAAAGGGATATTTTTTGTTTATAATGTATTTCTCTTAACTGTAGATAATAAAACAATTTTGACTGGCCTGTTGGGCTAGTGACAGTGACCCTAACTACAAAGCTGGAGGTTCCCACCCAGGACAAATGTTTGTGTGATGAGCACGATCACTTGCTGTGTCTGGGTGTTATTTATATAAAGGATTAACTTAAAAGGAGTGCGTATATTCAACGAGGTAATCAGGTGCTTAAAACTGAACAACTTTCCTCAAAGGACATAGGTTGAAATCTTAAAATGGAAAATGAAATTGTCATACAAAGTGACAGGTCTGATGGTGACCCCACGTGACGTGTTTAAATTTTAATGAAAAGATGACTTCGAGCCATGTTCCTTGGGAAAAGTTGTTCAGTTTTATTCACCTAATTACCTCGTTGAATATACGCACTCCTTTTAATTTAATCCTGTATAAGTATGTGTATCAGTTGTCTGGTTGCCATAGTACAGGCTCTGTCTAGTTTGGGATCAAATGGCCGTGTGTGAGATTGTCCCAAGATATAAAAAAATATATTATTAATATCAAATTACTCATCTGAAACAAACAAACGAAACAAGTTGGAAAAAAAAAATATTCGTGTGTAAATAATTCAAATTTAAACAACTCAAATCCTCAACAAACGTTTATTTGTAGTCCTATAGATTTTTTGGGTTGTGATAAAAAATACAATTTTACAAAACGGTAATCGGTGTAATAAATAAATCAAATCATCAGAATCAATCAAAAGAGAATCTGGCTGCGGTTTTTATGCGAATTAATTTTGGATATTCTTGTTTGTTATATTATAAACAATTCAGTAAGTTTACCCACCGTTTCACCCAGTAAGTTTTTTATTATTACATTGTGTTAACTATGCTTTGTTTTTGTAAATGCGTCAACAGCGTAGATTTTCAAAATTAGCCATTGAATGCTTAGCATGTCTTCCAACGCCGGAGATGTCATTTTTATGTCTTCCATAACCGCAGGCTACCTTGCGCCTTTGACGCATATCAGTGTCTAATATTGTAAAAATATATATTTTTTTTAAAAGAGTGACCTATGGAGTTTCTTGCCGGTTCTTCTCCATGGGAAGGACACTTTGGAACCGAGCAACTAGAATCAGTAGAGTAGCATATAACGTTTCTTGAGCGCCTTCTTGAGGTTTATAAGAAATAAAAACTTTTTGATTTTGATTTTGATTTTGACCGACAAATATACTATAATTATTATTATGTAGGCAATTAACGCCAGCCATTACATTTTGCGGTTAAAGCTGTTATTATGACAAAATATATATTTTTATGATATTTCTAAATACGATATACCTACTTATCCCTCCTCCATTCCTGTCAGTCTGTTACGCTTTCACGGCTAAACCGCTGAACTAATTTTGATGAATTAATTAATGGCCAAAAAATAATTTATGGGCTGCTTCTTACCGGCGCTTCGAGAACCAGCTATAGATGATTATTTAAATTGGACACGTTAAGATTATTATAGGATGGATGAGATGCTAGTCAACCCCGCCGCGCCGTGCGTCGTGCGCCGGGGAAATACGTGTCTGCACAAACATGTTTGTTACACATGAAACTGTAATTAGTGGCATGAAGGTTAACATAACAGCTTTAAATGATCATATATTGTACCAGGCTGTCAATATAGTTTGGAACTGCATTCATTTTAATCATTAAATAATTTATTTATCTCTATGCAAGAACTCCTAACTGTTTTTATTATGAGTAATTCATTATTACTTAGCCTTATGGCATAGACTGATATATTGTTAAGTTATACAATATGCTTATGAATGTTGATTTATAATTATTTTAATAATCACGTCATTTTGGTTGCCATTTGGTTTTTATTTTAAATAAACCTCTTTCAGGCGATAAACCATGTCTAATTTTCAAACGGCATAATATTTCCGTAACAACAATATTAATTGTTGATGAATTAAAATGGTAGATATATATTAAAGTAGATGTAGTGGAACTTTGTGCAACAAAAACGTATGAAATAAATAAAATATATTATATTAATTATCATTTTATAGCCTTTATGTAACTAGTCATTTTACGTTTCGAAAGTGCCTGGAAAGGCCTTCTTGCAATAAAAATATTACGGTTTTGATTTTGAAGGTTTTTCTTTGTTATTGCATGACAATTAACATTACTTACGCCAAATGTATTGGTATTAATATAATAATTACATTTGCTTGAACACATTGTTGGTGGTAAAACCCTAGATAAGTGATGGTGTTTCGTACCTATACGGGATGCGGTACCTAAGTGATAACGACGCGCGACGCGTCCTAACCGGCTGTGATAGTGCTTGACATCGCATACACTCATGCAATATATCGCTTTATATGTAGGACACTAGCAAAATATATAGTGTAAGCTATTGAACGTTTGTTTTCACTACTGTGTCGACTACGACATTCACTGTCAAGACGCATACCAACTCGGTCTGTTCGTGACCATGACACCTGTAAAGACGTCGAAATGTCGGAAATTACAATCCAAATAAACACGCGATACAAGGAATCCGTGAAAATAGTTTTATTTCAAGGTCTACTGTTAGCCTGAGCGCAAGCTTTGACTGCTTTACCGGACTTTTTGACGAAATCATAAGGGCCTCCAAATCGCAGAGGATTGTCTACTCTATCAGATAATTATCTGCGCATCATATCAACATCTACGGACTAGAAGAAAACACGAAATATGGTAAGCAAATGACGCGTGTGGTCCATTTCCTGCAAAGCACGGCCTGACCTGCGATAGCGTCCAAAACACGATCATAATAACAACAAGCGTCAAAACTGTAAGGTTAACGGCTCATACTGCGTCTTATTTATTAAAACCTTGTGGAAACGGGGCCGGGGTTGTTCAGCGCTCGGCTGGCGGCGCTCGGCGGCCGGCGCTCGGGCGCGCGGTGCAGGCAGGCCTCTCCGGCCGCGATACCGAGGTCGGCGGGATCGCGCGATATCGTTGTTACCTCGTTGCGGTGTGAGGCTCTGACGTCAATCGGTACCCTATTTGTATGTATTATCTGCGAGATAGCGGTGGCGGAGGTGAAGGATCGCGCTCATACGCAACGTTCACGTGTTGTCGATCACATCGCGGTATTCTACGAAGATGAGATAACTTGATTGATTGCTCTTTGTTCGCCGCGATTGTAAGGCGCTAAGTGGGCCGATACCGGTAATGTGAGCTCTAACTCCGCTCGTTGAACTTACATTTAATACAAAACCGTAAATTATATTTTACAAATGTTACCTATTCAATTAAATTGTACCTAATAAATCAATCTTTCCTTTCCATATGACATTTATAATGTTTATGGCAATAAGACGGAAAAGGGCATGTAACCATTACCTACTAATGAAAAAAATTGTTTACGTGCCAACATAGATCACACAATGAGTGAATTAGATAGAGTACGTAATATAGTTTTCTTAAGCCAAATGTCAATCACATCTTTTGGAACAAAACCTACTGATAAGTTACCAAATAAGCGTTTATGAATAAGTACTGTAACGTATATTCTGCGTAATTAATAACATCAAACAACGACACCGCGCTATCACTACTAGTGCTTAATAGCTAGATACCTACCTACCTTATATTCCTAATAGCTACGAGTACACCATACCATATTATGAGAATGCATTATGCTATATTGCATTTAAAGCGAAACTCTACATCCTATTGTATAGTGTATGCTCTATATACCTACATCATGTATAATATATGCAGTTATTATAGCATAATATGCAGCTTAGAAATATAATTATTAAGGTTTGTTGTTCTTGACTCTCTCAGTTGGTCATGAGTTCCAGCATAAATTACATTTCGTAGTTTTTTAATGATCCCAATATCTGCTCACTTGAAGTTACACTACATAAACAAATAATACATTAATATACGTGAGTATTTACTTCGAAATTCTAAATGTTCTTTTCCCCTTCTTAATAAATTAGGAAAGAACATCCTTATTTCGTTGATTACTTACTTAACAATTTGATAATCGACCTAAAGCAATGACGATATTAATAGTTGTAATAAATAATACATATTATATTACTTAAGGTTCAAATTAGAAGAAAGCCAAAATTTACTTACGAATATATAAATTCGGCTCGGAAAATTAATTGACGGACTAATTTCAGCTATATAATTATTTTCTTTTCAATAGACTGAAAATTATATGAATAGTTCACGACGGACGAAGAGACGACGCTCCTCGTTTAAATTTTTGTTTCAACTAGAAACCCATAATAGTTGGCTGATAACTATCAAGTGAAATGAAATGAAATGAAATGAAATGAAATGAAATGAAATATTTATTTTTTTCGAGTAGACCTTTACAGGCACTTTCAAAACGTTAATGACGCTAGTTGCGCGGTTCCAAGGTGTCATTCCTATGGAGAAGAACCGGCAAGAAACTCCATAGGCTACTCTTTTAAAATTGGTTATGAGTATACAATTTAAATAATATTGAGTAAATAAATGCAGGGTCTTTCCTGGACTGGCCTTTTTAAGAAAGAACCAGGTCGATCTGAGCAAGCCTGTGCCAACAGATGGCAAGCATGCCTCGAATAGCTCATGCAGCTCAACCATTTTCGAGGGAGCTGCACAACCCGACACACAACAATACCACCAGTGACACCATAAAAATATGTGGGGCAACAACTTCCTCAAATCGCCAGATTGCAAAAACTATAGCAGACTAAAAGATGTACAATAATATAGAATCAAATCAAAAGAGTTAATAATAGACCTGCATAATATTTACACTTACAATACCCATGAACTTATATAATAATGAATTTAATAAATTGAATTAAATAAAATTGTAAACATAATATGCAAAAGCACAAAACATGTCAAAGAAAAAAAATGAAATACAATAATGTATACGCAAAAGCGCAAAACATGTCAGAAAAATATATGAAATACAATAATGTATACGCAAAAGCGCAAAACATGTCCACAATTTGTATATAAATAAATATATTTACAACATGCAAACAAAACAAACGACAGATGTATAAGCGAGCAGCTCAATCCCAGGCGGCTTTATCATTCAAATAATCGGATATCTTGTAATATCCTTTTTTACATAATTTTGATTTAATATGAGTTTTGAATTTTCTAACAGGTAATTTACGAATATCAACGGGGAGCTTATTGTAAAAGCGTATACATTGACCCATGAACGAGTTGCTAACTCTATGAAGACGAGTAGCATGAACAGTTAAATTATGTTTGTTCCTGGTATTAACAGAGTGAACATCAGACATTTTTACAAAATTAGATTCGTTCTTTTGAACATACATTAAATTTTCAAAAATATATTGCGAAGTTACAGTCAGAATGTTTATCTCTTTGAATTTCTCTCGGAGAGAAACTCTTGGGCCTAGATTATAAATAGCGCGGATAGCCCTTTTTTGTAAAATGAAAATAGTATTAACATCAGCACAGCTTCCCCATAGGAGAATGCCGTACGTCAAAAGACTGTGAAAATAACTAAAATAAACTATTCTGGCTGTATCCACATCAGTTATCTGTCTGATTTTCTTTACAGCATAAGCGGCTGAACTGAGCCTTCCAGATAATTTGGTAATGTGTGGGCCCCACTGTAGTTTGGCATCAACAGTTATACCAAGAAAAACAGCTGATTCAACAGGGTCCAACTCTACTCCATTCAGTTGTACATTGGTACTTATTTGCCTTACATTAGGCGTTGAAAACTTAATCAATTTGGTTTTTGATGAGTTTAAAAGTAAATTATTGACATTAAACCAATGGACAACCCTAGAGAGCGCGTTATTGACTTCGTCAAAATTTTCGAGTCGGCGTTTTATTTTAAAAACTAGAGATGTATCATCTGCAAACAGCAGAATCTTATGATTTTCCCTTACATGAAAAGGTAAATCATTTATATAAATAAGGAACAAAAAGGGCCCTAGAATTGAACCCTGCGGAACACCCATCGTTACCACAGACCCTTTAGATCTATTTCCATTCACATCAACTCTCTGTATTCTATTATCTAAATAAGAACTTAAAAGACTAAGAGCCTTACTTCTAATACCATAGTGGTTCAGTTTTCTAATGAGTGTATCATGACATACACAATCAAAGGCTTTGGACAAGTCGCAGAATATGCCTAAAGCGTCCTGCGAATTCTCCCAAGCCTCGTATATATTTTTCAGCAACTCCACTCCTGCATCTGTAGTAGACCGACCCTTAGTAAATCCAAATTGTTTCGGATGAAACAAATTTTGTCTGTTAAAATGTCTTAACATTTGCTTTAAAATTAACTTCTCAAAAATTTTGCTCAAAGTGGGCAAAATTGAGATAGGGCGAAAATTTGTTGGATCGGTTGTAATACCCGATTTGAAGAGTGGAATCACCTTGCTTAACTTCATTAAGTCAGGAAACACACCACATGTGACACAAGAGTTGAACACAATTGCTAGAAAAGGGGAGATAATTTCAATTATAGAAGATACTATATGTACAGATAATCCCCAAAGATCGGTAGACTTTTTTACTTCTAAATCCTTAAATGAATCCAGAATGTCCTTAGTACCAACAAGTGTAAATTCAAAACTTGTTCCACATTCCGCAACACATTCTTTAAGTATATTGTATGCGGAGCTGGAAGACGACAACAAAGTCTTGGTTGTTAACAAAGGAATATTGGTGAAAAAATTTTCAAACTCAGTTGCCACCTCCATATCCGACCTAAAATCCAAATCATTGATTACAAGATGAAAATCATTATTATTACTTTTGGTTCTACCTACTTCCGAATTAATTATATTCCAGGTAGTCTTGATTTTATTTACAGATAATTTTATTTTATTTTTAACATATAAAGATTTTGCGGCGGTGCAGGCTCTCTTAAATGTCTGAGAGTAACGCTTAACATATTCCTTAAAGATTTCACTATGATTATGCCTTTTTTCATTATATAATTCAAATAACTTCATTCTGCTTTTGAAAATACCCGGTGTTGCCCAATCACTAAACATAGCCCGATCACACACAGAAACTGACTTAGAGGTGAAAACCTTCTTATACTGAGAATTAATCAAGTTAAATAATAGAGAATAAGCCTGATCGGGGTTACTATGATAAGGCAAACTAGGTAATTTTTCAAGTAAATTATTTTTAAAAAGTTGCAACCGCTGTTTGGTTACAGGAACAAAATTAATAGTTTTCCTATGAGCTTTAACAGGTTTTATAGGCAACGAGACCAACTGACCACAGTGATCTGAGTCTATTACATTAACAATGGAATAGGTGTTCGGCTTAATATTCTGGTGGCAGTTACTCTAGTTGGCTCAAGGAATGTATTGTATAAATTATATGACTTAAATAAATTTATAAATCTATTAACAACAGTTGATTTTTCTAATAAGTTAATGTTAAAGTCTCCACAGACAGCAACTGTTTTGTTTGTATTAGAGATTTTAAATAATACCTCTTCCAGTATTTTTTCAAAAGTATCATACAAAGCACATGGGGGTCTGTATACACTCAATACAATTAACTGCTCAAGCTCAATACATGCTATCTCAGCTACTCGCTCAACAGACAAGCTCACAATGTCTTTACGTTCTTTAAATTTAATATTATTACTTACAATAATTAATGAGCCTCCACGTATTAGATTTATTCTGCTGAACGAGCTAGCCACTTGATGGTTGTTGAAGCTAAACATGAACTGGTGGTCCTTTAGCCAATGTTCAGTAATACACAAAATATTAATGTTATTACAGTTCATGAACAACTCCAACTCTAATTCTTTACCCATCAAACCCTGAATATTCTGATGGAGAATGTTTAAAATATGCTTATCATTAATTTTATTAACTAAATTCAAGGTGTTTGATGAGTCTGTCAACAAAGAGATTTGATTAAGACTATTGCCAGAGACTGACTCTATTGTCTTATTACCTAATTTAAATGACTTGGAACAAATTCCAAGATATGTTGATAAAAGTTACTATTATCTATCTGCTCAATAAAAGCAGTATGTTTAGCCAAACACTTGGCTTCGTTTAAAATACAATATGATAGCGAATTTGCTATCTGTCCCTTAAAATAATTACAAAGATAATAGTTATCTTTTGTCAAAAAATAATTAAAACTAATGATTACATTAGTGTCAATAAAATCAAACTGCTTGTTATATTGTGACATTGTGTGCAGTTTATTATTACATTTAAAAGTCACTAAAACATTTAGTGAACCAAGATATTCAGATCTGTGATCGCTTCCAAAATGCGTGTTCAAGCACTGGAAGCTAGCCGGCGGCGATCATACGTAGTCAACAAATCACTCAGTCTCGCTAGTGATGTGGCACAGTCTCTTTGCTACCGGTGACTGGTGAGGGTGCACACCGGCAACACGCCCGGTGCCGGCCGGCACAGTTGGCGACGCTCCAGCGCACCATCTCCTGCGTTAGCTATTATAGATTCGTTTTTATGCTTAATAACACTAACCCACCAACCTACAATAAAACACTATTATTACCGATCTCTATTTAATCCAATATAATCAAGAAGTCACAATATACCTACTTAATGACGCATAATTTTTTATGATTCACATCATCGTCGCCGGAGTCAAAGAAAATGAATTCCGCCCGACAAGCGTTAAGTAACTAAATTATATTAACGTTAGTTTTTCAATCACCTCAGAAGTAGAGTATCCTGGCATAACAATTTACGAGAAATAGGTTGAGAAAAGGAAAAATCTTCATTTTTAATTAAACTTAGTCTAGCTTCTCGTAAATTGAAATGAAAATAAAAAGCTTGTATGCGAAGCATACCACGCCAAATTCAGCGTCCATTAGTTTTCACCGAGAAAACGAAATGCAAAAGGAAAACAACCACAGAACACTTAGGGATAGAAACGACGCGTACCTAGTGTTCGTAACAAGTTTACCGAGACACGGACTCTACTAAACACGATTGTAACACATTACAACGTAAATCAGTGTACCTATCTTCGCCAGCAGCAATCAATTAGATAGGTACTCTAGTTGATAGGTACGTAACACAGTCAAACATATATGAACTACCTCAACTTATACTCAAACGAATCTACTAGAAGACGTCCTTAGGTCTGTTCGTCGCTACATTACACCATAGTGACAGAAACAACATATTGCATAGCTTCATGACATCCTAAAATTCGGTTGCATTTGGGTATAAGCCATAACAGTGATACAAAAAAAAAATAAGTGTCACAATATGAGACATAGATGACATAATTATCCAACCACAATATTTAAATTTTATCGTGTATAATATTTCAATGGAAATTACAGCAAAAATCTTAAAAACGTTTACAGATGCAATAAAGCCATAGGCCGTAGCACATTGGCAAGTGGCATGGTAATGACTGCGGGGCGACAAGCGGCGGAAACCTGCCGCAATAAAGGTTCGCATCGGCGCATTGTTTGTATTGCACCGGAAGCGAGTCGCGCCAGCCGCCGCGCGCCGCGACCTCCGCGCAGGCGACACTACACTAAACTAGTCGCAACTGGTTGCTACAATTCGTATATGAACTAATATCAGTTGTTCTCAATGTTCCCACAAAATTTCTTAACTACGATGGCAACTTCAGAAAATTAGCAATTTGAAAAAACATTTTTCATTTTGTACACAAATCGCAAAATAACATCTGCATAAAAGATAGGTTACCATAGCGGTGCTATTGCTAAACAAATACTGTTAAAATGATAGTTTACTTGATTTAGTTACTTAGTACTCATTTAGTTCATATACCTTGTGTTTCTACGGTGCATGGCTAGTAAAATTTATTAGTACGCACTATTGGAATCTACTATTAAAACAACTACGTAACAACAGTCGCACAGCAATCGCAGCGACAAGTCGCATAATAAGGCCACGCGGAGGATGTATCGCGTTCCTTGTAATTGCGCACCTCGATGGGTGCTTTCGAGAAAAACTAGCAGTTCCGCGTCTGTGCCGACGGGAGCCGAAGCCGACCCGCACAACTCTCGGAGCGTAGCGAATGGCGTGAGGGCCGCCAGTCGCCAACTTTAATGTCGCAGGCCTCACTACTAGTGCCGACTGTCATATAGTATGCACATCATATAATCTCGATATCTTCCGAGATTGAAACACCTGAACTCAGATACTTTATGTTTACATTATTATAATAGTATGGAATCTGAAATCGCCAACCCGCAGTGAGCCAGCGTGGTGACCAATGCTCGTTCTTTCTCTATATATCTATAAAAAGAGGCCTGTGCCCCGGAGTGGGACATTTATGGGCCGGTATTATATTATTTATTGACATAATTAATTTAGCATTATTTTCTAGACTGTAATCTCTACTGCTTCTACTACTTACTAGTTTGTGAAGCACATTTTAGCAGGTCCATCATCGATGGCCAAATTGCTAGATTGCAGGCCTGAATTAAAGTCCAGACCATGCCATAATTTACATAATAAGTCTTGGTTGTGGCATATTGACGTCAAGCACTAATCCTACTAATATTATAAATGGGAAAGTGTGGATGTTTGGATGTTGGTTACTCAATCACGCAAAAACGGCAGAACGGATTTAGATGAAATTTAGCATACATGTAGCCTTTGACATGGAAAATAACATAGTTCCCGAGGGAAAATCGAAAATTGTTTACGAGCTAAGCCGTGGGCAGACAGCGCAAGCTATAAAACGGGTGAAAATTTTATTCTATTTTCCATTAATTTCACATTTTTCATTTCTTTTTGTACCCAATTCTGAATTCACGCAGACGAAGTCCGCAACACATTAGTCGATATTTGTCTTTCATCTAATTATCCTACCTAACGTCTTCTATAAATATCATTAGAAACAACAATAAGTCCATGATCATTAGGAATTCCGGTAAAAACAACGAGTTTACCTTAATTTACAATTGAAATCATTACACATGATAAGGATACTAAATTATAAAATAATGGAAATATAAACATAGAAATATCAATTTTGTATTGTTCAATGGATTTGTAGACTAAATAAATGTAAACTTAAGTTTAAAAATAGCTAATGCACAAGATAGAGATATGTAAAAATAAGGCTGAAGTTACTTTGCGAGGCAAAATGGTTCCTAAATATTTAGCCTACAATACACCATCGCTATTTCTACTGAATCAATTACTGTAGGTAGGTACCTTCTAAAAAAGAATATTTGAAAATACTCGACTCGCTAAACAAATTACGGGATAAAACTTTATGTAAGTAATGTTTAATACCTACTGCCGACAAAACCCGTATTTAATCGTAAATATTAAAATACGTATAATACCTATGAGTTATTTATACGTTAGGTACTCACCTGGCCGCCTCGCACACTTCCTTTATTGCCGGACGCGTGCCATTTTCCTTCCTCGCATTCAATTATATTCGCTCCTAACTGTTCGTAGTGACAAAAACTGAAAATAATCACAATAATTTATATTATAGAAGTATGTTTTATATAATGTTGGTATTTAGTTTGGTATTAAGCCTGAACGGCCCAAAGCGAAGAGGCCTTTCGGAAGTAAACAAAAATTTTCTACGTTCCAAGGGCACGATAGACATAAAAATTGCGAGTTTGTTCGTACGAATTAGTCTGATATCTCTGGAATTACTGACCGAATTTTGCAAGTTCAGTTTTGCAAGTTCTACAATACAATACTATCCAATAGTAGTTAGACTAAAAAATACAATAAGTATATAAAGTGCCATGTTTATAGGTGTAGCGACTACTGTAGGTACCTACGTATTAATTTAGCCGCGTCACGGCTAGGGCGGCCGGAGACGCACTTTATAATTAATTAACAAATAATAACAATAGTTAGCGGGGGACGCCGGTTTTTACGAGTTGTAAACCACTCAAACAATAGAGACGCATAAAACTTTCGCCAAGCCATTGTGCGCTCTGATGTGAGAATAATGTTACATTAAATTAGTAGCGCCAAAAATATTGCGCCGTACTCAAGGGGATTACGTACTGAACAACTAACGCTCATGCAAAACAAGCACTATCAATTGTTAACAATTAGTCACGCGGCTTCAACTGTCTCTCCTATAACATACAACTGAAATCGTCACTTCATCGCCTTTTCGAGGCTTGAACTAAAAACATCATGGTTGTAAATATTAATTCTAGCAATGAAATTTAAACTTGAACTATGGTAACTATACGTATAGGTACGATGAAATTAAGAATATAGTACTATGCGATGAAATTAAGAATGTAGTAAGTGTGGATAAGGTGAGAAGGCGCAAATGAGCGCGCGACGTTTGAACGTATGCCAAGCGCGCGTCGTGCTCTCACCGCGCGCGAGATTCCGCGGCTGTAACGCAGTCACTGCAAACATTCTCTGTCCCGTGGCATACATCAACAAGCCACTTGCTAATGTGTTACTTCACTTATATAAATGATTGTTGATGATAACTCTCACATACCTATTTTATCTTGCACAAGCAGGACCTATTTACACCGTCAGACACGAACTTAGATATTTTTTTTAATAGCCTATTATAGATCCCACAGCGTGACAGCTGGGCAAAAGCCTCCCCTATATTCTTGCAAACCTATCTTGTGCGATTTTTGGCCACGTGCACTTACTACAAATTATTTATATAAATCTATAATTATGCTTGAATGTTGAATTTACAAAAATAATATACCTACATATTAAATTAGCACTATAATATAATTAATTCCAGCCAGCATGTTAGAGCATGAAAGATATTGCCACGCAACTACATAATATATTAAATAGTATTTAACGATTGTGTTGCTGTCACGTCATTAACAATTTTAAGTTTAACACTTAAAACCCTAGTGTCTCTGTAAAAGTTTCTAAATCCTCTAGGTAAGTCACTATTTTCTTTTCTTCAGCTTATTGCCACATGGTTTGCTAATGCTTTCCAATCTTATTAAATGTATCTCTTTCATACCTTACAAACAACAGATTTACGGCTTTCGTGTCCTCTCATTATCATCTCAAGTACAAAGGCTATTACTTTGACACTTCTAACAAAACACAACGCATCCTGTCAGACCATCTGGCGACATCTTCTAGGACTAAGTTATTTGCGGCTGTTCAAGAGATTATTAACCTTATTTTAATACATTTAAGGAAGGTTGTATAGGAAAAACGGGAATAGTGATTGTTTAGGACAAAGCAAGCAATAGTTAGAACAATTAGCGTTTGTTTGGTAGATCCGAGACGTGACTAGTGCGGCCAGGGGTCGGCTGGCCGCCATATGTTCCGCGACACGGCACGCTGTCACAATGGTCTCCCACCAGCACAAGGCACAGCTATACACGTGTTTACCACCAACTAGAATTACATTAGACAATAGCAATACACGTTAAGATACAAATGCGTAGATAAAAGGTGAGAAAGCTATACTATTATGAAGAATTCAATAAAATAACAAAATTGTTGGATTAGTAATTGTCCCATATGTGATCGTTCTCCATACAATCTAAGATTCTTGGTTATAAACTTCGTACTACTCGAGTCCTATTATTCGAATTGCGATAGTTAGGTTTTATCATCATCGTCGTATGACAGTTTACTGTTATTTAGGTTCGAATTCAAAAACAAAATGTTATACAATCAGCTCGTTGGTTGTATCTGTCGTTATCCTTTCCATGTGTCAACGTTTTAGTCTCACGTCGTCGCCGTCGACGTCGCCAGATTAGAGTGTGGTGTGGGCGATAACCTCGGACCTCGGAACGCTCGGTAAGCTGATTACTCTGTTTTTATTCCGTACCGTTGTTTATCACCACTCAAAACTGTTTGCTGATAGTTTTCAAAGGATATAATGCTATTACTGATAAGCTTTGATTGACGTTATGGATGCTCAAAATTGGTTGTTTATGTTGCCTTTCATTTTTGTTATTGGTTGAAAATACATATTAGTAGTTAGACACATGTACCTATAACTGGTTTACTACAGGCAAGCATATCTTATATTAGCTTAACCTTCATACATACGTGAAATAACGATATTATGAAGTTATATTATAAATAACTCTACAAAATAATTGTAAAGGGATAACTGTTTTTTTTTTTGTTTCTTTTTCTATGTACTTTTTTTGTAACTAATTAGTTGTTTTGTTTAGTTTCTTAGCTATCATCTCAGCTCTGATGGCTCTATTGATACTTCTTGAGCTAAAATTGTATGCTAACTAATAATATTAATCGGTATTTTCGTTCATTATAGAGGTATATACACAATGGTGAGAATTCCGTACGTTATCGATCAGTACAAAGACTGCATTACTCATTAAGTACATTTCCCACATAACACACAAACAGAACTCCCACAGCATCCTAAAATCCGTTACAATCGACAATGGCGGAACTAATAATAGGTGAGCACGTATGCGGGCATCGGAAACGTATCGCGAGCTCGCTATCGGCTCATTATCGACACAGATCGCGGCACTCGATACCGCCCGGTACCGCGCTGGCCAAACTGGCAATTTAGCCACAGAGCTAGCATGGCGTCCCGCAGCTGCCGCTCTACGCAACAATATCGCTACATACCTCGTTACCGCTCTACAACTTCAATACCTACTTCCAATATTATACCATTAAAATTATGTTGTTATCGTGCCTGACCCCTGTTTACTTGAAGATGCATCATAGAGCAACATCTAGGGACGTTTTCTAAAATTAAATATCATTTTTTAAAGTCTTATAAAAAAATCGTATAAAATATTTACCTACGTAAACAATTTTAGTCTATTCAAGACGAGCATGATAGACCCTAACTACATGTTGTCAACTTTAGAAAAATCACAAAAAAAAATCATATCTGCCTGGACGTCTATTCTTATAATAAGCAGTTACTTGACCAATCAACTTATAATATACCAAAAAAATTATCATTTATGCCAACCCATAACGTTTTTATTTGATGACAAACGTACATGTTTCGATTCCATTTATTCAACAATCATAAATACTCAAAAACTTACGCGTAAGTCGAAATGTACCACGGCACCAACTTTTTTATACAAGTGTCCGTGGTACCTAATCCGGTGCGTCTACTGAGTTTTGACGATCAAATATTGCTTAAATAATAATTATAATTATCTATAAACATTTTTTTCATCCCCCCATATTAATACGGCAATTTTCTACGGGCAATATAATGTGCCTCGTAATATGCAAGTTCAATGTTAATGTTAAAAAAGCTAACAGTAAAACATAAAAAAGTAGTTCTAAACAGTTATAATAAATGTTTACCTTATACCACGAAAATGAATGAGCTTATTAACAAGTATTTGTTTGGCAGCAGCAATAAAGTGTCACGGTGTTGACGTAGCTGTATAACGATAAAGTTACCTGTGCGAGCGACCGCGGCGCTGCTGGCCGCCAGATGTGGCGAGGCGGGCCACTCTCCCACGACGCACCTACTGCCGTGAGAAAATACAAGTACTTACCTAACTACTACTGCCCACAGCTACATTGCGCATTCGCTGTAAGTATTCGAGTACAGTGTTATCAAAATCACAACGACTAGTGTCATCATCCTAACCACTTCCAAATCAATAGAACTGTAAGTACTTACGGTGTTATTCGCACTAGAATAAAATATAACTAAAGTGAAGTGATAACATTTGTACTGTTTATTCAATTTCTCACTTTATCATGTTGTATAAAACTCTGAAGCTACATCTCAGCGTGATATTAATGTTCCCTCACATCCTACTAAACCTAAACACTAACTTGTTTATATTGAGAGCAAACAAATTGATAAAAGCAATCCACTCGAACGCATCCATTAGAGCACCAAGAAAATATTATCAATGCGCACACGCAGTGGTTGTCCTACGCAATACAAATAAATTTGAATGCAAAAGGTTAGGTAAATTTGTTACATGTTTTATTTAACGATAATGGTCATTGAAATAAATAGAAACAAAACCGAATATACCTACGTATTTAGTCAATAAAGGTATTTTATCACTTACTTTCTTTTTGGGATATTGATTGACAACTGCGCAGAGTGAAACCTGGGTCGCATGTTGTTGGGAGTGGATATTCCGTAAGTTAATATTGTGTGATTGAGATGCGACCACACGTAGAGGCCCCACACAGCCCTACCGCCGCTCAGCACACGTGCATCAACGATCGTCCTTTGTAAGCTCTCACTATACACCTTTTGTGATCAGACTTTGCTTAACCTCGAACAAATTATCGACACGCGTGCTTTATAACGAGAATACAGTTAAATAGCACTTCAGCAAATTATTATCTTTTTAAAAGACAATACACTTTTTAATATGAAGGTGCACCGCATCGTCGCGGCGCGCGGTGTCGCTTGTATTTATGTTCGTATAATCGTGTACGTACGTTACACGATTATTTTCGAATTATTAAAACCTCGGTATGTTTGCACTTATATATTGACGCACTTTTGACTGACAGAATATGTTTGAATTTGTCAAAAACAAGCTTCCAACTTAATTAAAATGTTAAATATTTAAGAAGCATCTCAAAAGTTATCGAGTAGCGTAAGTCGATAAGTGTTTGGTAGGATATTTTTATTTGTGCAAATAAACTTGCTGGAAACATGAACATGCGATTCATATTACGATAAACCGGTTTTGTCTTTCAATAGATGTCCGCAGTTATTACGAAATGGGTGCTCTATAATCATATGTTTCTTTAAATTATTTTAACCTCAAATGAGGTACAGTCAGCAGCAAATTTTTATGACTGGGAAATAAAATAGCCTTATCATGAAGGTTTAATGCTATGATATACTTATCAGCGAATTTATGAAATGTTATTTAAGTATTTTGTAAAAGTAATTATGTTCTTCTACTTTGTTGTTGACTGTACTTAAGGCAATTTTTAATCGTGATGCGAGAAAAGCAAGTATGCAATAAAAAACTCAACAACTCAAGCAACGGTGCTGACTTATATTGCCAAAACAACAGAGAGTCAAAGAAGTAATTTGTATGTAATTTAAAGCGCATTTACAGCATCTATAAAACAAAGCGCGGGACAAAGCAGTAGGTGTGGCATTGTGGCGGCGCACGCGCACGTGGCGCACACGTGGAATACAAGGTGCTATTGTCTTTGTTACACAACACGCTTTTACAAGTTTTAAACCTTAAGATGAATAATGTTGTATTAAGTATTAAGGTCTTCACAAAAAGGTAAAATTATGCGGGTACTACAGCGGACTTTATTAATAAATAATAATAATAAATGTGGACAACATTACATACATTGCTCCGCATCCATAGGAAGTACCTAAAGCACTGTTATGGAATCAGAGACAACGAAGGTACCACAATCGCCCAGACCCGAGACAATGAAGAAAAGTGATTTCTACATTGACCCGTCCGGGGATCGAACCTGGGACTTAAGAGCTGGCGACACTTTGAAAACCGGTGTGCACGCCACTTGAACACGGAGGTTGTATTTCAGTGACATAAAGGATAAATTTTAAAGTTGTGTGTTGCAGTGATAAACATTACGATGTTAGTCTCAATTTCTACCATAAAAAAAAAAATAGTTGAATCCTTATTAATTACAGCGAGAGTTAACCAGAAAAATCTTGTCTTTAAGGGAGTTACGTCGCCATAACCAGGAACTGATGGTGTAGAGGACACCATAACGATGTCGAATCATGTTACACTAAGTTAAGATTATCTTGTAACATCTCCCGTAGTGGACACACTTGTCCAACATTAAATAAACTTTTTAAAAACACGCTTGCATTTCCTTCAACCTAACTAGGTTACCTGACTATTATCTGATTGAAGATATGTCAAGAAGCTGTTATTGTCAAATCATGTGCTAATCATTACTACTTATTAGGATGTATATTTATTTACCTATATCTATCAAAAGTTTTAAAGATAAACCATCGTCTCTTATTGAAGCGCTTCTAATAATTAGCGTCTGCAACAAAAACATGTTACCTAGAACATGTTACAGAAAACAAATCATTAATAGTTCAGCTATTAGTTACAATAATAAAGCTACTATCTAATCTATTCATAAATCGTTTAACTGTTAATTGTTTAGTATTCTCTTATTGCTGGATACTTAACGAATAAGTATAAGGCACGTTCTTAGTAATAAATGATGTATTTGTTCATATGATCATTTTTTTTTTGTAATAATTCCGAACGTTACTGGTTCAAATGTATATACGTGAACCAGTTATAAAATAATATATTTTACAAACTGTTCACAGTTCACATTAATATATTTTTTACACGAAATACAAAAATAAGGCGGCACTGCTAACGCCATCTAGTGACCGAAAGCGGAATTAAAAGTGCAACTCACGGCAGTTACTAAAAAATCGCTTGAAATTTTTTTTATATATAGAAAGATGTTATTTATTTTTATGATCTTCATTATTTTTATTGTTACTTATTTTTGATTAAAAACTCAATAGGTGTGCTTAGCTAGAAGCTTTTAAATTTTCGGATATATTGGCATAAAGAGCATAATTAAAATGCATCACTGATGGAAATGATGGAATATGTTTGTCAAGTAATATTAAAGAAGTAAGATAGAGACAGGTAGAGTACCTTGAGAAGGTGGAGCGTAGAGCATGTAAATAAACAACACAATGATTAGAGCCATACTTGCGTGTTTTGTAAGAAGCTGTGCTCATTATAACGCGAAGGTGTTATAGCGGTGATGTATCCGTGTATCGTTTAGTATTAGAGCCGTGGTGAGACACGGCTCAGCAGTCAGTAGCAATCGGCAGTCGGCTCTACTAATTAAGTATAGGTGGGGGGAGGTCGCGGGAGGTGAGCGGCGCGGGGAGAGAGGCGCGGAGGACGCGGGCGCGCAGGGCGGGGCGAGAGGCGGGCCGGCATCATTCCGCCGCGCGTCGCGCCGCCAAGAGCACGTCAGTCCGCGCGCGCGGGCCATGGTCGCGAGAACCGATGAGAGCATGTTCGGGTGCTATGGTGACAGCTACTCGTACCGCCTGTGGAGCCTGGCCAACGTGTGGGGCGCCTGCCGATGTGAGTAGCGCGCCGCCAGCCACCTGCAGTGCACGTGCACCCCCGTAAACTGAAACTAGGACTTTTACCGCTGACGTCAGCGGAGGCTGTGAAATCTCGGTGTAGTACGACGTAGATACGAATCCGACGCCGCCGCGAAGTGCTTACCGCGTTATTAGATAGCCCGTGGTCGCGGTTAGTGAGGTGTGAGAACAGAGGTGTCGCTCGATGAAAGTGCAGAGCCCGTTAATGGGAGTTGGTGGTTGGTACGAATGCTTGGCGGCCGGTTGGCTTGCGGACATGAGGAGTAAGCAGGTCCCAACGTCCACCACCTCGGCCAGGCGGCTTGCGGCCCTAAGTAAGCTTCCTTTCTTTTTGTTTGATTTGCATTTTATCACTTTATGTTCAGCCTATATTTTTAACATTCCTTCATTATTTATTTTCTATATTTTTTAAACTTATACAAGAATACAATTTCATGAAAGATTATCTAGTGATGCTCTTCTTGTTCCCTAATATACATAAATATTATATCAATAGTCCTGAATTCTCAATATCCATCGAAGTAAAAAAGACAAACAACAGTTAAACTTCGTGAACCCAATATCAAACATTATACTATTATAAAAGATTCATGACCGCAGGTGAAAATTATATCAGTCACCTCAGAAGCATTAAAAATAAAACTGGAACACGTCTTTATTAGAAATAACCTTCGTGTTCGGTAATCTCCCCTAGTCTCCCTCGGGATATAATTCATCCACTTGAAAATCGGGAACAGGTACACAGACTTGAAAGAAAGTTTCGTTTGTCGAGGGGAGCCCCGCTCGCTTTCACCGTCTTAAATCGTAAATGATTATGTTGTTTTAATTCATTTGCTTTTTCCTATCTTACTTTTTATTTTATTCCTTCTCTTTGAGTGCCGCCTGTCTGGAGTGGATAAAATAATAGGGACGTTTGATGCATTCGGACGACCTACAATGCGTAATATTTTATATGCGAGTTTGTGGAACGCGGATAAATAAATTAGTAAAAAGTTCGTTTTATTACTTTTCTCCGCCGAACGGACGCTTTAGTTGACGTTTGTGTTTTAAATCTCATAATTAATAAACTATACACAGCTTCCGAGATAAAAACGCGCCGAATTGTTTGTAAATTATTATTATCGAGATACGCTCAAAAATGTTGTCGAAACTAAGAACTCTTTTGAGCCAATGTTTAACCACTTGCAGAACCTGAAATTCGCCCCAATAAAATTAGTAGTGAATGAAAACACAAAACGTCTGTTAAAATTGAACGGTAATGTAGAGATTATTAGAAGAAGTTGTGGCAAACAGACTATTCTCCGAGTCAATATCTTCGCACTGTTCCTTAAATTAACGTTTCAGTTAATACCTTATCACTTATCGAAAGTCGATTTAACGAATCGTTGCCAAACATTTAAAGATATTACCATACCTAGGCATGTCGGTCATTTCATGACTCACATCTCTGACTAATTCAACCGAGTTACATTTTTATTCTGTTTTGCATTTTCACCTCTCCGCTCCAAGTCGGTATCGGTATAGACTACTTATTTCGAATGACACGACTGAACTTGAAATGTGTCTCGTTGCTATTGTTAGCAAGCGAGGTTATACTTGAAGAATAACGAATAACTTAATAGCTAACACCAATTATGTAGGTACATGTGATCAGCCAAACTAGCTAACCCAAACTAGTTGTTTAAACTTCCTTATAAATAAAATCTATCTATCTTCCAAGTCAAGAACTCGGGTCATGTTGATAGCATTGCATAGTACCTATAAGGTGTCGTTACCTCGTCCAAGCTTACTTCAAACGGGGCGATAGAGCAACGGTTGTTTCTGTTTTTGACCTAGCTTTGAACACAACATAACTCCACCAAAAGAGATTCTATTGGTAGAGTTATTAAGAAATCTGGTATCTGGAGAGGTATCCAAATAAAGGTAACTCCAATAACCCTGAACATATATCTTCGAGAATTGTACTGAGCTGTATTTTATATTCAATTATTTTTTTCGATAACAATTTTAAGTAAAAAATATGTATTTGTGTTATAATTAATACTAAATTGCACATGAAAGTTGTTTGCTAAGACATTGCAATTTAAATAGGTAATTATTTTAAGAGACAACAAGAAAAATATTATGATATTTACAATTATGGTGACGTAAACCATAATAACATTATTATTTATGGGAAACTAAATCAACAGCGAGAAAATCCATTAGCTTTCTTAAAAATTATTAGGATTGATAGCTACTATCTTTTTAAGAAAACTGTCTTGATGTTGATAAATTTCCAATAAAAATATTAGCAGAAAAAAAGATTATTTGAGAACGTAGTTAATTGGAGTAACATTGTCAATAATTTCGTAGATACAGATTAGGCACGACGATAATGCGATACAGTAACCGTACAAACAAATAATTCGTGTCTAAACAGTTTAGTGATAATTCTTTCAACGGGCAATTACAATTCCGAGCGAGAGGTTATAACATGGTGTCTGCAGTCGGACAGGCGGAGTTTTTTCTTCGAGTAAAGCAAACACTTGGGCGCTACGGGCAGCGCGCCCCGCCGCCCGCCGACACAGGTGCGACCAATCAGCAGACCGCGCGCTTGTGTGCTGCCATCAACAATCAAACTCTTATCTGTTGGAGTCACGGCGCTCGGCGCGAGTGTGCGTGTCTTTGATAATTGTTATTTGTTGTAGCAGCAATAGGAAGCGCGTCGTGCTCGTGTGCGTGAATGTAGGTTTTTTATCAGTGGTTAACGGACGCACTCTGCCCGTGCGCACAGATTACTGTACTGCCGATAGTGGCGTGTGTAGGTGTAGGTACGTCCGTTTCACCTAATAAAACAATACAAAAAACATACTGCTCTAAACAGATCTTAGCAACAATTGAAAAGAGTTACAACGTATTTTTTATTATACATACATTCATAGTTATAAACCAAATATCACCGCGAAACATGCGTTTAACTTACAACTAGTGCCTTTATCTTCTAAACGGATCGATTAGACAGCTTTATTGTTTTATATCTAATTAATCACTGAAGTGCGTTAGCGGACGCCTAAAATAAAACCATGTTTACCAATTTGTAACTATGAATGGGTGGAGCTCGAGATAGCGAATCAGCGCGACTTCCAGCGCCATCTAGTAGAGAGTAGCGACATTACAAAAGAAATAGTTAAAGCCATCTGCTTCAAAAGCCGTCTTTATTGGAATGGAATATAGAATTTGATAGCTATCACAAAAAAAAAATTGAACAAACATGCAACCTTTGCTTTACTCAAAAAGACTCATTCCTTTAAATTCGTTACCACTAAACCATAGAAACAGGTTATTTTATTGACTTCTTTATAATAGGAAATGTATTTGAAATACTAACTAAATTTTAAATAAAATATTGGTACAATTTATAGAACCTTGACTTCAGCCTCGTAGTTTATTTACTAACACGGATAGGAACTGAGGTGCGGCATGCGGTCATATTTTATAAAATTCAATACCGTTGTCCCAATAGCAGATTACACCGTACGTAGAGGACACGGCCATCGCGTGCACTAATTAATACGTCGCCCCGTTGTTTTGCTCTTTATTATATTTGATTTACGGCGCACACTCGCCGAAGCCGCTTTTAAAAACGATATTACACTGGAATAACGGCCATATTACCGAAATAACCGACTCTAAATTAAATTGTAGGCGCCATATTTGTTTTTATAAAGCGAACATTGCCGTAAAGGTGTCCGCAATTGTTTTAATTGTTAACAACACGCATAATTGTTTATTTCCAATTGGGGTTTTCAATACTAACGTTATTTTTAACCATGGTTTATACTTAGTTTATACTATATCTGTAATCGAACTAACATCGAAATGTGTTACCATCGTCCGTGTATGTATGTCTTGATCGACAGCTAATTTTATCGTACTGGACATTGAAGTACCTACAATGTGATACGAGAAGTATTTGTTTGTGATGAGGCTGTACTACGTACATATAAGACAACGCTATAGTGACCCATTCTTGGCTAAATCAACTGAGTTTTTGAGGTTTTAGGTTTTGTTCTATTATTTATATTTGTTTGTTATTACGAACTGGCAAAAGGGATGTTGATATTTATTTTAGGTAATGAAAATATTAGACAAGTATTTTTGTTTTCAAAATAACGAATGTCCTTGCTAAATTAATTACTAATAGAGAGGAAATATTTGTTCCGCCGGAATGCGGTATAAATAAATAAGAGTAATAGTTCGGGCAGCGTATCACTACATCGTAGAAAACAATTGTGGTGCCGGCTGTTTGTCCCTATGTATGTTTAGATCGTTATAACTACGCAACGGATTTTGATGCGTTTATTTTTTAATAGATGGAGTGATTCAAGATTAGGTTTTGTATAATACTCGTGCGAAGCCGTAACGGGCCCGCTAGTTAATTGTAAATGAATAACGAATATCTACTTAGAGCGAATTTAAGTTAATGTCACAGACTAGTATACCACAGATATATATGACATCCTGCATTATTTCATATCAATATATAGGCATCATTTTTTGACAAAATAAAAAAGAAAAATACGTGCCATTACATTAAAATTCTATTATTATTGTATGGGCGCCAAGAACACCTCCATTGTCAGACATGGTGTGTGAGTATACAGTACGTGCGACCACGGCTCTTGTCCACTTTTGTTCTTATTGGATTAAAAATTAAAAATAAACATAAGATAGTTGACATTTTCACAGATGGTGTATGTATTTCTGTCGCTGCTGTAAAAAAACAACAGAAAAAAATATATTTAAGCGGCTCCCATAAAAAAAACGTGATTTTTTGCTAAGGCTTTTGTTTATACGCAATATTGATAACGGAATCAGATAGACGCTATTTAGTTACATATAAACTTAAAAAAATTCAAACAAATATTGAATCATGCCTCCCATACAACAGACGTGTTTTGTCTGCAGTTTTATAGTTAATGGTACGGAACCCTTTGAGCGCGGTTCCTTATCACACTACTCTGGTATTTTGTTAGTTATTCTATGTCAGTTGCGTTTTGCTATACCACGTTTTATGTCACGTCCCACGGGAACGGCGGGATCGGGATAAAAATCCTAAGTCCTTCTCCTGGTTCTTAGCTACCTCCCTACCAATTTTCAGCCAAATCGGTTCAGCCATTCTTGAGTTATAAATAGTGTAACTAACACGACTTTCTTTTAAATATATAGATAGATAATTCTAGGTTTTTTTGTAAATCTGATGGTGTTCATCGACTTTAGTTACGGTCTGTATAATACTGCACATGTAGTGCATGAACAAAATCAATAACGTTGCAATCTAAACAGTAATTCGTCTTACAGTCCGTCCGCTGGCCGGCGGTGGGTCAGAGAGCAAGCCGTCTGAAGAGGAAGAAGAACGGGGTGGTTCTCCCCTGGGGCCCGGCGGGCCTTTCTCCTGCAGCCAGTGCCGCGGCGCCTACCCTACACGCGAACAGCTCGAACGCCACGAGACCCTGCACGCGCCCAACACACAGGTGGATACAGTCAAATATGTCAGTGCCCATTGTATTACATAAAGATGAACCATTGTCACATACTAGATAATAAACAAATGTACGTTATTTAATTAAGTAAAATGATAGTCTGTTTTTATTATGATGGTCGTTTATTTAAACTTTATGATAATTACTACAATCATCAACAAGGCACTAAGGGTAGGTAAAAAGCCTTACTTTATATTTTATTAATTATTTTTTTCCTTTTTCACAGTCATGCAAGATCTGCCACAAGAGTTTTGCAAACGTATACAGACTACAGCGCCACATGATCAGCCATGACGAAAGTGCACTGCTCCGCAAGTTTAAATGCAATGATTGCGATAAAGCATTTAAATTTAAACACCATCTTAAAGAGCACTTGCGGATACATAGTGGAGAAAAACCCTTCGAATGTGCCAACTGCGGCAAAAAGTTTTCCCATTCTGGCTCTTATTCCAGTCACATGACTTCAAAGAAGTGTCTCGTCATGAATCTTAAAATGGGACGGATAAAACCAAACAATCCCGCTCTAAATCCTGAGCGGAGCCCTTCACGAAAACGGACCAATGCTATGGTCGCCTCCCAGTTAAATAATAATATATCACCAAATAGCAACTCATTCCTACCTATGCCCGCTGCGTTTTTTGCGTCTATGTCTTCGCAAGACAATAATTTCCATCGTCCGCCTCTGGGGCAACCTGCTATTCCTTTCTACATGCCACCCGGTATGCCTATGAGCCCAGCCAGTGGAATAGCTCCTTATAGCATACCGACATCACTTAGCCAGTTCTTAGAGCAGCTAGCTTCATCGCAGTATCAACCAAGAAAGATAGAGAATTCTGTTAGTCCAAAGTTAAGTAGCCCTCATTTGGCAGATCCTGAAGATCTAATCGAAGAAGTGACAGAAGAAGATGATAAAAGATCAGAAGGAAGCGCAGAACTAGTTATGGACATTGAAGATGAAGAAGCTGTAACTATTAAAAAAGAGCAAGAGGACAGAGATGATGCACGATCTCCATCACAAAACTTCAATTCCACACCTTTGAACAACAATGCCGAAAACCATTCAGGTTTCAATTCCATATTAGAGTCTGTAAGTGCATCTGTGACTAAGCATTTCTTTAGAGCAAACATGGAAAAGCTGTCCCCAGTTTCAGGCAATATGTGTCCGAGCATAGAGTCGCCACCTACTTCTCACGTAGTTATCAAAGAAGAGCCGGAGGATACACATAGATGTTTAAAATGCAACTTAACATTCAGTAGTAAAAGTGACCTGTTAGATCACGAAAAGGTGCTTTGTGGAAATGTATTTAGAAAACATGAAGGGTTGGCAGCTCAAGTCGCAGAAACGGTAGCTCTTAATAGATTAGAAGCTGAGATGCGCGCCTCTATACAGAGTGGTGTAAGTGCCAGTGAAGACGAAGATTTTAATAGAGAGGATCGAGACGATAAGATGTCATTTCACGATAATGATAGAAAAATCAGAGTGCGCACTGCACTTAGTGAAGAACAACAAACTGTACTAAAGGAGCATTACTCATTAAATCCCCGACCAAACAGAGAGGAATTTAAAAGAATAGCTCAGCAGATTGGTCTGGACAACAGAGTAGTGCAAGTTTGGTTTCAAAATAACAGAGCTAGAGAACGAAGAATGACCCAATCTTTAACTGCATCAGACCAGCCTTTAGATTTATCGACAAAAAAGTCGACTCAATCAGTGACTTCAAGTCCTTCGCCATCACCACCGTGCAGCATTTCAGTGACACATTCCGACTCTGAAGAAGCAGTCAATTTAAGCCAGAAATCTTCGCGTAGCACAACACCTCATCGTACGAACTATGTGAATACTTACCCACATTCCAATTGTTCTTCATCGTCTTTTACTGATTTTCGACTGTCTCCTTCGCCAGGAGAAACAATTAATGGACAGAAACGATTGCTACCACAGAAATTACATGTCAATCCTATTGTCCCAATGGACAAACTCCTTCAATACAACGATATGGTAAACGCGCGATCTCCTGTTCTTAACATGCACCTGACCACAGACATAAATCGTCAAACTTCAAGTCCGTCGTACGAGCGACCTCCGTGGGATGAAATACAAGCACCGAACGATATCGATGAGGAATCAACAGTACTTAAGAAGAGTAAACTTAAACAGGGAGTGGAATACAAAGAAGGCGAAGGTCAATTTGTATGCGATCAATGTGACAAAACCTTTGTGAAGCAAAGCTCCCTAGCAAGACATAAATACGAACATTCAGGTCAGTTACAAATTATTTATTAAACGTACCTATCTAATTTAAAAACCACTTATAACAGTCATCTCTTTTTTTATCTTGTGAAACACTTCAATTATGTTTTTTTTTCTTTACAGGTCAACGTCCATACAAGTGCATAGAATGTCCTAAAGCTTTTAAACACAAACATCATCTAACCGAGCACAAACGGCTGCACACCGGTGAAAAGCCCTTCCAGTGCTGCAAGTGCTTCAAGAAATTTTCTCATTCGGGATCGTACAGCCAACATATGAATCATAGGTTCGCCATCTGCAAGCCCTACAGGGATTAGATTGCAACACTTTTCTTTTTAAGCAAAGATTGGTATCGCTTTTGTTACAAAGTTTAAAGTATTTGCACTTGTTAAATTTCAAAAGAGCACCTAAGATCTAAAGAGGTTCGTGTTAATTGCTTTGAATTTTATCAGGACGCCAACTGTAAATATACTGAAGTTTGATTAACAATAAAATAATTATAATATTTTTTAATACTTTGACAGGCGCTAATACTTACGCCCACTAATTTGTAGCTAATTCTAAATTCGACGAGTGTTCTAATGAACGTCATTTAACCCATATTATTATACTCACAGATATAAAAGTATTCATTGCCCGGTATTTTTGTTTCCAACTTAATTAAGGTCATTGCTCAACATCATATTTTTATACTGTAACATAATTTGGATTACGTACTAATAATGTTTATTGCCAAATACACCACTAAAGTGCCATGCAACGTGCCAAAAATATTTATCTATTTACTCTAAACAATTTGAGGAGTAGGTTTAATTTTTATTATTATTTCATTATTCATACCAAATGGTCAGTACCTGTAGCATAATACTCCGAAATAATATTGGTATAAGCATAATGGTTATAATTTTTATTTTTATAATGTTATGGACAAAATCGATTAAGCTTTAATAATGTTATAAAGATGAGTCGTCGTTATATAAAAATTATTTTATGGTCCTGATTAAGTGCAACTATTAAAACTAACTTATTTACGCTAGATTTGACGATGAATAAGTAAACCGTAGTAAACATTTCTAATTATAAATATAGGTATATGGTATTTATGGCTCCTTAACTAAATTTCTACAATTGACGTTATTCATCTTCCCAAGAAATCGTAAAATTCAAGTTGTTGTTGTGTACTCTACGGTACGTACAAGTACGTCGAAAAGACCGGAGTGTATATTGTGATGATAATAAGCCAGTCATATAAAAATCTCCTCATATCAAATGTCACCATAACCTTCCGTCACCTTATTATACGTAAAAATATACAGTAATGCGAATGCAATAAGTCTAGCAGCAGGTTTCATAACGATGAAGGCCTATAGAAATCCTACAATTGATCAGTTAAATTTATTAGTTTGCCCAAGACTAATAAGGCAAAAAAGGTATAAATTTACCTTTTTTCGTCATTTAAGATCCACTTCATCATTTAAGTAAGTACATATAAAGCACACTTCACCTGCTTGTTGAACAAAACGAACCGATCTATACTTTCCGTATTGACCAGAGTTAAGTTAAGACCTGCAGCTACCTGATAGATGGGTGGTTAATCCAATCTACGATAAAATTATGAGATAGGCCCATAAATATTGCTAAACATTAGAATAAAAAGATTGCAAGGTCCGTATATTTGAAAAAATAGATATACTCTGTTATTAAAACATATAATATTTAATAAGTATAAGCTTCACGTATTGTATTATTAAGTTTTTAGATAGATTAAATCTTAATTAAGATTAAAGCATTCCATAATACTCCTATGGGATCTCTGCTGTGTTTAAAAAACTCTTTTAATTAGTCGAAAGATTACCATTTAATAAGTTGTAAATAATAAATTGTACATAGTAAGGATTTATGTGTACATAATGATTGCTTTATTACACGGTAAACGTACATATATTTTAAATGTACGATGCCCTAGCTGAAGTTAAGCACATTGAATATGGTGACAATAAATACATCTGTTTATTGAACGCGATAGGATAAAATAAAATTAAACATAGCTTATGATTGATATTTGCGAAACATTGGAACTAAATGATAGTACGCGACACAAACTTTAACATATAAAAGAACTTGCAGGATAATTTTAGCCCAAAGAAAAGCCTAAAGTACATTCTTTCAATCCATTGGTAAATGTACTTAATTTTATATGTAGCACATACCTACCTAAATACACATGAAATTTGTCAAAGTCATACGCACTAATCATTCAATTCCAAAATTAATAAATTCATTCTCATTACTTATCACAGCAGTATATTAGAACAGAAAGTTCCTAAGCAAAAAATACATTAAGGGATAACTAACGATTATTTCTATATTTTATAAATTTAATATAAGTAGATAAATTAATTTGTAAAGGTTTCTGAGCAACGAATTACATAAATTATTACAAGCAGTATATATACCTCATTCATGTAGTGTACGTTAGGGATCATACACACAGTATTCAAACCCATTGTCATTATGGGACTTCATTCTCATTAAGAAAAATATCACACATTAGCCACAGACCAGAAAAGAGGTGCATGGAGTGAATGCAAAGTAGTGAATCAATCAATGCCTTGAAGATGCTTAGGTTCTATATGGTTTCTTAAAAATTAACCAAATATGTCTCTATTTATAAATACATTGGGATCCACTTGGGCACACTTGTTGGTTTAATTCCGAAACTGTAGGACTCCATCTACCGACTTTAATTCAGTCTGTGACATAATTGTTCCATTTAAATGCAACAGTATTCAACATGAATGTTAAAATAAAATAAAATATTTACAACTAAAACTAAACTTATTTGAATAACGATATTAAGTACCTATAACTAACATTAAATTATTGTAATTGGAATAAGCGATCCTGTTTGAATTGCACACTTCATATTTAATTATAATTTTAAATATAAGCAATTTCCAGATTGTGACCGGTGGGCTAGATAAACCAAAGATTACTTATGTCTATAGCATGACGCGGAAAATTGTAAATTATAAAAACCCGTCATTTTAGGTTTAGATTACCTAGTTTAAGTTGTGCCAAATAATAATTTTAAGGCTTGGAATAAAAGTTTTTTATGAGAATTTTATTTTTACATGAAATGGCATGATGTACTATAGCAGTTTTTGTTACTTGTGCAAAAAAAACTTGGACAAAGTATTTTTTTTTCTTTTCATAGTATGTAAAATTATGATTATTATATATAAAATTAGCTGTATGTAACATTTAGCCAATGTGAATTCCTATTGCCATTTGTCTTTGTTGTATTCTATAAGATTGTGATTAGACATGAACACAGTGGTTGGAACAGCAAGTGGTTGCTGCATAATTGTTAAATTAAGTAAACTTTAGATTGTTAAACTTACCTATAGATTAACATGTGTTAAAATATTGCCTATATAAATTATAGTAATTCATTTTACTTGATATTATAATGTATATTGAATTTATGAACATTAAAATATATATATTGACAATTCAATGCAAAATGTATCTTATTTCTCACACCCTTTGATTATATACATGTCTTGCATAAATATAATCAAAGCTCACTCAGCGTCTTACAGCATCAATAGGTAAATACTAATAATAAAGAGATAAATAGTTTGGTTGGTTGTACACGCTAATCTCAAGGACTAGTTGTCCAATTTGAAAATTTCTTTCAGGGTTAGACAGTACCTAATCAATATGAATTATATTCATAAATCCTGCCAGCACATTAGGCTGTCAAAATAGGTAAATACAAATATAGGTAGGCACTACTACTAATTGCTTTTAATAGAACAATAATTACTACTACTAACACAAAGAAGATTGGATTGTTTCTATCACCCAGTCTTACCTTGTCTTAACGATCCATACGTCAAACCTCGATTTGTTTCAAATAAGTATTAATAGTCTTTATTCGGTCGTAAGTAGGTATGTCCTGAGGAATGATACACTTGAATGGTGTACCTATATCTTTAATCTAAAGTAGGTTTATATGCTTTGTATATAAACTATAATATTATTTTTCCTTTTTACCTAAGAAATAGAACAAAATGTAATAGGGTATACTCACGAGATAATGAGCCTTGTAACTTTTATATTTATTAATCGAACAGCTTTTGCATTTTGGCTAAAAACATCAAACCAGTAAAATTTGATTCTACCTACAAAGTAAACTTAACTTCAAATCAAGATTTCCAACGGTTAACGGAATGATACACTTTAGTTCACTTCACAGTTCACTCTGAAGAAGCAAGTAGCAACCAATTTTACTTTACTGAACGATGAAGGATTAAACTAAACTGAAATTGAAAAGTGCGAGGTTTTTACCCGCCTATATTAACGTGTTACCAGAGTAAAAAAAACAAATTTATTTTTACTTACTGTGCAATAATTCAAATATATTTTGACATCAAACGATGTTTCAGTGCGAATTAATAAATAGAAGAATAAAATTACAAGCTATGTGGGTCGCACATGGCACATTACTAGTATTCTTGTTATCCCCATTTTTTATGGTGAAAAATATGCATTTAATTTTGAAAACCTCCTATAACCGCAAATCTACTGCATCATTTTACGAATCTACAAGTTAAAAGGTAGAAGGTTTGAATATTGTTTGCGAGCTTTATATATATCTTGAAGATTTGTATGCACGTTTAAATAAAGATCACAAGACAAAGGTCTTGTTGTCTTTGTTAAGCGCATATTTAGTCTAGTCCAATTAATCGGTCTGATTAAAAAATATGTGTGTGTGTCTTAGTGTATATGTTACCGGCCAAACCCGATTTCAGGACAAACTAGTTTTGCCTAGGCTAAACTAGTTCTTCCTATACGCGATAGGATTAACTAGTATAGCCTAGTCCAAACTAATTTGTCCTAAGCCCGATAGGATAAACCAGTTTCACCTAGCTAGGCCAAACTAGTTGATCCTAATATAAATACGCCCACGACTTTGTGTTGAAAACTTTTTGCCCAACGTCCGGTAGGTTTAGGTTAGGTTAATATGGTGACCCTTACGTGCACGAGGGCGGCGAGCGGAGCGAGCGGAGTCGCGGCAGCGACCGCCCCGTGCTGGAAAACCTTTCAAGCGATTCACGACTTTATGTGTGTTAAATATAGCTTTATTATCAAATTGCCCAACTATCATGTAGCAACATAATAATGACCGTGCAATGTGATAAATAATGAAGTTAAGATAGTAAATAATCACTTATTTATATCAGGTTCAACTAGTTTAGCCTAGGCTAAACTGGTTTATCCTATCGGGCTTAGGACAAATTAGTTTGGACTAGGCTATACTAGTTAATCCTATCGCGTATAGGAAGAACTAGTTTAGCCTAGGCAAAACTAGTTTGTCCTGAAATCGGGTTTGGCCGGTAACATATACATGTAAGAAGTGAAACTTCTTTAGGGCATCATTTTTATAAAAGTGATCTGATATTTACAACTTCACAGAAATTGGTAAAATAAAGCTAAATAAGAAAATTTTATAAAGCTTAAGCAAAAGGCTTTTATTATCATAAGTTTAGTATGGGTAATCCCGTATTTTTGGTGGGTATGTCTCTCTTATTATTGTACGACTATGAAGGGTAGCCTCTACCCTCCTTAGTTATGTTACGTTACAGACGCAATGACAAATGTCAAAACGTAATTCATTTCATTCATTTTGTCTCTCAGAATATTAATGATTCATTTTGTCTCTCAGAATATTAACTAAACTTTAGTTATTATTCTGAGTTTTGTCTCAACCATTTTTTTTTACTTTCTTGTTGGCAATCTGCCGTTATGTATGTCTAACAACAACTACTGCCAGTGTCATGTAGTGACCATACATGGAAATACAAAAGGGCCTTTCTAATTAATTAATAAATAAAATGGTTTTCAGCGATATTTTGGTGCCTGAAACAACACAAATATAAATGTTAGTAGAAATAATAAATAGCATAAATAATATTTACAAACAAATATATTAAATATCATAACTTAATATTGTTAGAGATGATATATTAATAAAAGCATATAATTTGAAGGTTAGGGAAAAAGTTTCTGCTCTCCATCTAAGTTTCTGCTAGAATAATCTGTACCAACGTACCAACTATACTATATAAACTCCTTGGTACCAACCATGAAGGTATAGATGAAAATGGAGGCCACTGTCGGAACAACGGTTTGAGTCAAATACCTTCGTTTCTCTATCTCACTCCTGTGGTCTGATCTCTCTTTTTAAATACATATGTCAAGTAAATCCTGTCAATTCCTGTCATTAGGGCGGTTGTTTACTTTCGATTCAGAGCTTCGTTTGAAATTTTTGCCTGTAATTATTGTTATAATTAAAGAAATGGTGCAAACTTGTGTAGTGCGGGGTTGCGGTAGTACGTGGTGTCCAGGAGGTGATATACGATTTGACGCGTAAGTGTTTAAAACGTGATTTCTGACATTGAATGATTGTAAAGATATTTCTTTGTATTTTCAATTAATTACTTCATAAAAGGCTTAATCAATGTTTTCAACATACTGGTAAATGACTATACTAATAACCATGAAAAGATCCAATAGTTTTACATCGAATTTCATGGATTTTTTGCAATTTTATCTTTTACGTTCATAAGAAATCATTTTGAAGTAGTGTAACCATATTGCGGAAATATTTGGGACTTTCTGTAGGACCTTAACTAATTATGCATGTTTATTAGTCATTTTATACCCATAAGAGGGACGAATTTCTATTGTTACATATTTAATTTATATTTCCAAATAGACAAAATGCAATATTTTGTAAATTATATTATAATTTTCAGATAGCAAGTTCATTACATGAACAGTCTATGGAGCAAACTGCTGAGAACCTCAAGCGGCGGAAGTACAACAACCTAGTTGGAAGTTATACCTTCGAGAAGTTTGGGGTTGAAACATTGGGACCGTGGGGTCCAAGTGCTCACATTCTTTTCAAAGATTTATCGAAGCGTCTTGTTGACACCTCATGTGACCCAAAGGCTGGTTTTTACCTTGGTCAGCGGTTAAGTTCATAAATAAATAAATAATTTGGAAAGTGTTTTTGTTTCTTTTTTGAAGTTTTTAATAATATACCGTTCCTATTATAGTCCCGAATGATATATGTATACAAGGTTAGTCAGAAAGGGGGTACTAATGCGAAAGGGTGTTAAAGTACACATTATAATGAATAACTTTTGTTCTACAACTTTTCCCAAAAGTGAATAGTTTAAGAGAAACAGTAGTTAAAAAATCTAAAAAAAAATCTCTAAAATCTATCCAAGTATAGGGATCACATGTGTTTACATTTTAGGTCATATTTGGGGTCATGAATTAGAAGCACCATTTTCTGAATTTGGAACTAAAGCAGGATAAAAGATAAAGATATTTATTTTCAAATATGGGTCTTAGAAATAAGCAGGTAGATATATTTATATTAACCACTAAATGGAAGCAACTACCAAACGTGATGTCCTGGGGATAATAAAATGAAGGTTACCCTACTTAGAAAGAGAGGGTGGGACCACGGTGAGCGAGATAGCGATACCATCATTTGAGCTTCAAGTAGGTATTCGAAGTGCGGTCTCCATTTTCATCTATACCTTCATGGTACCAACACATGTCCATGTCATCCACAGACTAAGGAAAAAAGAAATGTCATCAAAGACATTGTAATGTATTCTATGTCATAGACACATTGGAATGACAATGACATTGACTTGACGTTTCTGATACCTGCCAAGTGGCTGTAATCGGGTACTATTTATTGTTTATCGTAAATTACTTTAAAATTGTTTACAGTGAAAGCATTAATCATAATATCACAGTAAACGATCTAAATTATTCATTAAGAGTGATTAAAAGACATAATGGGTGGTAAAACTAAACAAAGCCAACGAACTAAAAATAATGTTAGAGTAAGTATACCTACTTCCAAGTCGAAATTGCAATGAATTATGATAGAATTTTATTATATAAATACCTAATAACAGCTACCTGACTCATAGACTTATCAGTTGTTAGTCTGATTTAGTATTTAATTGTCATTTAGTAAATTTCTCTCGAAGTTGCTTTCACAGTCGCATCAAAAAGCAATTATTATTGCTTTCAACAGAGAGCTACTATATTTCTATACGTGTTCATGTTCAATAAAAAAAAAACATTCTTTAAAACCATTAAAAGGTTCTGCTTGTGTGGACTGTTTTGTTAACCAATATCCTTGATGTGTTATAACTAACCTATGTACTCTGTACTCTCATGGTTTAAAGGCTTTAATTTGATTGGCATAAGGGTGTAATCTGCCTTTATTCTTAAAGTTATGTAACATTATTATTGCAACTTTAATTGTCTTATAAATTTTATATTATTATCTATGCTGCTTTGATAAAAAAACAAGCAAACCACACATGCTACTCAACTTTGTTGTTTCTTAATATATCTTACATGTGAGTGTTGTAAAATTCTGGTTTTGATTCCATTCGCATCAGAATTTATTTTGCTTATATTTTTTCTTTTCTTTAGTTTTTAAAATTCTTCTTCCCTATTATAAAAAAGATGATGAATAATCGCCTTATTAATTTGGTTTTAGCCTTCAAGCAGTAGCCGCAGTGCTGGCTTACTTACTAGTGGAGTAAACTTGGATGGAGGTCTAGTGACCCTGAGCAGTGGAAAAACTCTTCCTCAGATTTTTCCCACTCTTGCTGCTACAAACCTTGAGCAGGGCCTCAATCCTGAGTTTCAAATGTGCATCAAAAAGCTTAATAAGAAGGATCCTATAACTAGAGCAAAGGTACAAAAATATAGATAATTATGGTCATGGTATGGACAAGGGTTGCAATCACACGTCATCAGCATTCTTAATTCAAAATTATGGTGCGAAACAATTTTTTTTTTAATGTGGCCTTTACATCTTGCCTGTATACAGTATACAATATTATTTAATTTACTTTCTTATTAAAAAGTTTACAGATTATCTGAGATGTAAAGAGTGGTAGTATACAAAGTACATACTTCTTCTTCTTAGTGTGTCAATCAATGGCCATATATTATATTTTGGCAGACTAGTACTAGGCCACTCAGACAGTATTGTCGGTGGCATTGAAAAGGTCTTCACATTGCAGGTGTTGGAGTTTTTGTATGCATACAGTGCTGTTTGTGAGAGCTCTCTATCTAGGTGATGCTAAGATGTTTGCAATGAGAGCAGTGAGCGACACACACATTTCACCACATAGTACATACTAGAGGAGATGATATTCTACTCAATTGTTCCAGGCTCTGCAAGAATTGTGTGAACTTGTGAACAGTGCGGATATAAATGATGTTGTAGCAGCACTTCCCAGCTGGGCGCACTTCTACAAAATACTGTCAGCTGATACTGACCGTAAAGTCAGAGAACTAACTCAAGTTAGTAACACTATTTATAATACACTTATATGTACCTGATAGAATAAGTAGTACACAAAACTGTCTTCCAGTTATGACTTTATATTAGTTAAAAAGATGTATATTTTTAAAAGATTTGATATTGGGCCTTTAATGAACCAGCTCACGCTCGTGGCTCGGCCTATGTAGCCTATAGCCTTTGTCAACAAATGGGCTATCTAACACAGAAAGATTTTTTGCAAGCAGACCAGTAGTTCCTGAGATTAGCATGTTCAACCTACCAAACAAACCAACAAACTTCATCTTTATAGTATTAGTATAGTTACTGCTGTGACTATACATAATGTAGTAGTACAGGCTGTAAGTACTAACTGCATTTGGATAGGCAGTCGGAGCCGGGTACAGTATGAAGTGTGCAGGTGTGCCACGGGTCGGTGGTGCGCGTGTGCGGGCGGCGCGTGGCCCCGCAGCTGAAGGCGCTGCTGCCGGCGTGGCTGGCGGCGCAGCACGACGCGCACGCGCCCGCGCAGGCCGCCGCCGCGCACGCGCTCAAGGTACGCCAATGTCTATGCTACTTTATTCTTCTTTTCTTTCAATCTTTAATTGGACTTTAATATAAATACCTATGTAATAACATTTTGTTAGAAGATCTTTATTTATTAGATACTTAAAAAATTCTTAACCTAATCAATTTAGTTAGTTGATTTCCATTATGGTATTTTAATAATTTTTTGGTTTCCGTACTTCAAAAGAAAAAAAGAATCCCTTATAGGATCACTTTGTTGTCAGTCTGTCTGTCCGTCAAAATTCTTTATCTCGGTAACGCGTGAAGGTATAGAGTTGAAATTTAAATCATATGTTTAGATCCTAGATCCCTTGATGCTGTAAAAGAAAAACTTCTAATTTGACGTAAAAAAAATACAACAGTTTACACCGCATAAAACGTATATTTCGACACACAAAGGAATCAAAATTTGTCGGGTAATTTCTATGGAGCTAGAACTTTAAAATTTCGCAAGTAATATCTACTACAAGTACAGTAAAAGTAAAAAAAACTATATATTTGTTAATAAAATACGAAAAATCATGGTCTTTGTGAGGAACCCTCGGTGGGCGAGCCCGACTCGCACTTGTCCGGTTTTTTATTAACAACGTCGTAGTCAAGTGGCTTGTTTGAAACTGTTAACAGAGCACATTCCCCGACAGCAAGCTACCAGAAGTGATCACATTCTGCAAGGCGGAGGTGATGGTGCACCTGCTCGACAACCTTATAGGGAATGCTGAAACTGTCATAACTAAAAGGTCTTACTTAAACAATTATCATTTTAAACTATTTTTTTTCACGCGCACTATGATATACACTATACTCATCTATTCACAGAATAGAGAACGCAGAAGACCGCGAACTGCAGATGAATCGTATAATAACGAGCAGTCTGCAGGGCTTAGAGTACTTTGTGGAGCACCTGCCGGGCGAGCACGACGCGTGGCTGTGGACGGAGCTCACGCCGCTGCTGCAGGCCGCCGCCTTCTGGAAGCTGGCGCAGTCCGCGCACCAAGTTAGGTACACATCCTCAACACTATTACAGATGATTGTTTTTAACAAATAATTGTAATTGTAAACTCAAATAAAACATCGTAGTGCCCTAGCGGTTCTTTGACCGGATTCGACTTAATTATTCTAAGACACTATTGACAAACGAAAACATCGTGCTGAAATGTCATCAATGCTCATTCCTTCTCTATGTGAGAAGTTGTGTCCGGCAGTTGGACATTTATGGGCCGGTATGAGAAATTATGTCTACATAAATAGTAATATCATGTACTTTTGTAGTTTTATAAGCATACTAACATTAGGTTAAGCTCTTGGTAGTAACAAAATGAAATGATGATATAATAAGTAGTGTGGTGTGGCCGGCAGAGGCGCGTGGTACGCGGCCATGGGGCGCGTGGCGGCGCGGTTCGCGGACACGTTCGGCGCGGCGCACGGCGGGCGCCTGGCGCGCGCGCTGCTGGCGGGTGCGCCGCACGCACTGCATGCGTCGCACGCGCAGGCGCTGTGGGCGTGTCTGCTGCAGCTGCTGCACCACGCGCAGGTACGCCGCGCGCGTCACGCCGCTGCTGCGAGGCGAAGCTCTTGCTCACTACCTTTCATGTTCCTTTCAGAACTGGCCGGCATATTTAGACAACAAAGAATTACTCGTCAAAAGAATACTAGACGTTTTAGAAAATGGTAAGATGCAATAGTTATTATCTACTAGAAGCCTTACATAAAAGGTTAATATTATTGTACGATATGCTCTTTGTCTTCAGGTGGATGGGGTGATGCGAGGCATTTGTCCAACATGCTCCTGCCGCTGCTGGCACATCTGCCACAAGATTTATTGACTAAAGAATTTTATGATAGCTTCTTCAAGGCTATGTTTTCTGGGTGAGAATATTTAATACTCACACTCAATTGATTATTTTTTAAATGCTACTTCTTATTCTACTTATTGTTGCAGATTAGATAAGAAAACCATATTAAACTCGAAGAGTGAACGACAAACATGGATCACGAGCCTAGCCGAGTGTTTACGATACTTGTCTATACAAGAGCGCGCGTTTGTGACGGAGATATCCACGAGCGTGCACAGGCACTGGATCGAGAGGGTGCTCTCGACGCAGCAAGACGGACAGACCAGAACGAATCTAATTAAATGGTCTGCTATCAATATGGCTTCTCTCGTTAAATATTGGCTTAAACAGTCTAAAGAAGGAAACAATGAAAAATATGATCAGCTTGTCAGAAACTTTTGGCAAAACGTTGGCTCTTCAGTTTTGACACAGATTGACAAATCGAGCTCAGATGAAAAAGATATAGAGAAAGTTATTGAAGGGCATATACTGTTGTTGCAAACGTTGAAGACAGCATTCGCGCAGGACTCTAAGAAACAACTGAGCATCAAGTTTGATGGAGACGAGCCGACGCCGGGCGAGCGAGTGGCGCCGCTTTCCTCGCAGTGCGACGCCGCCGTCGCCGACAGATACAAACACAACTTGGACGAGTGCGTGCACACTATTTGCTCGCATTACTTTGAAAGAGCCGAAAAGGAACAACTAGCTGACCCGATTTTAACAGCTTTACTTACTTTGCTAAACGAGTTCGACAGTAAGAATCTGTTTACCGCCGTAGCCAGACAGTTTGACGTGGATAGCGTGTACAAACTGTATGAAAAAGTCTTGAGGCCATGGCTATCCAGCGATAGTATGTGCAGCAAGTCAGTTGTAGATATTGTGTTTTTATTAATGAAATATATGACTGAAGAAGAGCAAGATGCCATGTTCGAGTCATTCAATCAGGTAATTTGAATTAAATAGCAAATAAAAATATTCCCCATCCAGACTTTCGCAAGGCGCCTCCTTCCTAGAGGTTCTCGGCACGAGTCTTGGCGAGTGGAGGCTGCAGGAGTAAGCCACTATACTCTCTCGCTTTATTCTGTGACCCGCTACGTCTGATACACTACCGCTACGTCCTATATACAAATACTAGCAGACCCGCCCGACTGCGCACGGGTAGCGCACTAATACCTATATGTATTTATACACAAAAATCTTCCTCTTGAATTACTATTTAGTTCCGCAGTTCCGTAGTTTATACGATCCGTATATACTCTTGAAATCAACATTTTAGATTGTCTCGGAGCGTGATTGTTATCAAGCAAATCTATGTCCGAAACTCGTACAAAGATAATCAGCATTCACGTTGAAATGACCTGAGCTCTACTATCACAGCATAAGGTTGTAATTCGCAGGTTTCAGTGAGCGTTGGCGTTTTAAATGATAGTTTTTTCCATTGGTTCGCGTTAGTGTGTGCTAAGGCACTGCTCGGGATAGCTGTAATCGTGTGTGTGAGGCGCGGGCGCAAGCGGCTCGCGATACGTGTGACAGGCGTCTCGCGAATGGCGGCGGCGCATTCGTATGCGCCGGCACACCTTGTTAGTATTCCGCAGCTGCGTCGCGCGCGCAAATTGAACGCGCAAAAAAGATAATGACTTCGTATTTTATACGTATCTAAAAATTCATGAAACATCGTCCAGAACTCTCAGATATGAAATGAATAAACGCCGCTAACTGTTTATTTTGAGTGTGTGTGTACAAGGTGTTTAATATGTGCGTGCGTGTAGGTGGGGCCGGAAACGCTGGAGTGGTGCTTGGCGGTGAGCGCGCGGCACCCGGCGGTGCGCGCGGCGGCGGCGCGGCGCTGGCTGCGCGGCGCCAGCGTGTGCGCCGCGCTCGCGCGCCTGGCCCGCCGCGCCGCCGCCGCGCGCCCGCCGCCCGCCGCCGCGCTGCTGCTCGTGTGTCTGGCCGGCGCCAGGGACGACGGTATGTACCGGTACGTGCCGTCAGCGTGTGACGTCACCCTCCACTCACCCTAATTATCTTGCAGAGCCGCTGGTGAGCGAGGCCGCCGTGACACAGGTGGTTCAGACGTTCAGCGAGGCTATCGCACAGACGGACAGTGCTACGCTGGAGACAAGCGCCGCGCTGGCAGCCCGCCTCGTGTCCACCCTACAGGACCACGGGGACTCGGACCAGTACTCGCAACTCGTGCAGAACCTCTTCCAGCTCAACATCCTTGTCCCGGTGAGGCTTACTTGTTAACATCGAAAATTGAATGCTTCCGTAACTTCGCTCATTTTCAAAGATCTATCTAATATAGGCGAAAAGCTTCTTCTTCTTCTTAAAGTGCCTCTCCAATTAGTGAAGGTTGGCAGTCAGCTCGACATATCTCTTCCTATCTTTAGCAAGATTGAACAGCTCCGCAGCACTATTAGAAAAGAAAAGCTATTTTACAAAATTTATCCATAAGAGTTGAATTCCGGTTGAAAAGTCGGTTGGAAATTTTTATAAGGAATTCGTAATTTTTGAGATTAGAAACATGAATATTTTAGACTAGAAATATATAGTATGATGTATGTGGTATGCGTGTCAGCGCGGCGACGTGCGGCTGTCGCTGGACACGTGGTGCGAGGTGCGCTCGTCGTGGGCGGACGGGCTGGCCGCGCTGGCGCCCGCGCCGCGCATGCGCTGTCTGCAGCACGCCGCCGCCTTCCTGCACCGCCAGCTCGGCCCCGAGTGAGTACGCCCGCACCGTACTACGTCCCGCTATACTGATGCGCGATCCACTTTGAAAATTTTATGTTTTCAATTTACAAGTTATTGTCACCTATCAATTAATATGATTTAGTGGACACTAGCCCAACCCGAAGGTGTTAAATTAATATCACAATTGTAGTGCCACGCTGTATACCTTCGTGACAAATGTTACATGCAATAATCTCATTTGCAGCACTAAAGATCTGGATATAAGTAAAATCGAGAACGTATTATCGCCGTGCGCGGAACTGGTGTGGGTAGGTGCGGGTACGGAGGGCGCGGCGCGCGCATCGCGGCTGGTGCTGGCGCGCCCCCGCCGCGCCCCCGAGCCCGCCCGCGCCCCCGCCCGCGCCCCCGCCGCCGCCGCGCTGCGCCACCTGTGCCTCAGCGCGCAGCTGTGCTGTCTGCACGACGCCGACGACGACTTCATCAACGCCATCGTGCTCGACGCCTCCAATAGCGATGCCGACGACCTCACAGAGGCCGAGCTCGTGCCCTACGCCAACGAGATTCTGTTCCGCGCGATCTATTTGAAGACTCTTTTCCTTCATAAAATTAGCTCGGACGACGACGATAATGAAGCAGACCAGAAGACCTGGTGCGACACGCTCTTGCAGGACGAATACCTCCGGGATGAGTTCTGTCAAGTGCTATATGACTATACCGTTATATATTTTTTGGACGAAGGTTATACATTCGTGAGTACCAAAACAATCATGATAGTTTTCGACTGTTTTCGTTGATAATATTTAACTAAAAATACTATCCCATTTTCAGTGGCCCCACTACGATATAATCCAGCAAACAAAACAAAAAATGGACTCGTTACTGGAGGCAGTGATCAGCGCTACTGGCGAGGAGATGCGCAGCGCGGTGCTGGCGACGCTGACGGAGCGGGCGCTGGCGCGCGGCTACCTGTGGGCGCTGGCGCGGCGCTGCTACGTGCTGCGCGCGCAGCCCGCCGAGCGGGGCCCCGAGCGCGGCGCCCTCGCCGCCGGCGCCGGCTCCCTGCACACGCTGCAGGTACGCGCCGGGGCCTGCGCCACTCCACCCGCGCGACAACACATACTGAGCCAGTACCTTGCGTGCGTGCAGGCCAACAGCAAGTGGTGCTCGGACGCGGAGGCGCAGTACCGCTGCAAGTTCCTGGTGATGCTACACAGCTGGCGCGCGGTGCACGCGGCCGCGCTGGAGCCCGCCGAGCTCAGCAGCGCATTCGCCAGCGCCGCCGAGCGCTGCGACCCCGACGCCGTGCTCAACGCCTACTACCGCCACAACCACACTATGCTCTACGACAGGTAGGCGGCCCCCTCCGCTCCCCTTCCCGCGCTCTGCGACCGTGACGAGAGAGAGCTTCCTTCACAGAGATATATCGGACGTGCCCTGGAACGACGTGTTGAGCAACGTGACCGTGGTGGAGTTTCTGACGGCCATGGTGGAGACGCGCGGCTGGGACGCGGCCGCGCACCACTGGGACTTCACCACCATCACCATGTGCTCGCTGCTGAGCAGCCTGGAGAAGAGCAAGCGGCACTGGGCGTGCAGCAAGGTGGCGATGCTGGCGCGCGCGGTGCTGCGGCTGTTCGCGGCCGTGCGGCGCTTCGTGCGCGAGCTGCGCGCGCAGTGCACGCGCCGCGAGCCCGCCCCGCACGTGGCCGACCTCATGCCGGAGTGGCGAGACATTTTCGCGCCCGACACGCACTACAGCCTGTTCACCATCATCGTGCACGTGCTCGGTCAGTACTCCACACTATTTATGGCTATAAGCTACATGTTTGTAACATAAGCGTGTAGCTTGTATTATTATATTGAATTCCTTTTCTTATTATCGTGATGTTGGCAATCATATTGTGTTGGTCTTGAAATTTGTTACGAGAACTGTGTTATCAGTAGCTCTCAGGTACTCGCTTGTCGGGTTAGTACTGATATATAATCTTATTCACGACTGCACGAAACTCGTGCAGTGGCCGAATATGACACCCGGCAGCGAAGCTAACGGTCACTGAGTGAAATAGGCCTAGTGTGAGAGAGAGATAGTAACTATAGCATAGTTTCATAGCTGCGACGGCACCGGGTATATCACTGAAAATCAGTTCCGTGATCAGCACACTTTGATTGTCACAACCAAAGTATGCTGAGGGAGTACCTCATTGTCACATTGTGGCGTTGGCGTACATTGTTAATACATATTTTATGTAATTATTTAATTTGTTGTTTTTTCTTTTTTGGTAATGAGTTTATATGCGAGTTTTCGCGTATAAACTTATAAACACGTATAAACTTATAAAAAAAAAACATGCGTGCGTACAAAGTACACATGTCAGAAGTGAAACTTCTTTGGCGAACTAATTTATAAATCTTGTTTATATTTATACAAATCTAAAACTTTAAATTTCCAAGATTAAGAGGAAGGGAAAAAGGAAGATAGGTTAGGAATTTAATTGTCATTAAAATAAAAAAAGTGTTGAAAATTAATGTAAATTATAAATTTATTTTTTTCAATTTATTTCTTCAATATTTACATTGTTTGACATAACGTTTATCTAAAATAAATAAAAATAAGTATTGTTACAATAATTAACAATAGCGAGATACACAATTTGTAAAACAGTAACTATTATGCAAATGCGCTTCGTCTAAGGTCTCACATGCAAAAATTCTAGATTGAGATTGAGACGAATACATGTAATTTCATATAGAGAAATGTCCTCCATCTTGGATCAGGAACTTTTGCGCGATAGACATTTCCGCGAAAACTTGACCTCATTTTTATTTTTAGTGACCTCGCAAATCTTAAAAATGACTTATCACAAAAAAATGCATATTTTTCTCGGTGCCATCTTGGATTCTAATTTCGACCCCATAATCGTTTTTAGCGACCTCGGGTACCATGAAAATGACACCCATGATGAAAAAATGCATATTTTTCTCGGCGCCATCTTGGATTCTAATTTCGACCCCATAATCGTTTTTAGCGACCTCGGGTACCATGAAAATGACACCCATGATGAAAAAAATGCATATTTTTCTCGGCGCCATCTTGGATTCTAATTTCGACCCCATAATCGTTTTTAGCGACCTCGGGTACCATGAAAATGACACCCATGATGAAAAAAATGCATATTTTTCTCGGCGCCATCTTGGATTCTAATTTCGACCCCATAATCGTTTTTAGCGACCTCGGGTACCATGAAAATGACACCCATGATGAAAAAAATGCATATTTTTCTCGGCGCCATCTTGGATTCTAATTTAGACCCCATAATCGTTTTTAGCGACTTCGGGTACCATGAAAATGACACACATGATGAAAAATTTACAAATTGTCGTCGGCGCCATCTTGGGTTTTAATTTCGAACCCATAATCGTTTTTAGCGACCTTGGGAACCATGAAAATGACACCGATGACGAAAAATTTGCAAAATTTCCTCGGCGCCATCTTGGGTTTTAATTTCGACCCCATAATCGTTTAAGCGACCTCGGGAATCATGAAAATGACACCCATGACGAAAAATTTGCAAATTGTCGTCGACGCCATCTTGGTTTCTTGGCACCCATTTTAATAAAATTATTATATTTATTAAAACTAATAAAACTAAACTAACACCAGATAGCCCTGAAAGTTAGCTCCCGAGCTACTAACATGGTAATGTATGCAGCTCGGGAGCGCCCTTCCCCCGTCTCGCCCCTCGCACCCCGCACGATTGCCCTGTCTAGACGTCTTCGTCGAACGACTACGTATGATGTTAGGACTGTGATAGCACTATGCGTGATACGACGTTCGCTCTGTCTCACTTTTTCTCTCAATCTTTCTCACTCGCTTGCTCCCTACTCTCACTCCACGGCTAGTTGCTCATGCTACGTTCGCCCTGTCTTACTCTCTCTCAATCGGTCTCGATCACTCTCTCTCTCTTTTCTGACACTTCCGTTGCATACCGGCGTGACGTTTCATCTGTAAAAATTTTACCCTCATGCGCCTAAAGAAGTTTCACTTCAATAACATATCTATATATTAATACGTGATGCCAAAACTTTGGACCCCTTTTTACGAAAATTGCGCGGACGCAGGAGCATAAAATTTGGCACACTTATAGTTTATGTGTAGGAGAAGTGGAGAACGCTAATATTTTTCAATAATAATGCTTATAAAGTACATTAAATCAATAAATAAAACATTACCCACACTACCATGCATTTCACACACACATGTTTGTTTTGTTTTTCATTGACTGCTTACTGACATTGACATAAATAAGTGGTTTAAGTTTTTATATATCCGAATATAACGGCCAAGGACATTTAGCAAACGATAAAAGAGGTTTTACAAAAAACATTGTTTGCAGAGAAGTTTGCAATATGCGATAAAATATGCTCTAAATGGATAGTATTTTCCTCTTATAGCATGTTTTCTTTTAATAAACATTTTTTAAATAGATATTCTTTATTTTACTTCCTTTTAATTTCATATAATTTGTTCAAAAAATAAATTGGCAAATAACAGTCTTGGTCAAATGTGTGGTTATAGTAGTTTAGTTTTCGACAGTAGAACCTTAATAATGTTTGAATATTATATTTTAATAATGTATATTAAGTCACTCACAATTTAAATTTATATTATAAGGTCGAATTTCGACCATTGGGCGACCACTAGTAACATATTAATGTGTGACAATATAGGTTTTTTCTTTCTTTTATTAAATTGTCCAGTGTGCAGGTTAAGGCACGAAGGACAAGATAGCCGGGGTTTCATTATTTGATACCACATGTGCACGAGCCGTCGCGCTGTCCGCTGGGTGTGGCCGCGTACTAGTAACATTGGTGTGACACAGAGTCGTGCACGTCGATGCAGCTGAGCGCGGGCGGGCAGTGCGTGGTGGCGGCGCTGGGCGCGGGCGCGGAGCAGCTGGAGTGGGAGGCGCTGGGCGCGGCGCGGCGCGCGGGCGGGCTGGCGCTGCCGGGGCTGGCGCGCGCCGCCGCCGCCGCGCTGCGCCGCCCCGCCGCGCCGCCCGCCAAGCGCCTCGCCTTCCGCCTGCTGCAGCGCCTCGCCGCGCCGCTCGTGCTGGACGACGGTAGGTGTCGCCCGCCCGCCCGCCCCGCCCCGCCCCCGCACCACCGCTAACCCCTCCCGCTCTGCGCAGCCGAGCGGCTCACCCGCTGGAGTGACGACAGCTCCGCCGACGACGAGGCCGAGCACCAGCGACCGGAGTTCTCGCTGGACTACTTCCACGACGCCTTCACGCAGCTGCACGAGATCGTCGACGTGGCGCTCAGCACAGTCGTGTCAGTATATGGCGTCCGAGGACACCTTTATATTAATTACTTAAAACAACTGATTCCGATACGATCTCAAATTTATGTATAAACAATATACACCTAACACCCTACATGAGTGTCGGTTATGATGCTTCCATTTAAGAACTATTTTTGTATTGGGTAATACAGGTTGGGTGAGGCGACCTGCGAATTCGTGGCGACGTCTGACAGCTACAGTATGGCTCTCGGCTGGCTCTTGCTGGCCGAGATCATTGCGTCAGTGTGCCAACTGGCTCGTGGAGACCTCTACCACCACTACTTACAGATATACAGGTGACGATATGTTCTGTGACGTAGGATAATAGTCCGGCACGACTACGACACTATATGATGTGGCAGGGAGCGCAAGTACGTGGAGCCGGTGCTGGAGACGGCGCTGCGGCTGCTGCCGGAGCAGCTGTTCGCGTTCGCGGCCGACACGCGGCCCGGCGCTGCTCCGCCGCGCTACTGCGACATGTTCCTCAGCCTGCCCGACTTCAGCGCCGCAGGTACACTATGGCCCTCAACTGGCTCGTAGGCGCTTACTCCCACTATCTAAAGCTGTATTTTTATTCAAAAAGCCAGTCAGTCAGTTTATTTTCATTTTTCAACGCCTTTGCAGGTGTCATGGTCATTTTCATGGAATTTTCGTATTCACGTCAAGAATATTAAAAAATATATGTCGGCCATCTTGGATTTACTAGTGGATGGCATTTTTCTAATCAGCACCTCAAGAAATCGAGAAATTGACACCCATAACAAAAAAACATATTCATAAAAAATTTGAAAATGGGCCGGAAATTTGTAATAGCATCTCAAAACTTTTTCATTAATTATTTATTTATAATAAGGAAAACCAACAGCTACACAAAATGTAAAAAATCAATAAGGATAGAAAACATAAAGCCAATTACAGCCAATTAATTAATGTGCGTGATTCCAAATAAATTCATTTTCTTTCTTAAAACAAACCGCAAACTGAAGACTCATAGGATTTAAAAAAAAAGACAGCCATCTTAGATTTGGATCTTTTTGATACTGACTTAATTTTATTGTGAGAAAAGTAAACAAAAATCAGAAGTTTTCTGGTTACTTACCGATGATAGGAAACGATTTGGGTGGCTTTTAACCGTCTTTAATTACGACACATTTTAAAAGCGAAAAAAAACCATTTTACAATTGTTTTCTGATAAAAAAGGATTTAAAATACGCGCACAGGTTACATAATAGTTAGTAAGTAACAGATACATCACTGCTATACAAAAGCTAAAATACCTACGTTATATTAGCCTACAAAAGACGCTGCAAGAAGAAACGTATTCGTCGGGTGCGCGTCAAGAGTTAAAACTTCCGCTTACACCACGGTAGTCCTTCGTCGAGCGAAATCGTTGATTATACGAGTATAATCAAAGGGAGTCAAGTCTTAATAGCTTTCATCGTTTAACCGCGGTTTGTTGGATTTACGCCCAACAGCCGTCGTTGCTTTCTCAGGAGCGCAAAGTCGCGGTCAGAATTTTTTGCCAACTTAAGCTCGACTCCCTTTCGGTAAAAGTCTCATCTACAAATGCGAGGGCGTGACGCTCTCGGTCAACCGCTAAACGCGCTTTGCAGTCCTCGGTGCTTTCTTGGGAGCGCAAATTCGCGGTCAGAATTCTTTGCGAACTTAAGCGCGACTGCCTTTCGGTCAAAGTGTCAGACTAACGTGAGGGCGTGACGCTCTCGGTCAGCCAATAATCGCGAACGCGAACGAATTAACGAACGATTTACTAAATGCTGAAAAAGAACCCTTTTTCGATAATAATAACGACTTTTCTGTACAGAAAAGTCATTATTATTATACGTTACATAGATAATGCAATGTTGTAAACGCAAGGTAAGTGGTAGATTGAAATGTACTAAATACTAAATAGTGTTATAGAATTTTTGTATCTAAATTTTATGATGAGTACTATGGCGAAGTTATTTAACGTTTTAGAAGACACAGCTGCATTACTACAGAAAAAAAACAAGTGAATTTGTTGACAAAACAGAATGTCCTAAACTCAGGTTGATAAAAAGTTCCAGGCACGGAAATAAAAGACTGATTAATGATTATTCATTCAGTTTTGAAGAAATTATTTATACAAAAGAGAGTAAGCACTGAATCTGCAAATCAAATCGAGAATTTATTAGACGTCACAACGGATTATTACAACCTACAAAATTTAAATGTAGCACGGACTCGTGGGACGTACAGAAAATGGACCCTGAGCCTCAGAAAGAGAAACACCTAAACAAGAAATCTGCTTCTGCAGTACAAACTGAGGACTCACAACAACTGAAGGAACAAAACACGAGTATGGCACTACTAGCCACATCAAAGCTTCCAAAACACTACTGACGATGCGATTTCGTATTAAATCTGTTGATTCAATTTTTTTAAGTCTAGATTTACCGTACTCTACCTACTCACGAATCAATCGTGTTCGGTTTAAAGAAATTTATTTTCTTACTAGCTTCTGCCCGCGACTTCGTCTGCGTGGACTTCCGAATTGGGTAATGGAAATGAAATGTAAATTGGAAAATAGTAAAAAAGGGAAAAATACCAAATTTCAAAGCTATCTGCCCGCGGCTTAGCTCGTAAACAATTTTCAATTTTCCCTCGGGAACTTCTTAAGGAATCGGGGTAAAAGGTAGTCTATGTTCTTTTCCATGTCAAAGGCTACATGCACGCCAAACATCCAAATCCGTTCAGCCGTTTTTGCGTGATTGAGCAACAAACATCCAAACATCCAAACTTTCACATTTATAATATTAGTAGGATAAAAACTGTACAGTTCATTTAAAATAAGATATGCATAACCAACTCATTAATCCCAAGCGCTTATTCCTACTATTTATTACATATTCATATATTTTTTAATTAAAATTAGTTATCCATGTTAAATTACAATTCTATAATAATAATATGTAATTTAGAGTATTTATTGATAATGATTCCCCGTATAATATAAGAAATGTCCATAATATAATTAAAATTAAATAACCAATAAGTAAGCAGTTCTTAAATTAGCGTTCTCTCGAAGTGTAACGAGTTACTTACAGTGTGCTGAGATATCTTTTTAGTTTATAAATACATTCATACTGCTGCTTTCTTTTATTTCTTTTGGCAGGTCATTATACAGCTGTGCTCCCTCAAATAATATAGTTTTTTTTCCGTAGTTAGTGCGTGGCTTCCTTAGTTGAATTTTGTTTTTATGTCTAAAATTATATGTAGTTTCTTTTTTGTGTAGTTTAATGTTTGTTTGTATTGTTTGGTTACTAATCTTTCTAACTAGGATACAAACAAGTACAGTATGTGTAAAGTTGCGTAAGATTTAGTAGGTTAGTCTTTTCGAGTGTTTTTGTTGGGGTCCAGTAGTTATAGTGGTGAAGTATCTTAATAATTTTATTTTGGGTGGTTTGTAATTGTTTTAAATGAGTGGCGGCGACTGATCCCCGATGACTCAAGGTGTGATTTTACTAACGAGTTATAGATAAGAAATGTTAGTTTATATCAATATTTTGAAGATTTATGTAATTGACTTTTTAGTCGTGTAAATCAATAAACAATTAATAAATAAATCGATAACATTGCGCACTTTATATGGTATGCAGCAATGTGCTATATTGCGAAGGGCTCCTAGTAGTGATGTTTAGCTTTGAGCGGATGTGATTGATGTGAAGGTTCCACGTTAGTTTGTCGTTCTATCCACAGGCCTGTGTTTACAATTTAATTTGATATTGTTAAGCAGGTGTGCAAGCATGCGTCAGAACCACTATGGTTTTATCAAAGTACCTAAATGTGGGAATTATTTTAGCTATTGCATCACTAATACAAAAAAAAAAGGAAAAAATATACTGGGTGAAAAATTGGCTATTGTTACGGAAAAAATGTAATGTTTTTTTTAGAACCGGAAGATTTTCGTAATTTTTTATTTAAGAAAGGATACAGAAAACTTTAAACGTACAATTAAGGCGTCCGGAGTGCAAATGTCAGCAAGTTGGGTCAACTGTAATATTCACTGTTCAACGCGCATTCAATCTGTTGATTCAACTCGTCGATTGCTAGGACAGTCGGCCCGACACTCGACATGTTGAAAGTATGCGTCAACTTGCCTCCTCACCACGCAATTTGTCAAATCAACTTAAATTGAATCAACAGATTGAATTCGAAATCGCATCGTCAGTAGACAGTTTTAAGCAGCACTTATCGCGATGGGGCAACCAGCGGCAATTGTCGATGCTGCGATGCCCGCGGTGTTCTGCCAGTCTTGTATAAGAATCGCACAAAGCTGTAAATCGGTTGACTGCCTATGATTGAGCACCCCGCTTGCATGCGATGGCCGCCGGAGGGTAGCTCTAAACAACATCGTGAATTGCTATGTATCAGTTTGATAGTGGTGCGCGCCTGCTGGAGCGATGTGTGTGACTGTGATAGTGTGTGTGGCAGGAGCGGGCGCGGAGGTGCCGGCGCTGGCGTGCCGCGGCGTGTTCAGCGCGCTGTGCGGGCCCGGCGCGGGCGGCGCGCGCGGCTGGTGGGGCGCCGCGCCCGCCCGCACCGCGCGCCTGCTGGAGCGATGTGTGTGACTGTGATAGTGTGTGTGGCAGGAGCGGGCGCGGAGGTGCCGGCGCTGGCGTGCCGCGGCGTGTTCAGCGCGCTGTGCGGGCCCGGCGCGGGCGGCGCGCGCGGCTGGTGGGGCGCCGCGCCCGCCCGCACCGCGCGCCTGCTGGAGCGATGTGTGTGACTGTGATAGTGTGTGTGGCAGGAGCGGGCGCGGAGGTGCCGGCGCTGGCGTGCCGCGGCGTGTTCAGCGCGCTGTGCGGGCCCGGCGCGGGCGGCGCGCGCGGCTGGTGGGGCGCCGCGCCCGCCCGCACCGCGCGCCTGCTGGAGCGATGTGTGTGACTGTGATAGTGTGTGTGGCAGGAGCGGGCGCGGAGGTGCCGGCGCTGGCGTGCCGCGGCGTGTTCAGCGCGCTGTGCGGGCCCGGCGCGGGCGGCGCGCGCGGCTGGTGGGGCGCCGCGCCCGCCCGCACCGCGCGCCTGCTGGAGCGATGTGTGTGACTGTGATAGTGTGTGTGGCAGGAGCGGGCGCGGAGGTGCCGGCGCTGGCGTGCCGCGGCGTGTTCAGCGCGCTGTGCGGGCCCGGCGCGGGCGGCGCGCGCGGCTGGTGGGGCGCCGCGCCCGCCCGCACCGCGCGCCTGCTGGAGCGATGTGTGTGACTGTGATAGTGTGTGTGGCAGGAGCGGGCGCGGAGGTGCCGGCGCTGGCGTGCCGCGGCGTGTTCAGCGCGCTGTGCGGGCCCGGCGCGGGCGGCGCGCGCGGCTGGTGGGGCGCCGCGCCCGCCCGCACCGCGCGCCTGCTGGAGCGATGTGTGTGACTGTGATAGTGTGTGTGGCAGGAGCGGGCGCGGAGGTGCCGGCGCTGGCGTGCCGCGGCGTGTTCAGCGCGCTGTGCGGGCCCGGCGCGGGCGGCGCGCGCGGCTGGTGGGGCGCCGCGCCCGCCCGCACCGCGCGCCTGCTGGAGCGATGTGTGTGACTGTGATAGTGTGTGTGGCAGGAGCGGGCGCGGAGGTGCCGGCGCTGGCGTGCCGCGGCGTGTTCAGCGCGCTGTGCGGGCCCGGCGCGGGCGGCGCGCGCGGCTGGTGGGGCGCCGCGCCCGCCCGCACCGCGCGCCTGCTGGAGCGATGTGTGTGACTGTGATAGTGTGTGTGGCAGGAGCGGGCGCGGAGGTGCCGGCGCTGGCGTGCCGCGGCGTGTTCAGCGCGCTGTGCGGGCCCGGCGCGGGCGGCGCGCGCGGCTGGTGGGGCGCCGCGCCCGCCCGCACCGCGCGCCTGCTGGAGCGATGTGTGTGACTGTGATAGTGTGTGTGGCAGGAGCGGGCGCGGAGGTGCCGGCGCTGGCGTGCCGCGGCGTGTTCAGCGCGCTGTGCGGGCCCGGCGCGGGCGGCGCGCGCGGCTGGTGGGGCGCCGCGCCCGCCCGCACCGCGCGCCTGCTGGAGCGGCTGGTGCGCGCCTACGTGGCGCCGCCCGCCGCGCGCCAGCAGCTGCGTGCCCTGCAGCAGCGCGCCGCCGAGCTGGAGGACACGGAGGTCCGCATCGCGTGGTCCACCAACGAGGTGACCTGCCTGTACACCGTGGAGGAGCGCATCATCGAGCTGCGCGTGTGGCTGTCGCCGATGCACCCGCTGGCGCCGCCGCGCATCGCGGCCGCGGACGACTTCGGGCCCGGCGCCAACACGCACTGGGTGGCGCTGTACCTCGCGTACCAGGTGAGCTCAGCGGGAGCGCGCTCGAGAGCCGCCGCTCGCCCTCGGACGCTGACGTCACTGTTTGTCACAGAACGGCACAATCCTGAACGCGCTGAAGATGTGGACACAGGCGGTGAGCGCGAAGGTGGAGAGCTCCCCGCAGTGCTACATCTGCTACTGTCGCCTGCATCCCCACACGGGCCGCTTGCCGCGCGTGCCCTGCCACCAGTGCAAGAACAAGTTCCACAACATGTGTCTGGTAACAAGCTTTTTTAAAATATATTCCCTTGTCGATTTTTAATCGTCCGATCTTGTTTTAAATCATAACTTACTAATTATCCGCCTTGGCATCGCACTGATAAGATTATTTATAACGTCACAACTCAGTACCTACAAACGTACCTAGTGAATAGGGATGCCGGGTTTACTTTGACTGCACAGATAGCCGAGTAGTATAGGTCACCACGCTGATTACCACTGTGCGCGACGTGCTGCGGGTTCGATCCCCGCATGAGACAAGCATTTGCGTGATCCACAAATGCTTGTTCCAAGTCTGGGTGTTCTTTGTGCACGTGATTTGAATGTTTGTGAAACCCCCGCGACACAAGGATTAAATTCCTTAGTGGGGGCGTCGTTCTTTTTTTTTAAATAATAATTATAGAGAGAGACATATTTTGAAAGGTATTCCTTACCTTTCGTTCCGTCGCATGCGCTACATTGTATGAAAACAGCTATCTTCCAAATCTTCCAATGTATTTAACAGTTGAGAGTTCAATATATTAATCTCTTTATTCTGTAAAACGTACAAAGCCCTTATAAAAATATATCCCTATTCATCCTGGCATCCCTATTCACCAATATTGACTGTATTTAAATTATAAATTTTCAGCGCAAATGGTTCGCAACGAGCAACAAGTCAAACTGTCCGCTGTGCAGATCGACCTTCTGATGAAGCCGGGATGCACACATCACAAGTCGTTTCTATTAGAATCTTTTACAAACTTTGTACTCGCTCGTGCCTCTCTCAAAAGTGACGGAATGAAATATGATATATGTAGATACCTAAAAGAAGGTATTCTCGTTTATATAATACGTTTATTAGTTTTGGAAAGAGAAACACTTGGGAGTTTCTCTCGCTTGTTGCTGTTGCTATAATTTGATTAAAATAAAACAATATCTGAAATACACGTCTGAATTCATATGCATAGCTGCATATGTGGTGAGGCATGTCGCCGCTTTAATTTTGATTTTGATATAAACAATCAACATAAATAAAGTACTTACCTGAAAACTACATAAAACAGTCTTAGTACAAAAAGATTGTAGCAATACCCACTGGATATTAGATGGAGATAATTCAATTGTGCTGTGTGCTTGTGATTAATGTAATTGATAAAAATTGTTTGTTAAAATGTAAATAAATTAAATTTGATGATATTGATTTCATTTGACGTATTTTAATGCTTGGACTTATGACTTATTGGACTTAAGTTGGTTGATTCAACTGCTTGCATTTTATATTTTTGTGGGATCAAATAATAGAATAGTAAAACACTGGTAATATTGAGGTGTCTTTTTAATTAATAATAGTACATATTTGTATTCATTTAGTTTCCTTATCCACTAAAACATTAAAGCCGTCTGATAGACTAGAAGTCCTGAATCTTGGATTCCCTTGTTTCGTACATTGGCTGCAGGTCTGACTAGTGTGTCTGGAGTTGCTGGTTTATCCAGTCTATGTCTTCATAGAATCGAGGATCACTGACCCGTAGAGCTGCCCTCTTATAAAAAAAGTAATACCAGGGTGACACTGTGGAGTATAAAACATCTGATATGAATAAAATATAAATCATGTTATCAGGATAAAAGGTCCCTGTCACAGATTACTTAATTCTGACTCTTACATGAAATTCATCAGAAGGATTATATAACAGACAGACAGTGATAATAAATTATGTATACCTAGGTAGGGTATAAAGATTTTATTTCCTAAAAACATCAAGAAGGCGCTCAATAATTACTAGATGCTAGAACTGATTGTATAGATTCTGATTTTGAATTATTGGACTGATTGGAATTACAAAACTTACAACATCTTTGCACGGTAAACAGGAATATAAGCATAGGTGTAGACACTGACTCCGGATCAGCCCACTTCTCAAGGAGCCACACGGCGTGCAGTGTCACACTGGCGGCGATGTAGGCGGCGCACACCGAGCCCGCCGCGCGGAATTTACGCACCAGCACCTCTACGAGCCCTGCCTGCCTCGACACAACATACTTTTTAATGATGTTAACCTGTACTATGTGATAGCCATTATTCAATTAATTCTACATTCCTACCTGAAATAGGTATGTAGAGAAAAAAGTCATCAACATTGTTGTAACAGAAAGCACAAGGAACAAGTCTTGAAATCTATAAAAAATATTGTTGATTATAAATTTTATATACTTAAGTAACTACATAATATGAAGATAATTAAAATGTATAATCAATTTATGGCGTGATATCTTACATAAAAAGTACAAGTAGCCCATCGCGAGTCTTGGGAAATAGGCTAACACAATTAAATAATAAATCACAAATTATAAAAACGAGTTGAAAAAATAAACAAGACGTATATCTGGGTGTTGATAACTTCATTTTCACATTCTATGAAGTAAAGTTTACATAATTGATGAAATGATGAATTGACTTTTTCAAAAACAACAAATTGAACAAATCAACAAAATTCAACATTAATCAATTGACCGATCACAGATCACAGCAGCAGGGCTGCCAGTATATTAATTTCGTTTATACATACGGCTCAGTAAACAAAATTATACAAAACTAGCTGACCTGACAGACGTTGTCATGTCAAAAAACTGACAGTTATGTCAAACTCTTTAAAGGTTACAGTTAATAATATGGTCGTTAAGTTTTCTTTCATTTTTAAAGTTTCGCGTAGCATTTTTTATTTTTTTCCTTCGTAAGAACCTTCTCCTGATAATAACAAATACGACAAAAAAAGAATTAGTGAAATTGGTCCAGCCGTTCACGCGTGATGTCGTGACAACGAAAAACGGGTTTCATTTATATATATAAAGATTCAGTTGCATTATACACAATTTTTTTTTTGACGTGACAACGTCTTAAATTAGGTTGCGGCTGGGAGTCACTTATGAAAAAGTGTAACGCTCGGTAACGTTACGATGAGTCACCGAACGAGAGAGAGGCCCGCCGAATGTTTGTATATAAATACGTATGTATGTGTATAGGTAAAAATAAAATTTTGTTAATATGAAATTCAGTGCGAGATTCTTTGTATAAATTAATGTTTTAAATTGTTACTATTATTTCATCCTTCTTCCTACTATACGAATGAATATTTACATTAAAATTATTTTACCACTCAAAGTCGTTGTCACGTAAAACTTTCGCCCGTATACCGACTTTACAGGCAACCAATTTTTTTTTCTTTTTTTTGCCTAACTTAAAAAAACACTGCTAAAACCTATTTATAGTGCTACAAACAAAATTAACTGACCTGGAAGCGGCCAAAACTGGAAATAAAATGATTAAAAAAATTAAAAATTACTAAGGCGAGGGCAATAAAACTCGAAAATTCTATTGAGTTGAAAACTTGAAACAATAAATTCAACAACAGCGACGCTGTCACCAAGTCACATAAGTTGTGGCACTGCCGTTTCGTTAGATCATTATACTATTTTCATTGTTCATTATTTAAAAATAAAATGAGATAACAAGAATTATCAAGTTGTTGAGTAAATCTCCATCAGAGACGGAGACCATCTTTCATGTATAATGATAAGTTCATCCTAGAGTAGATATTAGTGTTTTGCGACCCTAGAGGAGAGTTAACTTTTTTGTATCCAATTATACTAAAGGACCGCCTATACATATGAGATACAATGAACAGTCCGATTATACCGATTTTGTATCCAAATATACGATCTGGCAGCCCTGCACAGCAGTTCAGCCAGAATACATTACAAATTTACAATGTCTTTGAGACTTGAGTTCAGCAGAACCACAGATGACAGAACACTAATTTAACCTATGAATTTAACTCTAGGCGAGAGCAAAGACATTGTACTGAATACATTACAATGTCTTTGGGCGAGACATAGACATAAAATAATTTTATATAAATTATTAATATTCTGTACTTGGTGATGATAATTTTATATAAATTATTAATATTCTGTACTTGGTGATGTCAAAACTCAAACGTCAAACAAAAGTCAAAACTCCAAATGTCATGTAGTCAAACAAAACTCGTGTATAATCTATGCTCTCAAGACTCAAACGATGCAGCTTGAGCACAGAGTACTTCAAGAAGAGTTTATTTGAGTTTTAAAAAGGAGATATTATAGTAAGACTTTGCCATTATTTTGAAGTCATTTAGCATCATGCGCAAAATAAATCAATAATTTACAAATTTAAAAAGCCAAATTTTCAACTGAAGTATATAGGACAAGCAGGGTAAGTAACAGTGATGTGAGATTGTGAGCGCCTACTTATTTAAAAAACAGTTTCGAAATTATACAAGATGGGTGGCGATGGTGATCGTGCCCGCTATAAAAGCCGCAGTCGAGAGCGATACAGAAGTCGAGACCGACAGCGCAGTGGTCGTGATCGTGACCGAAGTCGAGATCGAAGCGCGGAACCCGAAGATCGCCATCGTAGCACTGACCAAGGAAGAGCTAAGCGTAGCCGCGAGCGCGGGGCGGAACATGACGCGCGAGATCGCAGCCCCGGCAGTAACGATCGAGGCCCAAGAGATGAGCGGCCGCGGGCCAGGTATCACGCAGACTGCGGCGAGCGCGACAGGACTCATAGGGACCGAGAACGTGTCAGAGGACGCAGTTCTTACAAAGAATATAGTGGAGGTGGTCTTGGTGGAGGTAAGTTATTAGATACTGATTGTTATAAAAGTGAAATAGCCTTCTAGTTGGACCGCTTTGGCTAATAATAATATCACAATACATTGAATACACATAACAGCTTGTTAATAACAAAAGTCATGTTTCTAGGTTAGCAGTGTTAAAATACTGATATATGTTTATAGGTCTGGGAGGAGGCCCTCAAGCAAGTGGTCGCTATAAACCACAAGAAGAGGAATTCTTAGATGCCAGATGTAATGAGAGAGAGAGAATTGGACAAATTGGTGTTTCATCAATTTGGGGAAAGTCACCTATTCGTGCTGAGTAAGTATCTGAACCTTAATTTTAAGATATTATTGAATTATAGAAAAATTGTTTTTATAATAACTCTAGTACCAATTAGTCATCAACTAACAATTAAGTTACTAGCCTAACAATTATATCATTACCTCTTTTGTAATTAGCTCAGAGGATGAACATTCACAACCGGAAAACTCAAGCAATAGCAAGGATAAGAAAAAAAGTAAAAAGTCTAAAGAAAAAGATACAAAACAGAAGCTTAAGAAGTTAAAGAAGAAACTTAAAAAAGTCAAGAAAGCTCGCAAGAAAGCCAAAAAGAAAAAAAGTAAGAGTTCCAGCAGTGACTCTGACAGCAGTGAGGAGGAGGTTTGGGTTGAGAAAGGGAGTGAGTATTGTTTGTCTTTGTTGACTCAGTTATGCATAACTAGCTTTTGCATGTGTGTGTGAGTTTAACTTTTCCATATTTTCTTTTATTTAACTTACCATGTTTGTGGACAGATTTGATCCATAACATCCTCAGTATCCTCACCTTGTCACTTTATTGATGTCATGTAGGACAGGTGTTATTTTTTTTCTTTTCAATCAATTCGACACTTGTTTCTGCAAAGACTATTTTCCTTAATCTATAAATGCCGTTATATTTAGCTTTTAAAAATAACCTAATGTTTCCTTTGAGCATAATAATCTTTGGGATATACAGAACTTTCCCTCTATGTGGCATATTTTAAATCCTCTTTATTATATTATAATAATTAAGATTATATATCATGATCTCCTGCCCTTATCACAATTTTATTTGGGGTTGGTGCAGCATGTCTTCTTCCTCCATACTTCTCTACCTGACATCATCTCACAAGTAACATTCTTTCTAGCCATATTTAACTATCCATCCATTGTTTCTTTGGTCGTCTTCTTCCTCTACACCCATCCATGCTCATGCTCAAAACCTGTACTAAAATCAACATAATAATATGTTGTAAAAAAGATTATCTTTCTTTTAACAAAATATGTGCATTTTGGTCATTAATATTGGAAGATTGGTGTGGTCTATACCAAATTAACATTTTCAAGTTTTATCTCTGCTAAAGTAAAATACAACTATGGTGTGAACTTTAGTGTCGATTGGTTGACTTTAATGAGTGAACCAATCGAAAACTCGGCTCCGATTACAGAGGAACACGAAATCGAGGCCACAAGAGATGCCAAGTCGTCCAAGAAAGGTGAGGAAGAGCTGGCTTCGGAAGCGTTCGGGCCCCTGCCGCGCGTGGGCCCAGCGCTGGGCCACAAGGACTTCGGGCGCGCGCTGCTGCCGGGCGAGGGCGCCGCCATGGCCGCCTTCGTGGCCGAGGGCAAGCGCATCCCGCGCCGCGGGGAGATCGGTCTCACCTCCGACGAGATCGCCTCCTACGAGTCCGTCGGATACGTTATGAGCGGCAGCAGGTCACTATTACACTGCTTCCACTTATTGAAATGTTTAAATAAAATACGGCTAACTTGTAGGAAGTTATTATAATAATGGAATTCGTTTTCAGACATCGTCGGATGGAAGCAGTACGTATACGTAAAGAAAACCAAATTTACTCTGCGGATGAGAAGCGTGCCCTGGCGGCGTTCAGCAAGGAAGAGCGCGCCAAGCGGGAGAACGCCATCCTGTCGCAGTTCCGCGACGTGCTGCAGGCGCGTACGCAACGCCGCGACCCCTAGCCCGCAGTTTAGAATAAGGTATAATGTTTGTAAATAAAAGACATTTTTACAAAAGTAAATGTTTATTTAAATCACATATTTTCTGTATATTAGCTTTACATTCGTACTTCTAGTTCCTGTTATTTTACAATATTTACATTTATTTACTTAATGTAATCTGGGTATAGCTAGTGAGGGTTTATGTGGTACATACACATATTGCCGGATCGGCGGACTCCGTAGCAAAATATAGACCTCGCATCTCGTCAGAAACTTAATAAAAAATACGCAAAATGCCATAAATGCTGAATGTCAAATAAGCAGAGTGCCATGATTATATTCAAAAAGCTTGATTTGCACTTTGATTCTACAACAAATTTCAATATCATTATAACAACCACTTAACTACAAAGTCCTTGCTCATGAAACTGAACTTAAATACAGTTTCGCATAACAATATATTTATTTCTGTCTCTTAATATAACATTATATAAGGATACCATGTATTGGGATTAAGATAGAAGATGTAACCTAAAAACAGTTCTCTGTGGCCCTATAAAATGCACTCCATTCTAAAACAAATAATCAGGTTCTTTTCTGGCTATAAGCGTTACCATTTTGTGTATCTGGAATTCTGTGATTTCTGTCAATACATGTTATAATATTTATGGCATTTTGCGTATAAACCCTAGTGTGGGTAACAATGTTGATGTAAGAACATATATTTAATTGATTATTTTCTTGATGAAAAGGAATTGAAAAAAGATTGTATTGCGACTAAGGCCCGGCGCCCGCTATAGGCATCAGCACGGCTGAGGATTTTAGGTGATAAAAAGTATTATAATTTACTTCATGGCAATAAAGTCGAAATTTCCATGAATATTATATTTATTAGGTATTTTTGTGCCTACGATCATATATTATGGAAATTTCGACTTTATTGCCATGAAGTTAAAGTATAATGCTTTTTATCACCTAAAATGCTCAGCCGTGCCGATGCCTATAGTGGGCGCCGGGCCTAAGGTGGTCGTCGTTTGATTTATTCGATGATAGTTTGCATTGCGGATCTAACCTATCCTTATTTAATTATAAGATACAACAATATAATATGTTAACGTAACATAATATGGTCCCTTTCGTAGGTCGGCCTATGTTACATTTTATGGTCCGGAAGTCATCGACTGATACATAGGGACTCTACGACGACTATGTTAGGGTAAGATAAAACGAATGATGATTAGCGTCAATGAAATACGGTTGTGTATTATTTATACTACTCCCCCCCTCCCCCCCGCGGCTAGAGCGGTTGCGTGCGCTCGTAGTGCGCCAGTCGCTTGCGGGCGGAGCTGAGCTCGCGCGTGGCCGCTGCTAACGCGCGCTGCGCCGCCGCCAGTCGCAGCGCGCCCGCACTCTCCCCCCCTCCCCCCCGCGGCTAGAGCGGTTGCGTGCGCTCGTAGTGCGCCAGTCGCTTGCGGGCGGAGCTGAGCTCGCGCGTGGCCGCTGCTAACGCGCGCTGCGCCGCCGCCAGTCGCAGCCGCAGCGCGCCCGCACTCTCCCCCCCCTCCCCCCCGCGGCTAGAGCGGTTGCGTGCGCTCGTAGTGCGCCAGTCGCTTGCGGGCGGAGCTGAGCTCGCGCGTGGCCGCTGCTAACGCGCGCTGCGCCGCCGCCAGTCGCAGCCGCAGCGCGCCCGCACTCTCCCCCCCCTCCCCCCCGCGGCTAGAGCGGTTGCGTGCGCTCGTAGTGCGCCAGTCGCTTGCGGGCGGAGCTGAGCTCGCGCGTGGCCGCTGCTAACGCGCGCTGCGCCGCCGCCAGTCGCAGCCGCAGCGCGCCCGCACTCTCCCCCCCCTCCCCCCCGCGGCTAGAGCGGTTGCGTGCGCTCGTAGTGCGCCAGTCGCTTGCGGGCGGAGCTGAGCTCGCGCGTGGCCGCTGCTAACGCGCGCTGCGCCGCCGCCAGTCGCAGCCGCAGCGCGCCCGCACTCTCCCCCCCCCTCCCCCCCGCGGCTAGAGCGGTTGCGTGCGCTCGTAGTGCGCCAGTCGCTTGCGGGCGGAGCTGAGCTCGCGCGTGGCCGCTGCTAACGCGCGCTGCGCCGCCGCCAGTCGCAGCCGCAGCGCGCCCGCACTCTCCCCCCCCTCCCCCCCGCGGCTAGAGCGGTTGCGTGCGCTCGTAGTGCGCCAGTCGCTTGCGGGCGGAGCTGAGCTCGCGCGTGGCCGCTGCTAACGCGCGCTGCGCCGCCGCCAGTCGCAGCCGCAGCGCGCCCGCACTCTCCCCCCCCCTCCCCCCCGCGGCTAGAGCGGTTGCGTGCGCTCGTAGTGCGCCAGTCGCTTGCGGGCGGAGCTGAGCTCGCGCGTGGCCGCTGCTAACGCGCGCTGCGCCGCCGCCAGTCGCAGCCGCAGCGCGCCCGCACTCTCCCCCCCCTCCCCCCCGCGGCTAGAGCGGTTGCGTGCGCTCGTAGTGCGCCAGTCGCTTGCGGGCGGAGCTGAGCTCGCGCGTGGCCGCTGCTAACGCGCGCTGCGCCGCCGCCAGTCGCAGCCGCAGCGCGCCCGCACTCTCCCCCCCCTCCCCCCCGCGGCTAGAGCGGTTGCGTGCGCTCGTAGTGCGCCAGTCGCTTGCGGGCGGAGCTGAGCTCGCGCGTGGCCGCTGCTAACGCGCGCTGCGCCGCCGCCAGTCGCAGCCGCAGCGCGCCCGCACTCTCCCCCCCCTCCCCCCCGCGGCTAGAGCGGTTGCGTGCGCTCGTAGTGCGCCAGTCGCTTGCGGGCGGAGCTGAGCTCGCGCGTGGCCGCTGCTAACGCGCGCTGCGCCGCCGCCAGTCGCAGCCGCAGCGCGCCCGCACTCTCCGCCTCGCCCTCTTCTACCGCCGCCGCCGCCACCTGCAATACATCACACATGTACGGTACAAGTACGCGACTTCCACCACAATCAGGAACTCTTCAGTTTTGAGGACATTTAAAAAACAGCAACGTCGTATTTTATCTAGAAATAAATACAAGTGAAAATAAAGAGTGGCGGTTACCTCCGCCGGCGGGGCCAGCAGGCGCGACAGGTTGCTCTTGTTCATGATGATCTTGACGGAGCGCGGCGTGCCGGCCGCCGCGCTCGCCAGCCGCGTCTTGGCCTTCATCGGCACTATTTTCGATGGTGAGATTATTTTAGCGTCCGGGTGTAACTGCACGAATTTCACCTGAGGCAAACAGTAATTAGTAATTCAATATTTTGGCCAAAACGTATACGTACTTGTGTTATAAACATTATGGTAGGGGAGCCCACGATGCTAAATGGGGATTTACTCGAGCGTCATAGAGACTTATTAGGTTGCAAAGCTTAGATGATAAGAAGAAAAAAATGTTATATAATAATACCTTTTCATCGGTGGGGGAAGCGGCTATAGATTTTTAAATATGTAAAAAAATACTGTTGCATGGACATACTCGAGCGCGTCAGGTATTGATAGCATCAATGTCCTACGTATTTTTAATAATGTACGTATGTTAATCTGATCATTTGCATGATGCGGGTGGTTGTACGTAAGGGTCAAAAATGAAAAAAAAAAAAAAAAAAAAATCGAGCGCGGCAGGTTTTCTAAGGGGGTGTTAAGTGCTCCAAAAAAAAAGCTCTCATTCAATAATCTGACGATTTCGATCTGACGCAAACTCGCGGCCATTATTTTAATGTGCAAAAAAAATTCGCCATTTTGAAATACTCAAGCGCGTCAGATTAAGATATATGTGGTTCATCTTTATGTTCTAGACGTGCTGTTTCATAATCTGACGATCATCTAAAGGGATTCGCCTAATCTGACAAAAAGAAATTTTTGTTTGACTATTTTTTAAATTATTGAACTAATTAATTGAAAAGCTCAGGAAATAGCATGCAAATAAATAAGTGTATGTTTTTTAAGTAGAATACTTGTATTTATAAGAAAATAATAAAAAAAAAAAATGTACATAAAAAATAAAATTTTTATGTGTGTGATCTGTGATGGCGTCGTGGCAATAAAATCCAGAGTGGGGACGGAGTGAGAGAGTAATAGATAGAGAAAAAGTGAGAGAGGAGTAGAAACGCGGAGGGAAATATAGGCATCACCCAGCTGCACGCATTAAACTTTATCGACGATTTTTTATTATTTCGGCTTGCGGAAATCGTCAGATTGTATATTTTTCGTTATCCTTAAATTATATTCTTCAAAATAAAAAAAAATTTGGCTACGCTTGAGAATGTCGAGATGACGTTTTTTTTTTACAACTTTGCTGCCCTCCCCTTTCTTTACGTCACTCTCAAATTGTCAGATTAGTGGAATATACACTTTTTATCATGTAATTAACTCACCCTACCTTAATCTGACGCGCTCGACAATTTCTAATGATCAATTTTTTTTTACTAATCTGATCCTTTATCCTTCACGGGCGGCCTTATATATGGGGCTCATATTTGGTGGAGGTACTTAAGCGGATACAAGGTATCGCCCTGTATATTAATCTGCCGCGCTTTAGTAAATCCCGAAATCCTTGGGCTCCCCTACTATTAAGTAGCTAAATCATTTGCATTAGTTTTCAAACCTGTATATCTTGTGGATTGATAATCTTTTTTACGGGAATTTTATTGGCTTCCTTTGGCACGGCAAGCAGTTTGTTGTTGAGCGTGAATATCTTCACTCCCGGCTTAGGCGGGGATTTGACGGGCGTAGCTGTCAGCACCATACCCTTAGGTTGACTGGAACACGAAGCCGCCTTGCTCGCCACCGGAGGTGACGATTCGCTCTCTTTTAACATTAGTTTTCCAGCATCTATGTGTTTAAAATGATATATTATAATGATTTAGGATGTCGCTCAGTGTGTGGCGGCGGGGGTGAGCGTAGCGTACCGGAGAGCACGACGGTGCGGCCGCTCTGCAGCGCGCTGAGCACGGTGCTGCCGTCGTCGGCCGGCAGCAGCGTGATGCCGTGCTGCCGCAGCAGCGCCGCCGCCGCGCCGCCGCCCTGCCACACGCCCGTCTATAGCTATATGTATATTATTGAAACAACAACTTTGTACCCCTTTTTTACGAAAATTGGGCGGACGGAGGAGTATGAAATTTCGTACACTTATATTTACACTAGCATACTGAACTTGAAATTTAAATGAATTAGGGTAAATTTACGACCACTAAAGCTCATTTTCATCGGTCGTTATACAGTCAGTAGGCGGAGAGTCCCCGAATACAAGCCATCGAAAATGAGCCTTACCCCCGAATACTGAAACAGTTATTTATTATTAGTATTCGGCCAGAAATCACACTAATACGGGATTAGCGGGATCGTATATTGTATATACCTAGGTAAAACATTAGCGCGACTAATGTTAGAGCGACAGCACAATACATCGACAGTCAATTGTGCGACAGAACATTAGCTCGACAAATGTTGCGACTAATTGTTTGTTCGGAACTTTTGGTCGACGAATAATAGCGCTACACAACCTTTGCTCGGCAAACTAAAATAATAAGTATAAAATGAATAGATGTTTGAGAAATAGGTAGTTAGGACAATTAGACACAGTTAGTGACGATAGCACTTTCTTTTCTTCACTATTTCTTGATCTGACAATACGTGACTCCTGACAAAAAAAAAATTTTTTTTTTATATGATAAGAGATAATTTCATTTGATAGGTAAATCTTATCCGTAGCTCCTATTTCACCCTCTATGTGTAGGAAGTTCGTCATTATCAAAGTAACACGTGTGAAATTTTATATTCAAGCTTCTGGTTAAATATTAATGAACACTTATTTTATTGATATGTGATTTTGAAAATCTCCATCTTAAGAGGGTGAAATAGAGATTGAATATTTATATGAAGAGTTTCGAAAGGATTGCAATTTTCTAAGTTACAATTGAAAGATTTGCCGCAGGGTTTCGACATAGAATAGAACCTGGCCTTCTCTCTCCGTGAGTATCGTACTAGGCGACTGACGGATATCGAAACAAGGACAATGACTAAGGGATAATAATAATAAATGAAAAAAAAATACTTAAAAAAGCAAATGTGGACAATATATCACATACATTGCTCGGAATCCAAAGTAAGTAGCTATAGCATCCGGCTTCGAGCCATAAATGTACGGGTTATGTACACTTCTTGATATGTGATAGAAATGATGAATTATATTAGTTGAAACTTTTTCACTTTTGTGTATTCTTGCTAAATTATGATTAAATGATTGATATTATTCTAATGAGTGAACGATACGCTTGCTGAAAGTTAACTGAACTTATTGATGATTGTAAAATCGTCACGTTGGATGTACTGACTGCCGCAAATGTACGGTCGTTGGCCCGTACACTTGCGTTATGGAATCATAGACAACGAAGGTACCACAAACACCCATACCTGAGACAATGTAGAAAAGTCTTTTATCTTTTTTTCATTGAACCGTCCGGGGATCAAACCCGGGACTTCAGAGCTGGCGCCTCTCAACCATGGAGGTCGTCTGTGTGAATAAAGGTCACCAACCCGCTTGGCCAGCGTGGTGACTATAAGTGCAAACACCACGAGGAGGACCAGGTGTTGTGGCACAACATGGGAGAAACCCACGAGGGGAGGTTCAAAAGTTCTTGGAATGGAAGGAATAGAGTGGGGAAGGGCGCTCGCTTAGTGTCATACTATTGGGGACTCATCATTAGTATATAAATTAAGTTTCAGCCCTATTGCATCATTCGTTTACGAATATTCACCTATTAAAAAAAACGGAAGAAAACTGAAACTATGAAGAAAATTGAACACCGTGCTGTGATGAAATTCTTTACCTAAGGAAAATGCCGTAGTAAATCAATGATTTACAAGTGGCATGGTCTTTTTAAACATGGTCGTGAGTCGATTGTGGACGACCCCCGCTCAGGATGGCCAGTTTAGGCCACCACATCAGACATTGTCGAAAAGGTAGAAAAAATTGTACTGAAGGACACCCGTTTTAAGAAAAAAAAGTTATCTGCATTAGTTGGAGTATTAGATACCACTATTTTGCTAATCCATGGTATGACAAGTCAGTGCAAGATGAGTACCGAGACTGTTCACACTGCTTCAGAAACAACAGCGCATCGATGCATATAAACATTTTTTGGAGTTGCCTGGAGACGAACCTGCACAGATTTTGGAGCTTATTGATTGGACTTGAACCCATGTATGAAACATGGGTTCATCACTTTTTGATCATGTCCAAACAATAGTCCATGCAATGACATAAAAAGGGTACAGTACCACCTAAGAAATTCAAAGTGTCGGAGTCGGCTGGAAAGTTGATGGCTACTATTTTTTGGGATTGTGAGGGGGTAATACTAATAGGAAAAGGGAAGGACCATAACCAGAGAATGCTACGCAACGATACTAAAATTAAAGGAGGCCATCAAAGAAAAACCTCTAGGAAAATTGACCAACGGTGTGCTGCTCTTGCAAGATAACGTGCCGGTTCACAAGAGCAGAGTTCCAATGGTTGCTCTGCTTATGCATGGCTTCGAAACACTGTTCCACCCAACAGCCCGAAGTCCGCAAGCCCGAAGAAGAAAAGACTTAAGGGGAAGGAAATTTTCCGACGACAATGCTTTTGGATGTTTTAGTAAAAAATATTCTAAATCTAATAAATGTATTCAGCTTATAATAATAATACCGGCCTATAAACGTCACACTGCTGGGCACAGGCCTCTTCCGATAAAGAGAAGGGATGAGCATTGATCACCACGCTTGCTCATTGCGGGTTGGCGATTTCAGATTCCAATTTTTTATAATCAAGGTTTCCTCACGTGGTTTTCTTTCATCGTTTGAGCTTAAGCGTGCTTATATTATATTGAAAAGTAAAAATAGTTATTGTTTAATTTTATTTAAAACCCTTTCATTCCACGAACTTTTGGAACTCCCCTCGTATGTCCAGCAGTGGACCGCTAGGACTGCTGAGTTAAAAGGAGTTAACGGTTTGTTGCTAACCTAAAATGATACTTTGGTGAACACTTGATTTACCTATTGAAAGAAACTAAATTAAATATGATTTGAAGAAGTAGTAATGATTTGATAATTATTAACTGCGAGCACGCGCGGCTTGATTGCTAGCTTGACGCGCACTGAACTTAAATTGAATAATAGAGTATAAGAGTTCGCGTGTCGCGTAAATTGCAGCATCGTGAAATATGTACAGTTGTGCTGTACAAGTGATTGTAACGGAAGGTTTTTGTGTATAATTAATTAATGTTAATTTGTTTTTTGTGTAAATTGTTGCTACCCGTGCGAAGCCGGGACGGGTTCGCTTGTAGCATTGTAGGATAAAAAATTATATGGTGGTTCTACTCCAACTAAGTAGGTACATAAAACTTACCTCTGTTTTTATTTCTGTTTTCAGAACTCGTTCCGTTTGCTTTGGCTTAGGTAATTTTATATCCTGAATCCCTAAAATGTAGACAAACTTATTATTTCACTTACTGTGTTAAAATACCGATTACAAAAAGCCTATTAGGGATGTAGACTAGTTATGAAAAGATAAACTTTCTCTAGTCCGTAAGTTAGATAAAAAAATATGAAATGTATTTTTCTTTTAAAAAGAATATAAATTTACAAATATAAAGCGCTTTTAAGTTCACGAATGGAAGGCTTGTGACGAAGACAAGTACACAACGTAAGTAAAAAATATAGTGTCAACTGGCAACTTTTAATTCATTGTATCTTCGTAACTATTCGTTTAAGAGATAAAATAAAAAAATACATGTCTTCCTTCTTCTTCTAAAAAAAGAGTAACATGGCTATGATTTTTTACTAGATACAAAACGTTGTATGATATATTATATGAATATGACTTACTTTGGACGGTATCAAAAGCTGGCATTTGCGGTTCTGTTGTAGTCTCTTCTGCCAATTGCTCTAAAATGGAATATAATTGTTAATTTATTTACAGAAATTTATGTAAGTATTAGAAAATGTGTCTGTATAATTACTGAACGTTTTGATATGTTTGCTTAAATTTAATTAGTGTAATAGGAGGAACATCTTTTAGTTATTTTCCAAACTGAACTGCTCGTGTGACTGAATGTTTATCGTGCAGCAGTAAGGCCCAAAGGAAAGGTATAACAGAATGAGGAGCTGACCGCTGACGAGGGCGCTGACGGAGCGCGCGGCCTCGCGCTCCTTGAGCGCGTCGTCCAGCAGGCGCAGCAGGTCCGGGCGCGCCAGCTCGGCCGCCAGCGACAGCGGCGTCTTGTGGAACTTGCTGAGCGCCAGCGGGTCCGCGCCGCGCCGCAGCAGCTCGCGCGCCGCCGCCGCGTGGCCGCGCTGCACGGCCCAGTGCAGCGGCGTCATGCGCAGCATGTCGCGCACGTCCACCGCCGCGCCCGCGTCCAGCAGCAGGCGCAGCACGCGCGCGTGGCCCGCGCCCGCCGCCAGGTGCAGCGGCGTGCGCTCCACCTTGGTGCGCGCGTCGCGCGACACGCCGGCGCGCAGCAGCACGGAGCACGTGTCGGCGTGCGCGTGCCCGGCCGCCAGGTGCAGCGCCGACGTGCCCAGCCAGTCCGTGCTGAAGGGCGCGCCCGCCGCCATGAGCTCCAGCACGGCGGCCGTGTCGCCCGCGCGCGCCGCCAGCAGCAGGCGCCGGCCCAGCTCCACGGCCGCCGACGCCGCCGCCACGCGCGCGCCCGCCCCGCCCGCCCCCGCCGCCGCCACGCCCGTCGCCGGCTGCGACTGCACGACAACTACTAATAATATCTACCTTCCTAATACATTCTGTATACCATCACTACATATATCACAGCTAATCTGTTACTCTTTGGATACCTATATTATGAATGACCATAATTATATAGTAATGGCATGATCTGCAAGTATGAGAAAAAGAATTGAAGTTTTATTTTGTTTATTATTAGTTTTGGACCATCCATCATAACTTTCAGCAACACCCGTACAACTTGCTGGACAAAGGCTTCCCTTCCATACCATTCTCCAAGTGCTACCCATGAATTCAGTCTACATTCATTTCTTTACTTCATTGATTTGTCTTGATAAGATTACTTAAGGGTTTCTTCTAATTAACAAGTTTGACTCACAGCAATTATCTGAGGTGTTGTGATCCGCACCACCACATCCTCCGTGCAAAGGTCTGATGTCATTGTGGCTCATCTAAAATGGTAATGCATAATACACTTACAGTCTACTATTATTTATATTGGTGTTATCGCTAATTAATAAAGCAAATCTAATATACTAGACAGAAGACAAGATATAATATATCCTGAAGTTAAATAATTTGTATGTTGGATACAAAGAAGTTTCACAATATGTTTGAAGAATTCTTACTATAACTTGGAATTGTAAACAAGGTAGTGGAATTAAGTAGATTATTCTTATGTTGTTGGCATAATCTTAATTATGTTAAAGTATAGGTAGGTATAATTTAATGTAATATCAAGACATATTCATGTAATCTAGCTATCATAGTCATGCTATCTGGCTTCTTGAACAGTTGGTTAATGTACCTAGTAGTAGTGGTGTTTTAGGAAGCTTATGTCAGTAGGTACTGTGACAAGGACAGAATTTCGCGTAGGATGCGTATTGTGTGTTTTATGCATGCAGAGTACTGAAGACCTACCATTCTAAATATTAGCCATGCAAATCGATGCTCTGACAATATTACAGAACTTAAATATTAGAATATGACTAATATCTCTTCTATATTAAAAAGGGATTACGACTCAACGTGTGCCCTCTAACAACAAATCATTATTTGTAATGTAAATGTGATTGGTGAGTTGCTCATAAAGTTAAGTAGGAAATCGGACGCCCACGTAAGAATAATAAATAATTTGTTTCTTTATTGTTTCATTCGATGCTGATAACTGCAATTTTATAGTTAATGCATTTACTTATATCCTTGAAGTCGTTATCATATATACTAAATGAAACTTTGTTAAATATTACAGTTCGCGCTCTGTCGTCAAAATATTGATCGAAATATAACAGGATAAGGATATAATGCTCATCGCTAAACCATGCCTTCGACCGCCATAAAACAGACTTCCTTTTCCTGTCCTAACGGAAGTGATTGAGTGTGTCGTTACAATAACAAGAAGTTACACTTACCTATTTGTAATCTTTCATAATAAACAATAAGAACTTAATTTTATCGGTCTATTAATGGATTTCACGAAAAAAGTGCAAACGTCAACAGTATTATGTACGTTTTACATATTGAAGGTATTATTGTTAGTCTAGCGCGCAAATAAACGTCAAGTGAAATCTTGTAATTTCTCTTTACGTATCTAAAATTATTCATGCGAATAATTATAAATTTGTTGTGAAACACTCCATTTTCTATTTGCAACAGATTGAAATATAGTTATTCTAATATTTCTATTTGTAAAATCAAGCTTTTTAGGTTATTCAACATTTAGTTTCTAGAGGTTGGTAGGTAGGTTACTAATTATACTCTGTGGTTTTAGTGGTAGGTTACGGTCATAATTATATGAATAACCTCCTGACTGAAGTTACGGTAGATGGTTATTGATTTTCTTTTGCGTATGCCAACTATTCTCTATGGTAGTCGTTTTTTGTTTTAACATTGACGTAATAATAAAATAAATTTATCTAAAGTACCGTAAACTTAGCTAAAGAATCCAGCCATACGAGCCATACATAACCATAAACAATATTGTTATAAGATTATATTTGTTCCACATTTGGCCACCGGGTCAGATAAGCTTGTGGTTCTTTAATTATGTACTATTCGATAGAGTATAAATTAAAAATCCCCAATATCACATAACAAAGAAACTGATACATGAATTAGAAATAAAATTTGGCATTACTGTAATTTAATTTCATAATCTGTTTCTTTTACTAATCTCTCTCTCATTATTCTATTCAATGAACCTAGAAATAAATGGGGCTATACGCACTCATGCACGTGGGGTTTGTACTTCTCAATCACCATAAAATGGACTCGGCGTACCTACAGCTGCGTTCGTTGATGTCTACCAATTTTCCCGCACGATCAGCAGCCCTCAATATGGCCGTCTTTAAATAAGGTTGTATCTTGATAAAGCTACATGGGCAGGTATCGATATCGACATTTAGTCGATTTTAATCTGATAATATTGAGATTTTGATTTGTAGTAGAATGTTGGTGACGGTTTAGGATTCATGAACTGCTTGATGGTAGTCAGCTTTTAAGTCAAAGTGCAACTGCAGGTTATGAACCTGTTTAACCGGATAACCGGAAAAAACAGATTTATACAACATGTCATTGTAACAAAACCCCTGTTAGATCATGGTCAGATCCAATAAAAGCGTATTCGTGGTACAGCAGTTCATGAACCGTCTCGGCGGCATCTTTGACACAAAGCTGTAGGTAGTGAGTACGTGAACTTTGAGGAGCGGTCAGTGTTGCTGTTGCCTTGGATCAGTTTTTATTTTGAATTAATTATTTTCACTGGGGAAAAATAATCATCTCCAATCCATTTAATGGCTTCGTATATGTGTTCGCAGTACGATACCGAATAATACTCTCCGGGATCGGACAGGGTTTTTGTTACATGTTGTATAAAGGGTTTTTACTCTGCTTAGCGTTTCCAAAAATGACCATACTCACCTCACCACGCACATCGATTCTCATACTCACTTCACTGCTCACCTCACTTGTACTTTTCACCGTATTCTGGAACATTGCTTTGACGCACTCAAGTTCAAGTGACGTCGAAATCTCGGGTGAAAAGTTTAGAGGTGGGCTTAGACGAGTCTTGCTTTAGTAAAATCAAATTTTAATAATACTTAATTTTTAAATAATTTTACTCAATTTGAGGATCTAGAGTCTATAAGATATGTCCTCGAGACTTATTACTGAATGTCTGTTGGTTAAAATAATTCTGAAAGTGACTAAAAGGGTGTTATTTAATAGGATTGTATTGGCTGTATTACCTATGCTATGGCAGCACTCGGTACGAAAAGTTTTTAATGTAAACAAATTATTTGGGTCCATTCAGAAGTTTGTGTTTGGTGTTGTTTTAAATATTTGATAAAAATACCTTTGTGCTTCGATATTCAAGTTGTTTTTCAGCAACTACGGCCGTTCAACATTTCTTTTGAAGATGGTAGGTATCGTTTTTTGTGTTTCTTAAATAATCTAAATCTTATCTAAATAATTATCTGTAAATCTTTACAAGTTCGGCATTGTTTTAGGCGTATCATTTAAAAAAAACTGGTGCGGTTTAAATAATGAGTGCTTGTGTTTATCTAAATTCCATAAGGTGAATTATTGAGGAGGGTTCGTGGCTAAATACAATTCGTATCCAGATCGATGGATATAAAGGTTAAGCCGCCGTTATTCTGTTGATGGGTGACCTTTCCGGAATTTTGCCTTCATTTGCCTAAGAAAGACTACTATTTATTACTATTCTCTATTGGATTTAGGTACCGTGTTTGTGAATATCAAACAATCTATAATTCGTGTTTTTTAATATTAAAGCATAAGTAATTAGTAAACTTAGTTCCTATTGTATGAATAATAACATTTAATTTGGTTTAAAATATAAACTTTATGAGTGAGAAGATTTCACATTTGTTTAGTTCTACTCGCCGACACAACTAACACTGGCGGCGCCACTTTAATTTTCTACGAAATCTAGTTTTTACCGACGAATTCGCTGTGAGTTTGTCTACTGTATTTTCGGAATCGCTATGCAGACCAATTAAAAACTACGTTTTTATTGGTCTGAAAGGTTTATGAGGTTTTCTAAGTGTTCTATGGTTGCTGACTGCGGCAAAAATTAAGCCTTGCAAAGAGCTACGGAGCATCAATGACAGGTCTCTTGTAGTACGGTTTACTTAATTACACTTCATCTCCTTTACAGGAATAAAAGGAGCACGATTCTAGGTGACGCTAAAGAGGACCGACAATTTGGACAATGAGGAATAAGGTTAAGGTTAAGGTCCTTGAAAATGTTTTGTTATTTGGGAAATTTATAGCTACCTTATAAAAAAATATTTGACGGGCCTTTTGGTCTAGTGGTTAGTGACACTGACTGCTAAGTCGGAGGTCGTGGATTCGATTCCCACCCAGGACAAATCTTTGTGTGATGAGCACGAACATTTGTTCTGTGGCTGTTCTGTGTATTTTCAAAAATATAAGTATGTTTATCAGTGGTCTGGTCACCATAGTACATGCTCTGCCTAGTTTGGGATCAGATGACCGTGTGTGAGTTGTCCCAAGATATTATTATTATAAAAAAAAAAATAGTAGGTATGATATAATCAACAAAATGGCAAAGTTTGGCAAACGTAGGCAGGAAACAATTATTCAAACTCAAAATATAGGACGAATTTATACAACGTTGCTATTTATTAAGTCACCTGGATATTTTTCCCGAACGTAGCCAAAGAAGATCATGATCACAAAAATTAATGTCGTAGCGACTGAAATATTGAGAAACATACGTACAGAGCAGACAGAAACGATGCTAAACAGCCGGCTTACAACGAACTGGGCAATTGTTTCGTTGTGGCTTCCCTACGGGGAATCGGTTTGAAGGCTGAGCAAACAAAACAAACACAGCGTCTTATAAGACACAATGATAGCTACCCTGCGGTTTGCGGCGGATCGCGTAGTAGCAGCTCTAATAATAATTGCTTTGTATCTTTATATCAGATCCGCGCGATACAAACCTCGCTGTTAGCAGAGAACAACTTGGCGGAATCTTTGTAACTTTTACAGGCTCGCTCATTTTTTTAAATTAATTGGATTATAAACAAACTCATGTTTTATGTTTTTAAGAAATTGGTCTAGCTTTCAGGATTAATTGGACGAACTGTTCCTAACGACCGATCTCTAACAAAAGCTGACAAATGAGGAACAGAAAATATAAAAAAATCTTTAAAAGGTGCTTTGGGGCTAAGATCGTTATACTTACGTCTTACAGTATATGTAGAAACCGAGAAGGTGTGGGGTTCGTGCCAAGAGTGGTGTGTTCGTGCCGTCACGTAACTATTCCGACGACTGCAGACGTGATAACCGCTACTCGAACATAATTTGTACCACATTTTGCCTTCGGTGTTATCTTGCCATATTCCAATACTCCTAAAGTACGATATTGTGTGTCCTGTGCTCGTACAAAACTGGCAATGTACACGAAGCAAGGTGTGCGCTCCGCAAAGTGCAGTGTACGCGGTATGAGCGGGGCGCGTCGAGTTATTTGTCTAGATCGTGCGGAATGCAACTATGGCTGGTACTAGCGGCCGACAGCGCGCGCCTGGCTCTCACCTCCGGCCGCTATTCGTTCGCACTTGCACACGATAACACCATTGTGCGCTATATTTTATGGCACCGGTACTTCCCGTGTATATTATACAAATAAAAGAGAATCTATACTATATAATTATAATATATATATAGTATTATAAAGCTGAAGAGTTTGTTTGTTTGAACGCGCTAATCGCAGGAACTAGTGGTCCGATTTAAAAAAATCCTTCACTGACATTCATTAGACAGCCACTTATTGAGGAAGGCTATAGGCTATAATTTACCGCGATAACTGAATCCCACGCGGGCGGAGCTGCGTGAAAAAGCTAGTTTAATATAAAATATTCCTAGGTATCTCAAAATAAGGAATGAACAGGTGTATGACTGTTTCTACAGTTTATATTTTTTTACGACATTAAAACAATAGCAAATAGCAACTATTCGTTGATAATTTATTGGTAAATTAGCGGTAAAAGAATCGCTATCTTCTAAATTAAGGATTCTTTAAGTACCTATTTATATTATAACTATGAACGAAATCCGTGAAACAGCTCAAAGTTTTGTTTATTATGATGACAATTTGAGTCAAGAGTCAGGATCAAATTTTAATGTCCGTCGTGTATGGCCCGCCACGCGTCAGCAAGAGGCGCGCGGCGGAGCGGGCCGGCGCCGGCGGCGTGGCCTCGCGCTGTTGGCCGGGCTTCAAGGCCGTGACCGGTTTCAATCTCTTCCGGATTTAATCTGCCCTAGATATATCCTGGAGTACCTTTGGCAGACTCGATCGCTATTTATTTCACGTCGATGGTGGTCATGTAAAAGGTCGTTATGCACTGATTTATCATGCAATAAACATTAGTAGAACTTCTGTGTCTATACAAGCCCTTATTGATTTTAGATTGATTAGAATGGACTTCATCTTTAATCATAATGATTTACGAAAAATTATAAGCCGTGTTGTGAACACAATGGACGAAGCGACGCAAATTTACAGCCGCTGCTGCGGTGTAGTATTGGTCGAGCTCTTCTGCGACAATTATGATGCAAGGAAAATTGAATAGAATATAAATTATTTATTTCTCCTCCATCACAATAAAGAACAGAGTAAAGTTAACATTTCTATGGAGACCTGTGTCTGATAAAGGTCAAACCTGTGCTGCAGGTCACCAGGTCATAAATTTTACGACTTACAGGGGGTAACCCTGTAAGTCGTAAAATTTATGACACTATCCGTATTTATGAATCAACTTTTCCTAAATTATATTAAGTAGATTAAAGTACAACATTTGCTGAAATAAACATTAACAAAATCATTAAACAAATTTAAGTTTTTTCATAAAAAACATCTACTTCCTTATTTTCTGTCCGAGGTAAAAGCCTCAATTAAATTATTCAATTTTGTTGATTAAGCTCCTTCGGGGTGTCGACGATTCGACGTTGGGAACACAAGTGTTATCAGCGAGAAAAATAAAAAAACAACCCGAACAAAACTTACATTAGGACACGCGAGGTCACAATATGGCGTTTGTTTGGACATTTTGTTTGCGTTTGTTTCGACACTTCTTCTCAGAGTAGCCAGTTAGGGTAGGAAATATCGACTCCAACGAGCTCAAAAAAGTGACGTGTAAAAGTGACAGTAGGTATGAAATAATAAACGATTCGAAGGAACAATATATGTATATTAATAAGTAGCAACCCCAGCCAAGTGTTGCAACTCCAAATGGCTCGAATATTTAACTGTATAATATAACCAAGTATATAACTGTATATAATGTGTCCAGGTTGTTATATTTCCTACGTTTGAGGTTTTCAGCACCAGCAAAGCAGCACCAGCACAGCACAATGAACTAGACAGGTGGGATGGCGCAACGCTATCGACACAGGTAGCGTCCCAGACAGCTTTCTTCCATGGAAATAAATATATGCCGTCCGTGCCGTTCGGGTCAAGTACAGCTGAAACACCGACGGCAAATCAAAACAAATTTTCATATCTTGATTACCTACCCTCTTCATTGTTGGGCGGGAATTTCGAATCAATATTAAGAAATAAATAATTGTTGGTTGATACTTGAATATGCATGTGTGTGTAAATAAAATGTAAAATAAGCTACATAGTTACGTCCACGTGATCATCCAACCATGGCTGCTGTGCTGTTTGATCACCATAAATAAAGTAAACCAAGTCACGTGAACAATTGAAATGGGTCAGCGAGGTCAGACAAGTTTTGTCTGGGTAGGTATATATACCTTGTATTTATCTATGTGGGGCGTTCGAGATAATAATATCCACAAAGCACAACAACAACAACAAATGTATACGTGTAAATGTATACAATAAGAATAACTAATAAATAAACTGACAGTAGGTAGAGGTGAGTGAGTGTCCCGTGTGGTGCACTTCTCCAAGTGGTGTATTTCCGGTGTATTTGAGTGGGGCCTTGACACAAAGCGCGCGTCCCGCGACACATTGGCCGCAGCAGTGTCGGTCTGCTCTGCCCACGACCTGCAGACAGAAGTCATGGGTATGCTGTCTGCCTTGTATTGACTATTTCCTATTAGCTTCACGTGACGTATGAGCTCATACGTTCTGGTATTGTTGTTGTCATATACTTTAACTAAACCATCTGCAACAATTTTATTTTCATAGCTTTTGAGTAACCTATTAAACCTAGTCGCACATTACTAGTATTCATGTTAACACCTCGTGCTAAGCTAAATGCTTGTGTTACGAGTGGGTTCATGTTCGGTTGTGCAATGGGTGAGTTTGAACCGTCAACCACATGATCACAATTCCGACGTCCTACCCATAGGACGATTGCCGCCAATTTTATTAGTAAAAATATATTAATATTGGAAATATCACGAGCAATGTTCTCGTGTGACTCCTAGGCACCCACTTGAAAAAAAAACTATAACACCATGAATAAACAAACTACTGCTTCATTATTCTACAATCTGGATTTGATAATTTACGCTCGGTCGAAGACGTTCCAGCAAAAAGCGGATTGTTATCTCAATAATCTAATTGCTATCGTTCTTGTACCGGATTCCCGTAAACCGGCGCGACGCGTCACGGCTCCAGCCTCGGTACTCTTGCAGCATGGAATCAGTATTCTTGCAGTTTGTTTTCCTCCGTTTCACAATCTTTACTTCTTCGAACAGGAAAACCTTGGCTTTGATAGAATGGCTATATTATACATTAACTTCATAAACTTGGGAAATACCAAGTAGGTATTTCCCAAGTTTATGAAGTTTATAAGAAGTATAGATGAAATTTAAAAAATACAGGTTTTTTTAAGCTTCAATACCAACGACTTCTGTTACTTTTGATCCGAAAATATTGCAGAAAGCGTGTTTATTTGTAAATTACCGAGTTTACCTGAGTTTAAAATATGTATAAAAAAACCCAAAAATTAATGTTATAATTATTATTATAATTCCGTTACTAATACTTTTTTGACTTGATTTGTGTTCTATACAATCGTAGCTGATTTTAAGGCTTCTGTTTAAAAACATTCTTATGAAAGAAAACACATTCGAATCATGAAGTCGTAATTTTGGGGCGGATATTTAACATTCTTCTGATTAACTTTCAGAACAACAAAACATAAATTAAGTTAGTTTACAAGACTAATAACTCTCACTCGCTAGTATTTCAGCGAAATGTATGCTTCATACATAAAGTAAGCTGTCTCATACAAAAGCGATGTTTAACTATTCACGGAGCGTTACTCAGTTATAAGATTGTGTAATGCACTGCTTGAGTCTCGCCCGGCATAATGTTAGTACTTAGTAAGCATTAAAACGATCTGATACCCGGCTAAACAATCATGAATGTAAAAACCCCATATTATACTGTCTTGATAGTAAATGTAAATATGAAATATGATTTAAGAAGAGCACATGCGAGGCGGCGCGGCGGCGTGCTAGTGTAGCCGAGCGCCGCCAGCTCATGGAGGTGAGGCAACTATTCAGCTGTTACACTTTGACACTTATTCAAATGGGCTGACGATAGTTGGGGTTCACTTGACTAAGATGCCGAATTCCTGATTACTAATCGTACGTGTGCGCAGTTACCAAGTTGCCATAGTTCACTAATTAGAGTATCGGGAACTGTAGTTAACTTGAAACGCTACAACATTTATTAAGCCAGTGCGGAAGATGAGGGCGAAGGGGTGGTGCCTGCAGTCGGCAGGGGCGCTGTAGACCGGAGCATGGGGAAATCAAATTACCGATTGGAAGTCAGGATATCGGTATCAGAAGTTGAAGATTAGCTTAGCATATGCTAAGCTAATCTTCAACTTCAGGATATCCTAAAGTTGAGGACGAGCACTCGTCGATCAACCCCCTTCCCCCGTCGCACGCCCCGCTCCCCTCTGTGACCGCTCCATCAATAAATTAATAATAGAAACGAAAGTATATTATACGATTTTACGATTGTGTATGATAAGTTGGTACCTCCTTTTTCATTATTATATTTGTAACATGTTTATCAAAAATATTTGTTCTTTATGAACTACCCAATCGATTGATGCTGTAGAATGAAAAAATAATATTATACGAGGCTTTTGAGGTTTAATATGCGAATATTTGAAACTGACAATTGGCAATTTATTTATATAGTTTCATTCATAAAGTGATCTAATTTTGAAATGTATTATAATAGTTTCCTTAACTAGTTTTAGAGTAGATTGATAATTACTAATAATAATTACGTAAAACATACAAAATAGAATAATATGTTATGTGTTGTTTTGCACACCTTTAAAAGGTGAAAATATGTTGTGATCAAATAATACTCTGTAACATATTTTCAGCAAAAAAAGAATTTATTTCAATTTATTATTATTGACATATTTCGACAATCGATCATGGTTACATTCGGTCATAGTAAGATAGACACCTGCACTCTGCAGAGGAGTTGAAACAACGGGAAGTGTAATCTAAATATACTGCGACAGAATCTCTTTACAGATAGTTTTTATCTTCAGTATTTAGAATAGTTTTGAAAAATTCATCCATATACCAAGATCAATTTACACAAAAAGAAAAGTATATAATAGTAGATAGTAGTATATAATATGAAATATAAAAAATAGTAGTAGTATACAGGATTATTTTTTATCGATTGCGAATATTCTACGAGGTCCCCAAGGGACATAGGTCGAAATCTTAAAATTGAAAATGAAATATTCTTACTAAGTGACACGTGACTTATGTTTGAATGAAAATTTGATTTTCAATTTTAAGATTTCTTGGGAAAAGTTGTTCAGTTTAATGCCAACCTCGTTGAATATATATAATAATTTTCACAAGCCGCACATCCCTCGCGCCCACAATTTTGTGCGCAGTATTAGGACATTCATAGGCCGTTTTTATTTCTCATTATAACTATAGTCTCGCTCCATAATTCGGCAGCTCAGCCCTCAACAGAACGGGGAGCCGCGCCGCTCGAGAGTTCTCACACTCTCATACTAATATGTTTAGACGATCGATGCCGGAGTTCCTGTAGATAAGAACTTGCCTCGTCGCTTATCTTGTGTTCCCGAAGTACGGCGGCAGGTGCTCGTCCGCTCTTCCTGTGCTCATCTGCTCATTCTCGAATACCGATGCGGGAACTTCGAATATTGCAGTTTATTAAACACTGTTGCTTAAGTTAATACTTAGGTCTTCTTGTGACAAAATTCAGATTAAAATCTAGTTAAAGACTAGTAATAGACTAGTAATAGACTACTACAGACTACGTGATGGTTTCTCATGTTTCTGTCGAATGAACAAGAATAACTACTAATTATATAATGGCCTAAGGACGTCCTTATTTTTACAACGTAAAGTTTTTAAAGTTTTACCTCTTCAAAGAGAGCACACTGAGGATACTAATGTAAATGTTGAGTGGTGTTTGATCTTTTGTGGTTATACTCGTACTTAAAGTCCTTATGCTACTTGTACGTAGGTACAGGTAGGTACTCAAACTTAGATACAGAAGTTGTGATGAGTGCTGTTCCAGCAAACGGTAGTCTTCCGCAGCATGCGGCCGCAGGGGCCGAGCTTCACCACGCACGTGGAACTCGAGAGTCCAAGTCGGCCATCACCTTGCTCTAGACATTGCTTTAAGCTATAAGTTAGAAATCAATGAAGTTATTTATTTTTCATGCGTTTTGTTGTATGTTGAAATCCCTCGCACGGGATGTCTTATAAAAATAATGTTGTTAATGTATAGGTACTAGTCTCTCTCTCACCCCTTAATACTGAAACGCACAAGTTTCTTGTAGTTTCTCGATAAATACAAATCTTAATTAACTGCATTAAAAAAAAACCTATCCTTTGAAGTAGGAAATGGTACTGAGCTAATCATATTACGTAAAACAGTACCTATTAGTAAACATTATCTAAACTCGATTTAGAATACAAACAGATCAATTTAATCCTGACTCAACATGCATGGCGTACCACACCAACCTGCATAATGCCTAATCCTTGGAATACTGCAGTAATATAATAAACATTACCTAAGGTTTGCTATAGGAGAACTCAATGCTAAGTTAAGCTCGCCTGTGTACATTCAATTTCTGAAAGTTGTATTTTTTGGGTTTTATAGTTTACCCTAAAGAATGAATTAGTAAAAATATGAATGGGTTTACTTATTATTGCTTGACTATGATTCCTGCAAAAAAAAAAAATCAAATGGCCAGGCACATAGCTGACGTTCAAAGTTAAAGAATTATGATTTACTAGCTTCTGCCCGCGACTTCGTACGCGGATCCTGTTGCTTATGCCAGCGACAACAGGGTCGTCAAAATAAAAGATCTGAAACGTCTGATGTCAAATTCTAAGAGCCCGGGGACGGGAAAACAACGTGATGCGCGAGACGATTCGAGACCCTCCAGATCTTTCATTTTTGTAAGATAGCAGGAAATGCCCATCAGAACTTTTGCTCACGATCAGCTGTCAGTCGCGCATCATATTCTTCACTGGTCTCTAGAGACCTGGATGTAGATGCGTAAATGCGATGAGAATGCAGGCGTGCTTCGCGATCCGAAGAGATTTCCACGGAGCGAGTTGCAGCCTGATCTTCTCGAACAGCATCAAGTCTCTCTCGACGCTCTTCGTTAGATTCTTGGGATCTTATGATCCTCAATCTTTTAGCTCCTTTGGAACATTGGGAAAGATTTGACCTCTTTCATCATGGTTATAGTTTTATTGTGAAGATACCTGATCAATTAAAATCTAAGTGACTGCAAAGTAAATTAAACGCTCAAATAACATAAGCCCGAAGGCATATAATTATATTCGATAAAAAAAAAAAAAAAAATTGGGAGTTTTGGCCAGTTGAGTCGAATTATAAATGATATACCATCGTCATCGAAAATCAGTCCTAAAGGTTATGTTATTTTATAATTATACAGTGAAATTAATGATAGCTTTGATTTCCAAGTCAGATGTTTCAAATCTTCGATTTTTATAAGTCAACAGGGAATGCCCATCAGACCGAACCACTTTTGCTAAGACGTAATTCCTAATATGTGTTATGGTGTAGCCGGGCTCGTGGAGTTCCACAACAGGTGTTCCAGATCTTCAATTTTTATACGTCAACAGAGAGTGCTCATCAGGCTGAACAACTCTTGCTAAGACGTCATTCCTTTATGTGTTATGGTGTAGTCGGGCTCTTGGAGTTCCACAACAGGTGTTCCAGATATTCAATTTTTATACGTCAACAGAGAGTGCTCATCAGGCTGAACAACTCTTGCTAAGACGTCATTCCTATATGTGCTATGGTGTAGCCGGGCTCTTGGAGTTCCACGACAGGTGTTCCAGATCTTCAATTTTTATACGTCAACAGAGAGTGCTCATCAGGCTGAACAACTCTGCTGAGACGTCATTCCTATATGTGTTATGGTGTAGCTGGGCTCTTGGAGTTCCACATTAGGTGTTCCAGATCTTCAAATTTATTCTCTCAGCAGAAAATGCTCATCACGTGGAACAATTTTTGCTATGGTACCATTTTTGTATCTCTTATAGTTTAGCTGGTCTGTTGCGGTTCTGCATCAGGTGTTCAAATTTCCAAGATAAATTATAGCCTATATGTTGCCTAGACTTAATACCTATACAACAAAAAAAAATCATTCAAATCCGTCCAGTAGTTCCGAAGATTAGCGTGTACAAACAAACAGACAAACAGACAAACAGACATACAGACAAACAGACAAACAGACAAACAGACAGAATTTTTTTTTTGGATTCGTGCTCCATAACTGTTTGTAAACCCCCCTCAATTATTATTTTTTTAATATGTTCAATGTACAGACACAGTTTTTTTACTGTTTTATTATATGTATAGATCATAATTCGCTAACTTTGAACTTTATCCATGTATTACATTAAGTACTATTTCAATTGACAGATAGATAACATGATTAATTCTGCTTACCTTATGTATGTGCGGAGATAGTAATAAAAACGTGGTGATTTGATGAATAGGGATGATGGGGGTGAATAGAGAGAGACACATTTGGAAAGGAATTCCTTGCCTTTCGTTCCGTCGCATTCGCTTAATTTTTATGAAAACAATTTGCAATTTATTTAGCAGTTGAGAGTTCAAACTATCAATATCCATATTCTCTAATACTTTTTTTTTTCTAAAAGGACCCCCACTCTAAGGAATATAATCCTTGTGTCGCAGGGGGTTTCACAAGCATTCAAATCACATGCACAAAGAACACCCAGACTTGGAACAAGCATTTGTGGATCACACAAATGTTTGTCCCATGCGGGGATCGAACCCGCAGCACGTCGCGCACAGTGGTAATTAGCGTGGTGACCTTACCACACGGCTATCCGTGTAGTCAAATACTAAAAATACGTACAAAACCCTTATAAATATTTCTCCCTATTCACCCTGGCATCCCCATTCGCCACATTTGATGGTTCTACGCAAAAGTGTGAAAAGGGGCTACCAAACGCCTTATTTAAATCTTCTATCTAACATCAGTAAAGTTTCAAGTAGCAACTTCACATTGGTTGTGTCCGAGGAGGACGCCAGGTTTCCGGCGGGCGGCGGGTTGGGGCCCGGGGCCGGGGCACGAGCCGCGGCCACGGTATTGCGAATACCAGCAGGGACTAAGGCACGTGACGACCGCATCTACGTTGCTGATACATCTGGATACCATCATGTTTCTATTTAATTTTAATTTACACACTTTATCTTTAATTTTATAAGTGTAGCTGTGTTGCCATAACTTACTATGTTATTTCACTACATGACATAGTATACATCAAAGTCGCTTCCCCCTGTCTGTCCTTATGGACGCTTTGATCTTTGAAACTACGCAACAGATTTTGATGCGGTTTTGAAGTGAAAACTTCTAAGCTGCGTTGGGCACTTTTGGTAGGGGAAAATATAATGTGTTCGCGACACCGACATGCTCTTGACTGGCGCGCTGTGCGCATTACACGCTTTTTGCATGGGTCGAATCTATCGCATTCGCGTCACCGAAATGGTTATTAAATAGCAGTATTATCTGTACCTATACAGCTTACTTTTTGTATGTATTGTGCAACGTTAGTGCTCTGTATATTTATAATTTATCATGATACATGGAACTTCAAATTTTTATTAGTAAGTACCTACTAAAAGTTTTAACTTTTCACGTCTACGGCACTTTCGGCGGTCTCTATAACTGCCATTTTTTTTTAAATAAATAGTTTGATTCAAGAGGGAGGTTTATATGTATAATACACTTGTATTCAAACGTAAAGCATAAACAATATTTCATTTCTCTCTTCTTCTTTAAAGAATGACCTTCGCCCGATATTGGACGATTACAAGCCAACATTATAAACAAAGAATTCTAGTGAGTTCTACAACATTCAATTTGCATACCTTTCTTAAAATAGCACTCGCAGCTACGTAAGACCTCTGTTAGTGCGTGCTACGCTCAGTGTGTAGTAAAAAAGCGAACGCTTTAAATGTGCGCACAGTTGGGAGTAGCACGGTACAGAAATGTCGCCGCTCAGCGTACGTGCCACTTTACTGAGCTGAGCCGACCTCAAACTTTAGCGATCCTAAATAAAATTCTACGTGGTTTAGTTATGGTTGGTTAGTTTCAATTGTCGTTACTTTGCATGCAATTGTTTTGGCTATAAACGGAACCTGTTTAAAACTGGTTGTGTTATTAGTGTTACAGAAATGTTGCCAAATACGAGTAAACCGGCGTGCGGCGCGCGGCGTGGCAACGACGTGGCGGGGTGATGTTGTGACAGGCCGCCCGCCGGCCGGAGCGCTGCGGTCGCGGGCCTTTCGACGTGCCCATTATTATAAAATACTATCATTTTTTTTGTAGGAAGTAAACTACACGGCCACAATTTTATAAAAATCATGCATCATGGTGACATTAGTCTCAAGTTAGCGTCAGGTACCAGCTTGCCCCCCCTCCCTCACTCAACAAAGTTATCGTGTTAGGCGATGTTGTGGAAACACGTCTCCACCTCTCGGTGAAGTTAACATTTTAATTATTCAGGTTCTCAAGTGGGGAACAACAACTGCGTTTACATTTAGGAACAAGTGCCAGCCCACTTACCTAATAAACACAGAAAGTAATTCTGAAAGTGCGGAATGGACGAATTTGGTATCCCTTCATCAGCAAATTGTGTCCACTTGTTATAAGAAAGAGGATATTCGACAAGGACAAGATGTCACGGCTCAGAGAATGTGTGGCGAGAGGTTCGCATCTATCGCTCGCACCAGCAACATCGTCATTGTTGTACGAGTAGTTTGTGTTGTTTTTTTAGAGAGTGATGAAACCGTCTAGTCGTAGACCGAGCCGCTCGTCGCCACCAGCCTCGACAGTCTCGGCGATGTCAGTGCTGCATACATAAGCGCGCACATACCTACGTTTTATAAAGTTGAAACTGCTAACGTTTGTGTCATCTATTAGATAAATGTATCCGTACTACAGATACAATACGAATAACTCAATATGTTAATAACATGCTAAAGATTCTGTAGCATGTTATTAACATATTGAGATATTCGTAAGAGCACATGAGGACTCTGTCTATGTTGTGAGTGTGATGTCCCATGTGTGTAGCGTGTCTTACACGCGGCGCAGTCACTGCACCCCCATGTTACGGCCCCATGTTAGGTTACGACTGCTGGCACTGGCTCTCACACGTCCACGGCACTCTTACTTATATGACCGTCGTTAGTCGTATGATACGAGTATACACCATATAGATTTTGGACATAATTGCGACCTTCAGTCGTGTGAAACAAACGTAAGTTTAATTTCTTGTAGGTGCAATATTATAATTTTTATAAATAGCAACTAAGCTCATTTAATTTGAGAAATAAAAATAAAATTTACCACTTCTACGAATGGATACCAATCTCAATGTTGCGCTTCGGTCGACCTGAGAACACTTTAAAGTGCTTCGTGAGTTGGATAGAAGTGAATTTAATATCTCTTAAACTGTGTCCAATGTGGCGTCTCAACATAACTTAAACATCTGACGACACATAACATTACTATTGTATCAAGTTATCGCAGTACTCCAGGCGCAGTTTAACGTTTAACATAAACGCCAAATGGTTTCAGATATGAAGTAGTGAGCGCGTCTAACGAACGAGGCTTTGTCGAGTTTGACAATCAAATCAAACCACCTTTTGGTACCGGTAACTCGGTCGGAACCTTAATTGGTCCCAGAATGACCATACATATTCCTAACTAGCAGCTCCGTCAAACGTTGTGATGCCATAATTTAAAAACTGTAATTTGCCACCTTGTGGAACCGTATCACATATGACTATAATATAAAATAGCCGACGACCTATTCTTAGACCTATCAAATAAAAACGGCGGTAGCCTAATGGCTAGGGAGTCGGACATGCGATCTTGTGGTTGCGGGTTCGAATACCACCCATCACACTCCCGAAGTGAACCCACTCGTAACACAAGCAATTAAGATTAGCACGAGGGGTTAACAACAATGCTAGTAATGTGTGACCCACATAGCAAGTAATATTTTTAAAAACAAAAAACTGAACTGAAGCCTGAAAAGATGATTTTTTTTATATTATTGCAAAGAGTTCCCACTACTTTTGTTTATATAATTGATAAATAACCTCTCTGAAGAACAAAGGGTACGAGAGCTAGCAACGTTTTCGAGAAGGCATTTTAGTATGGCTGGATTTTTAATATGTTATTTGGCATAGAATTTAGCATATTATAGAACCTGGCCCCTGGGACCGGTTTCGTTTACTAGTGCGCATCCCATTTATGGGGGTGAAAAATCTAGTTTTTCCACTCATTTTAGTATGAACCATTCTTATTTTATCTGGTTTGACGACTCTTTAGGAATATAGAAATCGAATTGCCAGACACTTTGGGTGTTGCCAACATTGTACCATACGCGATCAAAGTATGAAGAAAAATGAAAAAAATAATTCATTTTAGGATGGCTCAAATTTTAATAGCTGTAGTTAAGTATATCATATAAGAAAGAAAGAAGAAATTTTCTTTCTTTCTTTCTTCATATCATATACAAATAAGAAATTAAAAAGCCAGATAAAAATTCCGGTGAAAAATAAGTGCCAGACCACTTTATATTCCGGAAATCAGTGGAGTGACCGTGAATTTTAGCTTTTCTTTCTCTTGAATCAGATTCATGAAGTATTTGTTGGTAAATTGTTGTTTGGCACCGACTTCAAACAGATCACTCCTAGTTTTGTATTAATATTTTAGATATTTCTTAGTTTATTTTACACTTTTTGGTGCCTTTTAGGTTTTGTTTTGGTTCTTTCATTTTTTGTGTTCATTATATTTATTATTATAATACAATAAAATCATTCAGCTATTATAGGTCGACTTAACCTGTATTAATGATTATCATTTTCGACTCTCTTAAGAACCCCAGAGGCGCCATTGAGACCCTCGCCTAACGGCTCGATAATCACCAACATTACACACTTGTACCATAATGTACTATTATCTCCAGCTCACCTTAGAAACGTTAAAAAATGTAAATGAGGGTCAATACATATTTATTTTATAAAAAAAAGCAACCCTTAACTCCTAAAAGTCAAGGTTTCTTCCATCATCAGCTCAGTATTTACCAAAAACCTTGAGGTGATGACTACTAGACGTAAATACCTAAATAGGCTCAGTAGAATCATGCAACACATTCGACATTCCTATACAATTTAAGGGTTTCCTTCGATTTATCTGGGATTCCGTCATCAGATCCTGACTTGGTGACAGTGGGACCACCTCAGGAGAACACTCTATCGAATACAAAAAGAATTATAAAAATCGGTTCACAATTGACGGATACAGATTTATTATATACATATAGAATAATATTACATTACACATTAGCAGCAGTGCTGCCACCGTGCCACGGCTATTCTTAGTTTATTAATATCATGGATTATTTATTATATAAAAATTGTAGGTATGTTACATTGCAGACCATTCATAGTTTTTAAAACTATAATCCTATTAACATACACATGGTAAAGTTCATTTTATGACACAATTTAAATAACATGGAATTTACAGAATGGCTGTTAAAGCAAAGCTAACGTATCTGTGGGCGGCAGTCGGACAATGGTGGCGTTCCCGAGGCCGGGAGCGGCGTGCTCGGGATATGAAATGAATATAATAATAGTGTGTTCACTGCGATGTACATTGCTGGGCCGGGAAGGTGGCGCGCGCCGACAGTTATTACATCGCAGTCAATGGGTGTTCCGGCGACCGACTCCGGCCCGTTTACAGGCTTGCTAGCCTCACAGTTAATCACTTTTAAGTCATGTAGCAGAAAATAAATGGTTGGTTGAGGAACGCGGTGCGGTCGCTGCGGCCCCTGTAAGGGGCTGATCGCCTGACGGTGCTCACTGCTTTAATCACTTCGAGCACAAGTAATTTCCGTCTACAACGACGTCATGCTGCGCCTGCCACACTGCTCAGCTTGTCGGCGTGGGGTTTTTACAGCTGAAAACTTAAAGCTGTTGTTCAAAGGGTTATTCCAGCTTCTATAAAATAAAGTATTAAAACCTTCATATTGTAGATAGTTTGCATTCGTTTTCGTTAAATACAAATCTCATCGCAAGAAAATGAATAAAACATTATGATGAATACGCTATTAAGATAAGCTGGCGATAAAACATACGTGCCGCAATCCAGCGAGTACCGAAACAAATGTATGCGGTGCGATACCGAGCGGGACTCGCGCCATGTTTATAATGTAATTACGTTTCTAATGTTATGCCGGCCGATGATGGAAAACGTTTTACCTAATTCCCGGGACCCTCTTCACTAAATCGGTCTAAAATTACATCAGAAATACAGACTCGTGATGGCTCGAGTAACAGCCCCATCAATAGGCATTAGCATTAAAATATTGTCCAGGCAGAGCGACGCGCCGGCAGCCGCAGCAGGACGCGCCGGAAGGTGTTCGCTGCTATTAATACGCCGACAGATAACGGAATTAATTAGTCGCGGATCGTGACGCTCACACGGTGTGATGGGCTCGAACAAATACAGCTAAAAATATTCCAAAGGTAAGTTTGTTTTCTTATTTGTGACGATTTTATATTCAGAGTGTTTAATTACAAAATTATGTGGCTCTCGGCGAGCGATTTTACGTATGTATTGAACAAAACGAACACTATTTTTTATATCTATATCTTTGCTGAAATGAATTAAATTGCTATATCGAAGACGAATGAAAGCACCTGAACACTTAAACTTTTGTAAATGAATCTGTTACATACATGATACAGGTGTGTGCGGCGCGAGGTGCGACGTCCAACTCTTAGCAGTTTAGTTGAGTGCCGGACGAAGCAGATCCTTTTATATTTCATTTATGATTCAGGGCGCGGCGCAACCTTCCCGCACTAATGTCGTGCTCCCCCCTCTCTTCCCTACCCCCCTGCCGACATACCCCCGCTCGCACCCCCTGGCCCGCCCGCACGTGTCACCCACGTTACTGACCTCCGCGGGAGCTCCTTTTTTACTATACCACAGATTAAGTTGGTAAAGGCCGCGGCTTCGACTTGCCTCGTCATTTACGCAGTACAGTCGACATTTATAGTCGATACTTAAACTTTAACTTGCGGCCTCGTAACGATTTCCATATTTATCAAGCAATTTCAAGCTAATGAGCATTCATAGTTTAGACTGTGCACGTATCTGACATAATTATTATCGGATAGTTCGTGTTGCTACAATAATATATATTAATTGAATCGGCTACGAAAAAGACGAACAAAAGACGAAAGACACATACCTTTAAGACATTATAATATAAAACGTAATCAACTTACGCTTTAAATGTTCACAAAATGTCTATCGCCAGCAGGTAGGCTTACTGGCCGCGGCTGGCACTCAGCCCAACTACAGATGTACTCTTATTTTTACAACGACGGTGATATTCCGATAATCCGCAAGTGAGCCATCTCTCGAATGGAGGCGACCGCGGCCATTACAATTACGGTGGCTACGTACGCTACGGTTGCTACGTATGCTACGGTTGCTACGTACGCTACGGTTGCTACGGTCGCTATCGTTGCTACATAGGCGACGGTTGCTACGGTCGTTACGGTACCACATCGGCCATCGAGCGGCATCCCGTGCTACCTTGATCCGGATTAGCCACGGATTAAGAACGCTCCTAATAGATATAATGGAGTTTTAGTATTCCGCGGAGCATGAGTAACGAATGACGTGTTGTAGCGCTTTCATTGAACTGCAAACATCCTGACTTGCCAATGATCATTTCCAACAAGTTGTCGACACTTAACACTTGAAAAAAAATTAATTAATTGTATTGCTGTATTGGTACCTATGTACATATACAGCTTAAATAATATGCTCGAATCGTATTCTGTGTGAGGGAGCTGATTTCTCGCGGGAAATCCAAGGATGTACATTAATATTCCAAATCTTTGTTTGTGCATACTTGCCTAGCCCGGCCGGCGGCTCGTGAGCTCGGCGATCCTAAATAATGTCGAGTAATCAGGGATGATAGATAGCGTCTGATTTCACTTTACATATCAGCATTAATAACATTCAGTTAGCAGGGAGCGCCCCTCCCCTTAGGACGCGAACACCATTACAACTAGCAGTTCGCGGTACATGCGTAACGCGAGATATTGTGACAATCTTTATAATATCGACGAGAACTGCTCGCCCTTCCATCAATAACGGCCTGTCAGTGGCGTCACACGTCGAGCTTGAGCTTCCGCTCAGCCTTTTTGAATCCTCTTTAATTTAGATTCACCTTTCATAACGTCTTGACAGTTAATAAATGGATCTAATCTAATTTAAAATGGTCGAATCCTAATAGAAAAATATTTAATTTTCTTTTATACGTACAACTATCGACAAATGGTTTATGTTAATGTTTGTACCAGGCAGACGACTGCGCTGCTCTGCCTGCCACGCGTTTCTGTGACTTGCAGCAGTTGTCAGTATTTATTTGTTGCATCACACTTCACGGGCTGTAAGCAATAAATGCCTTTTTATTTTATTTTAAGGTGGCGGCATAGGCGGACTTAATGCCAAACTCTGTTTACCTTATAAATATACCTGCCGGCACACGAGCCTTCAGTAAGTCCCTTCTGCAAATCATTGATTGATGGCCCAAACAAATGAGTGCTTGAGATACAAGCGCGCTACTAAATATCTGAGCTAAGGAGCTTTGTCATCTTCAAGTCCGTTTACACTTTTGTGAAGACTCGGAGTGGCGCAGATTGAGAGCACTCCGTCGTCGCTCCGGCTGACGGAGCACCATTGTGTGTGCCGCACTATACACTACTACACTGAATTGTGTGTGTGGGTGTGTGAGTTTATTGTACGGCCGATTTTGTTAAATCAAGCGTGAAATAGGTAGTGCGACGCTTGTGTGATATTTGATAATCTCCGAACATTATTACACACCGGCTGCACTCAATCCAAACAAGAAATCGAATGTAAATCTGTTTGAAATGTTGCTAAAACTAAATGTAATAACGCGTAACTTTTTTGATGTTTTATGTGTTTCGCTATGTTAAGTTGTTAAGTACGTGTAGGTGTAATGAACGTATATACATGGTAGGTATAATACCTATCAATATTCCGATAATATGTTTGAATTCATTTATTTCTAAAGAATACAAATCACTTGTACAGGATTAAACACTAAACATAATTATGATTTAAACATTTTCGCTCTGCAGGAGTAGCGAGAGCTTATTAATATAATGTTCAAAATTATGACGTATAAAGAAGGTACTTTTAAATAATTTTAAATTGTCCACCGCCGTGCTGCGCGGTGACGCGGTCGACGTGCGGTAACTCGTTATCTTTGAGATTTTAAGACTTTTACATTAGAGGAAAAATAATCTAAATGGGTTTTTTTTGTTTTAATTTTTTTTTTATTTCGTTTTAAGATATGGCTTTTTAGTAGTTCTTTAAAATAATAGTAATAACGATTGTGTATTTTTTATGTCTTTTGTTAGTGAGTTATAGAGTTTTGCTCGCTCGTATATCGTGTAAGTCTTGTGACGTGTGCTGTCTGAATACGTTTTTGTACTTGTAGTTTTTGTGAATGTGACTATTGTGTGTAAATATTTGGAAATTATTTTATGAACTAAATAGTTATACAGGATGTTTGGCGCATGGACCGACGCAATTTTTTCAGAGATTTGGGGGGGGGGCATTAGCTAGGTTTTACCCATACCCCCTATGTCTTAACTGTCACGGTTGGCTAAATGTGTTTTTTTAGCTTAAAATAAAAAAAATAATGCGAAATAACTTTTTCATTTATGGCTGTAATGGCACAAAATAATTATATTTTGCACAAAATAATTATATTTTGTTGTATGCTCTGAAGTCTATTAAATTTAAATAAATCATTATTTAGACCTCAAGGGACCTCAAGGGAAAAGAAAGAGAGGAACGCCCTCAACACGCTGGGAGGACGAAATAACAAAAATCGCTGGTCCATAGTGGGACCTTGCTATTAATTATGCATAATAATTTCAAGTTATAAAAATAGTAAATTAAGAAACATGTAGTAGATCAAATAAAGGCTTTTTTATTTTGTATTTATTATAATTCTGTTTTGTGCTCTTTGCAGCTTTTCTCGGTAGGTTGTAGCTGCTGAACCGCACAGTGATATAACATAATCGATGTGCGGTTGCACCAATGAATTATAAATAGTGTAACGGACTTTAAGAGGAAAGCATCTCACAATTCAACGTAATGCTCTTGTTAGGCTTAGTATTTTAGAACAGGTTTTCTCTATATGTGGTTTCCATGTAAGTTGATTATCCAGAATAATCCCAAAATGTTCAATCAACTCAGTATCTTTATTTAAATTGATTGATTTATTATTTGTAAAAGCAAACAAACCTTAAGTCAAATATAGAACCTCGTCCTTTTGGGAAGTCGGTTATAAATAGTAAAATACAGGAGGTTTTTTACTATTTCCTGTCCTGCAAATAAGTACATGTACCAAGATGATCTAGTATAATGCGTGCAGGTTTCTTTCAATAAGTGCTTGCGAGCTGAAGACCTATCGATAGCTACTGGAATTTAATATAAAATTTTATAACGTTTTATCGGTGTACATGTGGTATGTGGGAAGGCAATATAATCTATAAATAGGTGTGTACGCGTGGCACAGGCTTGGGGCTCGAGGCGTAGGAATACTCTGGATATTACGGCACGGTTTAGCATCACAATACAGTTCCGGAACGTCACTCGACTGATGCTCGTGTAAGAATCGTTAATTGAAACTTCAATATCGGCTCGACGAGGGCCGAGGTGTGGGGTGACGGGGGGGGGGGGGGGGTGATTGCAGCGAGGCGTGCGCGGGTGAGGGGCTCGCCCGCCACCGACGACAAAAGATTGATAACGATTAATCTTTCCCAGATTTTAATCAATTCCATGGCAGCCTTGACTCTGTGGCTGCTTTGACTCAAGTAATTCTCTGCCAAGTTTTTGCTAATTCGCCAATTTATGTTTAACAGTTTCCTGCGATTATAAATGTGAAAGACCTTATGTGTGCAGTCGAAGATTGATTAGGGGTGCGGAAGGACGCACACTAACAGTCGATAACAAAGGTGCCGAGCTCCTGTTGTGCGTATCGCCTGTCGCGGCAGACAAACTCGCTTCCCGTCACGAAGACCGGCGCGCAAGTTGCGCCGCCCAGCGCGATACAGCGGGAACAAGTTGCCATCCGGCGGGAGACAGATAATTTATCAATCGCTTTTATTATTCAAGGTTTTACGATCAATATTTAGGTCAAAGTTTTAGTCACACCATGGTAAATGTAATTGTGATGATACAGGTTTTCGTAAAATCTAATAGGATCAAGATAATTGTTGTTATAATTATATTATTTCTACTATAATAAATAACAGACAAATATGGAACCTTATTTTGACTATTCATATACATATACCTAATTCAGTAACAATTAATTAATTTTTATCTTTACTTCGTACATAACAGTGTCTCCCGCTGTTCGTGCAATTTCGTATTTTAAACTAAGCAACGGATTTTAATGCAGTTTTCAGAAATAAATTAAGTGATTCAACACATTGCTATAAGTTTTAAAAAAAACGAGAAATAAAAAAAATAATTTGATGCCGGAACATGTGAACAGTGCATTGAATACGATCACTTAAGGTGAACCCGCAATAAAAACACAAACCTCGATCAGCTTGCAAACCAATGCACCATGTTGTGTACAATAAGATATTTCCCAGATTCTTGACTAAATTTCTGTCAGGGGAGTGATGGCTCCAAATATCGATAACGCGTTATGAGCGCCTCGTTAGTGTAAAAAAAGGTATCCCTTCCGCGCTCCTCACCCCTCTCCCGCGCTACTGCCGTGCGCGTATATGACAATTGTATTTATTTTATTGCAAAGATAATTAACAATCAGTTCACAATAATATAGTTTTCTGGTCAACGTATCGGTACACGCTTTTGTCATTGCAAAAAAGTCTACTCGTGTAGTTCTTTGACGTGCTTACGTTAATTTTCTCGTTTACATTTACGGAAATTACTCGTGTACCTGTTTCGGGTTGAGGTAAGGCTAATGTCCTCTTATACGAAAGAATTGAGGCTTCACTCTAACCACTGAGACAGTCGATACTAATCAAAGTTGAGGCAAAGTACATTTTCTCCCCAAAACAGCCTCATAAAAGGTACATACGAAACCAAGTCAAAAAAACTAGTAAAATTGAAACCCATTAAAAAGTAGCAGTACTGGTATTCCTGGTAAGACACACATAACAAACCGTATGTTTCCTTTTCTTTAAGTATAAAGAAGATTTCTTTTTCATTATTTCGAACATGAACCAACAAGTTGTTGTTTACGCAAATAAACTAATACGTGTTATTTATTGTAACGAAACTTCAACTCGTAGCTGTCCGTAGCAGACTTCCGTAGACCTTTGTGTCTGCTACGCAGAAATGCATAGAATGTCGTAGACAAAAACCTAAAAAGTGGATCAAAGTTCTGCGCAACAATTCAAATAAATATGTATGTGAATGAATTATTTTATTTTGTTTCCTATGCTATCTATGCGAATATTATAAAGAGGAAAGATTTCTATTTTTGTAACTCAAGTCAAAATCAAAACAAAAACTCAATAACACTGTACTAGTTTCAAAAAAGTCTTCTACTTTTAGAATTATTCATATCGCTACTTTCATTGGGTAAATATTACTTATTAATACTTATATTAATTTAAAAATGAAAATTTAAACCAAATGTTTATCGCCGCTGTAGTAAAAGGTAAAAAACTTAATGAGTTCCGAGACGGCTCGCTACTGTAATATATACACGGTGGATGTTTTTTGTACCACCTGGAGGGAAAGTACTGCTGGAGATAGCAAATTATGATCAAAGGAAACGTTCCCTATTTTTTTTTTAATAAATAAAACGGCAATTATGATTGATTGGAAATACGCTTTGCCGATCCTGAAATTGAATCTGAACATTGACATTAAATGGGTCACGTTTTTTAGTATTAATTTAGTTAAAATAACGGTTTTATTGCGAAATTCAGTTCGTTATTGGTTAACAGTTGCATAAAATTTTTGATCACACAAATTAAAACAAAATTTTAAATTGTTTTTATCGAGTGAAATTGCATAAAGAGTACGGTTATAAAATTTCAACCTATCTATACATATCAGCTTATATATAATCTGAGACGGTAATAGGCTATGTTTAAACACAGTATTACATCCGGGTTATAAGGAATGGAGCTTTAAATTCTAAAAATCTTCTTATTCATCTTATTGACGTGTAAACAACCAAGTGACCATCGCAACAACTGTTACCATATTGAACAGATCTGATTGAAGTATGATTTACTTTTTCTATTAGGAAAACCAGCTGTCGTGAAAACAATACGGTGGTTGTACGATTGGAAATAAATGTTCTTGCTGCAAGTTCAAATCCAGGTGAAACGGTTCCGCTTCTTTTTTCTAAGGTCCAGTTTCTTTTACAAGTTCAAATATTTTGATACTCCAAGTTCGAATCTGAGTCAAGTTAACCCTTTTTGTGTTTATTAGTTCAAAATCAGATTTTTTTATAACTTTTTCCTGTGATCAATTCAATCAATTATCATTTATAACTTGAATAAATGTGGTTCAACATAGTTTACCTATTGGTCGTTATTATATTCACGTTGTCTTTTGTAATATTTCTTGGACAGAAACAATACATTGTATATTACACGCTTTATATTAGCTTCACCTGTATGTTTGTTTGTAACCGACTTCTTTGGGCGCGATTTTGACCCACTTTAAACGGCCAGATTTCGTTCAAACTTTGTAGATTTATCGAGGACCGATGACAATACACTATTTTAATAAAATATTTTTTTTTAGTTTAAAGAAAACTAAAAAATCACGCTTTTATAAATAAACTAAACTAAAAAGTAGAAAATAAATAATAGTTTAAAAAAACTAAAAACACGCTTTTTATAGAAAACCAAACTAAAAAATATAAAATAAAAAACAATTTTATTTAAAAAAAAGCGTGGGGTGCTTTTTAAGATATTATCAAATGGATAATCACTCTATTCATATCTGACAATAAAATATTTATAACTATTGACACCATGCACCCCACGCTTTTTTTTAAATAAAATATTTTTTTATTTTCTATTTTTTAGTTTGGTTTTCTATAAAAAGCGTGTTTTTAGTTTTTTTAAACTATTATTTATTTTTATTTCAAGTTCTATGCATTGTAATAAAAAACTTATTTATCCTCTCGAAGAGATAAACTGCTGCTGATGCCATTTTTAATGTTTTAGTCAAGGTATATATATTTTAATTATCGTGTTTGTCACTTGTGATCTCTTAAGGGCTTTTTTACTAATAAATAAAGGTTTTAAAGTTTTCGCAATTACCGGATACAAGTTAAATTTGTAGATGGTTAATTTTTCAGATGATTCTAAATCACAACCCCGTTCCAATCTAAGTTAACTAAAATATTCAAATATACCTAATCGAGTGCACACTACATCGTGCTTTAGGTATATATATAAATGAATAATGAATAAAATTAAGCTTGCTATCGACATTCATAAATGTAAAATATAAGCTATACTTATCCTTAAATAAAGATTAATAAGTTATAACCCTAAATAGAGATTAACCCTCCCGTCAACTTATAGGGCTGCCGGAAATAATAAAGTCTGTCTTTTCCCTACTTAATTTTTTTTATTTTTCGTTTCGAGTATTGTACAGAATCCATGTAATTATAATTATTTTATAATTACAACGTTTCAAACTAGATGGCGGTAGACGTCAAATTAGATGTCGCTATGGTTTGATTACATGAGAAAGTATAAGTCATGTCGCGACCACCAAATAAATGTCTTGCTCTGAGGTAACGAAGTTTTATTAAGTTCAAGCAACTTTGTACCGCTATTGTACATGGTCCTTCGAGCCGGATGAACGGTTTTGGGATAACACGGATCCTGGTGGTGGTGTGTAAATAGTTGTGCTGGGCAAGAACAAGATGTCACTGGTGGTATAGAAGAAAGTGTATCAACGAAGTAAGGAATATAGAGTTGCGTGAGTAAGGAAGTCGTGCTAAAGTGGACATTATTCTGTGAGTACAAGTGTTTATTCTTCCGTAGAAAAGTCGCAAGTTATAAAGACTTAGAATAATTTGCCCAAAAACGACGGAACGGGGAACCTATGCCCGATTTCAGTCTTAATACAAGTGATAAACACTTAGAAAAATTCGGTCCGAAAAGCACATGTACTTAAAATTTTTGAAAATATTTTGACATTTGTCACGCAAATTCTATAAATTTGAAAGAAGTTTTAGAAGTTTATTGTCACCATGGAAACACATTTGAGAATTTTGGAAGATATAAAGACACAAATACAGAGGGGTTGCAATAATTTCAGAAGGTCTTCAAACGAACGTATTACCGAGGCTTTCGTTATAGCTAATTTAGAAATATTAGAAAAACAATATGATAATTTTATGTCAAAACATGAAGCACTTATAGCAAGCTATAATGAAAAGGAGCTAAGGTCTACGAAGTATATTGCGAATGAGGACTTCGACAACGTTTCCGACGTATATCTAGATTATAAGGTGGAATTGAAAACGGCACTAGATAACATAAAGTCGAAAACATGTGAGTTGCAGAATTCGTCACCCAACAGTTCTCAGGGTCTTTCTATGCTGAAACTACCTAAAATATCACTTCCGAAATTCAGCGGCAAATACAACGAGTGGTCTAGTTTTAGAGACTTGTTTATTTCGTTGGTTCACAACAACTCCAATCTCGACGATGTACAACGATTGTATTATTTAAGTTCGCAGTTGCTGGGTGAAGCTGAACAACTCATCAGGCATATACCGGTAACAATAGCAAATTACCAAAAATGTTGGAATTTGTTATATAGTCGCTATAATAACAAACGATATTTAGCAAACTGTGTTCTTAGGCGTCTGCTCAGCCAGCAAGTTGTATCAATAGAATCATCCAGTGCATTAAAACAAATTTTAGACACAACCACAGACTGTTTACAGGAATTAAGAACCTTAGGAATAGATGTTTCTACATGGGATCCTATTTTAGTTTATTTAATCAGCTCTAGGTTAAATGTAGAGTCTCAGAAGCAGTGGGAACTGCATGTTTGTAAGTCGTCTGAAGCTTTACCAACCTTTGAGCAATTCAGCAAGTTTTTAGAGACCCGCTTTCGGGCTCTAGAATTTGTTGAATCTCGATCTCACACGAAAGTCACCCATTCTCATCCTAAGGTAATGCACGGCATGGTTATTTCATGTCCTTATTGCAATGAAAGCCACAGATTAGGAAACTGTAAGAAGTTCGCCAAAGAGGATGTTACCAAGCGTCGGAACATAGTTCAGACTTTGGGCGTTTGCTTTAATTGTTTAGGACCTAATCACAGATCAAAAGATTGCCGTGTCTTCTCTAAATGCCGTATTTGCCAGCGTAATCATCATTCATTGTTGCACCTTAAGAAACCTAGTTTATGTAGTGCGGTTGCAGCGCCAGTAGGGCCTACAGCTTCACATGAAAGCACCTCAGAGAGCCGACCACAAGATAATGCAAATATAGCAACTCACTTTGTAAATGAACAAGCGCAGGGTCAAGTCCTGTTAGCCACGGCTTTAATAAAGGTCGAAGCACAAGGTGGGTCCTCTCAAACTTTGAGAGCTTTGTTGGATCAAGGATCACAGGCATCCTTCATCACCGAGTCAGCAGCGCGGTTACTTCGATTAAAGAAGGTAGTTTCGAACACTACTATTTCAGGGATTGGAGGCGATCATGGCGATACTGTGTCTCGACACGCTGTTTCCATGAATATACAGTCGTTGCGTGATCCTTCTTTCTCCTTAAACGTAACTGCGCATGTATCAAATGCTCTGACGTCAGCCTTACCAAATTCTGGCTTCAAAATAAAAAATTGGCCAGAACTCCAAAACATTAGTCTAGCTGACCCTAAATTTAACTCACCTGACAAAATAGATGTTTTGTTAGGGGCAGACACATACTGCCATATTTTGAAGGTAGGGATAATCAAGAGTCCTACGGAATCTCAAGTCGCACAAGATACTCATTTGGGATGGATTGTGTCTGGCCATGTTAGGGAAGTTAGCTATAGAAAATATTCTCTTAAGTCACACAATACGGTTATTGCAATGCACACTCAAGTCAAAGACACTTTTCAATCTTGGGACTGGGAAATATACAAACGCGTAGTGAAAGGTATCTGGCACAGGTGGAAGAATCTTACACATTTTTTCTCCAACACTAAAATTGACTTTACTGGTTAATTATAGTTGTTCAGCTCCAACCAGATACGAGAATCGATCGTGTATTGTCATATTTTTAAACGTTGTATTACAGTTTTTAGGATTTTTATTGCATATTTTACAACTGTTTAAAATTTATTTATATTGCATCTGATTGAATGTAAATAGATAATTGCACCGTTTTGTTTTTAAAATGTCGAATTTTGTTTCAATTGCACCTAAGGCAACGTGCTATAAAATGTAGGTATTTTATAGTGTCACGTTTATATAAGTTGTTAATATTTTAAGTTTGTATTGCACATGTCGTTTACAAAAGGAATGTTTTTAATGAATTGCAAATATACAGTCCACTGTTATAATTAAATGAAGTTTCATAAGACTGCTCATGGTGGGCAGTACTTAAAAGGAAAAATATTCCTTTTGGTGGGCGGCATGTACAGAATCCATGTAATTATAATTATTTTATAATTAAAACGTTTCAAACTAGATGGCGGTAGACGTCAAATTAGATGTCGCTATGGTTTGATTACATGAGAAAGTATAAGTCATGTCGCGACCACCAAATAAATGTCTTGCTCTGAGGTAACGAAGTTTTATTAAGTTCAAGCAACTTTGTACCGCTATTGTACAAGTATGATAAAAACTGAAATACTATGGGACCAATAATTAAACGGTTTACAGCGCCGGCGCCAGCTCTTACTCAGGGCAGTAAGAGCTTGTTTTAGCGCTCCTTACCTTATCAAACGGTACCTTCAAATTTTTATCATGATCTGTCGATGTCCGCTTCCAGTTTCATCGGGTTCAGGTAAATTCCGTATTTCTACTTTCGTATTTTTACTGGGTATATTTAAAAAATCTGATGTTTTGATAGCACTGATTATCTTTACATGCCATAGGAGGCATTGGACAGTGAAATAATTAGTGTAAGTTTGAGTGCCTGTCTCAAACCAATACTAAATTTTTGACCCGACACTGGATTCCAACCTGAACGACGCTGTTGGTAGTCACACCCAGATTCAATCACTTAACCGACAAGCCAGTCTGAGAACCTACCCATATGGTTTCAAAGCCGAACAAGGTGGACACATGGATGGACACGTGGACAATTAGATACCTATTTTGCACAGAAGACATCGGAAAACCTGCATGCCAATGTGTAATTTTTTCTGACGGTTATGTTCACACTTAAAAATTTACCTACACATATCCTTAGGGTTTAGAGGCAGATATGTGCCAGTGGTGTTACAGTACAAATGTGCTGTAAAAGCGTCGCGACATCTCTCAGCTACGGCGTCGCAACGCCTGTCAGCTTTGCTGTCGCGTCGTTGCTCAAGTATGTCGTCGCGACGGCTCTCAGCTGTGGCGTCACGACGGCTCTCAGCTATAGCGGCGCGTCTCGTCTCAGCAACGGCGTCGAGATGCCTCTCATCAACGGCGTTGCGACTACCTTCAACAATTGCGCCGCGACGTCGTTCAAATATGGCGTCGCGACGCCGCTCAACTATGGCGTCGCGACGTCTCTCAGATACGGCGTCGCGACGCCACTAACCTATGGCGAAGCGATGCCGTTCAAATATGGCATCGCGACGTCGGTCAACTTCGTTGTCGTGTCTTTGATCGCCTCCCAGATAGGGCGTCGGACGTCGGACGTCGGACGTCTTTCAGATATCAGGCGTCGCGGCGCCTCTTAACTAAAGCCTCGTGTTGCCTCTCCAATATACCGCCGCGACGATGCTCAACTATGTCATTGCGACGGCTCTCATCTATGGTGTCGGGACGCCGCTCAGATATGACGTCGCGACGCCTCCCAGATAGGGCGTCGCGGCGTCGCTCAACGATAGCGTCGCGAAGCCTGTCACTATTGGCGTCGCGATGCCTAACAGCATAGGCGTCGAGACGCCCGTCATCCAAAGCGCCGCGCCGCTGTTTAACTACAGCGTCGCGACTCCTTTCAGCAATGGCGTCGCGACAACTAAACTAAGGCGACGCGACGTCTTTCAGATATCAGGCGTCGCGGCGCCTCTTAACTAAAGCCTCGTGTTGCCTCTCCAATATACCGCCGCGACGATGCTCAACTATGTCATTGCGACGGCTGTCGGACGCCTGTCTGACTGTCAGGACACCGCGCCATTGCTGTAAGGCATCGCGAAGTCACAGGAGACAGGCATCGCGACGCTATCGTTGTGCGACGCCGCGACGCCCTATCTGGGAGGCGATCAAAGACGCGACAGCGAAGCTGACAGGCGTCGCGACGCCATATCTGAGCGGCGTCCCGTTGCATAGCTGAGAGCCGTCGTGACGCCATAGCTGAGAGGCGTCGCTCAACGATAGCGTCGCGATGCCTGTCTCCTGTGACTTCGCGATGCCTAACAGCAATGGCGTCGAGATGCCGCGACGATGCTCAACTATGTCATTGCGACGGCTGTCAGCTATGGCGTCCCGACGCCGCTTAACTAAAGCCTCGCGTTGCGTCTCCAATATACCGCCGCGACGATGCTCAACTATGTCATTGCAACGGCTGTCAGCTATGGCGTCGGGACGCAGCTCAGATATGGCGTCGCGTAGCCGCTCAGATATGGCGTCGCAAAGCCTGTCAGCTTCGCTGTCGCGTCTTTGATCGCCTCCCAGATAGGGCGTCGCGGCGTCGCTCAACGATAGCGTCGCGACGCCTGTCACCATTGCGTCGCGATGCTATAGTCGAGCGGCGTCGCCAAGCCATTGCTGAAAGGAGACGCGACGCTATACTTGAGAGGCGTCGCGACGAAATAGGTGATAGGCATCGCGACGCTATCGTTGAGCGACGCCGCGACGCCGTAGCTGAGCGGCGTTGCGAGGGTTTAGTTAAGCGATGCTGCTACGCCGTAGCTGAGAGGAGTCGCGACGCCATATTTGAGCGGCGTCGCGACGCTATTGTTTAGAGTCGTCGCGACGCCATAGCTGAGAGCCGTCGCGACGAAATAGGTGATAGGCATGGCGACGCTATCGTTGACCGGCGCCGCGACGCCGTATCTGAGAATCGAAAGGCGCCATAGTTGAGAAGCATCGCGACGTCGCGACGCAATGGCTGAGTGGCGTCGCGACGACATAGTTGAGCGGCGTCGCGACGCTATTGTTGAGAGTCGTTGCGACGCCGTCGTTGCTGAGAGGCATCGCGAAGCCATTGCTGAGAGGAGACACGACGCTATAGTTGAGTAGCGCCGCAGAGATGTAGCTAACAGGCGTAGCGACGCCATAGCTGAGAGCCGTCGCCATGACATAGTTGAGCATCGTCGCGGCGGTATATTGGAGAGGCGACGTGAGGCTTTAGTTAAGCGGCGTCGCAACGTAATTGCTGAAAGGAGTCGCGACGCCACAGGTGACAGGCATCACGACGCTATCGTCGAGCGACGCCGCGAGGCCGCGACGCCGTATCTGAGAGGCGAGCAACGAAGCGACAGCGAAGCTGACAGGCTTTGCGACGCCGTAGCTGAATAGCGTCGCGACGACATAGTCGAGCGGCGTCGCGACGCCATATTTGAGCGACGTCGCGGCGCTTTTGTAAGAGCCGTCGCGACGCCGTTGCTGAGAGTCATCGCGACGCCTTTGCTGAGACGATCGCCATAGTTTAGCGGCGTCGTGACGCCATAGCTGAGAGCCGTCGCATTGACATAGTTGAGCATCGTCGCGGCGGTATATTGGAGAGGCAACGCGAAGCTTTAGTTAAGTGGCGCCGCGACGCCATATCTGAGAGACGTCGCGTCGCCTTAGTTTAGTAGTCGCGACGCCATTGCTGAAAGGTGTCGCGACGCTATAGTTAAACAGCAGCGCGACGCTTTGGATGACGGGCGTCTCGACGCCTATGCTGTTAGGCATCGCGACTGCAATGGTGACAGGCGTCGCGACGCTATCGTTGAGCGACGCCGCGACGCCATATCTGAGCTGCGTCCCGACGCCATAGCTGACAGCCGTTGCAATGACATAGTTGAGCATCGTCGCGGCGGTATATTGGAGACGCAACGCGAGGCTTTAGTTAAGCGGCGTCGGGACGCCATAGCTGACAGCCGTCGCAATGACATAGTTGAGCATCGTCGCGGCATCTCGACGCCATTGCTGTTAGGCATCGCGAAGTCACAGGAGACAGGCATCGCGACGCTATCGTTGAGCGACGCCTCTCAGCTATGGCGTCACGACGGCTCTCAGCTATGCAACGGGACGCCGCTCAGATATGGCGTCGCGATGCCCGTCTCCTGTGACTTCGCGATGCCTAACAGCAATGGCGTTGAGATGCCGCGACGATGCTCAACTATGTCACTGCGACGGCTGTCAGCTATGGCGTCCCGACGCCGCTTAACTAAAGCCTCGCGTTGCGTCTCCAATATACCGCCGCGACGATGCTCAACTATGTCATTGCAACGGCTGTCAGCTATGGCGTCGGGACGCAGCTCAGATATGGCGTCGCGGCGTCGCTCAACGATAGCGTCGCGACGCCTGTCACCATTGCCGTCGCGATGCCTAACAGCATAGGCGTCGAGACGCCCGTCATCCAAAGCGTCGCGCTGCTGTTTAACTATAGCGTCGCGACACCTTTCAGCAATGGCGTCGCGACTACTAAACTAAGGCGACGCGACGTCTCTCAGATATGGCGTCGCGGCGCCACTTAACTAAAGCTTCACGTTGCCTCTCCAATATACCGCCGCGACGATGCTCAACTATGTCAATGCGACGGCTCTCAGCTATGGCGTCACGACGCCGCTAAACTATGGCGATCGTCTCAGCAAAGGCGTCGCGATGACTCTCAGCAACGGCGTCGCGACGGCTCTTACAAAAGCGCCGCGACGTCGCTCAAATATGGAGTCGCGACGCCGCTCGACTATGTCGTCGCGACGCTATTCAGCTACGGCGTCGCAAAGCCTGTCAGCTTCGCTGTCGCTTCGTTGCTCGCCTCTCAGATACGGCGTCGCGGCCTCGCGGCGTCGCTCGACGATAGCGTCGTGATGCCTGTCACCTGTGGCGTCGCGACTCCTTTCAGCAATTACGTTGCGACGCCGCTTAACTAAAGCCTCACGTCGCCTCTCCAATATACCGCCGCGACGATGCTCAACTATGTCATGGCGACGGCTCTCAGCTATGGCGTCGCTACGCCTGTTAGCTACATCTCTGCGGCGCTACTCAACTATAGCGTCGTGTCTCCTCTCAGCAATGGCTTCGCGATGCCTCTCAGCAACGACGGCGTCGCAACGACTCTCAACAATAGCGTCGCGACGCCGCTCAACTATGTCGTCGCGACGCCACTCAGCCATTGCGTCGCGACGTCGCGATGCTTCTCAACTATGGCGCCTTTCGATTCTCAGATACGGCGTCGCGGCGCCGGTCAACGATAGCGTCGCCATGCCTATCACCTATTTCGTCGCGACGGCTCTCAGCTATGGCGTCGCGACGACTCTAAACAATAGCGTCGCGACGCCGCTCAAATATGGCGTCGCGACTCCTCTCAGCTACGGCGTAGCAGCATCGCTTAACTAAAGCCTCGCGACGCCGCTCAAATATGGCGTCGCGACTCCTCTGAGCTGCGGCGTAGCAGCATCGCTTAACTAAACCCTCGCAACGCCTCTCAGCAACGGCGTCGCGATGCCGCTCAAATATACTGACGCCACACAATCTTATATAGCTGGGAGCCGACGCCACGCAAGAGTTGATAGGCGTCGCGACGCTGCAGCTGTAGCTGTAGCACCCCGCACCACCGACAGTGTACGTAAAATCCAAGTCTTTCCAAAGCTTTGGCGGGCTTGGCTTTCAGGCTTACCTGATTCACCTGAATACCGTATTTTACACTGTCTATTTGACCTCCAAAACGCATTATATTGATAAACAAAGTATTCCATGATACAAGTGGTTGTCAGAATTGTAATGACCTTACGCGTATGAAATATCTACTACTACTACAGTCGGGAACTCGGATGGTTCACGGTATGTTGACAAATAATCACCCATCCATATTATGGACCAGCCGCGGTGATCCCGGTATAACTTACATTAGCGGTTAAGCCGTCCGGCTTAGGTTTAGCCGAGCCCTTCGAGTAGACAATTAATTGAACCAGTATATAATCACTTGTTTTCATTAATAACACATTAGAAATAGGTGTTTTAAGATTATGTATGTATACAGCGACACCTCATATTAGTTTGATTTTTGTATTTATGGTTTCACCTTCATTTCAGATCCATCCTGATTTCAGGACGTATGTTGCCAGAACCTGCATAATGTGGCTACAACATTCACAATGGTAACAATTGTGAAATTTTAGTTTGTGTGTATAAAAATAACAATCAAATTCACGGATCGATATTTTTCCTAAATACAGTGCACCTTTCCCCGTGATTAGGGATCCGTACCTCAAAATGAAAAAATCACTTTGCTGTCTGTCCGTCCGTCTGTCTTTGTCCTCTATTTCGGAAACGCGTGAAGGTATCAAGTTGAAATGAAAACCCTACATTTGTGTCTACAGACTCTTAAAACTGTAAAAATCAAACTTTTAACGCTTTTACGTTTACGTAAAAAATGGTACGAATTTTATACCGCAAAAAAACGTGTGTTCTTACAATCAAGGTAATCAAAATTAATAGGGTACTTCGCGTTGACCTACAGCTATGTAATTTGGCAAATAATATAATCTTATAATACCAATAGGTACTGAAAATGTCTAAAAACTATACAATAAGTAACTAATTTATAAAAAGAATGTGCTTATTAGACCAAGGCCTTCAAAAATGGTAAGAATTAAAAAAAAAAATACAGTAGGATGACACCCATTAGAAAAGGAGGGGAATATGATAAAAAAAGGAAAAATAAATTACGGTCGATCAGAGTTCGGGAAGTGGGAGGGGGTGAGTATTAAAGGGTAAAAAATGGTTTATCTTGATTTCCGGCAAAACTAAAAGTCCTATGGAAAAAAGTTTTCTAATGGGTTTCATCCTACTGTATTTTTTTTTGGTTTGAAATATTGGTCTATTACTCGCACTTGTCCGGTTTTTTGATATATCATATAATGCGAAAGTCATTACTACTAAGCTAAAAATTTTTCATTGTTTATATTCGGTACTCCAAAAGGCAACATTTCAAGGCATTGATGGTAAAGTATAAGTATTCCGTAAGTTATTTTTTAATCCAAAAGCTGTATGTAGGTACCTGTTTAAGAAGTGGGGCGCAATATCATTCAAATTAAAGTGCTTTTTGTTGGATCACCCAAAAGGCCACGCGAGACATTCCATATTTTATTCATGGCCGTCGTTAAGAGTCATTACTTTATGTCTCTGGGGCCATTTTGCCTTACCATTATCGACATAATTACATAATTTATTAACCGCCTGAGTAGGGAGCGTGGGGCTAGAGGTGGAGGTCTGTGTAGCCCGTACTTTGCTGTCCCAGTAGAAGGGTTATGAACTTGTAGCGACGTCGTAAATCTAACAGCTTTTAGAAATTCTTGCGTGACTTCGTTATCGTATTAGAATCGCTTGGGAGCCGCTGCGCCGCGTTCCTGTCGGCTCTCGGCGCCGCAAGATATGTTGATGGGTTTCGTTACGTTTAAAAATACGAGGCCCACGCAGCTGTAAGAGGGGCGCCGGCGCCGGCTGCCCACTCGTGTTATTGCGTGTTCGAATACTGCCTCGTAGAGTAACAACGTCATTCACCGCGCGTTAAGGAACACGCCTCATCGTTTACCCATTTATATTCAAATCGTTTTCACCTCTTAAAATATTCAATAAGCTTAAATTATTTGGCGCCGGATACACGATGTATCTTTAGCTCCGAGATAATTTATACAATGTACAATAATACAGTATTTCATGGTTAAACATTCGAATGAGCTTGTTAGTTTATTGAATATCGATTCGCATAAAATTTTGAGTTTTGAATATTTGATGATCGCCACGCCGTGCACTCCGTGTTAATATTACGCGAGTGTTTGACAATATACCTACGCAGGGAATATCTCGGGTGCCGGATAGACATTTGTCGATATTCACGTCGAAAGTAATTTGCTGATGTAGAAAGGTTTTGGTAAAAATGTGTAGTCGCCATTTTTTCAGTTTTTATGATGAGATGGCTCGGCGCCGCGTGCCCTGACTCTCTCTATTACATATTTACGTTCCCAGATGTATGCGGCACCCGCAGTTCACGCAGCACGCCCTCTGACTAATATAAACATGTTCGTCGTAGAGGATATTTGGCACTCGCGCTCGCACAGACGCGCCCTTCGTGCAATATGGTACAAGTACTTACCATATTTGAGGGTTCAAGTTCAAGTCAAATCATGTAGAACTACTTAATTTGGTGCTAACTAAAGTAGAATACTCATTGTACATGCAGGGATACCTATCCGATGAACAAGGAGCTCCGACGGAACCTATCGTGTGAGAGTCACTCCGGAACACTGTATCGATGATCTAAAGTAATGGTACCTACTGTTAGGATTTGTTTTGTTACAAGTTTAGCTAGTTATCACTGATGCATGGAGGTATTTATAACTAAATAAATAATTATAAACCCCGACTGCTTTACCAAAAAACTATAACTAAGAATATTATGTAGTGAACTTCAAATTGTAGCAATAATATTGTATTCACATTTTATATTGATTTCACAAAATTAATCTTATTATATGTTCGTACTTGCTTTAGACCTTCATCGGAACTTCTTGAAAAAATATTTTCCACTCATTAATACTTTTAAAATGTCGCTTTGCTTTATGAATTATATATATGTACCCATTGCAACGCAAGGGGCGTTATCAACACAAATCTAATGATGTATGGTTTTTTAAAATCGGGTTAGCCATTGGGTTGTTACGACATTTAGGACGAGACGATTGTTTAGGGCTTCACTGTAGTCGGATATAAATAAGAGGCAGTATCCGACTACTTACCGGCTCTGCAGTAGACTCTGACTTTATAGTTAAACGTACAAAGTAGTCATAATATTACTAACGGCTCAATACTGAACCGTCATTCAGTTTAAAGACGCCGGTCAGCTTTAAGTCTCATGCTGTCTCTGTCACTTTAAAGTATGAAAAAGCGACAGATAGACATTTAAGAATGTCTTAACGTTAATTTGCGTTTCAGTATCCGGGGTTAGACTCATTATTTGCGGCCGCATGTGTTATGACAACGCCAGTTATTGCAATTATCATCACCTTTCATACGATAACGTAATTTTGAACGTACTTATTGCTAATCTATCTATATAATTTTTATTATTATTGTTGACACTTCGTGCGACTCAAGGTCTGGTGTTTACTTTGGTCATACCTTATGGGCACACTTCCCATCGACAGCGATGTGGATGACTTGTAAACCCATCTCTTCATCATCTTACAGTAGCGGTACCGTGTAGCTTTACGTAGATAAATCAGATAACGAGGTCAGATAATAAATCAGGGGAGAGAATAGAGGACTAACTGGTTAGGAATCCTACGCTACCTTCACTCATTCAATCGATACGTACTTTTGGCATACGATGTGTATGAACGTGTAAAATGATTGTAAGATTGGTAATTTGATATTTGACTACTTAGTTAAATTATATTGTGTCGATCGTAGCGTATCTAAAAAACAAAGTCGGGTTTGTTACTTCCTTATAACTCGACAACGACTGGACCGATTTTAATGATCTTTGACTGATTGGATTCCTCTCCGTCCCGAATAGCAGAATAAATATAAACACAAACAGATTGGAAAATTGTGTTTTTTTTAAAAAAGAACGGGGACAACTTACGCGGGTGAAACCGTGGGCACAGCTAGTGGTGAAATAAAATAAATATATACTTACGTTACGTTCTCTTAGATAATTTATCAGATTTAGGTCACTGGCTGCGCCTGTTTTAATGCTGCGTGAGGAACCCCGATTTTTATCTGTTTCAGCACTTCGTTTGTTTATTTTACCGATAGTCGGTGTTTACTTGCCGTAATAGCCCCGCTAACGAAACCACCGGCTTTAATAACTACTTAGTGCTATGTTTTACACTAAGTGAACTATACGAAGACAAAAGCTGAATACAAGTTGAACGTGGACTATGTGTTGTGCGGGTGTGAGTCGCCGCGATCGTCGTATGATCGTGTTGGGCGCGCCCGGTGCGGCTGCTGAGGGCTGCCGTCACCCGACGTTACATCACTCGACAGCGGAACTCTATGCTCGCCTCTATTAGATATTATTATATTATAATCGTAACTAGCTACAATTGATTTTGCCATTACAATGTCTTGGGAATGAGCTTGAGTAAATAAGATATAATAAATGTGATTTAGATATATTTTTTTCGTCTCGTAAGCATTAATTACAAGATGGATTGAATTACCCGACTACGTGAATTGGAGGTCTCAAAAGGACGAAACAATAAAATAAATAAAATATAATATCCAAAAATGCATAGCTTCATAGATTGTCAAGGTAGCGCCGTGGTCGCACCCACCATATACTATACATACAATTTTTTATTAATGCAGGTGTTCCTGGCACCCATACACATATATTTCCATGTATCATATAGGTTACGTACAGTAATTAAACAGACATGGTATATTTAGTATATCTACAGTAGGTGCAAACTCGACTCTTATAAATCCTACGAATATTATAAGTGTGAAAGTGTGGATGTTTGTTAATCAATCACGCAAAAACGGCTGAACGGATTTGGATGAAATTTGGCATGCATGTAACCTTTGACATGGAAAAGAACATAGGCTACCTTTTATCCCGGTTCCTTAAGTAGTTTCCGTGGGAAAATTTAAAATTGCTTATGAGCTAAGCCGTGGGCAGACATTTTTGAATTTTGGTATTTTTCTCTATTACAGCGTAAGCGGGTCTATTACACAGGTGAAAACTTTATTCCATTTTTCATTTCTTTTTGGACTCAATTCTGAAGTCCACGCAGAAGAGGTTGCGGGCAGAAGCAAGTAAAAGATAATAATATAATAGACTAACAAAATATTTTCCCCTCCTTTTGGTAAGCGAAAGTTTACCAAAAGGAGGGGAAATTATTTTTGTAGTAGGGTAAAAATTCGCGTGACATCACTCTGTCGCACAATTATATGTGTAAAATATGTTTATATTATGTAACGAGACATTGTGCGTGCGCTGTGCCGAAAATTTTTAAAGCTGGAAATCCATTACCAGACGAGACTTCGCAAAACGCTTCGAGTTCTTAAAAAAATGTGGATTTTGGGGTCTACAGTTATGAGTCTCTCACCAGGCAGCACTCCACGTAATAGATATGAAGAGGACGAGTTGGCCAAGAAAAACATTTGCGGTCGAAGCGATTATAAATATATTAATAGGTATATGTTTTATTTTCGAGGGTGTGACAAGTATTTTTTTTCTCCTGAAATACGGTAGAATAAGGGAAGTATTAAGAAGGTAAGTCTGGATCAAGCTTTTGGGAAGTTGAATAGCGATCGATCAAGCAGCGGATCCCGTGAAGTTCTTTTTCCACAAGTTAACCGTTCGTTCACACAACTACTTAAATGCTTCCCCAACCTTCGACTCCGACCTAGGCTTAGCTCAATGCGAATTAATTTTTAACCGACTTTACAAAGGAGGGGGTTTTCAATTCAGATGTTTATATTTTTAAGGTTCTATACAAAAGGAAAAAGGAACCCTTATAGGATCGGTCTGTCAAGGCCCTTCATCTCGGGAATGCGTGGAGGTAACGAGCTCTAAGTAAAACCAAACATTTAAAACTACGGTTTCTCGAAGCTGTCAAAAATCAAACACCTTAGTTGACGTAAAAAAAGATACGGGCGTTTATACCGCAAAAAACGTATATTCCGACACTGTCAAGGGAATAAATATTGACCACACAGGCTCCTTCCTGTAAACCTAGACTTTTTAATGTAATATCGTCTTATACTACAAATACAAATAAAACTAAAATCAATACATTTATTATACTAATATATAATTTATGACCGCGGATGAGATCGTTGAAATAGTGCAAGTTCTTTTATAAATGGTTAATTTGGTGGTTAAGGAATATTTTATAATCTGTATAAAACTTTTATCATATTCTATTTATTTGTCACCTGGCTATCTATATATATACTTACAGAATATAATATGTATGTTGCCATTAGATATAAGGTAGTCAGTGACTACACTCAAAAATTACATTATGTATGGTTGGTTAGGCGCGGAACTCTGGGTGCTTGTCGCAGTATTATCACCTGCGAGAGGAACACGCGCTTTGTTCACACTGTTTTGGTCGAACTCCCCGCAATCAGTATGCGCGCTGCGGGGTGGCCATTCATTTCTGTGTCATCTTGTTCAAAACCCAATCAACGTTTGACCCGCTAGTCATTTAAATGAGTATTACCCGCGATGGGACCTCCATCTACATTCAAATTGAGGATCAAACAAAAATTGTGTCGATTAGGGTAGCAGCGCGGTGCGATGGACTGGCCGGGAGGGGGGAGGGGGGTGTGAGGGCTGAGGGGTGCTGTCACACGCGGAGCTCGTCGCTGGAGTATTGCTGTCCCCGCGGCCGCGCGACACTATTTATTGTCGTGCTCTGTCCGAGGCTCCGGTCTCCAGCTTGTCGCGTGGCTCGAGCCTTTGTGCTTGAAATTTAATTTGGTTGTCCAATTGTTTATAACTGTTGATACATTCTTTGATAATCATTTTTTCTCGTACATATTTGAGTCAGAGAGAAATCCCAAACAAATGTATATACCTACTCCGAAATATTTCTGAGTACATAAGTACATTTGTTTGGGAATTCTCCTTTGTTGGTCGAAAACAGTTTTTTTTTATCGTAGTGATGTGACGACTAGGCTCATATTTTTAGTATAAATAAACATCGCGAGGTATCGGTGGTCGCGATCTCTTCCTGTGATCACACTTCGTCATTAGTGAAATCGTTTTCTTTTACGAAAAAATGGGTTCGTCGTAAATACAGGGCTCCAAAGGTAATCGAACTGAAGCACCACTCTGTATTAGGTCGCCTCGTGTCGCTAGGGTTGTCACTCCAGATACAATATAATATTAGTTCATAATAAGCCACTATTCCGTTCTTTGCAATGAGTCGATACTATGATATGTATGGTATTAGGCAACTTATCCTATAAGATGGTTTTATTAACGAGGGCTGATGCGTGTCATTGGAAGGTCAAAGTGATTATAGATTTGATAAGCCGTGTTTCATACTACATAATACCTGAGTAATATATGCTGTACGTTTGCAATAGGAAAATTGATAGAGATCACATATTCACTTACGTGGAGGCCACCAAAAGCGCCAATAACGTTTGGTTTCGTAAAAAGAATTTTCTTAGAGTTTCGGTCAATTTCCACCCTTAAGGTACTTTTTTGCACTCTCGTGGAAAGCATCGTAAATTACGCTTCTCCAGTCCGGAATCCCCATACACGAGAGTATATTAATTTATTTGAAGGTATTAAGAAAAGGTCAAGCCTTAGAAGGTAAATGTGTTTGTGATACTTCTCGTGTCGTGATTTTGTTATAATCATACAACGCGATGGATTAAGTCACATTCACATCACTTCCCATTACACTTTTATGTACTTTCCCTGTAGTTTCATGTTCTTCTTGTATTATTTGGCATATTTGCGGCTTCAAATGCAATACTAACTACCTTGTTTTTGTTTTATTAATATTCATTCAATTGCATGTTGTTAGATTCTGATTAAATTGGAAGAGCAAATTATTAAAAATTACTCAAACCAATAACAAATGATTGATCTAATTGACCGCTACTATAATACGACTTGCAAATAAACTCTTGAACTAAAGTTACAGGACAAGTCTAGAGACTAGAAGAGTATGAAAACTTTCAACAGTTAAGGGGTGTGTGGCAACCCTGATTTACAGTGTGTGTCGCTCATTAATCGTGCGACACCTCGTTACGGCTGATTGGCTTACAATTCTTTCTGCCATACCCGCAGCAGGCACTGCGACACTTGGCAGCGCCTGCTGACATCACCGGACCCTGACGATTAGTCCGCAGTGTCGGGGGCTAGTGACTGGCACAGTCGTGTGCAACGCTTGTCACTACATACTATAATCACTCCACTTATCGGCTGCCGACACTTTTTAAACCTTTTCTCCCACTTGGAATAGCAGTATTTGAGCTTTGTCGAAACTTTTTGTATCTTTCCATTTCAAACATTTGTTCACAAATATTCGATTATTTATCGTTATTATTAAGATAACTTTGGCGATATAGGTACGAGAGCTGGCAACGTTTTCGAGAAGACATTTGAGTATGGCTGGATTTTTAATATGTTATTTGGCATAGAATTTAGCTTATGGTAGGATAGGTCTGGCACCTGGCAATAAAATCCAGCCATCCGAAAATGAACTTTTTTTCGACGTTGCTATCTCGTATACCTGCAATGTGGGAGGTTGTGGCAATGGATAAGGCGTGTGCTCTTATGTAGTGCTTTATTATTACTGACTAATATTACCTTACCTAACGATATACATTGGGAGCAGGTGTCACATACATTACATACCATTATATCATTGCGAAATAACATCGTGCTTTAAGGTCAGTGAATTTTAACTGTAGAACAGTTTCGTGCTGTTGATAATATTGGATGATGTGTATGACACGAGGCCGAGTTTACTGCTCTTCCTTTATGAGTACACAACCCAATACTCAGTCGTTACAACTTTTGACCACAATGTGTTAAGAAATAAGATGACACATAGTCGAAAGTGGTCTACACCCTGTTGTATGGCACCTTAGTGTACATAATTACAAATTATAAACAAGTAAAGTAAAATAAGTAAGATATTAAAATTGACAGAAGATCTCATGAAGATCGCAGGATCGCGCTGGATGCAAGCCACTTCCAGTTTTAAGTGTTTCAGTAAAATTTTCTCAAAGGATTTTGGAAATTCAACCCCTAAGGGGGTGAAAGAGGTGATGAGCAATTTATGAAAATCTGTAATTTTTAAAGATGCACATAGAGCATCGTTCCTGATTAGAAAAAAATGAGCATGTATTTTAGCGATTATAGAAATCCACCCACTAAGAAGTTGAAATAGGGCTTGGAAGTTCGTATGGGTAGTTCGTAATTTTCAAAGAAATTTCATGTGCCTACATGAAATTTCATAAATGGGTTTCTGATTAGAAATAAACAAGCACTTGTTTCAGCGATTTTGGAAATCTAAGTACTCTCTAATGGGTGAAATAGGGTTGGAAGTTTGTATGGGAGCTTCAAATGGATTTTCATAACATAAGGGTTTTGTGTACAATTCATTAATGTTTATTGTAAATTGTTGTTATGTCCATGCGAAGCCGGGGCAGGTCTGTTAATTATTGTTTATGTTGTCATATACCATACGGTTTATTCAGGAGTTTTTTTTTAGATTTTGAATTAAACGGAATCCAAAACCTCGAGCTGATGCGTGGGCGACTTACTTATAATTAAGATGATATAAATAATTTAGAATTCATCTCACAAAAGATACTCTTCAAAAAATCAAATAGTTTGGAATCAATTTTGAAGTCATTTTGTTTTTCCGAGATCTACTAGAGACTACACATATTAAACTTGCTACAACTAAGAAACAACTTTCTCTCACAGCCATGGTCCCCTCTATAACTTATCTCAGTTCACATGAGGCTTAATTATATATTTGGCGTATATTGACTGGTACTAAGACCGACGCCATGAGAACTTTCACTGCGAAGAAAGTCCAAAACAAAACAATTGCAAGCAGTGGACGCGCTGCGACACTACGCCTCTCCCTCACAGCCCCCCCCCCCCTAACCCGGCCCGCCTTCAGCCTTCACCCTGTCACCTCTACGACCGTCTTAATACAGCCTAATTGCATACACAAAACGACTTGGAAATGGACTAGGGATAGCAAAAATAAACTGGAGCTGGCGCTACAAAGTTTTCTTGCAAGCAATCTGCCTTTAATGAAAAGTAGGTTAAGTACAAGAGTTGGTGTTAAATATACATTTAACAGTTAACAATAATGTCTAAAAACAATTTATCGCTTTTTTTTGCATGAAACAATATTGCTTTCATAATTTATCTGCTTGCAATCTGGCTTTCATGTCTGATACTACGTGTAGGTACGGAGAGTGAAATTGAAGCAATATAGGAGGATCAAGTAAATGCCGGCGCGGTGCACCGGGATGCGCTCAACTACAGGGAACAGTCTCTATATAATGAGATAGTCGCAAATATAAGTAATGCAGAAGATCCTAAGGCAGGCTCACAATATCTATAAACGCAATTCAAGCGCCAGATCGTTTGAGCGCGGGTTGTGGACATTGTTTTTCGTGAAATAATAAGTCTAAAACTAGTGCATTTTGTTGTGATGCGGTGCGAAGGTGAGTAGAGTGGACCTTCTGTGACATCGCTCGTGAGTTCCGCTCTAAACAACAGTCGGCGGGCTCTTTATACCGCGCCGCCCCTCCGGGACTTCGCTGGGTTTCTTTACCTCCGCCTCATGTAGCTTCGATTCAGAGCATCGTTGCACCCACCCGAATCATAACTAGGTTACAACATGCTTGTTGTAGCCGAACGTGGCGGCCTGATTTAAATTTGGAACATCTTAAAATTTCAAACATCTAAACATCGGGGTATTTATTGTACGTTCTTTGAGAAAAATAAGATAATAATCTTTATATATATAATTCTTCTGTGAGTGTGTATGTGACTGAACTCCTCCTAGACGGCTGGACCGATTATAATGAAATTTGCTGTGTGTCTTCAGGTGGATTCGAGGATGGTTTAGATTCCAATCCAATAAAAAAAACATTCCAATTTGGTCCAATTTGAAATGTTTTTTTGTTTAATTTTTATCAATTATTAACATCGCGATTATTGACATTAAAAACGTAAGTAGGTAGTTGCCATGACGACCAAATTTTGTTGTTTTAGTACGATTTACTATCCTCCAGATCCTCCTCCATAGAGGTTATTTAACAATTAAATAAACAAGGTTGTCAAAACTCCTTGCAATGATATTAAAACTGTTTTCTTCTTTAAATATCAGGCTCGCAGACTTTTATGTTTTTTTTTCGTTTGTCTATTTGGTAGGTCGTAGGTTATATTATGATAAACATGATGGATTTTTATTGCCACCAGAAAGAAAGAGAGAAATTACTCTCAATACTGAAGAATAGCAAATTAGACTCAAAGAAAACATTCTTTTATTTTTTAAAAGAAATAAATCTGCATTAAATTGATGTTTGAAAATACGCTTTGCGGACCGGGAATCGAATGGGCTAAAATGCGAAAAACTAGCACCGTGTACTTTTTGGCATCAATCGATATTATATATAATTCCAGTGTCATGATGTTTGTCGGGGATGAACTCCGAAACTACTGAACCGATTTTAATCAAATTTGCACACCGTGTGCAGTTTGATCCAACTTGAAATATAGGATAGCTTACATCACAAATATAAAAAAAAATTGAGACCGCGGGCGGAGCAGCGGGAAACAGCTAGTATTTATATAGAATAGCGCTCTCTAGGCACGGGTCGGCCCACAACGAGTTGGTCTTTTTTGGGCCTTTTGGAGACGGCTCATCGCGGGTAGCCGAAGTGACTAGAAAATTGCATTCCACCGTGTCATTCGTTTTAGAACGCGCGCCCGGGGTGTGAGGCGGTGAGGCGAGGGTGCGGACCACGTTCAGCAACGCCTCTGCAGATTGCCGCCCGAACTGACCCATATACCTAGTTTTTAACGTCTTTGCATTTACACAAACCACTGCCACGGTACAGTCATTATCTAAGAGGTAGGTCGTCTTATTATCGGTAAATCCACAAAATAGTCAAGGAAAATGTAACAACCGACACAAGTAAGACATAGATTTGCATGTAGTGCTCCACTCAAGGGGTTTTCTAATGGTCTGTATATTTCAAAATATAGGTACAAATAATACTTATTAATAGGGTAATTTTGAGTCAAATGAAATGGACTAATCTTCTAATAAAGAACATACATCATCCGATATTAGCGTCATAATTATAACGGAGATCGCACGGTAAGTACCGGCGTCGTATCTGTCTACTAACCTGGTCGGGCTGCACGCACTTTACACCATGGTTCTCAGGTTTAGTCTGGTCGCTTGCTGGTGAGCACGTCCATAAATGTTCCGTGTGTTGCGACTGCGGTTGGTTCCGAAATGGTATCAAAATAATACTGGGAAACATCAAACAAGACGGTAGATTAGGTGCACGAAAGATTGACAAAGTTCTACAAAAGTTATGATCAATTATTTACTCATTGTTCAATAACTATTATCGTCTGGCCTGCGAACTATTCATGTTTTAGCACATTTTAGTGCTTTGTTCCTCGTCTATAGGAAACAATACACACATCTTATTTTAATCCTTTCCTTACTTATTTTGAATTAAATTACGTTACTTACTACTAAAGAAAAGTTTTACAGGTCCTCGAGTTTCCACTCAATAACGCGTATCTTTCAAATGGAAATTTACATACTGTATGAATTTACGTGACACGTATTTTTATATTTGACAGTAAGATGACAACGGTGGCAGCAATAAGGTGGCATGAAAGGCTTGATAAAAGTTGGCTTGAAATCAAGTAGTTAGAGGCGCGGACCGAGATCCGCGGGCCAGAGCCCACAGCACCACATCCACCCACAGCAGGGTGGAACAGTAATAAATTCATCTTTAATCACTCGATTGCTGAAAACTGCATTAAAATCCGTTGCATAGTTTACAATTATGTCAGTAGGTACGTAGACAGCGAGAGCGACTTCGTTTTACGTTTACTGTACATAGTAAATGTAAAAGGAAGAACTAAAGATTAATATCATGCTGTCGTATGTAGGAATGTTGTGCAATTCGTATATGGATGTTGACAGAGTACTTATACACAGTAAATTTATATTAAGTCCGTTAGCTATTACTGCCGTACGTTTCACGATCATCATGATTTTTTTCCTTCTATTCAAACTATAGAAATTCATAAAGATAAAGAAAGCGACGTCACCCGTTTGCGAAAATTGTAAGAGAGAATGACTTCACTCGAATTTTTAATTTTCTATATCTTCGTATTTTTTTTGTTGACTATGTACTATACTACGTATTTTATATATTTTTTCATTACTTATATAAAATGTTTATCCAATTTTCCTCGTCGTGGTGGCTTAGCGATTCAATGACCGAATTGCCACTCAAATGGTTGCAGGTTCGAACCCAGGCAAGTACAATGTGACTTTTTCAAAGTTTTATGTACTTTCTTAATCATTCTAAGACATCATTGACAAACGGTGAAGGAAAACATCGCGAGAAACCTGGATTACAAAATAATGGAATCTGAAATCGCCAACCCGCAATGAGCAAGCGTGGTGATCAATGCTCATCCCTTCTCTATAAGGGAAGAGGCCTGTGCCCTGCAGTGGGACGTTTTATCGGCAGTATTATTATTATATTATTATCCAACTTCCCTATTCTAATAGTGTAACACAAGGATCGAATTGATAACCTTTATTATTAATAAGTCGCAAACACTGCAGTAGTATACTGGGTAAGTCGGTAAATTATGCGGATATAAAATAAAAGAGAAACGAATACCGTGCGCTAGCGACGTCTCGACGGGTCTGGAATCATTTCGGCTACACGAATGCGGACTCGCTCTTACTATCCTTTACGATTAAGGGTGGCTGAAGATAGAACATCCCTGGCCTCAGGCCCTTTTTTATTTAAATTACGTTGTCTGTCATCGAAAAATATGCAAGTCGATTGAGGAGTTATTTTAAATGTTCATAATGTTGCTAGTGACACTGTGACACTAGCTAAATCCAGCGGCGCTCCTTCGGTGAAGCCACACTGGCAGCGGGTCGAGCCGACACGCTGACCTAGAGGGCTCTCCAGGCAATACAGACAAAAAAACCTGACTCCTCCTAGCCTGGAATGATAGAGAGTTCCTTCAAGACTCAGAAGTACTTTGCAAGTTACCCTAGTTTGGGGTAAATTACAATTGACGAGATAAGTGACAACTTAATTGGTGAGATAAATAACAATAACAATACCGAAACAAAATAAATGACTGAAATGTTTATTGTATGTGTATATACTTGGATTTTTTTTTGTGTTTTTACAGTCCCGACAAGTTTGTATAAAAGAAAAATAAATGAACGTGTGAGTGAACGAGACAGAAGACTGTGATAGATTCCATGTTTAACGGGAACGGGGCGCCTGGTGAAACTGTAGGCCAAAGCTAGTTTTATGATTTTCCAATCAATTTAAAAATTACCTAAATAAAAAAAGGCAACACTGGCTATCTTGGACGGATATTATAGAATAATGATTAACGCTTTTATGAAGCTTAAACAATAGCTTCATAATAGCCGCAATAATTGGGTATTTGAAAAAAAAAAAATTCATAAATAATAAAAATACTTCAAACTATAACGAATTCTAAAAACGACACACTAATTAATTTTATATTGAGCCAGTTACAAGCATTCCAATATTGCTAATTTGACAGAGATCTTCTTCTTCTTCTTCTGAGTCGGCATTTTTCATTACTGAAGGTCGTGTCTAGTCTGAAGTTTTGAGTCTTTGGCAGTCTTAATCGCCTTGGTAATTGGCAGGCCAGTGAGCGACTTTACCAGATCTGACCAACGGTTGACAGAGATAGCGATAATGTTTTGTGACGTCAATATTCAGTTCTCCATACTAGTCTGGGGCTGCCCGGTACAAGTCGAAAAAGAGATAGAGCATGTGACATCAACTAACTTTAAAATATTATAACTTAAATAATTGTGTATATATTTTTGTCATTTTTTCGCAATTTTGCTTCAATTTACGACTATTTTTAGAAACATTTGTCAGAAATAAATTTTTCGATAGTAGTCAAATACCCAATTCAACATTTTGCAGCTCCCCCGGTGCGGCAAATTTGTTTTTGGACAATGACTCATTTAGGGACCATAGTTATTTAAACTCTGGAAAAATCTTCACTTGTTATCGCTACGTTAGGAGCCCCACTCTTTCAGTTTAGTTTAAATACAAACGTGAGTGGCTCCGACAGTCGCAGGGTTGATGTCACGGGAGAGAGGCGGCGACGGGCGCGGGGCGCGGGAGGTGGGGGGTTGGTACAGTCGGCGGCGAGCACCGTGACAGTGATCCGGTTGCCGACGAGTTTTATAATTGTTATTCGGTGGCAGTGAAGCCGGCGTCGCTCATTGTCGCCTTTAATGGAATTATGTTTTCATGAGACTATACTTGCCTGCCTTTGTAGGAGACAGGCGACACGGGTGAGCGCGAGCCCGTCTCGCCTATACATATTTGATTGCTACACTTCAGACGTTATTTCCCAGTTAAAGTCCATTCGTTTACCCGTTGTGAGTGTCGTGGCTTTTCTCAGAGGCAGCTGTTCGTACCTTCATGTCTTGCATTTTTAAATCCTACTAAGCTGGAGTTATTGCTGGGGTCCAAAAAGATACTAACACCACATCGCTATATTTTTATTCATGGCAGCGAGTCCTTCGTAATTATTATTTAGATGGAACATGTTCATCCAGGCCTCAGCATTTGCGATGGAGAGGACACGGCGCAGCATACACTTGAGCATTGCCCTGCTTGGGAGGTACAGCGCCGGTGCCTCGCTGCGATTTTAGGCGAGGATCTCTCGCTTCCTGCTGTAGTAACCTCTATGGTCAGGTGCGAGGAATCTTGGAGGGCCGTAATCTCCTTTTGTGATGAGGTTATGAAACTCAAAGAGAGCGCTGAAAGGGAGCGAGAGTTTATAACGGACCTCCCGATTCGCGCCCGGCGCATAAGGACTAGAAGGAGGGCTGATAATGCCCTCCTTCAGCCACCATAAATGGCCATGCACAACAGACTTGGGGAAGTTTGTTGCACGATCACAAAGGCCAAAGATGGCGCGTGCGGTGCTTCCGCGCGCCGCTTTATCAGCGAAATGAAGTAAAGCTATCCAACGCTCAATGTTGTAGCTCTGTTAAAGAGCCTCCCTGCTGGGGATCGCGGTGGTTTGCAACGCGTTCCCGCATGGTCCCCAGGAGAAGGGAAAGGAGAAGCACTCCGGTGGTTTTAGCCGGTAAGAGTCCGGCATACCCCTCCGCCTTCCCCAGGGCGGAGGAAGTCCATGAGGATTTCCCCGGGTAAAAAAAAAAAAAAAAAAAAAGGCCTCAGCATTGCTGGCAGCACGCGGGCGCAGCAAGTCATCGCTCGGTCGCCGGTCGCTCGTCGCACATACATTATGCAGGCTGATGTTCGCCAACTCTGGGGCTCACACTCGTATTTTTAAACAAAAACCCGAGTCTTTGTGTAGAATTTTAATCAAGCGTAAGGCATTCCGTCTAAGTGGGTAAAGGAAAGTGTACATTCTTTATAAAGCAGCGGTTCTTGTATTCTTTACGACTGTTACCTTAGCGTTTTTAGGTTATTTTATTCTGAATAATGTTTAGAATTATTCGGTGCGTTTCATGGTAATTTGCAATAGACTGTAAAACACTTACACACGTTAGCACGCACGCGACAGGCTGAAGGCGTGTAGGTATGAAGGTGTCACACACTTGAGTGAGGTGTTTTCGGCCGTTTTCCAACACTAAATTATTTGGTCGCCTTGCAGATAATTATAAGCAGTCGCAGTCGTAGGGATAAAGACCAACTGTGCATGCAACACTGCACTAATGCTCAAAAGTGTATTTTGCCTGGCTCCTGTCATATACTACAAAGTACCTAAATCAATAAAACAGCTTCCCTTATATAGGTTTAAATTACAATTTCAATACTCAATACTTTATTTCGCTCCACAATGTATAAAGGTTTTAAATATAATAACAAAGTAGCAGTTGTGGACCCTGTCGGGCACGAAAATATATAGGAGAGAGGAGGAATGCTAATTTCAATTTGTATAAAAAAAATTGTACGCCTGTACTAGGCAAAACATGTATGGGTTTTACTTTTATTATTTTACACCTTATGTTGCATTTTTTTTTGTAAAAATACACCCATGTTTTAACAAAATAAATTATCTTTATCTTTATTCCATGGCGTAAGGAAAAAGCTCATTCCTCATCCAATACCGGCCGATGAAACATGGCGTTTTTACTGTATTGTTATTGAACTACATATTATCCTATAATGTACCTTGAAAAATATTTAACAAAGTTGTTATTTATTATGCTTGTACTAAACCACTAAAGTGAATCATGTATTCCGTAAACATATTTGTGCTTCTGCAGTTTTAGATTCAAATATAGAAGTGAATCGCAAGCGATATTGAGCCTGCGCGGCTTACAACCCTGTTTTGCCGCGTGTAGGTTCCTGCAGTGATGCAGTCACCAAGGTCAACAGTTTATAATTATGTGACAGCTACGTTGGGTAATATAGGCTACAACGACATGTATTATTATTTTTAATTTAGAAATGAATTATTAATAAAAAAATAAATATAATATCGCGTGTGGTGTGAGCGACGCGGCCGGTGCGAGCGGTCGACCACGCCACTTGTCAGGACAGATATAATTTCTTGATTCCGGGCGCTGGCGGCGCGCCAGCAAATAAAATCTTTATGCTTGCTCCAGCATGTTAGCAGCTACTGGAGCCTCAATACCTAGAAGACGGCTGCTATTTGGAATGCTGACTTTTAGGATCGCTTTTCGTATGTCCTTTAATAAGAACGGAATGAACATTAACACTGGTATGTAATAATTTTCCACTTTCATCGATTGAGGGCCTTATTATCGCGGGTGCTAGAATATTGGGTTTAATTATGTGGAATTAAAGTTCGTCCCCCATTGAGTTGCCGCACGGAAGCTTCGCCTCCCCGCCTGCGAGGAGGAAAACATAATTAGCTTGGACGTGGATGCGCCTCACACAGTTCTTTAACTTATAATATAGGTATCACAATAACAATTGCTTACAAACCTATTGATATAATCATCAATGTAATGTTTTCAAAAAACAAATAAACTACAAAAAACCGTAGGTAACAGGGGCGAGTCGGACTCGCCCACCGAGGGTTCCGTGCAAAAACCATAATTATTATTCATGTTTTAATTACAATTGCATAGTAGGTATAGGTCAATAAAAAGTACCTACCTACTCTATAAATTTTGATTCATTGAGGGTGTCGAAATATTAGTTTTTTGATCTTCTATTTTTATTTACAACTAGCTTCTGCCCGCGACTTCGTCTGCGTGGACTTCAGAATTGGGCCCAAAAAGAAATGAAAAATGTGAAAGTAATGGAAAATGGAATAAATTTTTACCCGTGTTATAGCTTGCGCTGTAATAGAGAAAAATACCAAATTTAAAAGCTGGCTGCCCACGGCTTAGCTCGGAAACAATTTTCACTTTTCCCTCGGGAACTACTTAAGGAATCGGGATAAAAGGTAGCCTATGTTCTTTTCCAAGTCAAAGGCTACATGCAAGCCAAATTTCATCCAATTCCGTTCAGCCGTTTTTGCGTGATTGAGTAACAAACATCCAAACATCTAAACATCCGAACATCTAAACATCCAAACATCCACACTTTCACATTTATAATATTAGTTGGATTGATACTTTTACAACATCAAGGAAATGTAGATCTAAATGAATGGTTTTAATTTCAATTAGATACCCTACGCGTTCGCGGTCGCGATAGACAGATGGACGGACGGCCGGACGGATAGACCGACAGAAAAGTGATCCTGTAAGGGTTGAGGTACGGAACCCTCAGAATTGTGTATAGTAAACCACAAAAGCTGACCAAACTGAGCTTCTCGTATGTTGTTCGGTGGAATTGAACTTTTTGCGAGTATCAAATCGTCGGCAGTGATATGCGGTTTAGTTCCATTCGGCTCATCGATTGCTCTATTTTAGAGTTAGAAGCGTTCGGCGCACAAAAGCAGCGTTATCTGCGCGGGACGGCGGAGACCCGCTCGCCAACTATTTGCACTCAAACAAAAGGCATTTGAATGAGAATGTATTTAGAGCTCGCTGGTGGGCGCGCCTGATTATATTAAAAGCATTGCAAAGAAGTAATCTGAACACTACGCTCGCACTGGTGTGTGCGTGGTGCGCGAGCAGGTGTGTGTGTACACACACACGCATACACACTCATCTTATTTATGTCATTATAGAGCTAAAGCACAGTCTTTAAATCATAGTTAAAGTGACGAATGTTGTAAATTTCAATGATAAATTTTTTCCGCGTCTGGTGTGCAAGCAAATGTCTTCCTCGGATGATACGATAGGCCGTGTGGCGACATAAACGACGACAACATATCTATTGAAAACTATTTCAAATAATCGCTCTATGAAACCTATGGCTCTATGAAATAAATGGCGGGTTGCGAGCTCACGCTATCAGGGTAGTTAGCCAGATCACTTCTTCTTGTTTGCTTTTGCTATATACTTTCGCAGCATAAAACAGGTAGACTTAGAATTCGCGTAGACCTCAGAGAGCAATTATAAAATAGTAATGAATTAGGTCGAAGGTTAACCCAGCTAAACCAAACAAGCTTACAGAAATGTAAAAAATATAATATTTTCAAGAAATGGTATTTCTTGAAGTACTTAGTGTCTAAAAGTCCTGAAATAAGTACCATATTTAATACACGAGTACTGCGAGCAATTTACATAGATATTGCTTCATCGAGTTTCGCGAAAAGGAAAATCTTTGTTGAATTATGAATAACGATATTTGCATAATAAATATCAATTATCGTGCCGCAGGTGAGTGTCGCGCAGGGCTAAACCTGTGTGTAAAACAAATTGAGTGTGTTACGTCACCCGCAGAGCGGTGCAGCCGCCGCCGCGCCGCCGCCCGCGCCATACATTCGCTTGAGGTATCCATTTCACAGTCCAACAACGTAATGTTTGCAGACGATCGGGGGAACGATCATTTCGTTTGAAATTAATTTAGTACTCAACTTTGAGAGCCATTCCATCGCGCGACCGAAATACTCGGTGAGCGGAGAGAAGCGAGCGCTGCAGCCTACATTTTATAAATCAATTAATTTGTGTCAGTTTGTAACTTGCTACGTTGTAAAGGAGGAAAGACGACAATCATCCTTTTAATTTTAGAGCAGAATGTGAAACCGACCACAAGTGAAAACAATTTCTTCCGTTCCTGAGTAACAGCAATGGCGGTGATCAACCATCACTAACCGCGGACCACTGGAGCTCGACCACCGCTGGAGCTTTGAGGTTTGCGGCGTGCTATATGTTATCTTAATTTCTGGCCGTCACCTGTCCAGCGCAAAACTCTTAGGATATTTAAACCGCACAAAAGTTATAAGCAGTAGGTGACTAAATTGTTGATAACGAACTGATAACAAAGTTTTTTTTTAAGCTTAACAGCAATATGGATCGTCCATTACTAGTATTCTTGTCAATCCCTCGTGCTAAGTTAAATGCTTGTGTTACGAGTAGGTTCACAGTAGGGTGGGGTTCGAACCGGCAGCCACATGATCTCAGGTCCGAAGCCTTAGCGGTTAGGCTACCACCGTCTTAAACACATTAGGTATTCGTTTAGTTTTAAAACAGGTCGTTAATCAGTATGTTGCATGACGTGTCAGTTATAAATCTGTTAGCCTTAGCTTGCGGAGAGGCGACGAAGGCACCGTCACTCCCTGCAGACGGGGGACTTTCATTTAAACGACTACGTGGTTAACATCGTAGCTGCCCCAGGAATCGTAGCGCTACAGACTATACGAAATGCTTTGCTAGCAATACATGGATAACTCAACAGTATTTTGTAATCACTTTTGCTCACTCGGTATTTTCTCTTAAACTAAGTAGGCGCGCTCTCCCATGTGCTATTGTGATACGTTAATATCAAAATACGTTGTGACTATCATAAATCATCATATTATGACTATACCATACCTATGTTCCATATACCATACGTACCTACTCGTATCTGCGTCAGAAGGATTTCAGCTTAATAACGTAATATAGTAATTATGACAAATCTAACGGAACCTAGAAAATATATTAAAGACTAAAGTGTCAGAATCATCGCAACTACCTCTTCTTCCCTAATTATTATGTATATGTATGTATATGTAATGTATATTATGTATTCCTTTATTTATGTTAAGTATTTGTTTGGTATTTCCCCAATTTATTCTATGTATATTATTAATAGGTACCTCGGGATTCTCACTTGTGATTTATCTAATGCACCTAATACTTGTTATCTCTGCATCACCCCATGGTTGACTGGTAGAGAATGCTTCAGGCATTAAGTCCGCCTTTTACACTGTATGTGTATGAAGTATAAATAAATAAAGTCTTGAAGCTGTAAAAACAAAACTTCTAAGTTAACATAAAAAAAGATAAGGCCGGCTATACCGTAAAAATTTATTTTTCGGCACATTCCAGGGAATCAAACTTTATAAGTAGAATACTTTAACTTAAGTAATATGGTCTTGTACTACAAGTACAGGAAATAATCAGTAAACTATGCATTCGTAATTAAATCATAAAAAATATAGCTTGTGTACGGACCCCGGTGGGCGAGTCCAACTAGCACGAGTCCGGTTTTTTTTAATGCTATTATTTATGTTTAAGCACAGTGCGCCTTCATTTGTATAAGCGCACGAGCCCTTCAATGTTGTATGATCACCAGTGCCACAGTCCCACACCTGGCGCCGCGTAACGAATGATGAGTAAACATCGGATCGACTTCAATATCATTTTCTGATTGATTAAAAATTTGACTTATTCCTTGTCTAATTTGCGCATAATAGGTACGACGACGCACTTATTTTGGTAAACGAATTAGCAGTACCACAGAAAAATAATTATTAAATATGAGCATTACAGAGTTTATAAATTCGATAACGTTAAGTATCTCCAGTCTGTTAGCACAGGGACTCACGTGTAAGAGAACTAAATCTCTCACTACGAATAAAATAAAATAAAGGTATACAATAGCGTTTACTGTGATTATTTCTTTTTATAATGTTTCGATTAGATTTTCTAAGAGAATACGTTTTATCAAACAAACCTTTCGTGCGGTTTACGGCCCGCGGGGGATGGGATAGGGAAAATGATTTGTGTGTGGTTCGCACTCTCCGAGGAGTACCGTCCTAATCTCCTGTCGGGGCTATCGCTGGACGTTCACTGGCGTGTGTGGGGCCACCGGTTATGCGCTAATTTCGTATTTTACAAATACCAAAGTATTGATAATATTGTACTGTCGTAATTGTGGCACACGAAATTGGATATCAAAACATACGATTGTATTCATTAGGGATACCCGATTGGTTCCAGTCCAGTGAAAGTCAAGCAGCATCACATTTTTAAATAAACAATCAAAACCTTAAATCGTGGGAGCCCGAATATTTTATTATATTAAAAAGTTGGCCATCGTGTTCATATTACCTACACTTTAATATGCATATCGTCCAAGTAGCAAATAATATTGACTCGCACACGCCAGTGTCTACACCTGGCCACCATTATTGCTGAGAGAAAGCGTTCAGGGCGGCGCGAGCGGCAGATGTGTGTTATTGCAGTGCGCTGTATTCAATTGTCCCGACAAGGGCGGCTGAGCGTGTCGTGCAGACCCTACACCACCATCGATTTCACGAGCGGGTTATTTCATGGAACACAAATGTTAACAAGTATGTCGCTGGTCTCTAGGAAAAGTTATTAAATATATTCATGGTAATAAATGTTGGGGAAGTAAGTGACTTCTTCCTACTTTTTGCTGTGATCTTAGATCTAAGTACCTTTTATTAAAATTTATTTATCTTTTTCGTGGTGAAAGGCTTTTAACCCACGCCGAGGGCGCGACGTGGGAATATGTCGGACTTTCACCGGCCAAAAACACCCCGGTCCCGTCTCTGCCTTGGCCGGAGTCGTGGGATCACTCGCGCATTCTCTGCTCGATTCCGGCTGGAGATCTAAGTACCTACCGTTGAAGTGAAGGCAAGTTGCGTAGGTGTCAAATTCATAGAAGTAAGAAAAATGTGCGAAGTATTAGATTAAGTTTATATTGTTTTCTGAGGTTTACGCGAATATTAGACATTGAAATAAAACTACTTTAAACGGATTCTATCGCGGTTTATTTTGATTTTAGTTAGTGAAACGTCGGGAACTAAAATCAAAATAAACCGCGATAGAATCCGTTTAAAGTAGTTTTATTTCAAGATTAAGTATAAAACTATGTAAATAGTTTTGTGGAGTGAACATACTTACTATCATTTATTTGCTATCACTTAAATTATTAAAAAAATCATTTCTATTGAGTTGGACCGAAACTGCTTTTACAGAGTTTGTTTGTTTGTGGTTGTTATCTTTGTTCACATCAATGGGACTATATTATACAATTGATATGTAAATATGAGATGCTCCTTCATTAAAACGGTTTTTACAATAATTAGTTCTGTGTTAAAAAGTAGGTCTATGACAAGCATTGCTGCGTGGACAATTGAAAAATACCTTACCCAACGTTCCCGACCAACAAAACTAATAGCGTAACGGTCTCATAATAAGTATCTCTGTCACTTTGTCGTGTAAAGTAGCGATAGTCAGATATTTTAGAACCCCTTAAAGTGAAATTAATTCTCGATTTTTTAGTATTCGGAGTCGGCTACTTAGGCCAATTTCGAGAGTTAATTTGCTTTATTATTTAATATATACCTACTGTTTTGTTGTACATATAACGACCTTATTTTATACTAGATGAAAACCCGGCTCCGCTCGGTTGAAATGTGACTCATGATACACAATGTAGGTGAATATTAAAGGTAAGCAAGCCATAGATTCGTATGGCTTCGTTCATTGTGTTTAATAAATATAGTAAATAAAAAAATATGTGTGTGTACCAGAGTACACAGGTAAGAAGTGAAACTTCTTTATTTTCTAATCGTTTTTTGTTTTATTTTTAAATTATTATTTAATTTATATTTTTTATTGTTTTTAGAATTAATAATGTTCACTAGATTTACAGTCATATTTATTAATACTTGCTAATTTTAACAGATTTATATACATTCACTGATACTTACAATCAAAAAGTGAGGTTAACCTCAAATAAATATTAAAATCATGCTCATACGTGTTGAATTTATAAAACGAAATATATAATCACTCTCACTTTTCTTGTTAATTCACTTAAATTTGAACAAGTATTTTTATTTTATCACTTTCAAATTAATATATTGTTATTCTTTTTTCAAACCAAACTTCAAAACTAATATATTGTTGTTATTATTATCATATATTACATTATATTATTTACGTCACTATACTAAACTTCGATAAAAAAAGCAACATGGCGCGTAACCGAAAAACGTGACGATTTTCATCACGTGTCTTTCTCCCATACGTCGATAAAGAAGTTTCACTTCAAAAACTGTAATAGTTTTAACACAAATAATTTTTATTTTTTACATAAAAATAATATTAATATTTTCGCGAAACGAACGACTGAAGAAAAGTTTTAAGTTTTGTTAAGATTCACTCAATGTTTCCGGCAAGACGTTTCGTTTTACACAGTCAAATGAGTCGCAGTTCTTTGTGATGGATACTTCTTTGGCGCGACGCACGCGACGTGTTGATTGGCGAGGCGTATATAAGAGCTAGTATGCAACGGAACGTGAAAAAAGCGAAATAAATATTCTTGAACTATTATTTCAAACGCGTTCCGAAACTGGTCCCAACTATCATGCAACTGTCATACGCCTTGTCAGCACTGTTATCACTTCAAGGAGGTTGTATTATCTGTTTCGGAACGCGGCCTTATTAATTACCCAAGATGGCGACTGCGGTTTTTTTGTTTGTCAGTGCCATTAGAATTTAACGAAATTCTCCATAATCTGAATTTTGCGGATATATGTTGTCGACTCGAAATCAATATTTTTTTATGTTTTGTCATTCATAAAAGGTTTCGATCGAATCTACCGTACCCCTGAACGAAATTATTAATATAGAAGATAAGCATATAAAATGAATGCGCTAAACAACGTAATCCATGTATAGTACGAGGGTCGCGCGGCGCCGGCTGCGTGCCGACGACCCGTCAATCAATATGTCAAACATCGACACAGAGCGCGGGGCTAGGAGCCAGGCACGGACACTACGCCGGTACTGATGCGCGGTGGATCTCTGTATATTTTACATTTAATAATTATGCCATTATTGATTTTGGTATTGCGACCGTATGGGATTTTTATTAACAGTTTATAATTTCGTAAATACTTCAAGATTTAATTTTACAAATACTGCAGTGTCTAAAATGTCGAGGCCGGTAATGTTAACATGTTTATTGTTTCAATCTTTTTATTAATATGGTACTCACTTATCTGAAGTTTTCGAACCATATAGGTATCGATCGAATGCAGCGTTTATGGATTTTAAATACAAATTCTCTATTAGATGACTGTGTCCCAAAAATGATACCTTAGGAAGAATAAAGACTACTTATATTATCCTACATTCTAAATTCAGCGATCTCTCCTGGCGCTGCTGCTGGAGCCGTGGAAACCCTCAAACGGCGGGAAATATAATAACTATTAAAAAGGTCGTTCAGGGTGGAAGCTCCCGGGACATGGGAACCAGGTGCACGAGTTCTTTATTTAGGTAAATCGCAAAACGTTTGGTCGACTCGACCCACGAATAGAGGTCTGAATGTTTTTGTGCAGAATTAATTATTACCATGGCATAGCAGAATGGTAATTCAGCGTGGTAATACTGCCAGCCTTTTGGGAACGGTTTTTCCTACTTGGTAAATATTATGACGATGATTTTTTATTCATGCTTTTAACCATCTTCATTTAGCTTGATAACGGGTAATAGTTTTATTTAGTTACTTATTTTTATTTATATTCTAATTTTTTATATATATACAGGCAGCTGTACCGTACGTATTTTTGCTCCTGGACTTGAATATATAGACTACTAGCTGTTGCCCGCGGCTTCGCTCGCGCGTCAATTAAAGAGTAGTATTAAAGGATAGATGGAAGTATTCTGTGATTATCAAAGTAAGGAGTATGAATAAAATTTTTCATAAAATATTTTGGCGTTAAAATAATAATTAGGTATAGTAAAGTAAGTAGCAAAGCACTTGTATTATGGAATCGGAGACAACGAAGGTACCTTAAAAAACCCAAACTCGAGACAATATAGAAAAGTTATTTTCTACATGGACCCGTCCGTGGATCGAACCCGGGACCTTAGAGCTGGCGACACCTTAAAAAACCGGAATGAACGCCACTCGACCACGGGGTTCGTCGTTACAGATATGTCTTAGATGGTCATTATCTTATCTACTTATCTTTTCATCTGTCTATCTTTGAGAATACCGAACTTCACATACCAACTATTTCAGCCCCATTTTACCCCCATAGGGGGTATATTTTCTAAAGAAAAGTAACGTATAGCCTATATTTATAATATTATATATATATATTTATAATATTAGTAGGTATAGATCATGTGTCTGTCTTTGAAAATGACACAATTCATATAAAAACTTCCAACCCCTATTTCACCCTCTTAAGGATATAGATTACCAAAATCGCTGAAATATGACTGTGTTTATTTGTATCAAACCAGAAGCACGCATAAGAAAATTCATGTCCCTATCTTTAAAAATTAAGTTTTTAATATAATACCTTGCAACCCCTATTTTACTCGGGAGAGGTTTCCAAAATCGCTAAAATACGTGTTCATTTATTGTACTTATTTTCGTGAGGGATACTCACACACCACGTACTGGCGCCGTTGTAGTACATGCTATGTATCAGAGATGGCGCTGTATGTGAAAAATGATTTTCCCTTCCTGCTTTTTTTCTTTAAATTTTTTCCTGAATTTTATTTTCTATAAACCTAACGGAGCCCGAGACCTTTCCAACGAATGCAAAACCGTGGAAATCGGTTCGTGCGTTCTGGAGTTATAGCGTCAGGAAGGAAAACCCGACTTATTTTTATATAGTAGATAACCTCCTTTATTCCTCTCCTTCATATTTCTTATTATTTTGTGATTTTATGCTTTCTAGACTTTATTCCGGTTTCTTAGATTTATTCTATTATGAATAGTAATTATGACATAATTCGCTATTCTGCAATTTAAATTGGATGTAAACAGCGATATATTTAAAAATGTTTAGTAATCTATGGTGCTGTTAATAAAGATTCTGTATTGAATTGTTTTTCAATAGAAACATTTGCATCTATCTAAACACTAGCATGCGATTCTAAATGAAGGGAAAAATGTTTATATGATGAGGAATTGTCAGGAACATTGTCATTACCTGCGAAGTTAGCTGACGTATTGACAGTGGATGTGAATTCATCTCGTAACTTCCACTTCCTCTTTTTTAAAGAAGAATTCCGTAGTATGGAAGTTATTCCTGCGTCGCGGGGTATACAAAAATTCAAATCACAAGCTTTGCGCTCCAAAAGAAAAAGGATGTTAGGTACCTTAAAATATGCTTAAATATAATTAAAAATCATCTTCTTCTTCTTATGCCTATCCTGTTCCTAAGCTATGTTGGGGTCGGACTCCAGTCTTACCGGATCATCTATTAAATAAAAAAGAACTATGTTTTATGTTAGTTACTATTTATTACAACTTAATTTCGGCTCCGCACGTAACGAACGTAGCTTCCGAAGCTAAGGGCCTAGCTACGTCGAGTCAAAAGTGTGGGGGCACCGCAGTACGCCAGCCGCGGCCCAACAATGTGCTTCAATTGTATCTCATGCAATTAACAGACTACGACTTATAATTTATGCAATTATAATATTTTTCTTGGGATACTTCATTAGTGGTCATTGTGGTTGAGTTTTCTTCAGCAGCCGAACACTTGTCATGCGGTGCGTCGCCTCGCCGCGCTCACAAATATATAATTGACTTTGCAAGTTTGACGCGGTAACAAGCCCATTGTTTAAAATTATTGCCGATGGCGACGTGCCAAAAATTTGGTAATCAATTATTATACAACGTCTTTTATATGCAGAAAACACTTATAGGTACATAGTTAGAAGGATGGATATAATATATTATCGCTTCTTCTCATATTATTATTCATCAGTTCGTTGGAATTGATAAAGAATAACATCACCATCACGAGCATGCTCCAGCACACTGACACTAGTCACACAATGTCCAACTAAATAGGTTATATATAAAAGTCTAACAAAAAGGTTTACCGTAGCGCTGCGAGCTACGTCGTAGTCTATCTACACAAGCTACGGATGTCACTAACTTGATAAAAATATGTGAGGGGTTTGTTGAAGTATCGACTTTAGTAGCTCTATATATATCTGTATAATATCACTTCGAGGCGTCGACAGGACTAACACTCGTCATAGATATGAAGAAGGGGAGAGAGCTTTGCGATCTGAGACTAGAGGTCGTTAATGTGTAGTCGGAGGGAGAGTGCTTGTGGAGCAGTTAGCTGCGCCTCGATCGTCCGCCGGCGAGCGAGCAGGTGATTAGCGAGCGAGGACAGCGGCCGCACTAGTGTGACACTCAAGTGCCACATTAGTGCGGCCGCTTTTGCCTCGTTCACAGCTTTGTTAATAACCTTATTTGTTGAAAGTTTAGACTTAAAATTGAAATCGTTGACTGTAATGCAAATAATTTTGATCACAAAGGAGTTAATCTGGCTCTTTGAGAGCGTTTGACTTGAACGTCTAAATATGTATAACTCTTTATGTATCAGAGAGAGGCAGTTCGGTGCATGATGCACCGCGCTTTATTTTATTAATTACTTATACAATCACGGTAACACCGTTCGTTACAACGCGTTTGATGGTAAATAAACAGTTAAATATTAGCCATTAATGGAGCGTTCCAAGCCGCTCATAAATTAATTAATAGTCGGTGGAGCGGCGCGCTGTGAGCGCTCCTGAGCCACACTTATTCATAGCGTGCGGCGAGCCTTCACCTATATTTACAAGTGAGAGTGGAAGTGAGTTATGAGCCAATATCTGTGACCGCGAGGTGGCGCTGCATGCATCAAGGCACTTCATCGACGATCGCGTCCTCCTGTCTTTACATAAATTTAAGCATGTTGGCGACCAATATTTGCTAATAGAATGCATACGTAATGGTATTCATGTGAGTTGTAAGCCCCGAGGTGACCGGGGTGGGGGCTCAAAGGGTCAAGTTGCGGGGGGGGAGGGGGCTACAATAGTGGTCGTAAATCGAGCATAATTCGTTTCATGTTCAAGTTTACATTTCAAGTAAATGGTAGCATTCTGCACTTCTTCTTTATATAAACTATGTGCGAAATTTCATACTTCTCCGTCCGCGCAATTTTCGTAAGAAGAGGTACAAAGTTTTTGCTTCACGTATTAATTAATATATAGATGTTATCGATGCGATTACTTTTCGTCGCCCGTCATCCATTTACAATAAAATGTACAACGTATTTGTTCCTTTTATACTGCTGCCAGGAGAGCTTCTGCTTCAGACACATTTTCATTAGATCATAAAAACTAAACAAAGAATTTAGATTTCTTTGAAGTAGACACATATTTAACTTGATCACAATGAACTGTGCCGTTTGGTTGTAGTTGTTGACTTGAGTGTGTTAAAGAGATTGTATTTATCCTCAAAATGCAGGCAAATATTGATATTAAGACGAGGGAGAATATTATTGCGCTGCGAGAATATCGCTTATGGCTTATGGCTTGGAGAATATTATTGAAAATATAAGAGCACAAATATCTGATGGAACCGGACCAGATGAATGTGAATATTATATGTAAGAATACGATCTACATTTCTAGTAAACATAAAAAAAAAATTCAAAGCGCGAACTCGGACCAAATGGATCGTGGACCTATTGCTTAACCCAAACTGCTACTAGCACATGATAAGCAAATCGCTCATTTTAGCAATGCAATGGTAAGAACAGGTCATCTAAGAACAGGTCTTCCCTATGACGCGTATTCATAAATGAATATAACGGAAATGTAACGTTATTTCGCGTGGTATGATAACAGTTCATTAATGTGTGTTATCTGGGGAACGTGGACCACTGACTCGTACAGTTCATAGCAATGTAATCCTTAGCGTGCTGATAGAGTATTGAATGTCTTCTCGACCTAATTTACTGTCTTTATACCTGGCATAGTGGAAGCAAGAACGCATTCAAAACGACTAGTTACAATTCATTACATATTATTAAAATAAAAAATCTTGTCACGTTTCTGTTGAAAAGTGGTTAAGCTCAGTGTATGCTAGACGCGGCAACAGTCCGTTCACTACGTACTTGATGCAGGTCTTGTCCGGAGCCGCGCACCTCACACTTAGCCGTTTGATTAATGACTGACGGTGACTTACAGCGTCGTAATGAGTTAAGTAACGTGTTTTAGTCTAGGATGCATGATGCGTATCGAGCAAGAGTGCTTACGATGAATGCTATTGAACTTTCGATGGTCAATAGCTTCAGGCACAATCCACATGTATCACATCCACGTAATATTGTTGGACCATTTATAAAACATCAGTAGAGAAGAAAAACAATGGCTGCAAGATCATGAGCGGTATGCTCATGATCTCACTAAGCTTATCTAGTGTGATTTACATTGCATGTACAAGAAAAGAAAGTCTTAGAATTTGTTATAAGGTTTAAAGTCTGTAGTAAAATAAAAAAGGAAATGGTTGCATTTACCCGGACGCTCAAACAGCGAGATGGCTCAGAGCTGTCTGGTCTGTCTAGTCTGGTCGTCGTGCGGTCCTATTCGAGTCTGAGGATGGCGAGAGCAGCTCGAGTGTGCAGCGCGAGAGGATGGAGAAGCCTTGATTTGTGTAATCAACAGAGCGCCGACACACCGAGCACTGTTTACATTATATTACTCTTACGTGTAATTGCCCAAGATTCGTATGTCAATTATGTAGATATCATTAATTAATCGCTATTAAGCGTTGTCAATATTCATGAACGGGACATTCTGAGGTGTATACTGAGACTCATTACAGCTCTTCACAACGGGCTACCTCGTTTCCGGTGCGTGTGTACTGCCACCTGTCGGTAGAGAGGCGAAGAGGGCGGAAGGGGATCCGGAGACACGCGATACCATTGAGGTGAGATAACAGAACGCAGAGCTCGGCGTTGTCTACATGAATAACGAGTAGTCTCATCGTGTCCGTATTTGTCTCGTAACTACATAGGACGTACGTACGTTGAATATGAACACCACATATCATATGCCAAAGAGCGAGTTGCTGTCCAACTATAAAGCCTCGGAGAATACTTCTAGGTCATCTCGTACTAATATTTGCGGTGCAGAGAGCCGCTGGTGCCGGATGATGCGCGTTATGGAGCGCCACAGTTCAGGTAAGGCAGCGCTCGCCGATTTACCACAGTTTAACGTTAATTACACTAATTTCATATGACTAATAATAATTTCTATGCTAACGCATATATATATGAACAGGGGCACAATACATGTGAACACTAAATACGCGCTCACGAGCAAAGTAGAGGTTGATATAAGGACGCTAAATGTATACCGGCGTGCCATGACTGCGGCGCTGCGGAGGACACAGCACAACACACCCTTGAGGTCTGTCCAGCTTGGTCTGAGCCGCGCCGCAGTCTGACTGCGGAAATCGGGCAGGACCTCTCCCTTCCCGGTGTGGTCAACTCCATGCTGGAGAGTGAGGAAGCCTGGGCAGCGGTCGCCTCCTTTTGCGAGGACGTCATTTCGCGAAAGGAGGCGGCGGAGCGTGCGCGGGAGAACGATCCTCTCGCTGCGCCGCTTCGAAGACGAAGAAGAGGCCGGAGAGGACGTCATCTTCTCCCACCTCATGGTGGTGACAGGCGAGCGATAGGTGCGGGGGCGCCCTCGCCCGCATTGCACTCTACACCACCCTCGTCGGGTATTCCCCCCCACACGGGGAGGGCATGAAGGGCTCGCCGTGAGGGCGAGCGATCGTCGGAGGCGGACTGGACGTAAAGGCTGCGCCGGTTTCCCAGTCCCCTTTCCACTCAGACGATGCGGGAATACTGCTGGGTTATTTTAGTGGGTATACCGGGTCAGTCCGGGGAGTCCCACATAACCCCCCTCATTCCCCCATGAGGGGGGTATGCGTAATGCATTTTTTCCCAGTTTAAAAAAAAAAAAAAAAAAAAAAAAAAGGACGCTAAATGTATAATAATAATAATAATTGTTTATAAACAAAATAGGGCACTACAATCACAATAAATACTTATAAGTAATTTAAGAATTTACATAAAGCGCAGTTGCATAATTGCCTGAACTAGGTCAGACCTGTGTCTCAGGCTAATAAGTGATTGTGGCTAGTTCTCTTGTATGTGTTATTTGTATTAATAACTTACATGACGCAAATTCATAATTACCGATTCAACGGTTTAAAGGTTTGTGCTCGGGATCACCTAGGCTACTTTCACACAACCTCCTGACGAAAGGTCTCAGGGGCCAATCAGTGTAGTGATTAATTATTATTTTATTAATTAATTATTAGTGGACGTTACAGCGTTATAAGCCTCTTGTCACCCGTTCTATTGTTTATTAACTTTTTATATTATTAATATCTATCCTGATAAAGAAGCAAAATTAGACATTTTGAAAAAAACCATTCGACGGATTTCAATTTAATTTTAAAAGTATAAAATAAATCATAAACATCCGACTTGCACAGACTGATAGCCGAGTGGTATAGGTCACCACGCTAATGACCACTGTGTGCGACGTGCTGCTTGTTCGATCCCCGCATGAGGCAAGCATTTGTGTGATCCACAAATGCCCGTTCCAAGTCTGGGTGGTCTTTGTGCATGTGATTTGAATGTTTGTGAAACCCCCGCAACACAAGGATTAAATTCCATAGCGCGGGTGTCGTTATAAAAAAAAAAAGAAAAAAAAAAGAAAATAATAAAAAAAAAATGTAACGCGAGATGATACGTAAAAAGATCTACTAAGAAGAGTTGATCACACACGGAGACGGTCATATAATATGTAAGCAATAGAGTGTCAGTTTCCATAGTATTTTATACCTATTTGGTTCTCGATGATTGTAGATGTCAATAACACATTCAACTACCATACCTACCGTCATATACTGTCGTGGGTAAAACTATACACTTCTACAAACAGGTACGGCTATAAGGTTTACCTTTACCTTAGTTTGTCATAACCCGACAGTTTTGTCTTCAATAACTCCAGCCGCACTTGTTTACAAAACTTTTGTGTTCATTGACAGAACCCTTCTTATTGTTTTCGGGGTGTCTTTAAAAAGCGTCTGTCTTATTGAAATTTACTGATCCGCCTTAGGATTGAGTGCGGCAATTCATTTAACCCTGTACATTTTAGGTTTGTATTTGACTATGAAATGTGGTCAGCTGTACATTGATCACAAAGTGCTAAAATTGTTTAAATATGCCACCAGAACTACTCTACCATCAGAGACAGCAGTTGCTAGACTTACTCTGACTACCGAACGGCTAGCAGTGATGTGGGTCGGTGGCTAGGCTCGCGGCCCTACCTGCCTGCTGCACTGCTCACGCTATGGCGGATATCACAGATCAAGTTACAGACGTAAGTATCCAGTCCAATGGTTCCTGGGCACAAACACCTCAGAAAATATTAATGTAAAAAAACACGAGTTATGAGTTAGAGTTGAGTGTGAGTTTGTTGTGGTTTTTACTATGTATTTGGATTAAATTATTTTTTAACAAAAACAACGTTCTCTTGTTGCAAAATTCATCATCCTCCTAGCCTTTTCTCAAGTTATGTTGCGGTCTGCTTCCAGTCGTACCGGCTTAAGCTGAATACCGTATCATACTGCTGTTGCAGAGCAACGACTTGATTTATAACAGGGATGTTTTTCATTTACGAAACACAACGGGTAAATATAAAGTTCGATATAAAAACTGTGTGACATAAAGTGATGCACATGAGTTTGGTAATGAGGAAAATGCGGGCGGTACCCGCGCACATCTACACGGCCTCACACCGACACCCCGTATGTCAGTCGCTGTGTGCGGCCGACGCGCGTGTATGTCACCACGCACACACACGCACAGTACGGCGGCGCGGCGTAGGGCACGCGAGTAAACAAACACAACGGGCTGAATTATTTAAATGTTCGGTGTCGCGAGATCAGGCACAAAGCCTTCGCAGGTGAGCCGTGAAACTCGCTCATCCGTGTATAACGTAAAGAAAACACATTTCTCTTCGAATCAATCCGCAGTCCCCGTCCCCGCAACACACTACACAACGCTATTGTTTAATGTTTTTAAATGATTACTATGAGGTATAGTATAAATATATCAATTTTTGTGATAGGTTATTAACATTGTAAAGCTACGTAAGGTGGTAAACGTTTCAGGTACTGTACTATAACCCTGTACTATAACATCCAAATGTTCCAACCTACGTAAAAAGTTCGAAATTTAAATTTTTGCGTATATACAATATCTTGCATAATCCTAATTATTTATACATATTTGAAGTGTCAATATTAACTACGACGGTGTCTATCATAACTAACTCACACCTTGAGAGGCTGGCAGAAGCTAATTTGTTACACTAATGAGTAGTTGTTTCAAATTGTCATATGATTTACTACAATTCGTGGCATAGTATAATCCTACTTAACAGAACATTACAAATATTTTCCTAACATAAGTCTGACGTGAGACTCCGCAGACTCATTACGTCGAGTCCTCCCACAAATGGATCCCATTACGAGCTAGATAATACAGCAAACATGATGAACAAATCTAATAAAGCGCTTCCCCAGCAATCTATTTACAGAGGTACGCTGTAATTGAATTGGTGTGTTATGGTCGTGAGCAGCGAACATCAGCGTCGAGAGAGCTGAGCGGGGCCGACGTGTGGCCGCCGCACCAGCTTGCACGCGTGATAACTGATGATTATATGAGTACCTACTTAATGACAAACTGATGCGACGAATTTCTAGATCAATTTTTTACATTTGAATAGTTTTAAAAACTTTTTAAGACGTAGCATGTGCTATAGATTTCAAGTATATCAAAGGGAAAGCCGAATGCTTCCGCCCGCGGCGGGCCCGGACACCCAGCTTTCCTATCCGTTTACATATACTTATGAGATATAGTAGTGAAATATGTTAACATTATTGTATCGTTGTAAGCATAATTAGACAACTTAAAATAAGATAGAAAAAAAGATACGTTGATTTAGTCATTTATATCGATTTCGTTTCTCAACTTAACTGATTTAATCTGTGATCATTTCAGGAGAATACTAAGCAAAACTCCACTACATGCGGGACACGACGCGCGGCAAAGGAGAGAGTGTTATTATGGTGTAAATCACGACGGCTCGAGATTAGCACACAATTGATCGGACGTCCCAATCGCGCGAGTTAACTCGAGTGGCGCACGGCGTGGAGAGCGCCGCCGCCGCCGCCCGCGCTAACGAACGGATTGTTTCGAGTGCCCTGTGCTCCAGTGCTCCGCAGCTCTAGTGCTCCGAGTGCTTCAGCTCTCCGGCCTTATGGTGAACTTCTCATTTACAATTTAACTACGAATATTAACACGCCGCGTCTCTCGTTCGACACGATGGTTCTCGATACACAATAAATTTTCTTTAAACTCAAGCTTCTTGTTTATTTGCTTAGTTCGAGTAGTAGTAGTTTGTAGGTATTGTTTTTATTATTGAATGACTAAATATATCTTAAAGACAATTTCGAATTGACTATAATATAGAAACAATAATTTAATAGAATTCGAGTGCTTGTTCTTGAACTAAGTATAATTTAAAATTAAGTATAATAAAATAACTGACTCAACTTTTAAGTGGAACGGCATAGATTATTTTGCTCATAAGCTCATCTTGTGCCAATAAAAATACTGGTCGATATAACCTTATAATTAAACTATTGGCAAATAAGACGTGAGTCTAGTAAACAGAATATCATTAAATTATTAAGAACTGGACAAGTGAGAGTCGGACTCGCCCATGGAGGGTTCCAAATTAATATCATTTTTTTTATTTAATTACAATGTTTTTAGACTTTTTGCTGTACCTGTAATATAAGACGCAATTATTTTCCAACTTTCAAGGTCCTAGGTCAACGGGAAGTACTATTTATTTTGATTCGTGATATTTCAATAGTAACCTGTGACTCCCAGGTGATTTTTTACATCAACATCACGCAGTGAAACTATGGCCTCGGAATAAGTCGATAAGCTACGAATAGCAATAGATAGCTTGAAGCCGACACCTGACGAACCGTATTGCAACAGCCGCTATATTCGTACACTCCGACTTGAATACGCACCACTCAGTGATCATCAAATTGATGCTGTACGTAAGCCACTAAAAACTAGCCACCCAGTGTTGAAGCGTGAAAACAAAGTATTTTCACTGCAGCTACCGGGCAGGCCGAGCTCAGTGTCAACATCAATAGACCAACTGAAGCCGGCGTATACAGTTAACGACGATGCTTTATCACCACTGACACCTGAAGCGGTTTTTGTGAAGAAGACCTCATCCGGAAGGACTGTTCAACGACCCGTACTCTTGGCTTGAAGAGGAGCACCGAGGAAACCACTGTAGCTGTAATCCTAAATATTGGGCAAACATCTTCGTACGCATTTATGCCGAAAAGTATTTTTTGTTTAGCACTAGTAATATTTCAATGACATCCCCAAAATTATTAAAGAGTTCCGAATTAAAAAAATAACTTCATTTGAATATTATGCCAACATTCTAATTAACCTTTAGTATCCTTCCAATCTACGTGGTCGTTTCTCTTATATCAAACCTGCTAACGCTTCGTGCAGATACCAACCTACAATCCGCCTTAAGTTCCAACCTCATAGTATGAACTTATTCTTCACTTTATTTATTTGATTTAAGCATTTCGTAAAAAGGAAACAAGGTCAACAACAACAACAAGGTTTTTGTACATATTGTATAAGTTCAGTGACAATGCTTTAATTTATACAACGTTATTTATAATATTTTCGAGTTAATCTGATGTTGAAGCTGGAAAGTGCCCATAGGAACGGAACCTTTCACTCGTACTGGTTGCCTAGCTGAACAGACACTTGTTTTTGAAAACGTATCTTTAATGAAAACTTATTAAACTCATGCTTATAAAGGACTTCTTCCAATCAGGCATCGGGTCAGTGATTCGATCTGTCCGTTTAATTATCTTCTGCGTATTTATCAGTCGCAGTGGATAAGTGCACCCAGCAGACAAAAGCAACTTGCCGAAGATCCTCATTCGTGAGTGCCGTATTTATTGCCGGATGTCGGTGGTCGAGCGGCGCGCGGCGCTCGCTGGTAGCAGGCGCGCTAATGACACTGCAACGATGGCCGTGAGGGCTGCGGTGCACGGTGAGCGGCGTCATTAGCACGCATTGTGCGGCCAGCGCCGGCACTTGGCTTCTGTAGATTGCTGCTTTGTACCGCCGACTTAAGGCGCCGCTACGAAGCATCGCCTGCTACCTACCTCAAGTTACACAATCAATCAACTCAGCCTATCACATAACACCCGGACATCCGTCTTCCGCATCCAGTCTGAACGAACTATGTATTTCAGATCATTGGTCTTTAGCACGAGATGTTCGGATGTAAAGGAACCTATGCTAATAAATGAACTATAATGTTTTTTATTTCATACAAAATTTGTTTAAAATTTCGCATGAGTAACCCTATCCCGCAACTACAAGTTTACGATAGAAGATATTGCGGTCATTTTCTTATCTAAGTGACGGTATTTTGCGACGTAAGTGGGATGAATATCAGATATAATAGAGATTTTTCTTATGGTTAAACCTTTAAATATTTAATGGTTTTAAATGTGGGTTTAATTTTATTGTAATTTTTAATTAAGTTTGTATCTCTAGTGTGTACAGCTAAATGGTTTCAAAAAGATGGTACAACATCTTATTGAAACCATTTAACTGTACACACTAGAGATACAAGGATACTAGGGTACCAATATTTGATTCGGTAACCGTAGTCGCCGGCCGACCTTCACGTACCTCGTCATAGATAGATTGATGATCAAGTGTACGTCATAATTTTCAAAACGTGGGCATGGTGCATCACTATAAATAATCTCAAGCTATCTCTTGTTAACTAGCCACGGCGAAAATCGTAAAAATCATATCAACGAAAATGTTTGATGATGATTTAAACTCATTTTGCTTGCGACACGCTATTTTTTAAAGGACGTCTTTAGTTCGTTTGATTCCCGGGTGCAAAAGGCGTATTTTTAAAAACACTGTGATGCTCTTAAATTCATACAACAAGTACAGAATCATTACGAGATGTTTTCAGAACGGAGGGTTTTCTTACAGTAACTGGAAAATTATGTTTATTTGTTAAAAGTAATATGCAATACTTCAACTTTAAATCAGATTCAAAACGAAATGTTCGTACACAATACAAATATGATATTAATTTACCTTCTATTAAAAATATTATTTATTATAAAAGTACTTATATTACTGTCATTAGAGTGTACAACCAGTTGCCACCAGCTATCAAACAATTAAATGGAAAAATGTTTAAAAGAAAATTAAAGGAATTGTTAATTGAGAATGTTTTCTATAATCTTAATGAATATTTTGGTAAAACGTGATGTAACAATGTTATTTTTTGTGTTGTAATATTTGTGTTACCTAATATTCTGTTATTGGTAGGTTAGACTGTTAGATCCTAAGAAACATGTGTTTTTTTCATAATAAGACCTTTATGTACACAGTTATGCAATAAATATTTCTTTATCTTTATCATTAAAAAAAAAATCCCTTGGGTAAAATTTGCTATTTTCCAGTATAGAGTACTTTCCACCCTGTATAACAACTGTCCAGGATATAATTACGAACATAAGATTTACTTAGAGAAAGCGACATTGCATATTTAAATTTAAATTAATTTCATTTTTAGAGTCTTGCCAGAAGGTAAATTATATATCGTCCTACAAAATAACTGAGTGGACTGAGGGTACACTTCACTGAATTATAGTAAGATAGTCCCATTGCCTATGCTAATGCATAACTATCATGTTTACTCAGCTCTACAACAAACAGTATGTGGAACGGGGTGTCGTCGCAGAGTTATCTGTTAGCTATTGTTACAACGCAAAGGTACTAACTTGACTATATTCCGCGGTCGAGCATTTAATCATCGAGCATAATTAGGATCCGCGAGTCTCGCGATGTCGCAGGGGCGAGGGCGGGCGCGGGGAGAGGCGGTTGTGCCGAACTTCGCTGCTTACCGAACAAACAGAGGCGGCCTGGTTTCTCTACTTTACGAATTTAATTATATCATTGGAGAGAGATAATACCGACTTTCTTGTTAAAATTAATAAGAAGTTGTGAAGGGATGCAAAATAAATGGAATTTGCGTTATTGCGTACCAGCGCCGGTGTTTTATAATAATAATTTGTTTTATAGACGTCTGGAGCGGAGGAGGGCGGGGCGGCGCGCTCATCTGTTTGAGAAGGATTATGAAGCAATTAGCGAGAGGTTATGTTAAATTAATATTCTTTCAGTGGGAATCACACACAGAACATTATTTTGTAGTATTCTCACAGTACAATGGAAAAGACGTCAGTCGTCTCATCACAGCGTGGTACATGAAGATCCACTGGCGGCGCTTCATAATGCAGGTGGACGAACTATGTTGCACCATAGCGCTAAATACAGTTTGTTTGGGTTTGAAATTTTATAACTTAAATAGGTCAAGTAGTGAGAAAAATGACATATTACATACAATTATATTCGGTCAATTGCATTTACATATTCATTCGCCGACTAGCCACATTTTATTCATGTAGGTTAGGTAGACACACATAAGTAATTACACGATAAAGAAAGTAAATTATATGATCAGTTACTTCAAACGATAAAAAAATTACAAAAATAATTATAGCTCGGAAACCACGATGACTACTACTCTCTACTCAGCTACGTAGTATGGATCTAAATCCATCCCATCCCAGCCCTAATGCTACGATATAAACTTGAACACTATTAGTGAGAGAGATAAGATGGCTAGCTATTCGGGGCTTATCAGTGGTGCAGGCTAATAGACGAGCGCCGGCCCGCGGGAGGCCCCCTCCGTCGTCAACGGAACATCGCTCGTTAACAGTAGTTCACGCTCGGGCTGCTGAGCTTTGTTGCGTTTAGTGTATAAGTACTGAATGCTGAGAGTTGCTGCAGTCACAGAACACTTCTCTTGGAACTACGAGTACTCATACAAACAAAAGATAGGTAATGAGTGCACATGTGAGCTGATGCGGCTATGGTTTAAAATGTCCTTTTGTACTTTTAATGTTATATGATATGAGGGTGATGAGCATCAGAACAGAACAAGTCGCAGTATTCGTGTTCATAGTAGTAATAGTCGGCGACGACAGAAATACAGTTGATATGTAACGAAACTAGTTGTTTACAGTTCCTTATTCACTTCAACGTTATGTTGTATGATAATTATTACGTTCACCTACTAGGAAATATGCCAAAAGCGTACGCAATACTCGTAAAACTATCTGGAGAAGATACATAAAGTCAAGAACTTGTATACGCATTCCACGAAATAGCCCGAACGAGTTTATTAGTTGGAGCGGCTTCGGGCCGCCTTATGTTCGCCGGAGCGGATGCAGCGACGTACAGCGCTCAGTAAACACTCTTATAATGCGAGTATATTGTGGCGGGGGCTGTGACGTCACGCGGGACCACAGCCTAGCTCATCTGGTCAAATAACCGCTGGCCGCTCATGTGATGTTCTGATCATGTCGTCCACTCTGTGTACGCAGTGTATTTTGTGTTTCGTTGTGCAATGTACTGAAACTTTCTTTTATTTTACTTTATTTACCTTATTACTTTAGCTTTCAATCGTGATTGGTAACTTGTGTCCTATAGTAATTAGGTATCATTTTCTTAGTTATCTTTTTAAGGTTCCGTGTCACAAAAGGTAAAGACGGATCCCCTGTAGGATCACTCGAGTGTCTGTCGGCTTGCTTGTTTGACCACGTCATTCATAGTATAAGAGAACAATACTTCAACTGCAATTAATCCTCGTAATCACGGTCGGAGCCTTAGGTATGGAGATCAGACTGGCACTCATGAGAATTTTTTTAAGTTTTGACCTGACACATTTTCCTTTTGCTTGTTATTATTGCCATGGTTGTAATCTTATTTCTTAATTCAATACCCAGGGTAATAATATATGTAAAAAAAAAGGTTGCTCAAAAGATTTATGTATCAATATATCATGTTTAATTTAATTTTAAGACTCGTTCGGTTTGTTTTTTATTTTCCTCGCTGATAACACTTGGTTTCCCAACACTGACATTGGCAGAATCGTCGAAACCTCGACGAAGCCATAATTAACAAAATTGAATTGAATTAAAATTTAAATGCCCGTTATTCTTTATTTATTTTATGCTTCGCGGAACTTTTTTTCCTAAAAACCCTGATATTATCAAACACGACAAAAAAGAATTAGCAAAATTGGTCCAGCCAGTCACCAAGGAATTAGGGATTCATTTTTGTATAAATGGATAAGTGTAGAAGATGTCATCACAATTAAATACGTTTACAGCAGCTATGAGTTTGAGTCGTTTTATTATTATGATTTTTTTATACGTGCCAATTTGACCAAGATTCTGAGATGTTTTCTCTGCCATCACAACTGTAGATAGTTCCAATTAGCCAGGCGACGTTTCAAGTATTAGCTCATTTATTGAACATTTGATATTTTTATCCAATTTTTATAATTTTTGATAAGACATGACATAGTAAGTGATGAACTGCGAAGCTCCTTTCTTTTGAAGTCGCTTCTAACCCATGCCGTGGTTTAGCCGTAAGCAGCTGCGTAGTAGCATCGTCACGCTGCGGTGGTGTTCCTCTCGGCCGGAGCACACAGTCGCAATGCGGACATATTTTATTTGTGTTTTTGTGTCCTCGGGAGCGCTGCGAGAGGAAAGTCAATATAATTAATCAAGAGATTAGTCGACAGCGCGGCTGCGATGTTGAGCGCTGTACTGTTTGTGTGTGTGAGAGGGTTCGTAAAACATCTGGAGCAATTGGGTTTTTTGACAAACTAATATAATTGTACCAAAAGTCATATTGTATATAAATTTTTATACCTTTTTAGGTTTTACATTAACTTAGAAGTTGATTCTTTCACAGCATCAAGAGTCTGTACATCTAAATGTATATTTTTAATTACAAATCGATATCTCCACGCGTTGCTGAGAAAAAGGGTCTTGACCGACGGAAGGACGAACAACAAAGTGATCCTATAAGGGTTCCGTTTTTTTCTTTTGAGGTACGGAACCCTAAAAACGGTTAAGAACTGTATAAAGGGTGAGAGAAAGGAGGCAGGGATAACTGTTCGATTGGTAGTTGATCAGTTATCGAACGTCAAGGGTTGAAGATTATTTTAAATTGATGAAATAAATATTATATCGTAGTACAATTATTATTACATTCGATTGCCATCTTGCGACCCTATTGCGGATGGAACAGAATAATATATTTTAATAATCGCAATTAAAAAACAGGGGTTAATCGTAGAGGGGTGAAAATTTAGAGTTGTATGTATTTTTGTATGCAGTATCATAAAAAAAATAAAAATAAAAAAACATCGAAAAAAATAAAAAAAAAGTAGGGGCGGGCCACCCCTATCATTTAGGGGTGTGAAAAATAGACGTCCGATTCAAAAAAGCGTGACAAAAGAATTTTATATATTAGATATAGATGAAGTTGATTATTTAGGATAGCATAAACGAACAGTGTTTATGAATTCGGGTCAATGCTTATATTTCTTCGAAGATAAAAATAGAACAGGCACTACCTAGTTTCAAAAGAAAATTTTATTTAACTAAATCCAACTATCTATACGACAGTTAGCAGGATATTCTTAGATTTAGAGACAAGTCCTAATTTGCAGTGCATATAAGCGACAACACAAAATGCGAGCAACAGGTTTAAACTCATTTTTTTTTTATTTCATAACACGGATAGTTAACTAAGTAAAAAAGTAGCTTTTAAACAAATTTGAGCGCCTGCATTCGTTTCGTTTTCGGTCTCATTATATACGATCATGTTTCGCACTTTCGCAAACAACTCAAGTGGCTCCCGATCCGCCGCAGGAACACTCGGATTTTATTCCTGCTTTACAATATCCTACACAACCGTTCCTATCCTTCTTACTTGCGTGAGCGTTCTTCTTATGTACCTTGCTGTGAAGTCCTTTGCAGATCCCACCTTAAATTTATTCTTAAATTTCAATCACATTCCACAGATTTTTATTTCTTCTCTTTTTCTGTAAGATTATGGAATGCACTACCGCCTAGCATCCGCGACTCTCAATCCGCAATCTTTAAGCAACGCGTCAAAGAGCATTATCTTTCTCTTTAAAGTATTGTCTTTATTAATACGTGTATATACCTAATAGTATGTTTTTATATAATAATATATATATATATATATATATATATTATTATATAAAAACCTAATATTATGTTTTTATATAATAATATATATACATATATATATATATTATTATATAAAAACATAATATTAGGTATATATATATATATCTATTGTTGCTTTTTTCGTAAGAAATAAGCAGTACCTTTGTACCAAATTTTTCTTTTGTGATTGTGTCCTATGCATGTTGTGTGTACATAAATAATAAATAAATAAGTAAATACAGTATAAAAATGGCAAGTAAAAAGTATCCTTACCACAAAACTTATCCATTTTCACACGATGATCCTCACTCGTCCGCATCACATTCCTATATATTATCCTTTTGTATTCCTTTTATGTATTCCTATATATTAGCACTAACTTATTGCGTACACTATAAGACTTACAAGACTGATAGCAAAAACTGCACACCGCAGTGAATATGGAGGACACTTTCTTTTTCTTGGTATTACAATAGACTCTAGATTACAATGGGGAGCTCACATTACATCACTAGCTAAACGGTTAAGTTAGGCTGCATTTGCGGTCCGAAGAATAAGGCAGCTTACCGATGTCCCTACTGCTAAACTAGTTTATTACGCATACTTCCATAGCATTATGTCATATGGAATTCTGCTTTGGGGCTCTGCTGCCGATGCCGATTCTATATTCATTTTGCAAAAACGAGCAATTCGTGCAATCTACTGCATGGGCCCTCGCGAGTCCTTAGGGAGAGATTTAAAGAAATCAATATTCTCACGTTGCCATCTCTTTACATTCTGGAAAATATAATGCACGTACGGAATAATCTACATAATTTTAGTATTAATAGTGATCACCATTGTATAAATACAAGAAGTAAACATAAACTAGTAGTCCCTAGGTTTAGACTAAGTAAAACCAACACCAAATCGTTTCTAGGGAATTCTATTCGTTTTTATAATAAATTGCCGTATGACATTACCAATCTATCTAACAGGAAGTTTAAATCAAGTATTAAATCAATGCTTATAAAGAAAGCCTACTATAAAATTAGTGACTACATAGAGGATAAGCGTGCTTGGAATTAGCATCATCTGCACATGTGGCCTCCCTGGCGGTCTGCCATTCATCTTCTTATTCTTGTCTACATCAATTAGCTTCTCCACAGCCTCTATTCTGGAGGTCTTTTGACATGCCTTGACATTCCTGTTAGGGATTTGATTAGGACTACATAATTAATGTATGTAAATTATTTTATTTCTTCGTGAATTGTATATCAGTTATTTTTCTTTTTTTTTGTGAATGTGTCGACAACGAAATATTAGTAAAATGCATGTATTTCCTCATTTTTTTTCCCCTCTTTTGAGTTAGGTAATATATTGCAATAATCTTATGTTTTTGCTATCTTACGTTGTTATCGCATATTTTAAAAGTAATGTATTTTAAATCATTGTAAATTACCATTTTTAAAAGAGTAACCTATGGAGTTTCTTGCCGGATTCTTCTCCATAGGAATGACATTTTGGAACCGAGCAACTAGATTCATTTAACGTTTTGAAAGTACCTGAAAGGGTCTACTCGAAATAAAAATATTTTGATTTTTGACTTAGGGCTATATTTCACCGGGACACCATGGCGGCGCAACCAGTCGCCGCTACCAACAAAATGTATACAGCTCTATAGAGAGTTACTCACCTGGTGTCCGTTTGGTTGCGCAACCAATTTGGCGGCGCAATCAACTCCGACGCGTGCACAGAATGTTACTGGTCGCGCCGCCACGCTGGTCGCGCCACCACTAATTACCTACTATAGCGCTATATGGTGTCTTACTCACTCGGCCGCCAGTAGGGTTGCCAGTGACGCCGCCACCTCATTGCATGCAACACGTGTGCACTGTTATGTTTTGTTTTTTAACTGCTTATTTTAATATTTTAGTTGTTTGTTAATTACATACGATGGATAATTTCGATACAGAAGGGTTTATTATCGAAATCCAAAGTAGACCATCAATTTGGGATAATTCCTCATCAGATTATTCCACAGCGATCGACTAAATAAGGATGAACCCACCACTGTTTCTTTTTCTCTTGAACTCTCTTTTCCTACGTACATACAGCAGTAGGCTATATCTTCGAGGTTCATTTTGATACTGTCAGTGTGGTGTGGCAACTCTGGTGTCTGGATGGTGTGACCAATATGTTAGGCACGGTATTCAGCTCACGTCAGTGCAGTCTGCGGCAATAACATCCTATACTAGTACTTAAGACGCAAGTACGTTTTAAGAAGTAAAACCAATAAAACTGAAATATTACATAACATTTTAGGGTTTGTAGTCTGTCCCGTTGATTGTGTTGTGAGCTGGACAAGGCTACTTCTTACCGTACCAACAAGCATATAAGCGTCTTTGAATAGTACTTACTTTATGTAGGTGCTACACAGACAGATCTATTTCAATCCAAGAGGCAATGCGAACATGTCGTAATGCGCAGGCTCGTTTGTGATGTTTTCATGACGATCTCTAACAGCTCGTGATTTAAATAAGAAAAGTCCTATTTACTTCAGCTAAATGAAATTATTGTCTTTGATTGTGCGTTTTACTAAAAAGTAAAACAAAGATATATTTTATTATAATATATGTATATAGTATATAATATAGATGTACTATTTTATATAGCAACACCTTTGTAAACCTATATTCGCAAATAAACAATAATATGAATTTGAATTTAATATAACAGATTCTAAAGTAAGTAAAATATTTTAGCTTATATCACGAGATGATAGATATTATAGCACAGATTACTAAATAGTATTATAGTATGTTATTAGCAATTTACATGATAAAACATTCACACTTTTTTACCAATATAACTCAAAATATTGATCATGAGTAAATAACTCAACTCAGTACATTAATTGATAAGATTATAATTAACTTCATGATAAATTTAATAAAAGTAAAATCAGTATAACTTCTACACATTTGGCGACATTTTAAAGCATTCGTATAATAAATACATCTTACATATTATATACATTTTAATTTTACCTTATTTAACACACTCGTAACCGATCGGCTCGAGCAAGCGATAGCAAGATAAAAGCTACACCGCTACTACACTTGTTACTTTATTATTTTGTATCTTGTCTTAGCTTCGTGTTTGTCTACGTCACTTGGTGTGTCCATTGGAAACTAGCGCTGGCTTGTGATTTGAATTTAAAAGTGTTATTAAAGTCCGAGCGTAACGTGAATCGCAACATGAGAGCGTCGCTCGGGGGTCGCCGGCTCTTCCCTGTGATGTAGGAAAACAGTCGGTAACACTTGACCGCTTAATTTTGTTAGATTTTGCGAATAATGACCGGATCGGAAGCACATGGCTTCGCACCCAGGCAAGTAAAAATTTGACTTTTCTTTAGTAATTAATGTATTAAAAAGACATCAATAATAATAATACCAGCCTATATACGTCCCACTGCTGGGCACAGGCCTCTTCCCATATAAAGAAGGGATGAGCATTGATCATAGATTAAAAAGACATAGTGAGGAAAATAGATTTTTTTAAATGGCTCATACTGGGAAGTTCAGAAGGACTTAGCTAAGAGCCATGAATCATTAAACAGAGGTATTTACATTTATGCAGGTATTAAATATATATTGGTACAGTAGTTATAGTAGGTACGCCTTTTTGTCGTAGACGCGTACAAATATAGGTATGAAAAGAATATTTTAAATTGTTATCAACAATAAACATTAAAATATAATAATGCAATAAACTTTAATGTATCTTTGATAAAAATAATGTGAAAAAAATTTATAAAATACAGAATTAGAATTGAAAACAATAACAAATAAAGCTAAGTAGGAATTTATATAAACTTATTATTAATAAAATCTTCATCGTTCAATTTAAAAAAAGTAGAGGATTCTTACATTTTGATACCGGTAAATTTTTTACATTGTCTGGTATCTTATTATTAAATAGAGTTTTGGGGCAATGCTGAAGAAACTTTGTTTTAAATAAAGATGTTTTACATTTTAGGTGACACAATTGTTGGTTTTTTATAAACATAGCAGTCTCAAAAATGTACATTGACGGTAATGTCAATATTTTCAAAGATTTTAAATGAGGTTCGCAGCTATCCGATGTTTTTAAGTTACACATGGATCGGTTGCATCGCTTTTGCATTCTAAAAACAAGCTCTCGTTCAGTGCACTGTCCCCAATAAATAACACCAAATCTAAGAATTGATCCAACTTACCCATGATAAGCCGATAAAAGCATGGCACGGAGAGTGAGCTGGCCGACGTAGGCTCGGCCGTCAGCGACATCAGTATGCCGCGGGCGTCCGGGCGCGTGTGTATAATAAGCTGGCAGCGGCCGGCAGCGCGCGCCTCACATAGTGATGAGCAAGCGCCGCGCCCGCGCTCCCATTTTCCTGAATAGGTACAATTTCATGCTTAGTAAAGTTTGCAAAATATTTAAAAACTTAGCTTACTTTTATTTACATAACTTAGCTTTGACAAGCAAAAAATATATTTGATTGAGCTGAGCGGTGTCGCGATAAGTGGTTAAAGGTTGATTCCGCCATTTCGTGCAAAAACCAATTCCACCCTAATTTTAATTTAACCATTAAGTTTTGTTTTTATCTTAAATATAATTTTAATAATGGGTTTATACATAAAATCTTTAAAAGTTGCATATTTAATATTGCAAATTGATTGCTTAGTTATCGAATGAAAAAAACAAAACTGCCTCAAAAATCATTCCTCTCCGTTTCCAGATAGGGTCCTCACCAGGTTTTTTAACATTTATTAGTCTGCGTTTCGATTTATGACTTTCATTTATGTGTCATTTTAAACTCAAACTCTTAGCTTTTTAACTAATTATTTTAATTATATACTAAATTGTATATTAATACAAGAAAAGTTAACTTTTAAAATTGTCACGGAAAAACTTTCATCGCCATCCGTATCCAGAAACTTTTTAATTTCATCAATACCTACTAGTAACATCCCAAATTTAGTTCAGGTTCCCACGTGTTTCTACGGGTCTGTCCGACGTGTCAACCGATTGAGGTGGACGTACGCCTATCGCTAGCAAAATTATTTACGTTATTCGTTTTGTTGTGAGTGCTTTGTCCAGAAATCTTTTCATTACATTCCTGGGATTTCGCAAGGTATTGTGACAAATAGATTATTATATTTACCTAATATGGTAACCTCTACAAATCATAGTGATCCAATTTTATTATCAAGTTTGTAATAAATTCATTAGTTAAATTATTTAAGAAAATGTTTAAATTTTTCATTCATCTCCATCTCATTACCACCCGCTCCTTCCAATTTTTTGCGGGAAGGTAATGAACTGTTTTGGGAGGTAATGAAGTGTTGGTTGTTTAGTTATTAATTGAAAACGAACTATTTTATTAAAGCATAATATAAAATTGGTAGTACGTAAATTTGGAACTGCAAAATATTATGAATCTGCAAATCAGAGAAAATATTGATAAAAGACTCAGAAAATAATGTTAATCCAGAACCTTCTGGATCAGATCTATTAATGCTTGCAGAGGCTGGTCCAAGCAGAAGCAATCAAAATATATCTGTACGATTATTGAAGTCCAATAAACAATTGAGGCGTACTTATACGTTATAATCATATCAAGATTATAAAGAGATTAAATGATAGAATTCGTAAAACAGAAAGAGAAAAGGATGTATTACGCAAACGACGTAATATAACTTAAAATTTTATTATGTGACACTATCGTAAAAAAAATTGATGAAGTAGGTATTAATAGAGATTCAACCAGAAAAGAAGCAAGCAATTATAACGCAAAATCTGCAAGACAGCTATGACTAAAAAAGACAAAATTAACTTTGTAGCTACAGTTATTTTAAAGATGACACACGTCTGAGAAAATATAAGCTACTTCACAAATTACTATTTTATCGAAGGCAGAAAAACATTGCAATTGACGAAAAACATATATTGATAGATCAAATCCAGTATTTTTTTGACTTGAATCATTACCATCGCGTGCAAGTTCATTGCCATCCAGTTGTAAAATTTTAATTGTCATTTTCTCCGTATCTAAATAAGATCCAAAGGTGCCTTCCTTTTTTTTATGAATCTGAGGATTTTCTTAGTTGGATTATTAAATAAAAAAAACCTAAAATCTATATATTTTACTCTTCCGCGGAACTTCGTTTTTTGCACGAAACGGCGGAATCAACCTAAAACAACTTATAATTGTATTACATTAATATATTTGATTATAGTATCTTTGCAAGTAAGTACTCTAAAAAATATATAGAGGTATTCAATAAATTTACATATTTATAGCAACGACCGCTACGCCTCGTAGCACTACACCCCGTAGCAATTCTTGTCGTAGCGCTATGAAGTAGGTTATTTGATCCAAAAGTAGATTCTTAACTAATTTGAAAATGATATTTATTTTTTAAAGATTACTAGCAATGTGAGGCGCAAATTACTAGTATTCTTGTTAACCCCTTGTGCTAAGCTAAGGTTCTTGTGTTACGAGTGGGTTCACGTCGGTAGTGTAATGGTTGGGAGTCCAACCCGTAACCAAATAATCGCAAGTCCGATGCACCGGATAGACTAGAAGAACCGACGAGAAACTCCATAGGTTACGGACAACCAGATATCGTCGAATTATTACTGATGGCGCACATGGCAAGGCCCGGCCTGGTCCAGGCTGCGTCTGTAAACTAGAAACTGTTGAATTATTTAGTGAAACGCTTTCAGGAAAACACATTTTGCATAATCTATTCAAAGGTTCTTCTCCATAGGAATGACACCTTGGAACCGAGCAACTAGCGTCATTAACGTTTTGAAAGTACCTGTAAAGGTCTACTCGAAATAAAAATATTTTGATTTTGATTTTTGATTTTGGTTAGTGCGTCGTTGTATTGATTATTAATTTGAACTCCGAGTTCATATACTGTCAGTAGATGGCAATAATCAGTTTTTTTATTTGTTAGGCGTCCATTCCAAACACCGTGGACGCTGTATCCGATTTGCTTCTAACTTAGCCTGAGTCCAGTTGCGTAAAATAATACGTAAAGGAATACACGCCCTGTAGCTGCCGGACATAAGACCATTCAGTACTTTCTTCAGGCGGCCAAAGAAACGTGTCTGTAATAATCTTTTCATGTCAGCAATGTTGATGCTTAATGCCTCTGACATTGTATTTGTATGTTATTCTTGTTTTTGTAGGTCTCCGTTGCAGAGAGTAAGCTAAGGTTTATAGAATCTGAGAGCTGTATGCGCTGGGATTCCACAATTCGACCTCACTTTACATGCATGACCGCGCATTTTTTCAATAGCAAATTCTACTCTGATGGAACTATTGAATCTTTCATTGATCTTTAATAACTTCGTAAGTTGCAATTTGTTGTTAGAAAATAGAGATCATTTAGTGTAACAGGTTTCGCTGCCATTCATCAAAAAGTAGCCGAGCTTTGAATTTTCAAGCAAAGTCCTTAGAGGGTCTAAGGCCTAACAGAACCATAGGGGACTTTTCTGCGCTCAATCCTAATTGGTTCACCACTCTGTTGGATATACCGACAACCGGGATTATTAAGCACCGTACTCCACTGCCACATACATCGCACCAAGGAAAGTCGTAAAGTTGTATGTTTATACAACTCCAACATCCTTTTAGAGAGCAAGAATAAATAAACACATTGAGAGTGATTCTATCATATCTGCTTCTCGTGGCTCTTGACGGTCATGAGACATGTATATGGCACTTTATAGGAGTACTTATAATTCAACAAATCAGTTGGCATGATGATCATACCAATAAGAAGAAGCTCCTTAGTAACACGGGATCCATTTTGAAATGCAGAAATGATGTAAAGAGTATTATATTGGTAGTCAGGTGATCGGCCTGTAATCTTTCTGTAGGTTTATTACATGACGTTTTATTCGGGCTAAACAACAAACTTAAAAAAAAGGATATCTCTCTTCACAAAACCATCAAACAAAATATAACAATAATAGTTGGTCACGTACCAATTGAGTAAATAAGGTAAAGCTTACAAGTGGTTTTTGGACGGGAATTTTACTTTAAGGGTTATTTATGTTTATTTTGAACATATAACCTCCTCCTATTAGGAAGTCGGATAATTAACCTTGATCTTTGTACGAATGCCTTTGTTCCTGCCAACAATTGACCACAATAGATTTGTAGGTATATAATATTTGACATCCTCTCCAAAAGCCCTATTACACCATACCTTGTACGGTATATTTCATTTATGAAAGTAAGGATGCGGTAAGTAGTTAAGGATGGGGGTCAACTCTTGTCTTCCTTGTTAGTGGTCAGTCATCGACTACCAGTATAAACAAAGTAATATTGCCTGTTACGATAGTTCTGCTGTAATCCTATGAGGAGTTTGGTTCCATAGCTCCAAAGATCATTATAAGGTCAAGAAAAAAAATTGAGAGGACCACACTCACACACACACACACATACGCACACTCACAAACTTTCGCATTTATAATATAAGTGTGATAATGATGATGTAGAGATGACGCCGCTGGACTGCTATAGTTTTAACCGCCGTCGCTGTTCCGTTTATATGCTGTTTTGTATTATCTGTAAAAATACATTTGAGTAGTAATATACGAAAATAATTATAAGTTACTCGGACAGCTTTCGTGAAAGAAGCTCGCTCCATAGGCATGAAAAGCGCAGCATTCAATCAAGCTGTTCTATATTATCAGCTTCTATTAATACCCTAACATTGATGAATACGTCCCAATATACTGTCCCTGTGACAGAGCATGTTATTGAATGTCGCTTCTTATCGCAACACCGAGCAGGTGTAGGGGAAGTGTGCTGCGGGGCGCGGGGGGCGGGTAATGTGCTGCGGAGGATGGCGCGGCGCGGCTGAGGCGGCGGTGTCGTAAAAATGCGGTAATTTGTACGTTATCGTGGAGCGCCTGTGAACGAATGGCGCCCGAGATAAGTGCTGCAGATAACCGCACACGTACGACACTTTACTCACTTCTTATAATACACCGATGTAACTCACCGTTTGAGGTATCTTATCTGCTATTATAATACAACTTTAACTATTCATTTTATCGTACGTGAAACTGTATCATCATACACACGTATTTTTAGTCATTTGAAAGGCTGTACCCTAATGTATACCTAGCTTCCGCGGTAGCCTAGGGTTCTTTAATCTTAGATATAAAAAGTGTAAAAGTATAGTCCCTAACTGCAAAAACCAACGACGAATACAACTTGGAAATGGCTTTGTGGATGCTGACTGGGCATCTTGTTCAATAGACAGGAAATCTTATACAGGCTTTATTTTTAAATTGTCTGGAAGTGCAATATCATATGAATGTAGGAAACAAAAGACTGTTGCGTTGTCTAGCACTGAGGCAGAGTATATGGCACTCTCCGAGGCATGTAAAGAAGCTGTGTATTTAAGAAATTTAATTTTTGAAATAAATGGAGGCCAAATTGATAATTTACCTGTTGATTTGTTGAGTGATAACCAGAGTTCACAGAAATTAGCATATAATCCTTTATTTCATAGAAGAACAAAACATATAGATGTTAGGCATCATTTTATCAGAGAATGTGTTGTTAAAGAGTTGGTCAACATATCTTATTTACCTACAGCTGAGATGCCAGCTGACATACTTACTAAGAGTCTCTGTAGTGCCAAACATTATAAATTTATTAAGATGTTAGGGCTGTCAAAAATTGTTTAATTTGATTTTCTTTTATTGTTATGTGTAAGCTTCTGTGTGGACATTATTTTGTTAAGTGGTGGTGTAAAAAATATTGTATATTTTCTCTATGGGACCAAAATATTGTCTATGTATAACTAGCACTATGGAATAAAGCGTCAGTACATTACGAATATTATACACGAGTTTTATTAACTTTTTAGTTCCTTTTTGCGCAGCAGTCGAGTTTCTTATTTTTCAATTATGATTTGTTTCATACACTTGAGAATGACAAACTCAAATTAAAATCTTAAACTATTGAATGGACCCATCAAGGGGAATACCCCTCTTGGCTATAAAACAATACATACAAACAGCACATCTCAAATCAATGTTAAGTTCTGGTTAATTAAATAAATATGGGGTCAGCCATGATTATGATTATTATAAATCGTAAATTTAGTTCCGCCGAGCGTATCAAGGCCACCCATGAACGACATACACGCAAGTCTGAAATAGTTGGTTAGTAAGTATTTTACTGACACCTTAAACGATATTGGTCGTATAAATCTTATTTACGTATGATATAAAATTATAAATTCAATTAATAATAAAGGAGTAAGTATTATTTCTAAAGTCTGCAGCCGTTAATTTTATGTTTTTTTTAAGTAAAACTTCTTTAGGCGCGACTAGGAGGTAACTGGAGGACAATGCAACGGTCGGACAGTGCAAGTCCGTTACGGCAATATGGCGTCACGTTTCTGTACCATCCGGTTTTCAAATATTTTTGATTTTGTCAATAGATAGTTTATAAACAAATAAATCAAAAATTTTCAAAAAAATATAATAGTAAAAAGTATTAAATTGATAATAATTGAATAATAATAAAAATTATACAATAGAATTAATTATGTATAAATATTTAATTATACATACAAGTAACTAAGGTCTTTTCAGTATACGTTGTATATACAGCTTATAGCAGGCTGGCGCAATTCGGAACAAAATTTTTTGTATGGACTTTACGCGGCAAATAATGGCGGATATAGAACGGCTATCACACTCCCTCAGTGCTGTTTCTCTTTCTAACAATACTTCCGTCAAGGGTCAGCCAGCTATGTTGTCTGTCAAAGCAAATATAATGTATACCTCTTAGTGTTTAGTAAATTTTAGTTTTAGTAGTGTAATTTCTTATAAAAGTAGTGATTGGTAGTGGTTGATCAGAGGTGTAGTATTAGAGTGTGTATATTATTCATCAACATGCCACTGAAAAGACGATTCATTACGTTTGAGATTTGTGGGAATCGGGCAAGGCGTTCGAGTAAAGAAAAAGGATTTTTTTTATATAATGTATTGATTTTTAACTTAATTGCCATCTCAAGTTTTACTTCAATCGCGTGTAAACGTTACACGCACTCTTTTTTGTAGTTTTCTGTATAGTTTCCTATAAAATGTAGTAAGTGCATGCTTATGTAAAATGAATAAATTCCTAATGAAACAAAATTTTAATTCTAAGGGATCATTAAAATTAAATAATCTGAAGCCAAATAAAAAGTTAATTTTAACTATCTCGATATCGGCCGGTCCAGTCGCGGTCGGTCCTCGAATCGCCTTTACGTCTTTTGTATCACATTTTATTTCCTCTCGTTAAATTTCGTATATTTCTCACTGCAGCTTGGGTGCTTATTTCAATTATTAAATAAGCACCCATAAACAGCAAACATAATTTATATTTAATTAAGGTGTTCCTGGCACTAAAATTGTCATAGTAGGTCAGGTAGCAATCAAACTTTAAGGCAAACAAAATACACAGAGAGACCCAGAAAGAAGGGAAGGTCGGATCACGGACAGTTTGGACACGACCTTGAAGAAAGGATGGTTTCTTAGCGGTGGAAACTTATTTTGCTATCTGAAGACTAAAAGTACCGCTGTGCCCATGGAGCATATTTACATATACTTACTGAAAAATCATTACGAAGAAGCTTCCAAAACGTTTTCGATCCCTTAAAAAATGTGGGACATCAGGACAGTTATAGCCTCTCAATAGGCAGCACTCCACGTTCATAAACTATGATCTAAGCGGTTTTTAGAGAGTGCACCAGTAATTAAACCGTAGAACAGATATAATAATGAATTGTATTACGAAGATAATTCTAGGTCAATATTTCAGGGAGTTGAATAGTTTACCTAAATGACTAAGCGCTCATTGGTTGGAAAGAAATTGCTTGATTATAAAGCCGTAAAGTACTTAGTTATACACATTCTAATTATTTCTCATCTTGCTTTCGGAACAGTCTATGTGAAGTACTATTCTGAACTTGACTTACTGAATAATTGACGCTAAGTTAAAGGAATGAGTGACTGATGTCCAGAGTTCTGGGAGGCATTTGATAAAATATTACCTATTGGGTGTGCGAACAAACGATTTGATATAAATATAAATGTAGAAGGTGATTTTAAAAATCATATACAAGTAGGAAGACGAACGAGAGTTATGAGTTCATGGGACCATCTCCCATTAACTCGCTCTAACTCACATTGGATCTAGAAAATCTAGAACGAAGATCGTTGCACCAAGCTGCTGCACCATTTGTTCTAGATGTAGACGACGCCTGATTCTCAAAAAAATATGATCACCTTTAAAAGTGGCTTACATGCGACGCCGATAAATTATTTCTTACAAAGGTAAAGTAATCTAGTCTGCGTCAAAAAATGAATCTTTTTAAAACTACACCTAACAAACGCACAGAGACTCCTAGTTTAAGATGTTAACATAAATAAAATGGATTATGCTATGTAAGAGTGATTGTGCCAAATATATGAAAGTAATAATGGCAGATACAATTATAGAATTATGTGTAAAAATGGACGCAGCTGATCTGTGAATGATAGCCGAATCATCCGAGTGTACTCGGACACTCAGAAGGCTTATGGCCGAATACTAAAACGACAATCAGTTTGACGCCACCGTTAAGTCTCATGCTGTCTCTGTCACTTTAAGGCGTAGACATTTAAGAACATCTTTAAGTTAATGACAGAGAGTAGAAATGGTACTTTGTTTTATAGAACTTGAGGTACCATCGTTGTCTCTGATTCCATAACACAAGTGCTTTAGCTACTTACATTGGATTTGGAGCAATGTATGTGATGTAGTCCACATTATTATTACATTATAACTTGCGAAAACATTAGGCACATTACTCACTGCCGTTAAACTTCGAAATCGGTTTTGACAAAGCTGTAAATAGGTAGTATCGTATTCGTTAAATACATGTGTTCGTATTCATGCAAACATTTCGTTTATACTGTACCCCTACTGCTCCTCTGCATTCCACATCCAGTGCGACAATTTATATTGTCTCCAAGTAAAAAAACCTACATTTGAACAACATGACATTTCGCAAAACAACGTAATTGACCTCGTCACACGTTAATTGTAAACATTACATACGGTTTAATACTGTACATCAGGTAAGGAACTCACCTCGCTCAAGTGACCGTTTCAGTAACTTTCGACTACATCTCGTATTTCGCTTGTTTAAGTTTGTTGAGCGCGTCCGCGTTTAGCTAAATAAAATGTTTCCGAGCGACTGTTTGAGCCGACCCCCCCTCGCCCCTTTACCTCTCGGTACCATTTCTAAGGAGAGCCAACCTCCTCCCTCACCAACGTTTCACTAACAACACAAACTTGTGTAACTTAGCTAGTTCACTGTAAGTACCAACTAGACTTAGGTTTGACGCAATACTGAAGTTTAGCTTATTTCCAAATTTCAGCGAATATACCTATGCATATTTAAAAAAAAGCATGGCTAAAAGTAAATGTCACCATAGTTCAAAGTGAGTGCTGCAGGCTCGCGCCGCTGCCGTCTTGGGTTATAATATCTCACCGCAGCCCTCGGCGCGCATTAATATGTAAAGACCTCGAGCTCGCGGTAAATAAATAAAACAGAAGGCCGTAAGTGAAAGCCGCAGGTCTTAGTCTTAAGCAGCTTTAATAATACAGAACCACCGCTCGCTTTAACATTAAGCGCTATTTGTGCTGCCGCCCGCTGCGCTCAACCTGCTCCTCTCTGTGAAAACATGTGAGGCTCTCACAGCTTAGTCTATGCGTGAAATTTCTCATTTCGCCGGTTCTCGTCACAATAAAGGTAGTATACAAAAGTATGAAATAGGGAATGCGGAGTAATAAAATCCCTTACTTTATCCATATATTAATACGTGATGAACTTTGGACCCCTTTTTACAAAAATTGCGCGGATGCAGGAGCATAAAATTTGGCACACTTATAGTTTATGTGTAGGAAAGGTGCAGAACGCTAATATTTTTCATTAATAATGCTTATAAAGTACATTAAATCAATAAATAAAACATTACCCACACTAATCACTAATCAGCCCTTAGACGCGGCGATACTAAGTCTAACGTGTGCACCTAGAGGGTCTCATTTAACGATTTCAATACATTAACAGTACATAGGTCAAATGAAACTAAATAAATCCCAAAAAGACCTATCCCTTCGTTCCTTCTATCAAAGTAATAAGCTGTCGACGCTAATAATACCTTACACATATTATTTATCTCCGTCCTAGAGATTTGCGACCAGAAATTCATTACTGAGCCCACTATTGCTTTCAGAAAGTACGAATATTTAGCCGTTGATGGTGTCACTGAATCCATTGACAATATCAAGATGGCGAAACAATACAGAGTTCATTCAAGAGGATATTGTGTGGATTGGCTCTCGTCTTCCAAGAGCCACCTTCGAGTGTGCTCGTGGCTTGCGGCCCAGTTCTACCCGCTCTCCGCCCCACGACCCGCCGCGCCGGGGTCCTTGCAGGACAGTTTATTTTGTATTTTGATCTCTAGCGGTGCTATAATATAAATGTGCGCAGAGGGCCATTTCTCTATAACTATTATATAATAGTTTGTTATCTCTGTCTACCTACACCTATCAGTGTTCCATGCTAGTGATCGAATTTACTCTGCACTTGAGATACTCTATCTACATACATATGTACCTCGGCACCTGCCGCTTGACTTAGTCAATATGAGGATTAAGAATTTTATAAAGAAAATTAGATAAGTGACGGTTTGATGGGAGACCGTCGGTAACCAGTCTTTACTTAATTGTTTGCCAGCCGCCGGGTATTGAGAGATGAGTGTAATAAAGAGGGGATTGCCCACATATTACCGACAGACACTTCCATTAAGACGCGAGATTCAACCTTTTGCGATAAAAACATTTCTCACATTTTGATTTTACACGATCGAGAATGGACCCATATCGGCTCTTATCATCAGTATGGACTATCATCGCAAACAATCGATGCAACAAAGGATTGTTTATGTTTCATCTATTTAAGCGTAAATCGTGAATAACAGCTACCTGTAATACTATAAATTTAGAAAAGCATAGGTCGGTTCGGTAAGCAAAGTACATTCATACTTGTAAAAAAACTAACATGTATATTACAAAAAAAAAATTGACAATTGTATTTATGCGTACAAATAAATGTAACTTGATCAATTCAATAGTGATTTCCATTTACCTCCTTCTCTATATCCATGCAAAATATCTATCAAACAAATAAAATGAAACCATTCCATCAGTATTTTCTTATGACGTTGTCACGTTCAACTATCGTCAGTAAACCGACTTTACGGACAATCGATTTTTTTTGTTTGAAAGGCTATGCTCCTGAGGTGGTTTCCATTGTCACCAAGTCAGGAATTGATGATAGGATCCCAGAGAAATCGAGGGCAAACCTCAATTTTTATAGGCAACTTTGAGGTGTTTCAAGTTTTTTTAAAAGCTATCCAAGTATCCACGACTAGGTTTCGTCGTTGATGAACTGGCGATGGAAGGTACAACTCCTTAACGTATAGGAGTTGGAAGATAATTCTTTGATAAAATATTATGGGGACGAATGAAGAGTTGTATTCTTTGGGGTTATTCAGGTGCTGAAGGATGGTAAAACTCCTTAAGTGTCAATACTCAAAAGTAAATTACATCCGTCTACAAATGGTGCTACATAATTAATAATTACTCAAGTTATATGAAGTAGTTCAACTTACTAAGATTAATTGAACTAAAAATTTAAAAATAAACAAAATTTTTAACAAAAGCAAATCCCCGACCTCAAGAACCCTGTCGCCACTTAAAAGCGAAAAATAAACAGATTTCATAACTTACCTTATATATCTGTTCAATCGTTTAGTTATCAACTGTTTGTTTGAAGTCGGTGCCCGTGCCAATTGAAGTCGGTATCGAATACCTTTTTTGGTTTGGCACTGACTTCAAACAGATCAGTTGGCAACTTACTTTGACAATAAACGAACCTTATCGAATAGGTACAATACCATATTGTTTAGTATTTTAACACATCATCGTTTTAGCGATATTATATAACCACAATGAGTACTCCTGACACTGTTCATACGAAATGCTGCTTAAGTATTCACTTAGTACTTGTTCAACAAATCAACTCAGCCTATCGCGCTGCACTGCTGGACATAGGCTTCTCCCAAGATGCGCCACAACACTCGATCTTCCACCTTCCGCATCCAGTCCAACCCACCTTTTTGGGTCCATCTGGCTTGGTGGCGTCCTACTCAACGTTTGCCGATTCGCGGTCTCCATTAAAGGACTCGTCTGCTACAACGGCTATCAGTACATCCACAGACATGACCAGCCCACTGTCTTCTTGAAAAGTAAAGAATTGTGCGTGCGTCAATGTACAAAAATCGATGCAGCGTGTGAGAGTTAGGTAGGCAATCTTGTGAGTGCCTACTCTGCAGTTTGGTATAATATAAAGTTTTGTTTTGAATTTTATGCGCAATTTTCTTTTAGGAGTTCTATGAACAGAACTCTACGTTAAAGTAAACTTGTCTCTAACGTGATTAGTTATGAAGGCTTCCGAACCCAAATGTCATAAATTTATTCCTATTACAAAAACTCCGCTGTTCGTCTGTTCATTTTACCTAAAACATGCGATATATTTTCACCAATAGAAGCAAGTATTTAGAACTCGGACAGCATCTTTCATTACGGTAGATTGACTAACAAATAGAAAAAGCATTACTTATGATCGAGAGGCGTTGCGTCACGTCACGAGTCACGCAGCGCGCGCCCGCAGCAGCCACCACAGAACGCACTCCACGCCGCATCTGGGTCAGGGCCGGGTCGCGAGATACAACCCTCCCCCGCCGCATCCCGCACCGCCATGGGGAAGGGGGTGCGTCGCGACACTCCCGGAAAGCACAGAAAATGACCCACAGCCAGCTATCCTACTTACCTTAGCCTTGAATTACATCGATAAAGCGATGAATGAAATACGCAAACAATTCCAACCCCCTGGAAGTGATTCCATGATCTAACAAATTAATGAAGATATCAGGTTCGAAGAGGCATGCAAGCCGTATAATATTATACTAGTACTTGTAAATTATTAACAGGCCGAGTGATAACAGCCTACTGAAAGGTCAATGTTATAGAAACTTCAGAGACGAAATTTTTAGGTGGTCGTCGAAATACAAGCATGATTTTGATGGCGCTGTCTTTTTGATAATGTTGCGACTACCTCAATCGACTTCTCAGGTGAATAAAATCAATAAAATATTATTTTTATATGATTAAAAACGTTAATGTGGATTTACGGTGTGATCACTGAGACAAACGACTGGTGACTACAGCAACAGATTGTACCTACACCAAGCACGTCATTAATTTATTCCTACTAACGTATCCATATCGATTTAAACTTTAGACTGGCCTGTTAGTTTAGTGGTAAGTGACCCTGACTGCTAAGCCGGAGATCGTGGATTCGATTCTCACCCAGGACAAATCTTTTCACTTATTGTTCTGTGTCTGAGTGTTATTTATCTATTGTATGTATTTATTTAGAAATATATAAGTATGTTTATGAGTTGTCTAGTTGCCATATTACAGGCTCTGCCTAGTTTGAGAACAGATGGCCGTGTGAGAGCTTGTCAAAAAAAGCGAAACCACGACGTGTACATTATTGAAAATATATTATCGCTGAAATATTAGAAGGTACTGGAGTTAAATAATTATAAAGTGTTTTGGAATCATTGTATGTTGTAGCAGCTTCCAGTCACACCGACGTTTTCGTCTGGTTTAAGTTCGTGGGAGAGCCAGGGGTATAATACACATCTCTCATACACATCTATATATATAAAAATGAAACCCGTTTTCCGTTGTCACGACATAGCATGAAAACGGCTTGACCGATTTGTCTGATTTTGATCTTGAAATGTTTGTGGAAGTCCAGGGAAGGTTTAAAAGGTGTAAAACATAAATAATAAGTAAAAAAAAAAACTGTTCCTAAGCTCGGGAATTACCTTAATTAATTTACTTTTGACAGAACGAAGTCTGTCCGGGCAGCTAGTATAGCATAAATATATACTTCTCATACAGATGTCGTGGGGGAGATGTCCGGGTGCAGTGCTGTTCATAAAAGTGGTGCTTAGCTGCTGTTGTCTAATGTAATAATAAAACAATGAAGTAACTAATTTCTCGGCTACCGTACAATGAATTATTAGTATTATACAATTATCTAGTAGGAACGCGGATCTTGTTACTTTATGTTACAAGTTTAGTTAAAAAATCTTATTTAATTTGTGTACCTACCTACCTGGAATGAATATCTAGATTAGGATCTAGGAGGTAGACTCCCATAGACCTAATTGATAACAAGATAAAAATAGTGAATTATGAAAACTTTATTTAAAGTAACAAGTTTACCGCTACTTCTTTCTGAAACACAAAATTTTACCTCTGTTAGGCAAAGTTTGGCCAGTAATTAAAAAGTTTAGTGAGTGCTCGTGGCGCGTACTCGTGCTGTCGTGAGTCAAACGTAGATTCGGCGTCGCTGAACGTAAAAAAGTTTGTGTACGGTGGAGGCGTGGCGGTGCGCGGCGGCGAGCCGCGGCGCGCGTATGCCGAGCGCGGCGCGCCCAGTGCGGCGGCGCGAGGGCCGGGGGTGCGGGCCGCGGGGGCTGGGGGCGAGGGGCGAGGGCCGGCCGCGGCAGTCGCCGGCGCGCCCCATCCCGAGCCACTCGCAGTGCTGGCCCGCCGCGCGCCTCCGCTGACCGCGCTCCGCTCAGCACCGCCAGCCGCTCGACACCCACCATGCCCGCCGTCGGTGACAACGCCGCGTGAGACAGATACAAAATTCGCGATACTGTGCCATTATAATGAATTAACATTTGGACAAGCACCTAAAAACTTTCTTTGAGGATTGCCTGCGTTACGATCTGGTAAATGTAATCAAATGTTTTTGTGACGTTCGTGGTTGCACTTAGCCTGACACTCCGCGAGAGCTGGTCCTGCGGGCATGAGTGTGCATCGTCGGTTGTCGCATTACGACAGCGAGCCACATCATCACGACTAATGTATAACGGATTCAATGAACATAGTGTTTAATCTAAGAATTCTGGGTCTCCAATAATGTCGCGATCGTCGAGAGACATTCGGCCGCGAGAAGCCTAATAATACCTTCTGATAACCAGATCACCAAGCTCATAGTATACTCATGGTTATCAATAAACTAATGATAGTTTATTGATAACCAGAACACAGGTTTAAGGATGGTCACAGTTGATCCCGGCGGAGTTCTTCAGAGAGAATTACTGGTTCAATATGATCACCGCGCCCTGTTCCCTAAGAGTACGATATATGTAGATCACAAGTGGCAGCATGAGGATGAGCTGCGGGTCACAGATGTCAATATCTGAGGGCACGGAGCGCCGCGCGGCCACAGCGGCCGGAAAGGCTCCGCGGGCCTCCGCCTCGCTCGGGTGGCAAGCTCGCGGCTTTTTGGAAATATTTTTTTAATCTTTTTATTATAATTACAAGATGAACATATTTCATAAATATCCGAGAATGTCGCTGGCGCTTAACAATTATTTATCAGTCCAAGAGGACGAATAAATAACAAAATTCTGTTACATATTAAAAATAATTTTAATTTTATAAAATAATTCTTAAGTTAATTATAATTTAAGGAAACCTTTTGATGAATATATAATAATTTTCCAAATATTAAAATAGGGACTCAACATTGGTATCAGTATTTATAATTGCCAATTCTTCAGCAAGACGAGGTCGCAATAGACCATAAAAAGAAAAATGAATTGAAAATGGAAAATAAATAGTAAACAAAATTAACAATTAATTACCAAAGATTCAAGAGATTCGATTAAGGCTTCAAGAGAATTACGTTCAGCAAATTTTTACAAAACTTACGTATGAATATCATTACAATCACAGAGTGTTACTACAAATGAAATGCGCACGTCGACTTATTGGCTCTTATTAAAGCGACAGTAGTAAGCACGTGCGAATAGTACCATCACTAGCCTCATGAGTATTCAAAATAATAACTATAAAAACTATAAACTTACCGCTGCTATGCACAGCTCCTTGCCATCATGCGTCTTTGTCCGCGCTATATGTTGCAGTAATGACCGCTACAAAATTCGGCCGCATGACTACCGAACTATCTTATTATTGAAAAAGAAAGTTTGGACGAAGACAATCGCTAAATCGATCGTATAGAGTTTAAAATTGTTTAATTTATATCTTTTGTAAAACAGAGAGCTGTTTGAAAATAAAAACAATAGGATCCGATCTGTGCAAGTTTCAGCTGTGAAGTGGGAGGCGCGGCTTCCTCTGCACCCGCCGATGTTGGTTTATTTTCATCGGGCAATACAAGGCAGCACAAGTTTGGCTCCGATTTGTTTTTTTTTTTCTTTTTCAGTTTCAGATTTTTCAAGGAAGGTTATAGGCTACTATGTGCAGCTATAAGCGACGCACGTGCGCGGAGCTGTAAGCAAAAGCTAGTTTGTAAATAAAACATAACAACTGGAGAGTATTTTGGTCGGACACATTGTAGGTACTGAAGTGCTTACAAAAAAAATTCGTAGAATGGATATGTTCTTTTTGAGATCCACGTATTGAAACGTTACTGAGGTCTCCAAGCATGTTTTTAAGATCCTCCAACGACTCAGCCATGATTATTATTATCATCGGCTAATTTGAGTGATATATTGGCACTTGATGTTGATGCCAAAGCCGTCTCAGTCCAAGAGCTTGAAAACGTCACCCACTGCGTTCATGAACAGTTTCTAAGAAATTACATCTATTGTAATCGAAATCCTGGATCGACAAAGTGACCTTTTAATATAAACAATTCAACACTTCGATATGCCTATATTCGATAAGGCATTGCTGAAGGGACTATCACACAGCACCATGTTTCGATTAAATCAAAGGCCTTTTCATAGTCTACAAACGCTAGGCCCAAATATATTCCTCTGTATTTTGTTAAAACCTGGCGGACCGTATGAATGTCAGATGTGGTGCCAAAACCGTTCTGGAAACCGGCTTGTCCAGGTGGCGCTGGAAATCATCATACTTGCGTTCGAGACGATTCTTAATGAACGTCGTGAACAACTTGTACACATGACAAGGTGTTCTAATAATATACATATATCCTACTGTTGTAACGATATGCAATTTTTTTAAACATGAATGAATTTCATAGTCATGGTAATTATTGAGATTACCATTATTTTATAAATGTAAATTTTCTACATGTTGGTTTTGTACTTTACTCAAGCAAATTAATGAGCATAGAGATGGGTCTATATATCTATTTTCAATAAAGTAAAGTTACCTTTTTAGAAAATGAGCACCACCATGACACTCACACTCTCGTGCCAAGCCTCCGGCGTAGTAGCAGCATACCTACGAGTATGACGAAATTAAACGTGCCGTTGTCTTTAAAAATTACGACCGCAATGTAATAATACACAATCAAAAGCCTTGGAAAGGTCACAAAAAATGCCCATGGCATCCCGCGAACCATCCTCCAAAACGTGAGACACTTATTTAGAGCCGGCGTCGGTTGTTGACCTGACGTTCATAAAAAATATTATGCTTATTCAAATAATAATAACAATAACTCTTTATTTCAAGTGACCAGGACTCATAGTGTTAGTAACAATATTTACTTAAAGCTATGTTAGTAATATAGTGATGTGGTTTATTTTAAAATGTTTTCATTAAATATAATTATGAATCATTGCCTCAGAATTCCGGCTGAAATGCCACATCACTTTGTCTAAAACAATTCTCTCAAAGATTTTACTTAAGGTTGGAGCACGGAAACGTGTCTGTAGTTAGCTGGAACATTCTTGCAACATGATTTACAAATGCATTACCTTACTGTGCTTCGTTAAATATGGAAAATGTGCCACAATCATTAAACTATGTATTTGCAAGAATCGGTGTAATAGTGTCAATTATAGATAGATTCAATTACTTTGTCAGTTATCTTCAGTGTTATTTCCTTTAATACATTTAAACGCTTTTTTGACAACGATAGGAGATACATGTGTAAAACAGAAATTAGGAAAATGTCTATTAAAGTGTTGCTTAATAATGACTGTTGTTAGAAAAGATGAAGGAAGAGAAGATTTTGATTATCAATGGAATAAAATATGTAGGACAACATATAAAAAAAATATTCTATAGTACCTACTTATAATAAGACAACTGATGTAGGTAATAAATTTCAGTTTAGCCTTAAATATATTTACTGTTTTAGTGTTCAGGTACTTACTTGCTAGGTTTTTGACCATGTTTGATAGAGATATTTGAACCGTGTTGTTGACCTTATTGATTGATGCAATAAACGTACATAATGTGAGTATTTTTTTGTGAAATTTTATCTCTAAGTAAAATGAAGTTGCGAGTGCTACAGGTCTCGCAAAAAATAGGACTCCAAGCTGCCTGCTGAACTTCGCTGGTAAGAGAGTCATATATTATAATGCCGGCCGGCATGAAATGTCCCACTGCTGGGCGCAGGACTCTTCTCATATAGAGAAGGAACGAGTATTGATCACCATGCTTGTCGGTTGGCTATTTCAGAATCAGAAATTCAGAATTAAATAATTAAGAAAGTACATGTATAATTTTGAAAGAGTCGCATTGGTGCGTGCCTGTAATGAGTTCGAACCTACCTTGTGCTAACAAATCTGTTCATTGGCTAGGCTCGGCCACAACGATATTCAGAAAGCACGGAGAGACACATACAGACAATGAGGAGAAGCACATAAAGTAAACATAAAATTATTTTTGAAAAAACAAACCCCGTGCGTAAAAAAAGATCAACAATATCATGTTAATATAATTTTTTCGCGAAATTCTTTTTCTGGCGCAGTTGGGTAAAAATATTTAAAGACGAAAGTGTTTTAAAGTATAGTGGCATGTATCGCGAGCACAGGAAGCAGTGTTTGGTGCATGCATACTGCGGAACGGATTGCAGACAGTCCGACGCCGCGACGCCGGGTAAGCTTAATGCAACGAAAGGGGCCGCGCTATCTCATCGGAGGACTCGCGATTTTCTCCGAGATCGCCGTTTTAATATTAATTAAGTAATCAGGCGAGTTAAATCGTATCTTTTATATATGTATATATACTCATATTTATGAATTTTATTTGAATCAACTGTATAACGTGAAAGTCTCAATCCGTCTTTTTTGTATGCTTGTTACGCGAAGAACATTTTTGCCTTGCATTAGAAAATGTTTAAACTTCGCGAGTAATTAAACAAGAACTAACCGGACAAGTGCGAGTCGAACTCGCCCACCGAGAGTTCCGTAAAAGATTAAGAATATTTTTTATGATTTAATCACTAATGTATAGTTTGCAGACTTTTTCTGTCCTTTTTTTTTTGAGCCTTTGTTGATTTAATTGGTAAATAAAGATTTAAAGAATGAAGAGCCGTAAAAAACATGTGTGCAATTCACGCGCGGTAGAAGTGAGAACTACAAAAAATATTTCTTTTTAGTGATACAAAGTTTGATAATTATTTTACATTTTACTCGTATATATTGCATATATACGGACGGACGAACTGGACGCCTTTAACAAAGAGTGACCTCAATTGGCCCTACAGAGAGAAAAATGGAAGGAAGAAAGGGAGGCCTTTGCCCTGCAGTGGGACAGTTCAGGCTCAAAATAATAATAATAAATAATATTGCATAGATCTATTCAGACTCAGAGATTACATTTTCGATAAATGATTCCAGAGGCTTATAGTAATATAATACTAAAGTATGAAATAAATTTGGGTACTTTCTACGATCACTTTCACTTTTCGGCTTGCTCGAAATTCACGAACATATTCCGTTGAATAATTTGCTGTCTTTTTAATCTTGTTGTCCCTCTTATTTTTTCGATAATCGCGCCAATATTTTGCATTCGTTGTATTATTTGGCGAATTGTATTATTTATTTATAATAATGAAAATCAACAGCTACTCAAAATGTGAAAAATCAATAAGGATAAAAAACAATTTTATTGTACAAAGGTATAACACCACACTTCTTAAGATGCCTTTTCTCAAGCTATGTACTACGCCTGCGCAGTGCGCGCCCTAACACGTATTAACGTTTATAATTATACACACTTAAGAAAATAAAGTATAATTAAAAAAAATCAAATCCAAAATCATTTATTCATATTAAGCTACTATGTAGGACTTTTTGAAGGGCATCAACATTGACAGCACTGACTCGCCCTCCCTCACCGCTTCCTAAGTGCTCTAGCCGGGGAGAAGAAGCGGCGCAACAAACTCCCCAGCAGCACGCTGTCTTTCCATTTACAATATAAAAAACTAGCTGTTGCCCGCGGCTACGCTCGCGCTTAAAGTAAAGCGTAGTATTAAGGGATAGATGGATGTATTCAGTGATTTTCAAAGTAAGGATAGGTATATGAATAAATTTATTCATAAAATATTATGGCGTTAAAATAATAATTAAAGTAAAGTAAGTAGCAAAGCACTTGTATTATGGAATCGGAGACAACGAAGGTACCATAAACACCCAGACTCGAGACAATATAGAAAAGTGATTTTCTACATGGGTTCGATCCCCGAACGGGTGTTCGGGGATCGAAACCGGGACTTTAGAGCTGGCGACACCTTAAAAACCGGAGTGAACGCCACTCGACCACGGAGGTCGTCGTTATAGATATGTCTTAGATGGTCATTATCTTATCTACTTATCTTTTCATCTGTCTATCTTTGAGAATACCGAACTTCACATACCAACTATTTCAGCCCCTATTTCACCCCCATAGGGGGTAGATTTTCCTAAGAAAAGTAACCTATAGCCTTCCTCAATAAGTGGACTATCTTACAATGAAATCATTTTTCAAATCGGCCCTGTAGTTCCTAAGATTAGCGCGTTCAAACAAACAAACAAACTCTTCAGCTTTATGATATTAGTATAGATATTAATAAGTTAGGAAACATGCCAAGTAAACAACTGTTTGAGGTTTATGGGTAATTCTATGAAAAAAATATATGTAAACTAGAGAAATCAAGGTCAAGGTCAACAGAACGACCAATCACAGCAAGCAGCATCTGTTCACGATTACGACGCAAGGGTCAGCCATCACCTCCCTCGCCATATTTAAGGGGAAAAAAGTCACCCGACCCAAGACGCCACCACAGGCAGTGACAACTAAGGGAGCATGACGAAACTATTGCCGGCTTAAACAAAAATAATAAAATCTAAATAAAAAAAACTAATTAAGTGGTCAATCCTTTACCAAGTTAGCATTATAAATAATTACGTAATTAAATTTTATAATCACTTAATATACATATTTTTTTTATAACCTGTTAGGTGTCCCACTCCTGGACATGTCTCCCCCAACCTGCTCCAGGCCCCTCGGTCTTGAGCCGTTTCCCACCTATCCGGCAAAAAGATAAAATAATTACTTAATATAATTAAACAAGATAATTTATACAATATATAATTTGCATATAAATTATACATAGATACGTATAAGCCGCGGTATAAGCGAATCACTACATAGTATTAAACAAAGTCGCTATTTTTGTCTGTCTGTTTGTCTGTATGCTTAAATCTTTAAAATTACGCAACGGATTTTGATGCGGTTTTTTGTAATAGGTAGAGTGATTCAAGAGGAAGGTTTTTATGTATAATAAATGCATAATATAGTAGAGAAACACTGATAATTTTAGAGGTTTCTAAAGTGATGTCGTAAATAAACACATTTTTTTACGCAAACAAAGCAAACGCTGGCTGAACCCTACGAGATACATCAAAAAAATGTACTACAGTATTGTACACATTGAAAAGGTCTACAGAAAACTCCGCGATGGTATATGTCTATCTCTTATGGATATCCCACAATAACATGTTTTTGTTATTTACTTTTTACGACAAATAATAGCTTATTTTCGAAGCGATTTTAACCAATACAGCATTAATCCTTATCCAATTAAATACCTTAAATACATTGTTGATTTAATATAGATCTATATGGCCCTTTACAGCATATGATTTAAATGAATATTTTCGAAGATATTACAAATTTAAAAATTGCGGGACGTACCGTTTGCGGCCGTACGGTACCGGCCGGCCGGGGCGGCTGGAGCGTGCCTATAATTTTTAAATAGGTACAACTTTCACAGTTTTTGTGACAATGTAGTGTATAGTATAAGCATTGCACCCTTGCGAAGCTGGGGCGGGTCGCTAGTTAAAAATAAAACAAATAAGGTAACAAACGTTGTTACATACAATGTGCATACCTATCAAATAAAATAAAAACGTGATTATAAAATAAAATAAAATTAATACAAATTAAGATTCCAAATAGAACCGTCTTGTGTCCATCGCAAAGACCAACTATGTTTATCGTTTATTGTTTTGTGCATAGCTTACTTTGAATTGTAGATTGAAATGAAATTAAGGGCAACTCTAATAAACCACAAATGCTTCCTATCTCAATTTCTGTTAAATCTTGTCTCTTTTTCCTGTCGCTTTTCCAATTCATCGACTTTCAAATCACAACGATGCTAAAGAAGTTATCACTTTACAGCTCCAGAGAGAAGGAAAGTAATCGTAATCAAAATAAAAAAATTGGTCACTATACCATTGCCAATATGCCAAACCATGGCAAACTTCTTACTTGCCAATTTTGCCATGGTTACCGCAGTGCTTAGGTATACCTCGATATTGTCAATGATCGCGTTACTTTATTTTAAATGCGTAATTTATTTGGATGTAATAAACCAGTTTCGACCCAGTTGCCTTGGTTTTTCAAATTTCGCAGGTTCTCAAAAACCTGACAGATTAACAGGCTTACAGAATTATTATAAGAATAGGAAATAGTTCAAATATCATCTCTATAACTTGTAGACTCACGCTGCATGTCCTTTTAATATTTCCATGTACTATCAGTAAATTTTATAAATAAAGTCATGATCATTATAAGTTACAAGACTTAATAATATAAAAACTGGCCATAAACAGAAAACGGTATACTTTCCATATCCCGATGCCCTGCTATGCTGCTCAGACTATGAACGTTGACAACCTTATAATGATCCATGAAAAATAATCAAATACAAACATGGACAGACGAGCCGCTATTTGTTTGCACTATTACCACCTATTACTATGTAGTGTTTACGTATCGGAGTACATGTTGTTTTGAAATCGATTCACATCCATCTCACGTGACCTGCACGCAGCGGCTAACCTCATTCTGTGAGACCATGGAGTGTATAAGTATAAAATAAGCATGCCATTGAAGACGGTGGTGTTTGGGTGTGCAGAGTGTAAGCGGCGCGCGGTGGCGGCGCGATGCGCTGACGTCATGCGCGGGCGGAGATGCCGCACCGCGCTGCGCCGCACCACGCGGCCCCGCTGCTGCTGCTCGTGGCGCTCAGCGCGCTGGCCGCGCTCGCCGGCTGCGCCGCTAACCCCGACGCCAAGCGGCTCTACGACGACCTGCTCAGCAACTACAACAAGCTGGTGCGCCCCGTGCTCAACGTCAGCGACGCGCTCACCGTGCGCATCAAGCTCAAGCTGAGCCAACTCATCGACGTGGTGAGTTCCCGGCGAGTAATGATCATCGCAACTACAAAAATTTACTTCTAAAGTTAACTTTTCCAAACACCTATTATAGGTTTACTAGATTACAAAAATATTTTGATTTTGATTTTTGTCACTCGCTATCACAAATTATAATAAAAAAATATTATATGTGAGATCTGTTTGTGTTACAGAATCTGAAGAATCAGATTATGACGACCAATCTTTGGGTGGAACAGGTAAGACGTTATTCGACATTTTATACATTTATTCATTCATAGTTAATTAAAACGCTTAAAAAATAATTATAGTACCTAATTAACTTAGAAATAATAGGTTCGTATAACAAATACTTTAAAAACATGTGCATACATTACAAACTAATTACAAAATTATTTTGGAGCCAACACAGAACCTCACGAACACGGAACACTGGTTCCTCTCGCATAATTTCTTTAGCAAAACAGCAAACACAGTTGTATAATAATATCTTGGGACAAGCTCACACACGGCCAACTGATCCCAAACTAGGCAGAGCCTGTACTATGGTAACCAGACAACTGATAAACATATCTACTTATATATTTCTAAATACATACATATTATATAGATAAATAACACCCAGACACAGAACAAATGATCGTGCTCATCACACAAACATTTGCCCTGGGTGGGAATCGAACCCACGACCTCCAGCTTAGCAGTCAGGGTCCCTAACCACTAGACCAACAGGCCAGTCAGTTGTGTTATGTCTGTCTATCCATAAAAAAACACGTCACATTCAGGATGTTCAATCAAGGGCCCGTTGAGCACCACGAAGGTGCAACAGATTGGGGAATCCTGACAGCTGCATAACATGGTAGCTGCACAGATACTTTGAGCCGTTGACTCCGACGACCAAGGTAGTTACCGGGGACATTCAGTCTACAGAAACGATTATGGACGATTATTCGACCACGTAGAGTTTTAAAGGCTACTGTGAGCTGATCGAACCGCTTCTTACCTGAAGAGAATTGAATCCCAAAATGCCCAAGAGATAAGTATTGGTAGGGTTTATATAAAGCTAATAATGGTACAGTTTTTAAATAAGAATGAGGACGGTTTTTTTGTAGCTTTTTAAGTCTTACTATTTGGGATGGGCTTACAGGGAAGACAATTGTTAGTCTCAAGTTTATTACGAACTAGAGTGATGTATAGAAGCCTCATAACTTGTGGCGTTATGAAATCTTTTGAAATATGTAAAACAAATCACAAAAGCGCTTAAATAATTCTTTATATTGTCGTAAACATGACCTCTAAATGTGAGACCACGTTCGAAAGTCACTCCTAATTCCTTCATGTCGGTAGCACGCGTATTTTTTGACTATTCAATGTATAATTGATGAGAATTGGTCGCACCTTTTTTGAATTGGTCGCACCTTTTTTCCGACATTCACGACATGACATTTCCTAGAATTGAAGAATAGTTTATTTTTAATGCTGTTAGGTAATTTTATAGGAGACTGAATTAGTAGGAGAACACAATTTTCAACCAAACCGTACATAATTAACTCAGCTCGTCAGCATAAAGCATGTTTTGGCTAGAATTACTGTCATATTTGTGGTGGTTTTGTTCGCAGAGCTGGTACGACTATAAGTTGTCATGGGAGCCACGGGAGTACGGCGGTGTCGAAATGCTGCACGTACCCTCCGATCACATTTGGCGTCCCGACATAGTATTGTACAACAAGTAAGTCGCGCATTACACCGATACAGTTCGGATAAGATCGATTGGCGTGCTCACCACATCACTTTTTACTTCAGTGCCGACGGTAACTTCGAAGTGACACTGGCTACGAAGGCTACACTGAACTACACTGGGCGCGTAGAGTGGCGCCCACCCGCCATCTATAAGTCCTCTTGCGAGATCGACGTTGAGTATTTTCCGTTCGACCAGCAAACGTGTGTCATGAAGTTCGGCTCGTGGACATATGACGGCTTCCAGGTAAGATTACACGTACCCTTGTGGAACCTTTTCCTGACACTGACTGGTATTTATATCCTTGAATTATGTCTATTTGTTAAAAACAATATGCAATATTTTGATCTCAAATCAAATTCTAAAAGAAACATTCGGAAACAATATAAATATAACATTAATTTACCAATTATCAGAAAT